>OX122884.1:26506303-27706303 GCA_944738645.1 Eristalinus sepulchralis
GTAACCAAATGATTTTCGGAATTTGAACCATGGGCGAGATTCCTGTTGGCCCAAGGCCAAAGATGTCCCCTAGCAGGCCAGTGGTTCCTCCAGCAACAGGTTCTGTTGGGCCAGTGCCAAGCTGAAAACGACTTTTCTTTGAGCAAGAGGGGGAGAAACAATATTAAGGGATGCTTACCAGAATGTCCAATCCACCGCCCAGAAGGTCAATATTGTTTGTTGCTGGCACCACGGCTGGGGCAGCAGGTGTGTTGATGTCCATCGACAGCAAATCTCCGATGAGTGATTCTTGGTTAGGAATGACGGTTGCCTCCGAGGGAGCTTCAGTTGGCTCTGCGCCAGCGGTGCGGTTAGGAAGTGATTTGCGGACACCAGCTCCACGACCCTCTACGAAAGCAGTTGGTGGCTTGTGATAGACACTTGCCAAGGAACTGATATGACAGATCAATTCATCTAGCAGAGTTGGTTCGAGCAAGTCGGTTTCCTCCGAGATGAGAGGCTTGTCTGCCAACACAACTTCCTTAGCTGCTGCTGGATCTGTTGAGAGGAGACGCCAGTAGATAAAGCCACGATCACGCAAATCTGGATTGTCGGAGTCTTGTGTTGCCAGCGAGAGTACGTGTTGAACTAACTCCTGCGTGTCCGACGGTCTCTTCAGGAAAAGTTTCACCACAGCAGTCAGCAATTGCAGCTGAACTTGAGCATTCTCATCCGGGAATCCTTCGAGGAAGCTGTCGAGCAACTCATCGGCGTTGTCAATACGTTCGGCGTACTCTCCAATGATCCAGACCATTGAAGCTCTGGCTTCCGGTTCATCGAGTGTATCGAGATTCTCGCACAGGGTGCTGATAATGCTCTCATACTTATTAGGATACTTTCGGAAAATGTCCTTGATCACGACAATAGCTTCCTGCACAACGTAATTCACCTTGGTTTGGATAAGATCGAGCAATGTGGAGACACATCTCTCAGCTGATGGTTCAACCTGCAAAATGGAATGAATATAAACTGAAACAGGTAAGAGGATGTGTGGCTTACCTTAATAGCGCAGCGTCCGATAGCCCTGACTGCCTTGCGGACAAAATCAACATCAACTTCGGTGGCGTACTCCTTCAACTCGCTCAGCACTTGCGCGATGTTGCTCTGGTTGGCTAAGCGAATCATGATGTCTAACTTCTCGAGCTTAACGTAAATGGGATCGTTGTACTTGACAAAGAACACCTTCATCTCGTGCTTAAGTATGTCTGGCCGCTTCTGAACGATCAAATTGATGTTGCGCAGTGCAACATACTGCACTTCTGGTTCAGACGACAGCAGAGTTACCAACGGCGGAGCAAGCTTCTTAGTGAGAGTCGAACAAAAGTCACTGTCGCTGGACAGCATCTCCAGCAGCTTCATAAGAACTTTGACAGCGCTCAAGACAACTGCGGCGTTGGCGTGAGCCAAGCGTGGAGTTATCCTCTCACAGATTGATTGAGCTTCCCGTTCATCTTTGGGGCTGTAGTTGGCCAATGAGTCCAGAATGAAGACTTGTCCCCACTCGGTGCACTCGTTGAGTGCTGTCAGAAGTTTGTTGATTGTCACCGAGTTCATCTCAACCAATGGTTGCCCGGACTGGCTAGACTCGTTGATCTCACTTAGAGCTGCGACCGCATTGGCCACAACCATTGGATTGGAGTCGGAGAGGAGATCCTTAAGCTGATCCAGGAAACCTTGATCTTCGACCTTTAAAAGGGACATTTACATGAGCTTCAATCACGGCGACGGTAAGGACTTACCATGGATGAAGAAATGTCGTAGAGCTTGGCAACACACACAGCTGCAGTCTTCCGTACATAAGGATCTTCGTCCTTCAGGCACTTCCTCAAGGGCTCACATAAGTATTCCGTGATCTTGTCGACACGAATGCATCCCATTGTTCTGACGGCGAGTGCCCGAATCAGCGGATTAGAATCCTCACAATCCTAGAATAATTTAAACATTACTTTGCATGCAAGACAACAGCCGGAGGTTATGGTGAAATTTTCAAAAACAGTTTTAAGCGCAAACAAACAGGATATAGAATTGTATACGAATTTAACGATTCAACGCACTAAAGAAAGGAAAAAAAAACAAATACGAGAATGGTTTGGAAATTTCTAAACTAAACTTTGGATTGAGAGTAATTTGGGGCTGGCATCATTTTACAAAATGGAGACGGTAACAGGAATGGACATGATCAAAAATAAAATTAAACCTGTCGCCTCACTTTGCTTACTCATTTTTATTAACGTTGGCTGAAGCTACGTGCGAGTGGGAGTGGAAAGAGAGTGGTCAAGAGAGAGGGTAGTATGTTGTCAATTTGCTGCATTCTCACACGCCCTAAGATATAGTCTGCGCCGCGGTTTGCAGTTTTAGAGTACATTGTTGAAAATTATAAGGGAAATGCACACGAATGGAAGGAAAAGAAAACAAGCTCCAAGATGAAAGAAAAGAACGACATGAGAAGCGTGAAGCTGGGGAAGTGGCCAAGGAAATTTCGGGCAGTTGGCCGGGAAGAAAATTAACAAATTAAAATTGCGAAGAATTCAGAGCAACATTTCTGGAAATTGTTGAGCTGCATCGATCCACTGTTACGTTCCTTTGCAGCAAGTCAAAATAGCAATATCGAAATCAAAGAAAGCTTGTGTCGGGAATGAAATGACCGGCTGTTGGTTGGACGTATGTTTCAACTTACAGTAAGAGATGGTTGGAGGAAAGTATGCCCGGTGGGCGGGATCTCAATGCCGTTTGCTCAATTCGTAAAAAAGGAAAGAAGGCCGACTTGACCTATAGGTTTTCTTTATATCGCGTAAGTGCTCCTTTCGTTTTAATGAACGCCGTTAGTGAACAATTGAATAGCTCCTTATCAGTATGGGCCCACTCCGGGAAAGAAGACTGCACTGCCGCAAATTGTCGAAAAGACCCGAGATCTTCAGATCAGTACTCACCACCTATTAGGCAGTTTTGAGCATGCATATAGTGTGCACAAAAAGGAGTTATACTTCCAGGCCGCATTCGACAGCGTTCACAACGATGAGCTCATCATACAAATTCAATTTGTACATTCCTACCAAACCAATAAGTTTGTGGAGAATGATTATGCAGATCTATCGCTACTTCAAAATCAGAATTGAGTCCAGCGAGGCTTAATGCCTTAAAAATGGATTAAGACAAAGGGATACGCTTAAATGCAACTTGTGAAAATTCTGCAGCCAATTTTACTGCTTACGTGGTTGACAGGACTCGAGTGCATTTGTGGACAAACATCAAGAGAACACACTGTTGCAATGCACAGCAAAAATTTTGAAGCGGTGAAACCCCCAGCTCCACAGGAAGAACGAATGTCAACTGCTTTTCCCTTAGACTCAAAAATCAATAGAGCCTCTGGAGAAAGACGGTGACCACCGAAAACGTATGAGGAAGCTGTTAAACTTTTCTAGAGTTTCGACGCTGACTATGCACCTCGAATAATTTCCTGAGGAGTATGCTTAGGTGCAGCTGCTAGTCGTGAATGGACACCAAGGCCACCAAGAGTTCAACAACGCAAACACAAGACTTCAACTATCCCGACTTAAGTTGTGTTTGCGACTATGTTTCTGTGGAGAGCTGAGAAAGTTGGTACAAAGAATTTAACAACAAACGGTGCGAAGATTTAGAGCTTACGTCGAACGTAATAATTAATGCACGAGAAACATTAAGGCCGCTAAATTCTCCGCCATGGACTCCAACCCATCAGCAGCTATTCGAAAATGTAGCTAGGCGAGTTTATGGACTTGATCCAACCACCTGGCTTTGGGTCTGCCCAGCGGTCGCCTAGTTTCTCAATTAAAATTAAATTTTCCTCACATTCATTTTACATACGTTTTTTTTCTTAAATATGCTCCTAGGCTTACTTTCCTTGTGTCTCTTTGTGTAAAAGATTTGCAGGTGTAAAGAACTTGCCTCCTCATTGCGCAGTGCCCGGTTCAACTATGTTCATCAAATCCTTCTTCTTTAGACTAACGTGTGCACTTGCTTATTAATTTAAAAAAAAAACAATGTTCTCTATGAAGCAGAGTCGATGTACATTGAATCTTAGAATAGAATCCAAACCTTAAAGGACGTCGTTTTGAGCAGGAATTACGGTAATTTGGATGAACTTTCTGCACTTAAGCGCACGTAGTAACCGTTTAAAATGTGGACGCTTCTTGAATGGAAGCAACATCAAGCGCGCTCTTAATTCATTTTTAACCTTACCTATAGAAGCAATGCTTAGATTAAGTGCCATTTCAAAAATCTTTGGATATTTTCAACTGACATAAATTCTACACAAAATATGATGAAAAATTTCTTAAGAATTTTTCAATTTAGAGCAGAACAACGATTCAATAACAGCTGAAGCAATCAATCTCCTATTCTACACAAGAAATAATAACTGAACTGCATGCATGCGTGCCTATGTACACGAGTACGATACGCTTCCAGATCTGGATCTGACATCACATTTCATCGTCGCTACGTTCTTCAAAGTAATGGCTGTGCAATTTATTCAAATTGATTTTTCCTCTCTCTCTGTTCGGAATCAATTTTTGAGTGTCTGCTGGTGTGCGAGAGCGAATGCTGTTGCCTTGTTACGCGAGTAGTTAAAGGCCATCCTTGACCTGTACCTCTTCCTTAATGAAGCAATCAGTTTCCATATCGTCAAAATTAATGACCACCGTGAGACAAAAAACCACATTCAACTAGAAAATATATGCGAAGGCAGTTTACTCTGCGACCAAGTAATTTTCCTGCAATGCGACCAAGTTAATTGTTTTATGAGGCACTCGTGGGTGACGTTAGCCACACTTACAAACGTTTCGTCCCCGCAATTAATATCTCTTCCGGACGTGCCTGGAATATTTGTATTTACCTAACTGAATAATTGATTGTCGAGACAAATTAGTGTTCTGCATAAACCCCATTAACAGTCGTTCGGCAGGTCTTTCCATATAAGACGAGTATGCAGGTTACACTCAATTACTCTTGTGCACACGTCCTCACAAACATTCAATCTAATTGTGATCGATCGAATCGGGGAGTCTATGGGGCTCGTCTCTTCTGTTTCTCCTCATGTCAGCACGTGGTCAAGTGTCTGTTGTTTTTTGGTTCATTTTTATTTCTCCTTAAAGTGTCACATCAAGGATAAATGTGAATAGACGGAAAGGAGATGCTACTGTTGCTCCTTAGTTTGCAATGATTCCGTGGAGGTGATGTGGAAGACATTCGGGATTTCATTGATCTGAATGAAATCATTTTCCGTAGGCATGGCTGAACGTTCAAGCTGGGTGAACTATTGAGTGTTTCTCAACTTGACATGCATTGAGGGTGCGAACAGTAGAATATTGAAAAGCAGCCAATGCGTATCTTGTTAAGATGTACCACTCTACAGTTTCGCTTTTATAATTCTCCATTCCTCCAAAACGGCAAATTGATGAGGTTAACGTGATAAATTGATTTGAATGTGAGTGTCCAATGCATAAGATGTCTTAGTCATGTCGAGCAAACAACACATCTTCGAATAAATACGATAAAAGATTCAATCAACTTGATGTGCGGAATGGAACTGACTGCAGAGGCGTGATTATTGAACTCTTGAGTTACTCCCAAACAGCACCAGCACATGAAGACGAAAAAGAACGAGAGCAAGTATGGAAATCGTCTTGTGTCTTGGAGGGATTACAATCAAAATAACGTGGGTTGTTAATTTGATAAAGTCAACAGCTAGGTTGGGTTAGTTTATGTAGGGGTGACGGACTGTGGGATAAGACAACTAAACTCAGGTATCTTGTTTGTTGTGATTGTGCACAGCTATGATCCCATTGAAATGACTTTAATCATCGAGAGCGTCTTAAGCATTTCCTGAAAGAAAGAAATGTTGAAGACAGGGACTTATCACTGTTTGCTTTGTCTCTTGACCATTGGTATCATTATTTTTTACCCCTTCTTTAAGTAACAAGTTTGTTAATCTGATCTTTCATTCTGGCAAATGTCGGGTCAAGGATTATTCGATTAACATTGGCAGTTAGGTTTACCGAAAGAAGCGGATTCGGTGTTAAGGAGAAGTACTTCGGAGTCGTCATCGAAGTTTTTGTCCACACATACATTTGCAAAAAATCATGCTTGGTTTATATAGATGTGAATAAAGAAGAAAGGGAAAAAGTTCAATTCTCTCCTAGTCTACACGCAGACTAATATCTTAAGGCAAGGAGGTGAATAAAAAGAAGACAAAATAGGGGATTGGGACGAGTTCAAAAACATGTATAGTACAAGCCTTTACATAAAACCTTACGCTAAGCTGTCTTACCCAAACTTTTCCTTGCCTCCCATACCTATTTTTAAAGATAATTTTAAATAAGATTGCAATTAGCAAATGTTTAGCCCAGACACGTTCTACCGCCCTATACCACTACCGGCATGCTCATTCCTTTGATATTTCAAGACGTTACCAATTCACTGCGTGGGTACAATCTCGATTTTTTTAAGTGAATGATTCACACAACAGGTGCCCGTCCTTGCGGTGTAGAACTTTATGAAAATCTAGCCGAAAAGAGGAAATGCATGTCCTGTTGCATAGTACTAGTTCTTTTGTCGACAGCGGCCATTCTAAGGAGGACCGACTGACCTGATTTCTTGTCAAATAAACGTGGCTACGTTTGAAATTTTAAGAGTAAGAATAAAATGGACGCAAACTCTGCACTAATTATCACGCAACCCACCCCACCATTTTGAATTTTATAAAAAGCTTTTTCGATATTAATTCGTACAACGAAATGTGATGTCGATCCGTACCGTTTCCATTATTTAAACGAATTGTCCCTCCACCAACAATACTTTTGCGTGTATCCTCTTCAACCGTAACCAAACCTGAAATCATATTCAATTGTACCCTCCACCTTCTTCAAGTAATAGCTCATTGATTGAAAACAACGGAAAACATAAACAAAAAAAACATAAACAAATGTACGTATGCGATCGTGTGCTAATAACACATACACTTATGTATGATAGTTCGCTTGAAAAAAAAAAATAACGAATCGAACGAACCCAAAAACGAATGCATAACATTTCAAAAAACTGCAAAAAACATAAAACAACATAATTCGAATTCAAACAAACATTACCTGAAGTAGTCGAGAAGAGGGCAAATCCTTAAATATATTTTTAGCATGAATTAAAGGAAACATAAAAACTCATTCATTTTAATACAAATATACTCCTACTTTATCGCATGTATTTTTTTATGTCAATTTAATTGAAACAACCAATGAAGGGCATGAACACTTGTTTAAACATTAAATTTATGTTGTTTTGCTGTGGTTTATTGTTTTTTTTTATAAATGGTTGGAATGGCTGAAGGTTTACGAGTAAATAACAAAATCTGAGATACCATGAAGTAATGATAAAGAAAGAAGAAACGAGATATTTTATGCTAGCAGATGGAGACAATAAATTAAATGTCTGAATGTTAGACTTGCGCGTGAACACTAATATGATTCATAAAAGATAACGGTTGCATTCTTCTAATTGTCGTGAGATGGACCGTAAGTCTTGAAACTCAAGGAGTGGACAAATACTACACGAGTGCATCGAGTCGTGAACTGCAGTATTTATGGAGACAAGCTAACATATGTAGTACAAACTCGCCCGGTCCGTAATAGATAGAGCTCGTTTGTTCATCAATAAAATAAATAGAAACCGATTCACTGCAACATGTTGGTATGTTGGTTGAGGCCCAGGTCCACCCCGGACTGTAGCGCCACAAGAAGTAGAAGATGCACTGCGACGCAACCTTTTTCACGCAATTCTTGAGAATATCGTGCGCAATTGAAAACCTGAGGGCACCTTATTCTTAAGATTCCTCTCAGTTCCGTTTGGGAACCATCATTTTGAGTTGTTCCCATAACTTCCACAACTCGGTGTGGCAAACAAAAACATACCGCCAGTCATACAGAAGCTTACACACACTATCACTAAGATGAGTCTTGCAGTGGTTTGGGGTCAAACGAATTGCAAGTTTTTAAGAACTAAGTTTTTCCAATGCAAACTGACATGGAAACGCAACGAAGTGACAACAATAGGCAGCTATAACTGAGAGGTGGGGAAACCTATGTCTACCTAGACTCTGAAACAAAATCACTATACCAGACAGGATCTACAAATTTTTAAAACGGATGCTAACTGTTGATGAAAAGTGGGTCGCTAAGGAAGGCCTCACGTGCAAAAGGTCGTGATGAATTGGGGCAGACAAAAGCCGAGTTAGGATTAACGGTTAAGAAAATGCTGGATTCAAGAATCCAATAAATTAGGCCATTTGTTGCAATTTCAGCTACCAGACTCAGGTTGATGGAACCTGGTAATGACTGTTTGATCAGAGGCTATGTTCTGGTACCACGTGCGGTTAGGGGTCCCTGAGACTTTATTTCAGCTTTTCCGTGCGATAGGCAATCTTGTGGGAGTAACGTGGTGGCTACGATTTAATAGCCAAATTCGTGGGCAGAGCCGAATTTAGTGTATCTTGCTGATTGGTCTGATACAGATTGTTTACCCTACTGACACATACACATACGGTAATGGGGAATTTCTCGCCTTAAGGTGGAATTGCTTGGATAACGAGCCTGCCGAGTCTTGCGTCACTTACGACCCTTAGGCAAATGGAGCTCGTGATATAAGGCCGTAAAGGCAGGTGAAGCCAATTTCCACACCGGTATGTTTAGAGAGTTTGGCAAGGCTATGAATTGCTCTCCTACGACTAAAATCATACTTTGAACTTAAAATTTGAATAATTTCTCTCTTTGAAAAAAACTATCGTGAGGAAGCTGCCAGCATTTACCAATGGGAGAGGAATTGTGTTTCATCACTGCAGATATAAAAAGAAAGAAGCAAACCAGAAGCTTTGAAAGCCTGATTTCAGGACCTTGCCGGTGAAAAGTTTGACTCAAAAGATTGATTAGTATTTTACAGGAGAAAGAAAACGACATTTCCATCACAAAGGTAACAAATAATCGAACAAAGCCGCGAATAATTGACTTACATCGGGCCAGTTTAACTTAAAGGTGGTCCAATGTATGATGTTAATTATGCGTCACATTTCACATTTCTTTGTTTCAATGTTTGACAAATTGAAACATGGGGAGGTACCCTATAGAGCAGCGCGTTAAGATTGTTGAAACCTTTTACGAAAGTATGGCTTCAAATTAAAAGGCATTTTGTCCACTTCGTGATTTTTTGGTCAGCAAAATCGACCAAATGTGTCCAGAATCGCTAGAATTGTGCACAAATTTCAAATTTCATCTGAAAACATATGTGCATACTAGCCTAGTTCACTCTGCGGAAGAGCCGCCAATCTTGGCCCGACGTGGTCGAAAATTTAGAATATAGACCTTATCGCAAAGCCAACGAAACTCTGACACTTTTTGAGGTTAATCTGCCATCAGGTTCAAATTATTTGACACCGTTGGACTTGAGATATTTAAAAGAAAAAGCGGGCGTCAATAAGCCAAGAACAATTCAAGAGCTAGGATGAGATAATTTAAGACATTGGACCTCAACTATGTCTCAGACTCATTGAAAATATGGACCATTGGATTGCAAGAAATCCAGGATGCCTTTGAAATCTAACAATAAGCGGCTGTTTCCAAAAGATATCAGCTTTTGGCTAACTCTGGACAAGTTAATCCTTAGTGCCGTATTCACAATCATACAGTGTGTTGAACGGCACTTCGTGAGTTTCACCTCAACCAACACAACTAATGTACATTCCATTGCATTGAAAGCATAACACCTCCGGACCGCGAAGGTTGATCTGGCCTTGAAAATAAAAGGGAAAACCTTCTTGATAGCAACAATTTTTTTTAAAAGATATTGGCATTTCAAGAGCGCCATATGAGGCGAATACAATGGACAGTCGACACTGATTATCATGATGGATTCTACCTAGTGGAGGAAATGACCTGAAATTGACCATAACGGTGAACATCGTCTATGGAATACGAAAAAATTTTAAAATTTCTGTCTTAAGATTGATTTGCAGATCCCATTGTTGCAAGACTAAAGACAGATTTGTTATTCCCTGGACTTTAAGATTCTTCAAAAAACGCGTACAAGAAACTTTTGCAACTTATAAATATTGAGAAAGAGAATTGCGTTTATAGCCGAGTGCGCTATAACACGGTGCAAAATATTGAAAGACACACGGAAGTGCAAGAGATATGCATTTGTGTTCCAACAAAAAAATATACTTTTGGACTAAAATGGCTGCACCGACAAAGGAAACCCAGATCGGGTGACAAGTCATATGATTATGAATCAGGCGATTTAATTAAACAACGTAGAATTCACATTGAGGACACATTGTGCAGAGGGCGACTCGGCTACACTTTACCGCATGACGGCAAAACCTATTTTCTTGCAGGCACCAAGGGAAACAAATTTTCTGCATAAAAAGTGATATATATACTCGTGGAAACTCAATGAAAATCTACTACACATCAGATAGTCAAGCTGAAAGCCAATGACCAGCTTACAAAACAAGGTCATTTTTGCAGCGCCACAAGGACTTCCACGTTTTCATAGAGAGGCCGGAAGAGCTTTCAATGTGAATTCGAGTACAATTTCCTCTCCTACGTACATACGAAAAAAAAACATTCAATCCCTATTTGGCATATGTATGAAAAATATAATCAACCGAAAAAGCTACGAAAACAACAACTGAAATACAAATGGACACAAACAAAAATCAACCGGAAAAAATGATCAGATTGCCCTATTTTTTACGTTTAACTCTATTCGACATTCCTTCTCAAGCAAAAATCAATAAACAAAAAAAAAGAATATATTTAATATGTAAAGACAAATTTCGGTTGCAAAATTGATATGTTAACGTTAATTTAAGGCGATCTCTTAGTAATAGTAGATTTAATTCATAGAGAATAGAAATAAAATATTTCGACTTTATAGACTGTCTATGTCGTGCTTTACTCACTTTAACAAATGTGTTCACAGCCATGATGGCCATGTCCGGCTGCGACTTAGCATAATTCATCAGATAAAGGTAGACCAGCTTCTTGAGTTCTAGATTATCGGTCTGCATGCAGTTGACGACATCGGGGAAAAGAGCAGAGACATCTTTGCCAACAGTCATGCTGGCTATTACCTGTAAGAGAGATGAATAAAGGTTGAAATGTGAGGATGCAATTGGATTGAATTTGATTTTGATGTACCTTCTTGACAGCTTCTTTTTTCTTCTCCTTCTTGTCATTGTTTAACTCGGATTTGAGTTCGAAAATTTCACCCTTTTTGGTGGTGGTAAAGTACTTGGAATCAGTCATTTTTCTGAAAAAGAAACATTCATGAGATTAGATCAACTGATCAATTCGATATATTTGTTGGGTGATTGTTGGGAAATACGTCCCCAACAAGGAAAGGAAAGGACTGCATAGTTCAATCAACATCCGGACTGCTGGAAATGATAAGCAGAATGATGCCGGTGAAGGCTGGCAAGTTTCAAGACCACCTCTTTTTACAGTCATGAGAATCAAATTTTTTAAATCATTTAATTGATTTCTACCAAAACAAGCAAATCACAATTCTGAAAGTTGAGTCTAGTACACGTATTCACAACGATCGAACATTGATGGAGTGCATATGTTTTCATAGCATTCAAAATGATATATAATCGGAATAAGCAAAATTCCCACTGAAGGATTCTGAATTCTGTGTGTAATTTGGAATGTGATATGTTAAATTGATTGTATGGGCGTTTCAATTCAGATAAGAATTCATCTTGCACAGTGATCCGGATGTGTGACAGAATTTACAACAAAAATCGGGAAAATCTACATCACTTTGTACGAAAACATTAATATTAGTACTTGGAACTCACATAATACTTTAAATTGCACAAAACTTGTACAGATTATGGATTAATTTTTCGGTTTTTTTCACAAGAAAATTTTATGACAGCAAACCTCACCAGAAAACCAATTTTTTATAAATCAGTTCTGTTCGATGGAAACCTCCAATGTGTCAAAGGACAGTGTTCAAAAGCCTACTCTCTTGGCATGACATTTCAATGACTTTATTTGTGATGACTTAAATTTTTGTTGGCCTTGTAAAAATGTTCACTTTGATAAATTAAACCAATTTTAGAATTAATATTTTAATGGTTATCACTTCTATATTCTTAACAAGAGATTAAACAGAGTGGATTCAATGTGAGAAACATGTGAAAGTCGAGAAAGCAAACAAACCTCAATGTGTTGTCATTTGTCAACATTCGCGTTGAAGTTGATTTTCTTTTTATAAGACGTTTCACTCATTTTTCAGTATATCGAGAAAATTCGGGCAAAAATTTGTTTGTTTCAGAATTGTGATGTGAAGAATTTGTGCAAAATTTATAAACTTTCATTATGGCAAAATATGTAGAAAACGATCCACTGGAACATGAGGAGAAATGGGGCATGCAACTGCGAGAACTGTATCGGTTGGCGCTGGCATTTTACAAACGTAAGCACCCGCACAACACTGTACACAGTTGTGTTTTTCTCAATCAATTATTAATCAAATGTTATCGTTTTTAAATAGAAAACTCCGGCAAGGCCATTCATTTGTCGTACGAGGACAACTTAAAATTGGTTGCCTTTACGAAGCAGGCAAGTAATGGTCCGTTCGATGAGAAGTGCGCACCTGCGTTGGGAATATTCGATGTTATAGGGAAGGATAGGCGAATGCACTGGCAACAACTTGGTGATATGAGTAAAGCACAAGCTATGGAGGGTTTTATTAGTTTACTAGATAGAATGTGTTCGTCGTTTAAACCGTATGTTGAGGCCGTCAAACAGGATAATGAGAACAAATTGAAGATAGAATTGCAGAAGAATATGGAGGCGTTGAAATTGAAAGAGAAAGAGAAGGAGCTTAAAGAGAAGGAACAACAATTGGAGGAGGAGCGCTGCAAGGAAGAGATGCAACGGCGACAGTTGAAGGACGCCCTGAATCAGCAAACATATCAACAGTTTAAGGTATGAAGACGTCAGTTTCAATTTTTGTTACTACCTCGCAGTATAGATTGTGAATTACCCAAACTGTGGACAAACGACCTGTTATCTCAAATTTATGTTGATTTGATTTCTAAAATGGGGGCAAGCATAAGCAATTTGCGATAAAAGCTGTGGAATTGGATACGCACAGGCAGATACTGTGCGTTTTTTTTTTCTTTTTTGTTTATTTGGTGTAATGATGTCACATCAAATGCCAGAGGGCAAATAAACTTTTCTTGCGTTCACGTGGCGAAAGATTGATGCACACTGTTTTTGTATGTTTACAAGCAAGTACAGTATTTATGGCACATACGTAGCAGGCAGTCAGATGGAATACCTTGAAGGCATTTGTTGTTTTTTGCTGAATTTTAAACCTGAAGTTGTGCCACGTACCCACCTAAAAGGCGACTTGGGTCTAAGTCGGATAGGTCAGATGTACCAATCCTTCCTAATTTCACGTCCGGCTCGAATATTTCCCTGTTAGCTTTGATGGCATCTGTAAAAGATTTCATCACAAACAGACTGTATGTCAGCATGCGCCTAGTCAAGTGTATATGGATGCAACGATGACAGAGGATATCCTTGCTTGGAAAAATAGCTCGTATCTAGAGACACACACGCACATCTTGTAAACTGAGGTCTCGGTCTTGCTCTTATTTTTGAACTTATAAGCGAAGAGAGTGGTGTTGTCCATACGCCAATAGTTGAAAGGTTCTTCGCTCTCCGCACTACATCTACAACTTGACATAGCCCGAAGAGCGGTTATGTTTTCTTCACCTTTAATGCGTTATACAGAAGCATATATCTGACACAAAGCTTTGTGTTCTAAGCTATTGAAATTCTGCTATGTCCTTTGGTTTACCGTCAAGTATTCGACTCCATTTATAAAGACTGGTAGGATTAGAGACCATGATTTTCGTTTCTCGTGCCATTAGTGATATCCCAAAAGCAGCATCGATTGGATTGGATTGAAGAGAAGTCCCTTGCCACGCAATGACTGTTTAAATAGTCCGTTCTTCATTTCATAACCAAATTCTTAAATTCATTCGATCTTCCTTTTCAGGCCTATGCAGTCAAACAGTTCCCTGGTAGTCCCGAACAGCAAGCAGTCCTAATACGTCAACTGCAAAAAGAACATTATCATCAGTATATGCAACAACTTCACTTACATTCCGATTCCAAGTCCCCGAATCTTTTGCAAAACATTGCCACAGAAGAGCCCGACACACCCGATGCAGACACAAACAAATCTCTAGCCACAGAACAGAGTTTTTACGAGAAGAATGACTCTGAGAACGAAGAGTATGTGACAATAAATCCTGCCAAAATGTGGACACGCCCCGACATCAAGGCCTTCAAGAAAGAGGTCGCCGCCGGGCGTGGAGATGGCGTAATTAATGTGGGTCACGGTGACACAGTTACGGTATGAGTTCACCCCTCAACCACTTTGTTTGACAAGTACAATCAATTTCTTCTCATTTTTCAGGTTCGAGTTCCAACAAATTCGAATGGAAAATGCATATTTTGGGAATTCGCCACCGACAACTACGACATCGGATTCGGTGTATACTTCGAGTGGAGTAAACCGCTGACAAACGACGTGACAGTGCACGTCAGCGAAAGCGATGATGACGAATTCAACGATGAGGAAGATTTCATGACATCCGACGATCTCGAATGTGGTTCGGTGTCAAACGACCGAAGTGTGACGTCCTCGTACAAACCTCCAATTTCCATTATTGTTCCAGTTTATCGGCGAGAGTGTTTCAACGAGGTCTACGTTGGTTCGCATGCCTACCCAGGCGATGGAGTCTACTTGCTGAAATTCGACAACACCTTCAGTATTTGGCGATCGAAAATGCTTTACTACAGAGTCTACTACGAGCGTTAAACTTGCATGTCGAACCGAGTTAGCTTGATTTCTCCCCTCAGCATGAAGGATGAAAATATATATTCACATGTATGTTGTCACTCATTCAATGCGATACTACTAGATATTGATTGATTGTTTTGAATGCCGCTGAATCACTGCATGACAATTCAAGACGTCGTTTTAGGTTCAATTGGATATTGTTTATAAAAACACAAACTATATTATATAGAAGAAAAACAAATAAATGTTGTATACCATAGTCTCAGGAGTTTGTTTATTCTCGGTTTGCGCTGTGGTCACTGGTGGAGCAATTGCTTAACCTAAATTTGTCTTCAGATGTTGCATACATTGATCAGTTTGTTCTTCCCCATTGTGGACATAAATATTTAAATATCGCTATTCGGAGTCGCCAATAAACTTAAGGTGTCATCTATTCGTGCGGGAATAAACTGTAGTGCTGCTCAATTCAGTTCCAAGTCTGAAACCGATTGGCGTAGACCTAGTGTCGACGCTTCCCGAGCATTCACCCTAATTATGACAGTGGCCTTGCATCCGAAATTCAAATTCAACTGCAGTCGCATTACGTCAATACAAATTGTTTTTTTTCATACCAAAGTTAATGATGCTTACACACCTAAGATATGCATCCCTTGCTCATAGCGACACAAATGCGACATCTCTCGACAAGGCGATTCGACATACGTGTGCGCCTGTTGTAAGTCGTCCAGGCAAGATCCGAGGAGTTCACTTTTTTCGCTACCTTTAATTTCACAGCAATGATTTTGCCAGCAGAAACCATAGCAAATTAGAAAGCGACTTTTTTTTGGCTTAAATGGAAACATACGTCTACTTTGGATGTCCTGTATCCCGGGGCAGACACAAATTAACTTTGCTGGAGGGTAATTTGAAACGTGAACAATGTTAGTTCTTTAAAAGAAGAAATGTGTGCTGTTCAGTATTTGGACCAGCAGTTGGAAACACTGTGGCACCAGGGGCTATAACAACTAGAGACAAACCTTAACAAGCTGGCAAAAATGTTATTGATGCTTAGGGTCACCTAGAACTGAAGCGCCGTATTAAGAAGAAGAAGAAGAAGTGCTCAGCTTAAGCTTTTCCATTTCAGAACAACATAGAGACTGGGCAGTTGTATCAAGAGTGGAAAATTCGATCTCAAAATCAGACCTAGGGCCTTGGAGTGGATCGATGACACATTACAAAACAACTTTATTGAATCTTAGTCTATGGAATGAAACTCTTTATAGACAAATAACAGAAGCTAACGCTCTGGAGACATGTTGACATAAAGCAATGGGGAATAAAGTTCTACAGCGGAGGAGAAATCAAAGAAAAAATCACCTTTTGGGGCACTAAGGTTTGTTTGGATGCGGATATCAGGTTGTTCTATGTATCGATGCGATCTACAATTACATTTCATTTTTGAGACAACCTTCTCTGGCCGCCTACTTACAAGTTCTATGTTGAAGCACTGAACTGGACTTTTCTTCATCTCGAATTTTTCACTACTTCACCCCTTTGTCCATGAAAACTTTTTTTTTTCAAATCTGACCGTTCGGTGTCAGCATAAACCTCTTCAGACCATGGGTACGCACCTTATCTTTTTTCAGTTGTGACTGGTAATTACGGCTTGTGTCCACTAGTTGTACTTGAATGACTTTCTAGAAGTACAGATTTTAGAATCCAATCCTAGCGCTATCGAGGCGGTTTTGCGAACACTATTTTAATTTAAATCTGACATTTCAAAATTTTTTTTCAGGAAGACGACGCTCACTTTTGAAATTCGGTAAGAAAAAAATCTTTTTTTAGTTAGATTAAATTTTTTTGTTACTTTCTGTTGTTAAGTTATTGAATTGTTGTTTAAGAGAGTAAGTTTCAAGATCGCCTTCTGGTTTAGTCATAAAAAGTTTCACTTCTTATTTGCACCTTAGGACTAAAAATTGGTTTTGTGAAAACTGTGACTGGATTGACCAAAGACCAAGAGATTAGTGATTTACTTAACGAGAGACGATGATGATGATGAATATCTGCCTCCAGATGTTGCTAAAACTCTTCAGCAGTGGGAAGAAATTGAGGAAGATGCAGAAGTAAGCGAACCTGAGGTATGTAAATACTGTAGGAGAAGTTGGCAATTCGTCACGTTTATACTGGTGCATTGAGGAGACGTGTACCCGATATTGCAGATGACGGTAGGTCTTCTCCTCCCTGATGGAATAACACTAGGCCATAGCGTTTTCCTGACTGCAGCGCTACATAGGTTATTTTCAAAACACAGTTTTCCATTATAGGGACTTTTAATTATACGACACTGAAGGCGAACAAATTCTTGAATTCATTGAGGAGTGCAGCTTTAAGGAATTTTCAGGGTCTCTTACCATTTAAGCGAACCAGTTGTCAGTTGGAGCTCCTTTGTAGGAAATGTTCGTGATCAACCTGGTGGCTCTTAGCATTAAAATGGCTAGGGCAGCATACAAACATGCAGTGTGTCGTCGAATTCTGGAAACTTAAAATGATGGTTATCACTTACTCCGACACATATTTAGGAAAACTCTCAAGAGGACAGAGATTTCGATCCCTTTCGCCCGATTATAGATCAGCTTTGTGCAGTTTTGATGAGACAAGGGCAAGTAATTAAACAAAGAATTCGTATATATGGTACTTACTAAGTTCTGCTACATCAAGTGATCAGTATTGGTTTCACTCAAAACCAAGAACTAAACTAATTTCAACCGGATTTCCGAGCACTCTTAATCTACCTTATCGACAATTAACTCAAAACGTAACTAGCTCCACATTTGTTACGTTACAGAACAACATCTCCGTCAATTTACGCCTCAGCTGTCAAAGAAAATGTCAATTTTCGTCATGGATGAACAAGGAAGGAGATACACAGCTTCTTCGTCTCCCGCCCTTGGGGAAAATTTGACAGCGTTTTTTATAACATTTCCCCTTCTTGAACAGCTGATCGGAGAGCCAAATTCACAGACAGGGTTTCTCTCCGAAATGAGAATACGTGTGAGCTACTCAATCTGCCGATTACCTTCCCGCTCAAACTATTGGGGTGGTTTTTAATATGAAAAAAAAGTCGTTATTTTTTGCCAATTTCATTTAATGTCATAGAATGCTGATTCCTGTGATAAATTCTGCGGAATGTGGAAACATAATTTTTTTTTGTTATCTTTTGTTGTTTTAAGACATTTTACACAGTTGAACTGATTAAAAATTTAAAGTGAATTTAAAATACCGGCAATATTTCTCACCACCAAAAAATTCAAGAACATGGCGGAGGGAGTGCGTGTTCAGAAGGTGCACCAGTAACGCAGCAGTTGCACTTAAGGCATACTTTTAAGAAATGTTTTAACATATTATATGTGTGTAAATAATTTTGAATTTATTAACATATCAATAGACCTTGTTGCTAAATTATAAATTAAAATTGCATACATAATTTTATACATACAATATTACAATGCTTCCCTTATAAAATGAGTACAAAACGCTACTACAGATTTATGTTTAAAATGAAAAATTATCATAAATCGCTCTATTACTTTAAGTATAAATATGTTATTTAATAATTGTGTTCGTCATACTGTAGATGTGGTTAGAAAAATATTGAATTCCACTAAATTATTGATTTTATAAGAATCGATGTAGTTACGTCTTTTCGTTAGTTATAGCTTTAGCTTTATAATACAACCAAGTCGAAATATTAATAAAAATGAAATCAATAATATACAAAACAAGAACATGAAATTCCGAACATGCGTAAATGTCTTTAATCGTACATTCATTTCTATTTTCATAAGTCATGTGATATACAAATAAATATAAATTTTACATCGTTGTTTTAGGTTGTAATTAGTTACACATTGGCATTACTATATACATTTTAATAAATGTAATGTAGTGGTATAGAATAAAAAAGAGTAAGTTATTTTTTATAATTTATTCAGTAAAATACTGAATTCCCCTTTATTTCTGTAATTAAATAAGGTGCTAATAATAAAATTCTTCTTAGTAGAATATGTAATTCAAAATATCAGTTGGAACGAAAACCGCAAAAAAATACAAAATTCCTTCTTATGCTCAACTTTGAAATTGCAAATATGCATCCTTTCCTTTTTTGTACATATTTCACAAGCCATTGGATGTATAATATAATGCTGAATATCTATTTAATAATAATTTAAAATCTTTATATATTAATTAATTAAAGTTTAGATGAGACTAATTTCAAGGAAAATTTATTTGGTTACTTACGAACCTACTCCGAATAAAATCTCATAATGGTTGACGAATACAGGAAATACGTGGGCAATTTACGAATGTTTGACACTATTGTGGGCAAAAATTCAGGAAATGGTCGACATGCTGCAAATTTTGGAGGGGAAACGTAAACAAGTGTGGGTAACATGAAAAAATGTTCGATGGTTCGTAAATAACTTTCAGAAATAAACCTAAATCCACCACAATTCGTCAATAACTGTCAAACGTTTGTAGGATGTAGGGGAAATCAGCTGATCGATCAGCTGTGAAGCTGTGTATCTCCTTCTTCGTTCATCCATGATTTTCGTTTAGAACATAGTCATGAATATATACCGGAAAACTATCCTCCCTTGGGCCGTTGGATCCTGCATTCCTCGTCTTTATCAAAGAGTGTGCCAGTTCTCTGTTCTGGGTATTGAAACATCGTGTGATGACACTGGTATTGCCATAGTCAGATCAGATAGACAAGTTGTGGCGAATATCATAAACTCCCAACAAGATATTCACCTAAGGTAATGCGTGTTTTTCGTCTGTTTTCATCTGTAGATTGATTTTTCTCTCTCAGATATGGTGGAATTATCCCACCCAGAGCTTCAGAATTGCACAGATCCAATATTGAAGAAACTTACAAGAAATGCATCGAAGCAGCCGGTATGGAACCGTCCGCATTGGACGCAATTGCAGTCACAACAAAGCCAGGTATGTTGCTACGTCATTCGACCACATTTATGATTCCAACCTTGACTATTAGGCCTCGTCATGAGTCTAACGGTGGGCATGCGTTTTGCCAAGTACTTGTCTCGAAAGTTTTCCAGGCCCCTGATCCCAATCCATCACATGGAAGCTCACGCATTGGCTGTGAGAATGGAGCAACAAGTTGACTTTCCATTTCTGTGCCTCCTCATAAGTGGTGGACATAGTCAACTTGTATTTGTTCAGAAGGCTACAGAGTTCTATCTGCTAGGTGAAACTTTGGACGACGCCCCCGGTGAAGCCTTTGACAAGATCGCCCGAAGACTGCGTTTAAACATAATTCCAAAGTACAGTAAAATGAATGGGGGACAAGCTGTGGAAGAAGCAGCAAAAGAAGCGACGTGTCCAGATCGATACGAGTTTCCCTTGCCACTTGCTCGATACAAAGACTGCAACTTTAGCTTTGCTGGCATCAAGAACAATGCCATGCGTACAATAAAAGCTTTGGAGCTTGAAGAGAGTAAAGTATTTTGATATACCAAATATCCACCCGACTAATCAATCCCCATTTTTCTTGTAGAAACTCCTCCAGATGGGGTTATAACGTATTATAAGGACTTCTGCGCTGGACTTCTAAAGGCTTCGACAAGGCACCTTTCAAATCGCACTCAGAGGGCACTGGAATTTTGCATAAGGAAGGGACTCTTTGACAATCAACAGATTTCAGTAGTTGTGTCTGGAGGGGTGGCCAACAACGATTACATCTTCGAAAACATTTCGAATATGACGAAGCAGTACAACGGAGAAACGTTTCGACCATCGAAGCGGTATTGTTCGGATAATGGAGCCATGATCGCCTGGAATGGCATTGAGAGGTTAATGGAAGATGAGAATTGTGCCATGACGAATTTTGATGATTTGGATGTGATAGGCAAGTGCACTATAGGGACGAGTTTAATCGATGAAGTCGTGGAGCAGGACATTAAATGTAAATGGGTGAAAACTCTTTGATAAATAAATGTTTGTAATTTTTTAAAGCTTTCGTAAGTTACTATGTATTCCCCTATGCAATGAAATAGAGCTATCGATTCGTCCTATAAATGCGGTGATAAACCGTTGCAAGACTGACTTTTCGAAGGCTTTAGCGCAAGATGACCACAGAGCTTGTGAGCTTTGAAGCCCAGAAAACGTAAACGTTAAGTAGCAAAAATAACACAACAAGGTCCTGCCATTACACTCTTGAAAGACACGTCGATTGTTGTTTTCTATTACTACTGTGACAGTTGGGGAACAAGTAACGCCTTTTTTCTTCTTTACACATGTCCTTCTTTATTCCCCTAATTTCTTAGTTGATTGGCAGGCTAGCTTTTCTATAATGGCGACCATACAATGGGTTATAAGATTTAATTGTATCCTTCTGCACGGAAAACTCAACTTGCATGTTCATCTACATGGTTTTAATAAGGCACTCAAAGGCTAGCCAAAAGCCAGTCCCATTTCTAGCGTAAGTACAGTTCAATACGACAACTCTGAAATCCCAGCTTAAATCTCTCAGCCAGTCACGTCGAATCGTCTGAAAACAAACCAACGAAATTGCAAATTCAGGCCAAGCAATAGTTTTAAACTTTTTCACACAAAAAAGGCACAAAAAACCGCATCATATACTAATTCTAAATAATATTCTCTTGTTTATTTTCACCATGAACAAATGAAGTGTAATTTATTAATTTAATCGTAATCCTAAATCAATCCCATCAGCGAAAGTTTGGACATCAAAAACAACACAAATCACTCTTTCTCCCCGACTGTCCTGCTTTCAGTCACGGCACTTAGTACCCCAGTTAGGTGTGATTTCTTCTGATCCGCTCGAAATGCAGTTCATGCAGCAGTTTATTCTTATTATAATAGAACGGATTCTCATTCTCGGTCAACTCGGGGTTGTAGGAATACATTTGACTATTGTCGTCTGGCACTAGGTTTCCGTTGTTATGCGGGCTGGCGTAATGAACATGGTTTGAGCTCTGCGGCAGATTATCTTGGCCGTTCGCTAGGTGAGGATTTGAGAAGTCCTGCTGTTGGTGAAAGGTCTCCTCTAAATTGTTTATGTGCAGATTGTTGATACGTTTGGAAAGTGGTGTGGACTCACAGAAGTCATCTTCGCGGCTTCGTTTTCTTTAAGGTACAAAGTTATTTCACAATCAACACATCTGGGACCAACGACAAACCTTTTATCCATCAGGCCAGTCATCATTTCAGGGGCTTTGAATAAAAAAAATTGGCTGCCCTAGTAGGTAAATAAACCTCTTTAGTGCTGAAATTGACAACTTTTTTGATTCAGGGGTAAACAAAATGGAAACGTCAAAATAAAAATTTATTAAGGTTATTACACATTTCTTAATACAGTCTGTGCGAAAAGCATAAAGAGGTTTCCTAGAAATAAGTTTAAAAAATGAGAAGCAACATTGAGAGTAGTAGGGTCAGAGTGAAAAATTTGCCGATGCTTAAAATAATAATTTCTGTCAGACTTCAATTTCCCATTCGCTTTATTTACATAATATGAGTTACCCTTTACACCCAGCGGCCGTGGGGGCCCATTGTGTATGCCCTGTAAGAATGAATGCTGAGCAGCAAAACCAAAACCGCCAGTTCGCTTCTTCTAAAACGGCACATTAGTCTGGGGTTCACCTGGGACCCAATTAACAAGCCTTTCTAGCTTTCTTTAGCCAGCTGACTGCAATATCGCACACCAAGTTGATTGAGATTCATGTCCACTTGTGCAAGCCGTCTTCTTCGTGGGCGTCCCCTGTTGCGGAAATGAAGACTTTTTGTGCTTTGTTAATTTTGTAAACGTCTTGCTAGGCTCATGTCGCTGTACAGACCGTGCAGGTTGTGGTTAAATCTTCTTCTCCATGAGCCATCAACGCACACAGGGTCAAAGATTGAACACAGAATTTTCCTCTCGAAAAGAATTCTTCATCTGTTCTTGAGATTATTCCGGCTTTTGCGTCATAGAGGAGGACAGGGAGGATCACGGTGTTATATAATATTAGCTTGGTCCCTCGACACGGGGTTCTACGATTCAATTGCCTCTCGAGCCCAAAGAAACAGCAATTGACAAGAGTTATCCTGCTTTTAATTCCGGCACTAATGTTGTTTGTACTTTTTACTTAAAGTTTTAGCTGCCTATGGTGACGTCCTGGCTTAATTTCAATGTGAAAATTCAAGAAAGGATCTTGATGAAAGCATGGTTACTTCGCTTTGCCGTAGTTCACTGTTAAACAAATTTTGTCCGCATCCGTTTCAATACTTTCAAACGCTAACTGACGGCTCACTGTGCTTGCACAATCACGTCAATGTTGTGTTTGTATGCAAACATTTAAACGGAGTTTTTGAAGACTATGCTTTTTGTGTTGGCGAGTGAGTTTCGCACGACCTTTTCAAAAAAGATTTTCAAAAAGTCTGTCATATGACTTGACGCATCGCTTGGTCTAAAACCTTTTCTTGATTTTAAAGGCCTCGGTGGGAATCGACCTTGACGAAGCAAAGATAATTCTTCACCGTTATACTGCACAACCTGGAAGAAAGCTTGGAAGAAATTTTAAAACTAGACATGGCTTTGTATGGCTAGTCTCTATGCAGCTCTGTCATATGCGGCCTTGAAATAGACGATCTGAAGTAGTGTGAAGATTTGGTCAGTGGTGAATTTTCCTGGCTTGAAACTGCGCTGTTAGGGTTCTATCAGTTTACTGATGAATGGATTCAGGCGCCTACAAAAAATGGCAGAAAAGATATAATATGCGAAGATTTATCCCTCGGCAGATGGCGCAATTCCATTTGTGGGGCATGCTGTCCTCTGCTCATATCTTACAGATTTGCTGGTGCATGCTCCCTATCAGCTCATCTCCAGCTGCCCTGTAGAGCCAGTCACAGACAGTCAACAATAGCTTTATTCGCCTTTAGTCTCGATATCACTATCTTGACTTCATCTAGTTCCAGGGGACGGAGTTCTCTTCTATCGTCTTCCATTTCGTGGAGAGAAACATTCTGGAAATGATACTTTCGAAAGGCAGTTCGCGAAGATCATGAAATAACTCTGCTTTTAAATGAATGAAATGTCGTTCTTGAAGAACTGTGCAACGACAGAGAAGATTTGAAGTGTATAAACCACAAGAACATTGTTTTACGTTCTGTTCAAGTATCTGGCCTTTATTCATATTATAATACCAAGTAGACACACTTGTGGGCGACTATATTTTACCATGTTACAATAAAACTAGAGCTGAATGTAGACACTAAAGTGCGTCATCATATCGGTAGTACTTTTACACCGAGGTAAACATATTAGAAAACTTGCAATCGAAATTATATATGTAGACAAATGAACTTACATTTTCACAACAGACGGATACACCGTAGTCAATCGTTAATTCTAAATTCTAATCAGTCTGCAGAAAAAAAGTCAACTCACACAATTTCAAATCATTATGAAATTTTAATAAAAACCCCCTTCCGTGAAGCATTGTCGCATTCATAACAATCAACAATTAAATTCATTTTCCCTCCCACTCTCTTGGCAATTGTCACACGAACATGCACGTAGTTACTTTTGAGTTTCGTTTTATCTAACAGGTTTTATCTCAAACCCCGCAACGCCCTTTTTCAAATGCCATAGATCCTTAGGGAGTAGTTGAACCAGTACGTACGATTTGCTTCGATGACGCTAGCAATGAAACGCTTTCCAATGCCACCGGCAATGACGCGTGCTGCTCCAATATTCGAACTTTGGTCAACAACTACCTCAATATACGTCACAATGGCGCCCGTTCCACTTGTCGGGTACTGCAGTATCAGTGTAACGTTTTGCGGGGTGTCCCAGTAATCCCTATCGGTGTTGTGCGACACTAATCGATCGTCTTCAAAGAAAAACAAAACAATGAACTCGGTTATCTAGTGACGTATCAACGTGAACTTACTTGGGACACGCTTTCCAAGGCGATATCGCAGGGTTCCGCCGAACGAAGAAGCAGGCACAGCACTTAACTTACTAGAAGTAAATTGACTACTCGTCACTTCAGAGTAGTCCACTAGCTCTTCATTTGATCCAAGGTCCATAAGATCCACAGAATACTGTTGCACTGGGATGCATGTGGCGATGGCTATCAGGACCGTCGCAATAACCGTGGGCACTAGGTGGTGAAGCATTTCGTTAAACTGCTGGATTCTGTTTGACGTGCCGCCCCCGTTGAACAAGTGCTTTTATATCACATGCAATGGTTGGTGGGTTCAGAAGTAGATTTTTGATAAGACTAGGATGACTAAGAGGTGGGTAGATTGATTTGACTGGAAGTTTTGAGGGGCTGGCGATAAATTGGGGACGATGTATTTCAATAGCTGATGAGCTTTATTAGTCATCGAAGGGAGTCACGCGTAATAACTTGCACCACTTAATACATGTGCTAGACATTGCTTAGTCACACATTTTACAGATGCCTCTTGGGACAATCGCAACTTTTTTAAGTGGTTCAAGGTAATCTCTTGTTCTAGGATGACGTTCAATTGTCATAAAAAATGCTTTCTTTTAGTCTCAGCTGTATAGATTAAATCATAAATTTATTTGAAGTGCTTACTGATTAATAATCTGCTTACACTCAAAGCACTTAGCATAATTTGAATTACACATTTAATCTGTTCCACAATGCAAAGTAAACCGAGGCTCAATAAATCGAAGTTTAAGAATTAAAAGTGAAAACTTCTTATTTTGTGGGGCTGACCTGGTCCTAAAACAACATGGCTTTCCACCTGTCTCAAATTTCTCCCACCAAGACAATTGAGGTCCATCTCCACTTGTATGTTCTGTCTTAGACCATAATGTCCTCTGTTGCGTCATTCTAATGGCTCGGGTTTGAGGAGTTTTCTGGATAATGCTCTTTAATACGCTTTACTTGGCCAAACCATCTTAAGCATTGTGTCCACAGAGGCTTGACTAGGTACATGCTGCAATACAGCCTATTGAGTTCGCCGTTTAATCCTCTCCTCCTTCATCGCAAACATGATCAAAAATCGATACCACATTTGCCCTATATAACGTATAGGATCCTGCGCCATGGAGCTGGACAAGATGATCAAGGTGTTGAACAAGCCACCTTGGAGCCGAGGAAGACCAACCCCTTGATTATTTCAACGTTTTTGCCGCCCATTGTGACATATGTCCGAGAAGTTGATGTTGTGCGTCCATACATGATGACAGCTATTACTTAGTTTTTCGTCACAATGCCAATAAATGGATCATTGACGGGTTGTTGTGTTTGCTGCACAACTAGTTACAATATCATTCGTGCAGGCCTGCTGCTGAAGGGGCTTTTGATCTTGCACGTGGTTTCTCTGCTCAAGAATTATATTGAATAAGTCATATGACAGCGGATAGCCTTGTCTAAAGCTCTTTTGGATATTGAAAGCTACGCTGGTTCCGTTATCGTAATATGAAAACACCTTTACCTTTAGGAAAAAAATGTGTGATGGACATCGTGATTTTCGTTGAAAAGGGTTTTTCAAATGGGTCTGGTGGTTAATGAGGGCTGTCATCAACGAAGAACACACAAAATCGACGTCTCGTACTCAGCGTCACATTAGGCAGCAGAAACTTCGAGGTAGGCAAAGACTACGTCTACCTCGGCTCTGCGGTAAATAGGGACAACAACACCAGTACCGAAATCGAAAGCTGAATAACTCTTGCCAATCGCTGTTTGTTTGGGCTCAAGAGGCAATTGAGTAATAAAGCCGTCTCTCGAAGGACAACTTGATCATCCCAGTCCTACTTTATGGCGCGGAAACCTGGACGTTACGCAAATAAGGAAGCCCTTAGCCTTTTCGAGAGAAAAGTTTTGCATGCGATTTTTAGTCCAGTTTTCGTTGATGACATCTGAACGAGAAGATTTAACGACGATTATGGGCTGTACAGCGACATGCACCTGGTCAAGCGTCTTCGGATACAACCCTTAAGATGACTAGGCCATGAAGAGCGTATAGACACCACTGCTCCGGCTCGAAAAGACTTCGTATCTGAGCCATTGGGAAAACGCAACAGAAAACGGCCTAGGCTAAGGTGACGCATACAAGTGGAGAAGGACCTCAACCAACTTAGAGTGCCCAAATGGAGGCAGCTAGCGAAAGATCGAAGAGAGAGAGAGAAGGCGAGAAACAAAGGAGTATGAATCGAAAATGCAAATCGAATTGGATTGTCGAAGTAAGTGGGCAAATTTTATCTCATATCGTTCCACTGATTACTGATCGTTGCAACGTCACGCCTACATATAAAAAATTGGGGCTTGAAAAACAAAAAAATTCGCTGAAAGAAAATTAGTAGAGAATATGCCCAAATCTGGCAATCCAAAGATAGTCACAACTTCTGACGAACGATGAATTGTGCAGCAAACTAAGAAAAAGTCCTTAATTAAGTGTTCCGGAATTAACCACCGATGTATTGCCAAGCCCTAATAAGCCTCACCCTGAAATCATAAGAATCGCCGAAGATTAATTTCTTTTATGGAAAGACCGTAATAAGCATACGTAGACAAGAGCAAAAAATATAAAGAAATTATTCTTCTTTTTGAGACAAAGTTTTATTTTTTAACCACAGCAAATTCAACTTGTCTCGATCAAATGTTCAATCCTACGTATTGCGAAATGAATAAGACGATTGAAGAGTTAAAGGAATCGAATTTAGAAGCCACTGTCAAACAGGTAGTGAGTCTATGATGGCTTAGGGTTGCATGTCTACTGCTTGTGCCAGTCAATTGCATATAATTCATGAAATTACTTACCAAGCAAGATATTAATCAGTTTTGTAACAAAATCTGGTGCAAAGTGCTAAAAAGCTAGGAATAAAGGAAAGTTCTTAGTTCTACTAAGGCATAAGACATATTTGGTCTGTGGGCATACTTATTTGGGGATAAATAACAATGTTACACAAAAACAAATCGAATAAAGTTGGAGTCCGTTCTTTAGGACAAGTGTTCCAAAACTGATACATTGAACTGTCATAAACTTGTTCAATCTATGCGTTGGATTAAAAGTTGTTTTGCGTTTACTAAATAAGATTTTATTTTTAATAATTCGAAAGACATTTGAGATATTTCAAAAACTTTATTATCGGCTTGAATACAATCAAAACATCGATATCGCCACCTCGTTTACGTTTATGGCGGCCGATTCGTTTGACCCAATTTTCAATGGCTCTGCCCCTATTTCGCGTTTAGAGTCGACTTGTTGGCATATGATAATGACTTAATTTAGCCCCACGGAAAATAGTCAAGCGGCGTTAATCGACTAGTGTATTTCTTGAGATAGCACGCTAACCACACTTACTCTTCAATTAATCGATTGTAACGTGCGCTGTGTGGCTTGTGGCACTATCCTGTTGAAACTGCACGTCGTCCAAGTCCATATCTTCCGATTCGGGCCAAAAATCGGTAATATTTGCGCGGTAACACTGACCATTCACTGTAACGTGACGATCGTTATCGTCAACGAAAATATATGACCCGCACCAAACAGTTATTGTTTGTGGCTGAAGTGGTGATTCATGAGAAACATTTGGATTTTCAATCGACCAATAACGCATATTTGGCTAATTGACGATCCCCTTCAGCCGAAAAGTAGCGATGAAATTCATTTTCTTGGAGCATCTTCTCCAGAACCCAATCAAAGAACTTACGTCGTATGAAATGTTTCAACGGTTTCAATTCTTTAGTCAACCAGACCACATTACGCAAAATTCGCCATAATGTGGTTTGAGCGATCCCCAATTCTTGAGAACGCTGTGGAATTGACTGATTTCGATTGTTTGCTACGGCAAGATCACACAACGAATATGTAGACTTAAATTTTTGCATATAAATAGTCGGCTATTAGGGCTATGTTCGAAAGAACATTTTTATAATTTACAGACTTTACCATGATGAAAACGTGAGTTTACTGAATATACTGAAAGTAACAGTTTGATGATTAGTGAAGGAGTGTGTTCACAAATTAAATTTAAAGTTGTCAAGTCCCTCCTTTTTTTAAATGCAGACAGCTTTTGGTAGTTTGTTGGGTGTGTGTCCGAGTTTTTTATTGATCCATTGTATATGTTCATACAATATATACCTATAATATTTTTTTGAAGGAAAGAAAGAGAGGCACATAATTTTAAGAACACATTTCCAATAAATGTCATCATTGAACACGTTCTCAGTTCAGAAGATATGAACAGAGTGACAGATAAGACTGAAGGACAGACCGATGAAAACTATAAATGTTTCCTTTTTTAGAAACGAAACCTTAAAAAACTAGACGACATTTCGTTGTTTTTTAAATTTTGCAAACGGCACAACCGAAATAAATCAAATTAAGGGGGTTAGTTCCGGATATAATGTAGATTGTTAATCATAGACCAAATCCTTATTGGTTTCTGTCTTTAATGTCCAGTTTCCATCGAGCCCTTTAGTTAGAACTGGGTCTGGAATTTGATATTCTTAATGTAAAAAAATATATAAGCGAGAATTAAAATAAATACGCTCACACAAAGTTTGTTGTATCAAATTTTTTATTTTTATTATTCTTGTATAAAATTATATACAAAGTGTTTTGCTCATTATCATTACATATTATAAAAACTTTACATTAAGTTATGATGGGCTGAGTTACTGCTCGGCGCACAAGCGGTAAATCTAATTTGTTTCTTGGTCTGCGTAATACCGTTATTAGTTTGTTTTTTTTTACTTGAAACTACTTTTAATCGTTTAATTATTATGTAGCAAAATCTAAGCGTGATTTTATAAAGGCGGAATAGCTTGTATTTGATAAACCAAAACGTTTCTTGGAAGGTAAAGCATGTTCGATAGTTGGAACTCATGTATTCAGCAGCAATTGACTACCCCAGGGGTATAAATTTACAAAAATAAACTTTTTTCATTTAAATTATATAATAACTGTATCCATATCAGGGAGGGGGTCAACATACCCTCCAAAGCGCGTACAAAGTACTCAAATTAAATTTGTATTGGAAAGTATTATTTGAAAACAATGTAATATAATAATAACAATGCATTCGTGTGCATTTATCAAACAATAGAGAAGAAAAAAAAAAAAAAAACGAAGTATATTAAAGGTGGAGCAATGCCTTGGGAGTCAAGAGCACACGGAAGACGGGCTCTCGCTTAATCTGAAATATCAATTGGAATTGACGTTGTGAATGTTGGTGTCTCCAGTTCCTCGTGTTTCTTCATTTTGAGCATCTGAAATTGAGAAAGAATGCGCATTAGAAATGGGACTTGGGAAAGTGTGAAAAGAGGTTATAAAATCCCATGCGGGATTATGTTGCGTAACTTGACCAGTGTGAGATTATATACATGTGAAGACTGTGAGAGATGTTCAGATAATTATTATGTCAAACGTTTCCACCTCCATTTAATTTTAACATACTTCTATGAAGAGGGTAAGGGTTTTACGAATGATATATGTTAAGAGCAACTAATATGCCTAGTGAAATTATAAAAATGCAATTTTTTTAGAGTGGAAATTTAGGGGATTAAATGTCGTCCCAACAAACATGTACATGGTTATATGAGCTTCTATGACGGTTAAGTGTTCCACAAAAATAAACATTTTTCAGTGTAGATGTATCGGCTCTGACGACTGCTACTATCTGCTACATCTTCATTGTTGGTCTGGCTGATGGAATCACACCAGATGGTGGCCTAAGACCTCACTTTTTTTGGTATTTTATATAGTAGTAGAAATACCTGCAAATTGACAGCAATAGTATTTGGTTGAGCTATTAGTCATATGTAAGTGAAGTTGATGAAATTCTCAAGCCAGCTGAGAGAAGGAACCAATATCACTAAGCCAGGAATTAGTGCACAACAGCGTGAATACATTTTGCTTTTGCCTAGGATACAAGTTGATTGGCACGAAAGGTATTTTCCCTTAACAACAAGTGGCAACTTGATCCCAATTTCAAAATTTATATATTCCTGTTGGCACTAAATGACCTTCAATGTCATTTATATTTGGTTTTGCCTAAAAATTTATTCTCTATTGGAGGATCATGTATTACTGCTTCTGAGGGTATGGTTAAAGTGTTAAAGCCGAACTCTAATCTAGGCTATTACAGAAGAACTAAGAACCTAGTGAGCAGCGTTACTTTCTCATACTGTATATTTTGAATCAGACTTTTAGGTTTGTTTTTAGGGTAGTGGAAGCGGGAGAATTTAAAAAAATGGAAAGAGAGTGAAATCGGTCTGTGACTCGATTCTTGTTATTCGAAGGGAAATTTCGCAGCGAAATCAAACGGCATTTGGTTGCTGTATTCGTATACAGTGGTTCTTTTTCTTCTATGATGACCGTCAAAAATTTGTTTAAGGAGTTTAAACGTATCCGTTTAAATTTTCGATGAGCTAAGCCTAAAACGGCTATCACGGAAAATAATGTGATAAAGTTATCCACGACCTCGTATTAGCAGACCACCAATTGAAGGTGTGTATCGTTAAACATCGTGTGTTTCATATCCTGCATAAAATAGTGGGAATAAGAAAGCTGCTGCGCGATTTCTACCACGTTTGCTCTCTTTGGAGCAGTTTTTGAAGCTGTTCAAGCGTCACCATCGACGATCTTCGATTTTTTTCGATCAAAATACATGTACTCTCTCTTTGTAGTTTCAGCTTTGCTAAAATTTAAGGAAGTCATTATGGTAATCTTCATTTAACATTTTTGGAATATTTTAACCTCGACAGCCGATTACGTTCATAAGTCATGTTATAAGCCTAAGAGACGCACAGCAAGAGCGGCAACAAAAAGACAATAAGTGATTGCGGGTTTTTTTACGCGAAGCATCAAATGGCGATGCCACTGATCGCCATATAAAGGAGAATGTTGAAATTTAGGCTAGTGTCCTGACATTTTAAAGAATCATTCCACATCTCTGACTTCAAAAACTACCAGAAACACATTTTCACTTCAGCGCTTAAAGTATCATAGTTTGAAATCACATAAGCTGGAAGAATGAATTAATACTTTTTCCGACAAGAAAACCTCGAATTTGAATGGCTTTCAGTATTTCATTAACGATTGGACAAAATCAAAGATTCTTCTGCCACATCGTCACACGGCTGTTGGTTCATGGTTCATGAACCACTAGATCTACTTTCCTTAGATGGTCGTCAGAACCCAAAGGAATACATCAATCTTCATGGAACACATCGATTTCTACGAAATACTTGAAGTTCAATGTTGGATTTTCCCAGGAAGGTAACGACATTCATACAGTTGATTACAAACAATATTTTTGAAAGTTTTGGAATGGGCGTCTTTTTCTCACAATATTGATATTTTTAAAATTTTGTCAGGATGTTTTGTATACACAGAAGGAATGCAATTTCAAATTAGGTAAGGACCTGGGCCTCAACCAACATGCCTCTCCAGACAGCACGATCTATCGTTAGCTGCCGCCAATTGCGCACTACAAGTTGGTTGAGGTCCTTCTCCACTTGTGTGCGCCACCTTTGCCTAGGCCGTCCTCTACTGCGTGGCTCAGATTCGAAGACTTTTCTGGCCGGAGCAGTGGTGTCCATACGCTGAACATGGCCCAGCCATCTTAAGCGTTGTATCCGCTTGACCAGACGCATGTCGCTGTACAGCCCATAGAGTTCGTCGTTAAATCTTCTCCTTCAGATAACGCCATAAACGCAAACAGGACTAGAAATCGCACGGAAAACTTTTCTTTCGAAAAGACTAAGGGCTTCCTCATACGCTTTTAGTAACGTCCAGGTTTCCGCGCCATAAAATACTACTGGGATGATCAATCTGTTATATGAAGCGAACTTAGTCCTTCGATTGAGGACTTTATTACCCAATTGCCTCTTGAGCCCTAAAAAACAGCGATAGGCTAGAGTGATTCTGTGCTTGACTTTGGTACTAGTATTATTGTCCCTATTTATGTGTGTGACGCTCTGTCCGCAACGTCGATTTACATGTACTTCGTATTGCCCTTATTAACCTCGCTCGCTGTGTTCGTCGAATCACGTAAGCTAGCATTAAACTGACTTTTAGAAGATCGTGCCTCTGGTGTTGACTTGTAAGTTAAGGACGATCTTCTCAAGGATGATGTTAAAGAAGTCGCATGACAGAGCGTCGCCTTGTCTAAAACCTTTTTTGAGATTGAAGGTATCGGTAGGTTCGTTCCCGACCTTAACGGATCAGTGAGAGTTCTCCGTCGTCATTCTACATAATCTGACAAGTTTGGTAGGAATGCCAAAACTAGACATGACACTGTATAGCTCGGGTCTATACACACTGTATATGCGGCGTTAAAATCGACGAATAGGTGGTGAGTGTCGATTTGCACTGGGGCATTTAAAGAAAAATTTTATAAGCACTTTTGTGCACCTCTTTTTCACAAATATAAAGTAAAATTCGTTCTAAATGAATGACCTTATGAGCTCTCTACACCTTTTACATACGCAATGCATTGCATAAGCAATAAAATGTCAGTACTGCATAAAAATGAAGAGAAAAAACACTGCAATTCAAGGGCATAGTTGTGTTTTGTTCTCTTCCTATAATTTTGAGCAAATTTCAATAAGTTGTTTCAAAAATCTGCATCGCTTGTTAGAAGTTATAATTTTTGTAATCGTTCGCAGTTGGGGAGAAGCTACATCTGTTTGTGTTTTATTCTTAATATTCCTAAAATGTTTAAAAGATCACAAGCTTGTATGATGCAGAGAGATGATAGAAGTACATATTTTTAAAATTTTTATTGATATATAATAATAATAATAATTGGGTGGAACGACAGTCCACAAGGGACCAGCTTCTACAACAACTACTCATGTTGTGCGTGCTACTGTTCTCTCACGAATAGAAGGGACCTACAGTTTCTTGCCGACTCCAAACGGCGAGATTTGAGAAGGTTTTCATTGACAATTGATACTCTTTTAGTGGTGTCAGCAGCTCGAAAGAGGTGATGCGTGAAAAAATGCGAGGTGTCCCGTCCGGGAATCAAATCTGGACTTTCTGCGTGGCGGCCGACGCACTTACCATAACGCTACAGCGACCACTTTAGCATATGTTTGCTAAAATTCTTGATTTCTTATATATCCATCCTTTAATTTAGTAATTATTTAAATCATTTCAAGAAATAACAACTTAATATTCGAGTGAATATATAATCAGAGAACCCCATTTTTATAGACTTTTAAAGCGTCTACTGAAAAAGTATTATGAATATTGTTGGCTTTTCATCTTTTGTTTTTTAATTGAACAGACACTTCAACCAAAAATATATAACGTATTATGACACCCTTCCTAATAAAATATGTGTTTTTTTTTTTCAAACTTGTTGCCTAAGTGTAATCGAACCAATTCTTAGGTTTACGTTGTCAACTGGCACAAAGTATAAAAGTTTCTGATTAAAAAAAAATTGCCGCTACTGATAAATATGATCTGTTTTATTTACAAAATGAGAAACAAAAAATCACCAAAACCACGTTGTTAATAGTGTTTCTCTTTTCCAAACAACAACCACAACAACAGCAACAAAAACAAATAACCCAAAAAACACTATCCAAATTGTTGTTTTCTCTTGTCATTAAACATACCTGTTTAATATCACCTTTAGCCTTGTTTGCAAAATAATTATATTTTTGTGATTGAGTCAGTAGCAAAGAGAATAAATAGAAATATTTAACATTAGTTAGTTTAACAGAGAAAAGGGGGGTTAAGGTATCAGGGGAGGGATTGAAAGTTGGACTGTTGGACTAAGAGTGACTGCTTACCTGTTGCAATTTGTAATGATTGATAATATCCTGATCGGCTGGGCAGGACTGCGTGAAGGCATCTAGCTGATACATGTGATACATGTAACGCCACAAATCTGTTAGGTGAGTCTGAAATGTTCAAGGTTACTTTGTTAGTAATTCTAAAATGTCGCCATCAGGCCGCAGTACTTACGGGTATTTCGAAATCAACAAAATACTTTCCAGCCACTCGAATATGCTGTAGTCTTGGCATGAGCTCGCAATCGAAACAGCACATAGTGTCACCTGTTAGGAAACGTGTTCCACGTGATGCTAAATGATCGTTGATCTTCTTCAAATGTGACAACAAGGAGTTGTTTTTATGTTCGTCCTTCTTTACCAGCATCAGCTTCAGTTTGGAATATAGGTTTTCAATAAGAGTTGCTACCTCTTTGTCCTGCAAATGGACAATAATAACAATATTTAGTCTGTGTGTGTGAGGATATTGAATAACATTTGGGACTGACTTGAACGAAAAGATTGTATCCTCCGGGGATGTTCTTCATGATGTGCCTTTCGATTTTATCGTTCTCTAGGATTGCGAGGCCATTGTCAATGAGAATTGGTGGATGTGTCGCCTCAAAGTTGGTGCGGAAATCTGGTGGTGGTTTCTGCATATCAACTGTTGTGACCTAAAATAAAAGAAATTACACATTTTTATTTACTGTGAAAGATAAAGATGAACTTGCTGTCTGTTGCTAACAAACTTAAAAGTAAAAGGCGTCTTTTTGGATTAAACATATAGTTAAGTTGCGTGCTGTTGCATTTTTTTATATGTCGTGCGGTTAACTGATATGGTATCCATCTACCAGACTTTTGAAACGTTTTTATCGCTCGTAGATTATTGAAAAAAGTTTGTTAACACTCGCCCAATTGTTTGGCAAATCGTTTTTGGTTTGCGAGTTATCCTTGTAGAACCATTGTTGCAACTTAACATCTCCTTGTCCAAAACATCAAAGTCATTATTTTTAAACTGTGAGCTGTAACAACAGTTCAGATGTGTCTTGTGAAAAGTTAACATAAGCTTCTCGAATTCATCTTGTTAATGTTGCCCTCATATATTCTTTGCTTGGCATAAATTTTGACATAATGGACACACCAACACAAAACTTTACACGCACTTTTCCACTACATATGTTATAAAATATCTTCATTTCATACTTGTACACGCGCTCCTTTTTTGTTTGACGTCATTTCACAAAAACCACATTGCATTGAATCATTTATTGTGGCCACTTCCATTTGAAGGGCGTTGCGTTCGATGCCAGGAACACGCTTGACACATCTTATTTGTTGCATTTGCTTTGCATTATATTTATAAATGATGTTCACTCGAAAAAGTGTATCTTAAGTGTTTGATGTCAATCATCTAAAAAGATGTATGCATAAATGTAGAGCGGACATTGCATATTAATTGGCAATACAAGTTCATGTGCATGTTCAGTTGTATTTTATTTAACAACCAAATGAATCCAAAAAGCAACTTCTCATGTTCCAGATTCAACAAAGATTAATGAATAATCAACATCATCAATGTCTGCTATATTGTGCGGAAATATTTATGAGCTATGGATTTATATGTGCAAATACGATGACTGGCTCCAAAATATTTTAAGTTGTTAAACGACAACCTGTGGTAATCATGTTGTTGTGTCTCTTAAGTCATGCAGTTCGATCGTGATGCGGTGTGTGTGTGTTAAGGTCTTGTTAAGGAAATCAAAATTAGCATATGTGCAATTTTAATATTACAACGCTTTGAGGAAAGAAAGCTACTTTCCACGGTTAAAATCAACTGAGTTCTCATACGCCAGTCGGTCCCTTAAGACAAAGACGAAATTTCCTAAGAAACGGTAACTCCACGGTTGCAGTGCAGGATATGTGTCAAGGAAGTGAAGAACCATCTCTTTTTCCGATGTGGTGTGACAGGAGCGACAGTGATCATTGTGTGGGATACACATTCTTACAGAAAGTTTTCCAACAGCCCAGTGCCCTGTGAGAATGCTAATAAGCCTGGCCACTTCGATTCAAGTCCAAAATTCAGATTTCTGTTGTTCTCAGGGTTGTAGTTAGGCCAAGTACTCCTAGATGTGCCACAGTTATTTAAACTATTCCATTTAAGGCTGCCTGACTGCAGGAAATCATCTGTTACATGAACCATGATTAACTCGAAAAGCTTCAGTACATTTTGCATTTAAGATTTGAGGAGGCAAACTTCTTAAAGGTTAATGGAAACCGTTCGTACTCTGATGTGCGTTTGCGAGATGCCTAGGTCCTTTAACAGATATCTAATCATTTCAATAGTGTAGCCTTATAAAAAACTCTCATTGCATACAAAGCATTTTCAAATCAAAACTAAGTTTTATATAATTTAAGGAGAGCCTTAAGTTTCATTATAATTTTCATTTATTTAACACACCCTTCATTGAACATTCATCAATTGCTTCTACATCAAATTAAACACAAGCAGTTCTTATGTTCTGAGTGATAGACAACGTCTCTATCGAGTCCCCTACGCTTCATTATTTATGACTTCACCATTTCGCAACTAACTCCAAGCCTATAAATACAAGATGCCGTCGTATAATAATTTCGAAGTCAATCTGACGTTCGACAAGAACCTTCATCGCTCAGTTCAGTGGATGTGTAGACACAGATGTGATGCAAGATTTGTGAATGGGAACATTTCCAATATAAATAAAAGCAAAAAAATATCAAATCTTTTCGAGCAACCAAACAACATCTTATCCTAATATAGTTTTTACACTCCCCAGCGCAGATGGAAATCACTTCGAATAGCAATTATATTTGCACTTTGACATCATGCCGGATGTACAATGCAAACAACGCTTCAGCTATTAGAACACGCCGAGCGTACCCGACGCACACTATGCAAATGTTGGACGTGTATGGATAATAAAATCTATTTAAGACGTCCACACATGGCCTAAACTTGATGAAGGTATGATCAAATCTGTGCACTTTTTTGCGCAATGACGTCGTTCACTTAAGTCTTTCTTTCGAATGCTCATCCATTTGGTTTTTGGCAAGTGTTTCTCAAGGGCATATGAAGGCCGATAATTTTTGACTTGGGGGGCAATACATCAATTGAATTGAATAATGTAAATATTTAACGTCCGGAGATCTATGCCTAGATTTTTGAAATTGTGAGCTGTTGTGTGCAGCAAGATTTAGTCTAGAACAATGGGTTTATCTGCAATTGAATTTGTGTTTATATAGAAATGCAAAAAGGTTGTACACCAGTTGGATATTTAAGCAGGTTCATTTCATTGGAGGTGAAATTAATAGTGAACTTTTCTTTTCCTTTCAATGAGCAATTCTATGAAAAATAAAAAAAAACATAAATAATGTTAGATTGCAACGTTGACATAAAAATGTGATTCTTATTGGAACAATTACAGCTGATACTTAGAATTAAGTTTAGCACTAAGATTAACGCAAGCTGCAGAATTGCTACGAAGAAAGATTGAGGTAGAGAACGGGATGAAATTCTAGAGTCACTCTTGCGAAAAGGTTAGCATTTTGAAAGTTTTGGTTTGTAAGACGGTCATGACGAATTGTGTGGTGGTATCAATCGATAGCTTCGTGTCATCATTTTAACCCTAAATTGAGCGGACTCAAGTACAAGTTTTTGACTTCTTTAATGCTTTCCTAATCGGAAATCACTGTTTTCAGCGCTCTCTCTCTCTCTGCCTTTTTAACTCACATGACAATGGTCGCTTTGGCGTAGTGGGTAAGTGCGTCGACCCACATGCCAAAGGTCCAGGTTCGCTTTCCGGTCTGTACACCGCGCATTTTTCACGGCACCACCTCTTTCGAGTTGCTGACTACACTCAGAGAGTATTAATTGTCTATGAAACGCTTCTCAAATTTCGCCGTTCGGAGTTGGCGAAAATCTGTAGGAACCTTCTACCCGCTAGAAAACAGTAGCGCGCACAACACGATTAGTTGTTGTAAAAGCTAGGTCCTGGTCCCTAGTGAGTTGTATTAAACTTGGGTACACCGTTACGACCAAAACAAAAATGGATCCAAAACAGTGGACTGCAAAGATCGTGACGAGACGGTGAGAGAAACTGTTTTTTGACATAGCTGTCTTAATTCAATCGAAGTTCAAAAGGAAAACCATTAGATGAACATTCTAAACATGTATCTGGATGGTTTGACCGACAGAATGACTCACAAAATCTAGCCCCTAGTGGCTTCTCATTGGTCCCTCACGTAAGAACTGCGTTCGGAGAACTGAAATGTTCATCAAATTAGGAGGCAATCACCTTCGTGTATAATTATTTTGCAGAGAAAAAAACGACAAGTATTTGGACTATTTAATTGGTGTAACCCAGGGGGGGGGGGTCTGTATTATATATTTTTTAAAAGTTAGGCCCGAGTTACATTTTAGAATAAACGCATGCCTAAAAAAAAGCGTCTGAAAGAGTCCAGTGCCGACATTTAACATAATTCCCTCCCCCAACTCTTGAAAAATCAAAGATACACACATACGATGCCGAAATCAGAACATATGGAAACAAAATATTTTCGATTTATTAATTTCTATGCATTTGAAATAGGGAAAATTATTCTATTATTGGGCAAGTGCGAGTCATGCTCACACGTGCACACATGGTTTCGTTTATTTTGCCTTTTCAGAATATGATAGAAGCACATTTAGATGTGAGTGGTCGCCGTGGCGTAGTGGTAAGTGCATCGACCGCGGCGCAGAAAAGTCTGGGTTCGATTCCCGGCGGGACACCTAGCATTTTTTCACGGCACCACCTCTTTCGAGTTGCTGACAACACTCAAAGAGTATTAATTGTCTATGGAAAGCTTCTCAGCTCGCCGTTCGGAATCGGCAAAAAACTGTAGGTCCCTTCTACTCGTGAAGAACAGTAGCATGCACAACACGAGTAGTTGTTGTAGAAGCTAGGCCCTGGCCCATTGTGGGCTGTAGTGCCACTCAATTATTATTATTATTATTATTAATTATTAAATTTAGATGTGAACTAAACATAAAATTGCCAAGTGAAATATGCAAAGTCATCATACAATAAATTTAACGAGAATCACATATGTACATATAAAACTATGTACAATTTTATGAAGGTTGCCATTTATATTTCGGAATTGTTCAACCCTAGTGTTGCAATTTGGCAACTGCCAGCTCCGTCGTAAAGTTTGACATTTTTGAGGTTATACGTACTCAGAACGTTTTGAAATACGCGCGCTATTTGTGTTGTTTACAGTAACTTAAAAGTTTCATCTCGCCAAAAAATGGAATTAAATCGTGAAAATTTTCGTACGATTATTTTTTACAACTTTCGACGTGGATTAACTCAACAACAGTGCATCGATGAACTTAATAAAATTTTTGACGATGAAGCTCCATCAAACACCAGTGTTTATCGATGGTATGGTGAATTGAACCGAGGTTTGAATCGATGGTAGTTCACTCCAAAAACGAATTTCGTGAAGGTCGTCCAAAATCAGTTGTTGTTCCGGATGTTATTGATGCTGTGCGCCAACTGATATTGCAAGATCGTCATGTGACCTATCGTGAGTTTGAGACAACCTTTGCATTAGTGGGACCAGCATATATTCAATATTGCATGAACATTTAACAACCACACAATTTGTCAATCGCTCAAAAAAAGGATCGTGCCGATTGGTAGAAGGAAATGCTTCAAAAATACGATCGTGGTGCTTCGAAACACGTCTATGACATCGTGACAGGTAATGAATCGTGGATTTACGCGTATCAGCCCGAAATAAAAAAAGTAAATAACAGTCGACTGTATGGGAAACTGGACATGTCGCAACCGTTCCACTAGAACAACGCAGAACAGTCAATTCTGAGTGGTACACAACCATTTGTTTGCCAGGTGTCTTCCAAGAAATCAGGAAAACCAACCGCCGAAGATGGATCACTCTTCACCAAGACAATGCGAGCTCTCACACATCGGCTCAAACAACTGCATTTTTAGCAATAAAAACATGGATTTGATGAGTCATCCGCCTTATAGTCCTGACTTAGCACCGAATGACTTCTTTTTATTCCCGTACGTAAAAAATAAAATGAGAGGTCAACGTTTTTCGACACCTGAAGAAGCGGTTGATGCCTCCATCAGAGTGGCAAAAGTGCTTCCACAATTGGTTCAAACGCATGCAAAAGTGTATAGATCTGTATAGTGTGTATATTTTGAAAAACGAAGTTATTTTCGATGATTAATATTTTTTTTTTTTGTTCTCTAATCCCGATATATAAAAGGTAACCCTCGTATTAAACTATATGCTTTAGTGGGATTTCACTTTGTTGGTGGTCCCCAAAAAAAGAAAATTTGCAACATCAGTTTTATTTGGAGATGCAGAAGCATCACTTGCTGGTGAAATGTGTCTTATTAAACAATTTCGTGCAAATTGTTTCGCAGATCTTTGATATTATAAACCACAAACAACCAAAAAGACGAACACACAGCCTATCACCTCTTTCGAATACTTTGAGAGTGCTAATTGGGAATGAAAGGACAATCAATTCTCGCCGATGAGAGTCGGCAATAAAGAGTTGGTCCGTGAGAGATGAATAACACGCACAACACGAATAGTTGCTAAAGAAGTTAGATCCCAGTCCTTTGTGTGCTGTAGTTCCGCCCAATTTATTTTATTTTACAGTTTGAAAAACAAACTACTACATAACTACTGTAAAATGCTTAAAACAATTACTGTGATTCGTTGCAGTCATAGTGTGTAACTAGATTTCCGATAGTCAAAAGCCAAAAAAACAACCGTTTAAAATCGCGAAATTGGCGATATTTGTTTTCAACACGTTTTGTGGAAGAACAGTAGTGATAATTGTTACTTATTGTGGAGTGGCGACATCATTGGAACATTTTTGTCCGAAAACGAGGATGGAAACAACGTTTCGGTCAAGCTTACAGGGTCGTGTCAAGGGATTTCCTTTTTCTAAGTAGATTGATTGATACAACGCTTAAGGTAGCTAGGCCATGTAGAGCGGATGGACAACACTGCTCCGGCCCGAAGAGTCTTCGAATCCGAACCACAGGGACAACGCAACAGAGGACGTCCTAGATTGAGATGGCGCACACAAGTGGAAAAGGACCTCAACCAACTTGGAGTGCGCAACTGGAAGCAGCTGGCAAGAGATCGTGCTAGCTGGAGAGACATGCTGGTTGAGGCCCAGGTCCACCCCGGACTGTAGCGCCATCCGAAGAAGAAGAAGAAGTAGATTGAAGACATGAAATTGGACGACCTCTGGTCTTCTCAAATCGTGCGTCAGATTATTTTTAGACAGAATTGAAAAATTTGTACTGGGACAATATGTGGTTTCAGCAGGATGGTGCCATAAGCCACGGTGCCCACTTTACAACCGATTTATAAAAGATTAAGGATGGTGAGCGTGGTGTTTCATAAAATTGGTCAGTCAATTAACCGTCTCCTTCATGCGATTTAATATCGCTTGACTATTTTCTGTGGGGCTAAGTTAAGTTATAGGTTTACGCAAACAAGCCGACTACGTTGGTAGAACTCAGAGCCAATATCAAACCCGAAGCTGTCGTTTCGCCCAAAATATGCCGCTGAGTCGTTGAAAATTGGGTCCAACGAATCGACCGCTGTAAACGTGTTCGCGGTCCATATGCAGGAAGTCGAGTTCCAATCATACAATAAATCTTTCGATTGTACTTCAAGTCGATATTAAAGTTTTTGAAATATTTCAAATGATTAGCGTTTGTTGTTAAGTCCTTATTGCAAAACCATTTAGACGCAATATTTTGCTAGAAAATACTTTTTAACCAAGAAACTTACCTTCAAACTAATTGTTTTCAATTCGGCCAACAGGTACAGGTCCATGAAATATTCCTGGCAAAACAGGCACGCTCCCTTTCGTCTTCCGTCGATCGTGGATGCCTAAGAGGAAATTAAAAAAGAAAAAAAATACAAATAATGCTTACACTGTAGGTTATAGGTTACTCCCTCAATTAAGCCAGTAACAGCAAAGAGAAGATGCAAATTAACACCCTCACCATTAGCTAACAACAAAATTGCGCATTTGTTTGTTATTTATTAAGGAACATTTGTTCTCCGATGGTGTACTGCATTTTAAAGACGGAAATAAAATAAACATCTTAAGCCATTTGCAAGCGCTTATTATCAGCCATAAATTGCGTTTATTGCATTTTATGTCTTGAACCTTGGTTACGCTTGCAATCCTAACCAAATTTTTAGCACTTTTATTACCCCATATGCAAGGAATACCATTCAAAATGTGGGGGACTCACGCCTCAAGCAGAATACTTACTTTTCATTGGAATCTCTCTTCCCCTTTGAAACTCTGAAAATCCGAACATAAGAACAAACACTGTCTAAAGTAATTTTATCTGCATTTATTTCGCTCCACTTTCACAATTCAAGTCTCAACACAATTCGCAAAATGCATGCTCAGTGCAAAAACTCACAGAAAACCTTTGGCTACCTCTCTAGCTCCTGCTTAATGTACTCTTCAAACGTTTCAAAGTCAAAGCTTATCAGGAAATCATCAATTTCGCTGGCTGCGCCCTCATCTTCAGCACAGGTGCTGCTGGCTTTTGATGCCTGTGAATTCGTATCATCCTCAGCACTCGATTCTGAGTCTAGTTCAGGTTCAGTCTTTTCCTCCTCTTCTGGCGCAACTTCAACGCTCTGTTGATCACGGCGACCATGTAATGCGCCCCCGTGTAGGCTCTTGTACTGTTGAATGTGTCTCCACAGAGTGGTGGGCGATATTGAGAAGAATTTCGCCGCTAGGCGTATTGACATCCCATTCACCTGACACCCACGGAATGCTTCGATGACGCGTTTTTTCACCGCAAGTCTCTCGCTGGGGTCCACAGGCGGCTTCAGTGTGACATTGGATGGCAGTTGACCCCTCTGAGCCAATCGAACTTTGTGCTGGTGCAGTGTGGATTTGGCTACTTTAAGCGTTCGCGAAATTTTCGAAAGAGATTCGCCGGAGCAAATTCGCTTCGCGATCTTTCGATTGAGTTCTTCATCTACAACTTTTTTGCGGTGGTCTGTGCGCTTGTTCACCTCCTTCCAGAGTGTACTCTTCGTCACCTGGTAGACGCTGGCCGCTTTACTAATAGTCATTTGTCTGCTGACGACTGCTTCCAGGGCTTCGTCAAGTCGTTTTCGGTTCAAGGCTCGCTGTGTTTTGCGGGAGTTCTCTTTGGTTTCGTCTCGATTTTTCTTTGAATCTGTTTCCTGTACGCAGGAGGCAGCGGTTTCTTCAAGCTGAATGGACTCGCTGTTGGCAGAGGATATCGTCTGCGTTGGGATTTCATCATCAAGCGGGGGTTTCTTGACCTGCTTTATGACATAATTGAACATTGGTTCTGAGTCAGTCTTCAGTTGGAAAATGATGAATTGCTCGCAGGACGTGGGAGTCGAGTCAACAAGCGCCGCCACCGGTATCAGGGTTTCTTCGGCGGGTTTTGTGTCTATTTCGGTGGCGTCGACGCATTCTACTTCGTCCTGGAATTTGTAGAGTTAAAATAATAGGATAATTCATCGTCGGCCATGTGTTGACAGGAAGAGAAAGAGAGAATTACAGAAGAACTATCACATCTACTGGATAACATGCGTTGGTTACTTCTAAGCTACTTAATGGGATATTCAGAGGGATTATACGTTGTAGCTGACCAAAGGCCGAGGGCGCAACACAACTGCTGACTTGCGGCCTTGATTTTGTTTATTCATTTCACTTATTTTTGCGTTTTTTTTTCAAGAGCAGTTCAAATGACATCAATAAACGCAAGCGGAAGCAAACAAAGAAAAATATTGTAAGGCTTCCTGCAAGGAAATTACACAAATGCCTTCTATCATGTCAGAAATTATTTTGGAAGTCAAAATGCAGGCAAGCAAAAAACTAAACATTCGAACGGGGTCCTATGTAGGAAATAACATTCTTTCAATGATAATGATGAAAATGGTGGCTTATACTAGCCTTTCAGGAATGGGATCAAATGTTGTCAAAGGCGCGAAAGTTCAAAACGATGCACAATATACATTTTTAAGTGCATAGGGATTCTTTCGTCTCAACCAAACGCAAAAAACAGGAATCTGAACCATTTCATATTTCCACTTTTTTCAATTCCCTTTTAATATCTGCTGTTTACTGTTGTTGTTTTTTTCTGTTTCGAAAATTTTGAGGCAAAAGATTTCACACTGATCAGCATGTCACTAAAAAAGTTGACGAAGTTTTGAAACTTCAACACAAAAGCTGTTAGGAGATAGTGGAGGTGATAGCATCAACCGTATGAAAGAAAATTAACCGCTGCTGAAACGTAAAAAAATGAAAGCATTTTTGAAGCTATTCATTTCGGCCGATGAAAAATGTATTAGATTCGAGATTATCCAACGCTAGAGGCGATTATGGTCAAAGGCCTTGCACAAATGATTGCAAAACCTGGATTGACGGAAACAAGGTTAAATTGAGTGTTTGGTTCGCTAGGACATTGCGACACGTTACATTCGATCCTATACTGTACACCAGAAAAAAAGAATAGTCAATCAGAATTTGCCAACAGGAAGGAAGTCGTATTCGATCATGACAATTGCTAGGCTATCCATAATTTTGATGACCCGGAGTAAATTGATAGAGCTTGGTTGGAAAGTTTTGATGCATCCACCTTATAGCCCAGACAGTGCACCTTCAGATAACCATTTGTTTCGGTCTTTGCAAAACTCTCTTGATGGTGAACGTTTAGCCGACCGAAGAGGCGCTGAAAATCCTTAGTCCAAGTTTATCCTTGATGGACCTCAAAAGTTTAACACCGATGGAATTATTTAGGTGCGCGGAAAATGGCAAAAGGTCGAACATTATGATAGCCAATAAGTGAATTGAAATGGATTTTATATGGAGATTTTTTTTCAAAAATGTACCAAACATTGAAATATAGAAAATTTACTTTTTTATTTCCTCTCATTGAAAGAGGGAATTTATGTCACACTTATGGGGACGTATGTAGGCCTATCGATTTGTGAACAAAGCGCAATTAAAAAAAAACGGGAACTTGGTTTCTGGGGGAATTATATTTGAACCTTTCATGCCACACATGTCGACAAAAAGTCGATCATCACACAACAATTACGTCATAGCACTCCTTTTGCAAACCCATTCAATTTGTATTTGCATTTTTTAACGTCAACCTCAGCTATTAGTTCATTCAACTCCGGCAACAGAGCATTCGGTATTTCCATCCGTGTCTTTATCGACCCCCATATTGTTGCGAGCATTCAAATGGGCACTGCCACTCCCAACAACGCACACTTCCATTGCCTTGCATTTAAACTCATCAAAAATGCAGGAAAACGAAAAAAAACGACAAAACAGACCTCCTATCTAACCCAAATGAACTAAAACCGAAAAGAAATACAAGAAAAGTGTGTTAGCCTGAGCGGAGGAGCGCCGTCATTGCCGCGACATCCCATACATGACCAAGCAGCGAGCGCAGAATGGACTCGATGATGACTCGAATGCATTATTTAAACTGCATATCCCTTGCAGAGCAGGCAGCCGCTAATAATAGTCCTAAGCAGTCGATTTGATTGCACACTGCGCGTAGTTGATGCTCTTTGCGAGCTGACCTTTGGGCCAACATTCGGCTGATAGCATCATCGGCTTGCGCTTTTGTGCGTCCGAGTGGAAAGTTGAACAATCTGTGCGTGCCTGGGTATTAGTCATTCATTTGCTCGTGAATTGTTTCCTTGTACTTTGAGTGCGGCCTGATTGACCCGCCAGTCTTAGGTTAATCACAGTTGCTACGATGTGTGATTATTTGAAAGAGAATGTTGTTTGAAGAGAGGGGGGAAAAATGAAAGTAATTACTGCTTGCAACGAGAACTTGTCCTCTGTTCACTAATTGGTGGCCAAAGGGTGAGTGTCTGGCAGTTATGGCGAATCTAAGTCAAGTAAAAACGATGCGTTATGTTGCAAAGAAACTTGTTTTTCTTTTTAATTACCGTGGGAATGCAAAGTAATGCTTGATAGCTTATATGTGTTTACAGTTAACAACTGATACAATCTTGTAGATCTTACCTAGATTTATAGTCCACTGCGAGATGACCGTCAGTTGAGTACAGGAGGCTGCTCTAGAACCAGAAAGGCCTCTGTTGTTGTCTGTTTTCGGAATTTGTTTTTTTTTTTTTGCAAAATTTCGTGCGTGTAACTAGTTTGCTCGAGTGCAGAAGTCAAACTTTCATTTAAACTTTACAAAGTCTACAGAAACGGATGAGCAACTTATTTAATTGTGGTTGCCGCTGCGTAGTGGTTATGTACGTCGACGCATACGCCAAACGTACAAGATGCGGTTTCTGGACTGAATGAGCACCACACATTTTTCACGGCGCCAACTCGTTCGAATTGCTTCCAACACACATTTATGAAAAGTTTCTTCAAATTTATCCATTCGAAGTCAATAACAAACTGCTGACCCCTCTACTCGCGGTAGCACGCACCTCACGAGTTGTGGACTGCAGCGCCATCCCATTTACATATTTTACAACTTATTTGATTAAGCTCCTGAAACCTTGGAAACAGCGGGCAATGCCATTGGAATCAACGCTCGTCAACGATGGGACATAAGCATGCACAAACATTTTCTACGGGAAGGTTAGTTAGCACATAACCCTTGTCAGGTTGGTAATTTCGAAGAGATATCACGACTTGATTTATTGCTCCTCCACCCAATCCAAATTACAGCGAGACATTATGAACCCTACCGTGATCCAGTCATATGCACGAGCACGTGCATCTTGTCGTGACTGAGTCCATTTTTCAGTTGTTAAAACTGTGTCACCAACTAGACACGAATAGTGTTTCTATGTCCGTGATGTCCTCAGGGTTTGAAAGAGTTTTTCGTTTTCAACCATGACTGATGTTTTTTTTTTTTGTACGCCTTTAAGCTAGTGTCTTAATCAATCCTAATAAAAGGCACTTTCAGTCTGTTCTATTTTTTAGGGCTAGGTTCGATTTAGTAAGATCAAAGCAAAGTGACTGGGACACGGGTAGAGCTAAGGTCCGGCCATACTAGGTACATTTATGAATATAATCGCCCTTTTTCGAGAAATTTCTTAAGCCAAACAGAAATTGTTTCCACAACCGACACTCACTTTGCATTGGGCACGGATCTTGATTTACTGGATCAATTCAATTCCTTATCTTTCAAATTTTTGGGCTGGTCAAGGCGCTTTTGAAGCATCGAAACTAGTCTCTGCGAGATTTATCGGTCAGAGTAGATTCACCATAAGCTTCTATAAGCATTCGATGAGCTCCAGCTGCACCTTTCGAAAGAAAATCAAAACTTAACGCAAATGTTGTTTATTCTCCAGTTTCGAGGAGGTGCAAACAATGTTGTCTAAAACAGATGCTGATGCACAATAATTATTGCTGACAAATGTCACACACCTTGAAGCAGATAATCGCATCCAAGATTAGCCACAACTGGAAGGTGGGGCCATCTTTTGAGACCACCAATATTATAGTGTTACTTTTTTTCTAGATTTTCAATGACTGTACCGTAATCTTTAAAATTGTACCGAATTTTAAACTTTTCGTTTTTCTACCATTTATGTTGATGGAGTCGCTGCTGCAAATATTGCTTGTCACTAATAATAATAATAATTGAGTGGCACTACAGCCCACAGGGGACCAGGGCCTAGCTTCTACAACAACTACTCGTGTTGTGCGTGCTACTGTTCTCTCACGAGTAGAAGGGACCTACAGTTTTTTGCCGACTCCGAACGGCGAGATTTGAGAAGCTTTTCATAGACAATTGATACTCTTTGAGTGTTGTCAGCAACTCGGCAACTCGGTGGTGTCGTGAAAAAATGCGAGGTGTCCCGTCCGGGAATCGAACCTAGACTTTCTGCGCGGCGGTCGACGCACTTACCACTACGCCATGGCGACCATCCTTTATTTCATTCCCCAATATATTTTTTAAACTTATATTTTGGTTAGTGTCGAAATACATTTTCTTTCTTCTGTCAAATCTGATATTAAAATTTGCTAAACTAAATTTCTGGGCAGATTCCGAAATTTCTTTAAAAGTTCTTAGTCGATCATCCGTCATAATTTTGAACAGTTCAGACGGATCTCGAGACATTTCAACATTTTTGAATTGGAAAATCTACTCAATCGGATAAGTCAATATTTATAAGTAAAACATCGAACCCTTTCCTTTCTTCTTTTCGTATGCACACATAGATGACCGATTAAAGGATTTGTAAGGACCCCATTTGTTATAAGACCCCAATTATAAACGAAATAGTGTGCACCAGGAAATTTGGCACAAAACCTCACGTATGCTAGGAACATCTTTTCACAATGACTAATGATTCACAACGCATTCTCATTCAGTTTCGATGGATTAAAGAGCGGTACTGAGATATAAAGGACATCGCTAAACAGACCGCATATTCGAAACAGATTTCCTCTTTTTAAAATATTGTTAATTATCTTCGACATTTCACTGGTAAAGTAGGCAACTCTCTGGCCCATTAAATCATACATTTTACTAAATGATTTAGATGGAAACGAAATCTAACCCTTCGTGATTTCAATTAAGCGAGGCTTCTACAAACAGATGTTGCCTTCACGTGTAAATCCTTAATTATAAGATGTTACCCTAATTTTCTGCAAAAAATAGTAGCCACAAGTTGCGAAAAAAGCCTTTCCCAATCAAATTCTAAAAATTGTCTACTAGATTTTGAATCTTTATAATTCAAACTGCATTCAAAACTGCTGCTGCTGGTGAGCTCTAAGGAATTGAGTTACATAAACAGTCACTAAAGTCAGGTCACATTCTGAAACAAATTTTAAGCCTAGGCACGCTTAAAGGAGTAAGGTGGTATCTACAGAGCCAAATTGCAAACAAAATCGAGTGTAAACTGAAACTGTGCCGTCTGACCTGATACAATGTTGTTCGCACATGCTCTCTCGGTTTTAACACACTGCACTGCAGTGTGAAGTTGCAGTTCTATAGGATGTACTAGAAAATCCTCACTCTGTACCATGGAATAGTAAGACAAGATCTCACCATTCTGTCAATTTAATTCGTACGATTTTCAGTTATCTGGTCACCGAAATGATTCAAAACTTCTCATTTTTTACAAAAAGATTATCCGCATCAATATAACAATTATTTTCAACTCCGTAGTAAATAAGGACATTTCAGCATCGAAAATAAAGTGTAGATTCGCTTTTGTCAACAACAGTTACTTTGGGCCTTCGAGCAATTGACCAACAAACTTCTCTTTCGAAAGAGCAAACTGACTTTGTGCAACACTGAACATCCCTCTCCTGGAAGTTAGATGTTATTAAAAGCGGATAAGAAGAACTTTAAGACGAAAGTCTCATGCACCGTTGGCCCCGTCAGCATTGACAGCTTCTAAAGGAAAAAAGTCAACGAAGAACTCTACAGACTGTATGGTGGCATACGCTTAATCAAGCGTCTAAGGATTCAACGCTCAAGATGGTTAAGTCACGTAGAGCGTATAGATAACGTCCGAGAAGGCTGTTAATATGATTAACAGAGGACGACCTCGTCTGAGATGGTGCACACAATTGGAAAAGGACCTCAACCAACTTAAGAAATTTAAGGTTGACATTGAGACCAAGCTCTTCTCCGGACTGTAACCTCACTCGAAATAAAACCATTTTACTTGAGACGAATTCCATCACCAAAACCCCATAAAACCCGCACAATATTAAGGATGTAGTCCATCTTTGATAAAATTCCGTTTTTGCTCAGAATGCAAAATATACCGATTGCATAGGCCATTCACGACTGACTGCAAACCTAAATCAGGCCTAAGAGAATAATTCCCAAGTACTACCAACTTTTACAAATTGTCAAAGCGAATTTCCTTTCTGTTCCAAATACATGACTAACCAAGTACCAACTACACATGTGTGCCACGGTTGGTGGCTTCACTGGATTCCACAGCTGAATTCATTCAAAGTTTAACAGTGGCTAACCGGCAAGCAATGACATCATAAGGTCTCATGATTCACATTCTTCAGCGTCCAACGTCAGCTCGCGTTAAATTGCGATATTCAATGATTTTGCTCTCTCACTTTCAGCCGCAATTGTGCACCAACAACAGCCCGGATTCAAATGAGGAACAAATATTTGATGAATACCAATAAACTTGAAATTACGAGACCGCTAATTAAAAGGGAAAACAACAACCATAGCGCTCTCCTGCCTTACCGACTGCTGCTCCACTTAGTGTACCCACACTCGAACCACACCTTGCCGTTCTCAGCGTTTCACGTGGTTACACCCGCAAACGGGCAAAGACTAGTTAGCCAGCGTCGCCGGCAGCGGGAAGTGAATTCCGAAAGCGTTCTTCTTCGCCCAAGAAACGCCACAACTCAAGCACTCTGAGTAAGCGCAAATTGATTTACCACTGCCGCGCCAGTTTGCCGGCAAGGGGGACAAGCGGCAGCGCGATAGCAAACAAAAGAAAGATATGAAAAGCAAAACTAAAAGATAAATATTCCAATACGCTATGACCTCATCGTTCCAGCCGAATGTCTGGAGACTTCGTAAATACGCCCGCGGCGACGGCAGCGGCGGTAAAGTTGTTGTCACTGTCAATTTTTCCTTCTGCCAGAGCAGGCCCCGAGCTAACTGTGCTACCCTGTGTTTGGAGCTTGGAGTGGTGCCCAGTTGCGTCTGTGTCTGTAGGTAACTCGTGGTCGTGAGAGCAGACTGTTCAATTGCTTTGGTGACCAATCAATTCCGATTTGGTTCTCACACATTTTCAAACGAGGCTCCGTCTGCTTGAGGGCAACTGTGTGAGTTACATATTTCTGTTTAATGATGTATTGGGTAATCATGCAGCGCAGAGGGTGCTAGGACGTTTGTTTGTACGTTCATACTCTTTACGTAGCACACTTCAAAGTGAATCACATGACGATGGAATTGTTAGTGGAGACTGCTGCCCGAAGATGAGTCGCGTTTAATGACACGGCCTTCCATTCGCAGCTTGTCATCGTCACCGCACATTAAATTGAAGTTTAGGTGACGAGAGAATAAGTTAATTCGAAATATTCACATGGGAATTGATGGGAACAGTCTGCGGCAAAAATGTAGTATCACATTGTGGTTTTGTAATGTGCGTGGGTATGTGGGTGTTTTTTAATTCTTAATATTCATCGAATGAACTGCAAATTTTAACTTAGAAGAGGTATAAACAGAACTAGAATGAAGAATGATAAGTAAGGGACTAAGCCTAAGACGTTGATAGAAAATTTAGTCAATGTGTTAAAAGTACACTTCTCGCAGACAGACGTATGAGCGGGTTAAAGTCCTGTGGTATCGGTAGATTTGCTAGCAATTTGGAAGTTCCCTGATTAAATGTCGGTTAAGGTCACAATGTAAGCCTGATCTTTAAAGGTGGCGCACAACAACTTTACGTGATAACTTCTTTTTTTTTATATTTGGTAGGTTACTATAAGATTGAAAAACATGTACGTCTGCGATACGAAAAGAAGAATTGCATTGTGCAGTGGTATCATGGTTTGCATTCCTTCATTTCTGTTCAAGGTAAATTAAGGCGGCATTTTGAAAGCATTCCCAAAGGGCGATGAATGAGGTAAGTAAACATGTTTGCCGAATCTAATAGCATTGTTCTGGTTCAAGACACATTTGGAATCTTTAATTTAAGCAAATGCAAATGTTTCGACTCGAAATTTCTCATCGCAAATTGAAGTCAGCAAACGGTCATTACAACTCTGGAGCGGATTTCCTTATGACATCTCGCCAAAAAGCGATTGAAGCGACCGATGAAGAAACCGCTGAATGATGGTCCATTTTAATCTAAATGAAAAACATGTATACCAGTAAAATTAGTGTTGACAATCTACTCGTAAAGCAGATATACTTCATGAAATAGAACTGCACACAGTTAATGTCTTTGTGTGGTGCAAAAATCTTTAGAGAGAGCGGTGTAATAGTAACTGTCAATGGGTATGATTATTAAAAGATGTTGAAAGAGCTATTGAACTGCGCCATAATCGTTTCCGGTTACACACCATTAGGCTCCAAGTATATGGAGAAACTGTATACATGGCCACATTGGCTACGACGGAACTGCAGCGCAAATCAGACACTGTCCCCAAAGTTACCTGACCTGACTGTTGCAGGCGGGTTTTTGTTTGGAGTTATACAAAACGTATACAAAACGAAAGCAATGAATTTGATTGAAATAAAGCAGTCCTCATACTAAGCAACTTCAACTATTTAGACTGCAATGAATATACTAATTTTCTGATCTGGTTTCACATCTGCGTGAATGAGCATGGAGGTCATTTCCGGTCTATCATCTTCAAAAACAATAAATTTCAATATATAAGATTAAAATTAATTTTCTGTACAATAAAAAGAAATAAATTTAAGACACATGACATGCAGCTACTTTTCACTCGAAATATGCGAACAAATGATTCGCTTTACGCTAGATTAACGTTAAGAAATATTCAAAACGTATTCTCACAGGGATTGCTGCTTCTGACCGATGTCAATTGGCCGGCTTGGAACTGCGATTCGAACTCTTTGGCCTTTTTTGGTGGGGAACTGTGACCAGTGACACGCCAACAATCCACAAATGATTTAAGCGGTTATAATTAATATCATTCCAACAATCCGTGAGAAAAACACCAACGAGGTTTTTAGGGGTTGGATTCCCTACTGAACAACATGCTAGACACGCTTGTAGTAATAAAGCCAAACGAAAAAAGTGTTAATTTGTGTTTTAGATGGTTTTGACCCACACTGTAATTTGATTAAAAGCTAAGACAGCTTAAGTTGTGTTCCTTTAAGATTTCTAGTACTGAAATTCATTCACCGAAAGTATGCTCGCTGTTCCAAAATAACTTCAAAAGAGTTTTAAGGTTTTTTTCAAAATGATAAATGTTATATAAAAGGAGAACTTTGTGTTTAAAATCCACTATCTGCAATATTATAGGAACGACTTAAGCAGTTTTAGTTTTTTAACAAAGAATTGCGTCACCCTGTGATTAAAACATTTTGGAACTTATTTTATTGGTATTGCGACGTGTCAGAAATTCCCACGTACGTACAGTTGATAAGGAAAATACATAATACATTCTTGGTATTTGGGTGAAGTTCTGGTGGCATGTGTAAATTAACTTATTAATTAAATAATGCTATTATTGCCGCAAGTGATTTTTAATTCGCTTTTAATCTCTAGTTTAACGCAATCAAAATGGTGAGGGAGACGATCATGATGAAAATTATGCATGACGCTGCTTAAATTTCAAATAAAACAAGGAAAAAGTGAAACCTCAGGAAAAAACGCGAATCGTGTGCTGTGTAGAGTTTTGAGCTCTATAGTAAAATTTTGGAAGGTATTTTTGAACGAATTGTAACAGGGGACGAAACATGAAAGTATGAAAGCAAGCAAGAGTCCATCTAGTGGCAAGATACAGATCCCCAAACAAGTCCAAGGTCACTCCGTCTGTAGGGTAGCTCACTTTCTGATGATGAACACCCCAAAAAGGCAATAGATGGATATTATGCAGAGAAAGAGGAAACAAAGTTTTTGAGTGTCTTAGAAAGCTAATCTTAATAAATAATAAATCGGCATCATACAATATTGCCAGATTCCTGTTTCCATCTGAAGACCTTATCGTTTGCAGGCACTGTAAACATTCAAAATGCAATCACTTTCAGGATACAAAGTGCTTCAAATCGAAACGACTAGCGCGTAAATTGCAAATGCATTTAATAGCCTACCAATACTCGTAACCAGAGAAATCTCAAATCGCATAGCATGTTAATCCCCTGTGGCAGTGCAACAAAATATCATATAATCGACCGCAAATATGTTTAAAACAAATTCACTCCTATCCTGAATCGCAAATCGAATTCCAGGCCAGACAGCGAGACAAGCGGATTGCTCCGAACATGCAAATCACTTGAGTGTGAATTGTGTAAGGGGAAAGTGTGCACACAGGCCATTTGCCACATTATTTGCTCGGATGCAATTCGCCTGCAATCACATTTCTGATGTGTATTCGTTTTCGCACCCCGCACGTGATGGGAAGTAGTCATGTGAAAGATTTATCGCCCATTCGACGATTGCGCTGGTGAATCCGAAAAAAAAAGAATCTCTGCACGTAACAATCAACCAGGAAAATGGCAAACACATCAATGCCGCAACAAAATCCGCCAAAACAAAGCAAAAATCCGCACAAATAATGCAACTTTTACTTTCTTTCATTGCCCTCTGGTTGACCGTTAAATTGTGCTTCTCAAAACGTTTCGTGTTTTTGTGCACATGATTTTATTTATTTATTTCTACATTTTTCTCTGCGCAATTACTCCCACATTCGTTGGCGCTGGTTACATGTGGCATGCAACCACTCGGCCGCGACTCCACGACGACGACGACAGCTGCTGGTGGTTCTGCTGCATCGAAAGGAAAAGTTCAAAGCGCCATAATGAGAGAGTCGAAGTCGATTTCATCGCGTTGCTGGATGTTGCCTTTATTATCAGCCAGCTTTTACCATACCTGTGGTCGCCGGTATCTTTGGGTGAAAATCAGAAGGGGAAGCATTCCATGCCCGTAGACTGCAAACGGAAGATGGTGCTGTGCGCCGCAAATGGGGCTCCTGTCAATGACTTGTCATTGAGTAATGAAAGATAGGCAGCATTTGCCGTTGAAGATGTGACGAAGATAATTTGCGCGGTGCACTTGCAATAGCCACTTAACCGGTAAAGTGGCTTAGGCCCTTAATTGGAGAGTGCTCGGTACTTGGATAGGAAAGATTCATCTGCTGATTGTCTGGAGTAGAATGGAAATGGAAACGGAAGAGAATGAGATTCTGGAAGGGGGGAAAACAGATTTGATTAATTAGTCTTCCACTTTCTTCGTACATCCCTCTGGAATCGTGAACAGACAGACGAACCACAGTGAAAATGCAATTAATTTATTGATTTCTGATACATTATACACTGTGCATTCTTGCGGATGCAATTATTCGTTGATGCGGACGTGCCTTTAATTACTCTTCACGCTGATTTCTAATTTGTCCTGATGGTGGAAGCATATTCATTAATCATCGAGTTGTGCAGGTGCCACGGGCGACAGAGACTGGTGGAGAAGTTCAATGGAACTGCCTTTTACTTTCTAACTGTGATTGCTTTTGGCGCTTTTGAAAAAAAAGGTCCACGTTTCTTTGTTCAACTACTCACTCACTACAGACCTGTTGTGAGCGTGTGTGTTGAAAATTTTATAGGAGTGTCAATTTAAGGGCAAGTTAGTAACAAAAGTGCGATTTCATTGTCGGCCTCATCTGTTCACAGTTGTGAAAATTATTACCGCTTATGTTTAGTGCGTCGATTGACCGCCAAAGATCTCAGGTTAGATTCCTGGATTTTTCATCTTAACTCTTCGAATTGTTTCTCCAACCTTGCGGTTCGGTGTTGCGAATAAACCCCCTTTTCTTGTGAGAGAACAATAGCACGCACAACACGAACGGCAGATGAAGATGATAGGCCCTGGTCTCTTGTGGGCTTGAACAGCTGACCCTTGAAAATTTTCAATTATACATTACTAATAACCAAAAGTTTTCCGTTACACAACAAATGTAAGTAATTTAAAAATTATAGCAAAGATATTGGAAAACTGACTCTCCTTACTTTCTTTGATACAGTGAAATAAAATTTCTTATTTTAGACGGAATAACCTGAACTGGGATGGACGTCAACCCATTCAAGACGAAGCTTATGCTCTTTACAAAGAAATGCAAACTGCCTCCAGGACAAATTGAGAAATGAAGAATTCTAATCATGTACCAAATGCCTAAGCAGTAGGAAAAGAAAAGGCCAGAGATCGGCTAGGATCTGCATCACGGGATCTTGTTTCATCCCTTTAACTGTACTGGAACCATTGTTACATTGAACATACATGTACATATATTCAACGGGAAGATAATAGCCACCAGGCGTTTAAGAGATAGAAACACAGGGAACAGCGGAATAATCCAAAATACAGTATCCCATGGGAGAACCTAGAAAGAAGGTTGAAAACCAGATAGAAAACTTTGGGACCAGAATTTTGTTAGAAACCCTGGTCCTCTGGAAATTTACACGAATGGCTATAAAGCGGAGAAGGGGATGGGCTTGCCACGTCACCCAATATTTCGGACACTGCCTGATGGGTGACGATGCAAGAAAATTAGGCATCCCATATGACATATGTAAAGGTTCCAGAGAGGCGAATAAAGCAGGAGCCGTCCTTATCACTTACTTATTTCTTGCTATAATCGAAAATAGGAAGAAGTTACGAAGGGCACAAATTGGCTATGCTCCTAAAAACTTTAAGGATAGGTGTTTTGTAAGCACTAAGCACTAGAACCAGGAAAACGAAAATCCTCCGGTCATGTGACATCACAATTTGGATTTTGAAATGAAAACACTTTATAGGAGAGGTAACAACACGCATCTATTATTAAATCAGGCGAAAATGTTCAGTGCACAGAGTCATTAAACTAGCAAAGACAGTTTGAAATCGTTGAATCTTAGGCATATTGTTATGCACTTACATTTTCGTATCTCCTTTTCTGATTGAGTTTGTCGCCCAAAAAATAGCCAAATCTCAGAAATTCATTTCACCAGCGTCTGTATCGGTATACCCTGGGTACGCGTAGATTTAATGAGAATATTTGGTGATGAATTAACACAATGCTCAATAAATTCCGTACAATCTAATTGTACAAAGTTATTGATTGTTAAATTGAGGCCTATTGAGTCACAATAACACCGTAAACGGATTACTTAAGTCCTTTAAACGCTGTCGTTCTTTTATAATTAGTCTACAATTTCTTTTAACTTCAGTCGACATTTTCGACATCAAGCAGACAAATTTCATCACATTTTGACGCGAAACTGCATTACCGTCCACCTCCCACTGTCAATCAGACTTATAAAGTTGCTAATGAAACCCAATCATTCCGCGGAAACAAATTACAACCACTCAATCGAATTTTCTGAATTCGGTCAAAAGCAACAGTCCCCTCTGCCGCAAGAAAGAGGCAAATAAATAACGCGAGAAATTTGTGCAAAAGCCACGACGATGATGACAACGCCAACAACGACTACGACTTCTATTTTTGAATTCAGTGTATGAGTGCATACGAGTAAAAGTTTTCCTTTAGTCATGTCTGTGGAAATCGGAAAACGTGAGTCAGCTGAACTGCAAATTATACCCACGACAATGAAAACACAAACCGTCTGCACTTACATGCCGAGTAGGAACGAACCGAGTGCATTTAGAAAGGAAACTGTTGTTGCGGCAATTTGGAAAATGGAAAATGTCACTCAGCCCCCCTTTCAGTCCACACACATACACCACGTATGCATATCGCCCGCTCGCGTGTTGTAAGCGCAGGCTGTTTGCGGCGGACAATGAATTCACTGGTTTATCGCATTCACAGCCGATTACGATCTACTTCCCAGAACGTCGCAGCCAGAGCGTTACGTAAGATCTTCTCCCCGCTGTTACTGATTACAAAATCATATTTTCGACTGGCTTTCCAGATAAGGTCCCCGTCACGTACGTACCTGAAACGAAAAAGAAGGCAACGATCAAAAATAGGCATTTAGTAATTGTTCAATGTTCGTTTGGTTTCCACTCTCCACAAGACGCACTCGATCAAGTGTGGCCAAAAACACAGAAAACAAAAGGCTCAAGATCAGTTTACGCTCGCCGGCCGATCTCCGGCCCATAAGACCGCTGCCCGTCGAAGAAAGTGGGTCAAAAACAATTCACGGCGGCATTAACATATGTTACTCGGACGCCGTTAACTGCGAGTTCGCGGAGCTCGCGGAGAAACGGAGGATAAATGGATGCATGAGGCGGCAGGCAAGACCCCGAGATGCATGGTTTCGATTTTCGTTCACGCCGCCGCGCTGCTTCAAACGTGACATTTTTCCACAATGTTGCACCTTTGTAGCTGGCGGATGAAAAGGCGAAACCAAAACACCTCTGGGTATTCGGTATTCTCTTCACCCCTCTCCCCCAGGGAACAGCCTCATATTTAATCTAGAGTTTCATAGGAGAAACGTTGCATTTATGATCACATGAGTCATACACGAGACACGATGACTGTCGCCGTGTCGTGATTTAATTGCGTGCGTACCCATGGGAAAGCTGGATTCTAAACGACGGATATTAAGGGCATAACACAGCACAGGGTTCGTTGCACCCCCAACTGCCATCAGGAGTGGGGGGGGGGGACAGTGATTTGCATACATCTGAATGGAATCTATGTTGAGCGGTATTGTGCTCTGTGTGGTATTGCGTTTCAGTGCTCTAGTGCGTGAGTGAGAGTTCCCGCAACAATGTATAGTTAACTGGGTTACTTTAAATTATTGTTTTGTCTCTGCTTTGTTTGATGTTGTTGCTTCAACATTCAGGTTAAATTTCCTCGTCAATTGGTTGACACTTGTGCGATGAATGAATGCGACATCTGAGGTATGACATCGTGCAGAGTTCAGACCGTTAGTGTAAACAGACCCGGGCAAACTTTACAAATTCAAACACGTATTGATCTGTTGCGATACGAAGCAAATTTGCTGCCGTTGCCCTAAATCCCAAACGCTTCAGCATTGAACTCGGAGCTTGATGGAAATCGGTTTTTGATTTGTATTCCTCTTGTGACCAATTGCACTCGAATCTACTTCAATCCTTGTCAAAGATAAGCAGACGCCGTTTTAAGAAGTCGCCGTTTCCTCATACTCTAAACGTTAATCGATCAAATACTGTGACAACCTTTTATTTTATTGAGCGACAACTCTCGAGATGTAAGTAATATTTATGGGGCAGAGACAAATGTCTACACAGTACAGGTTGTGCTAATTTTCACGCAGCTCCAATCCTTTCACAGATTCTGTAGGAATGGAAGAGAGCAAGGATAATGTCTGTCAAAAACAGTTTGTGCCGGAGCTGTGGTTTGGCAACTTTTTTGGTTTCGAAAAATTTGACACTAAACTGTTTCATAGGTTCGTAGGCGTAGACAGACATGTTACTGTCAATATTTGACAGAATTTCAGTGATTATTTTACAAAATGGAATTTTCATAAATTGGACTTCTTTAGGTAAATTTCTAATTAATAAAAATTGTATAAATGTTACGGTATTTTGCGAAAATATTTTTTTTTTGACGTGGGTTAATCTGGCAGCACCGAAAAACCAAGCACCGACTCGTTCTGACAGGTATGCTTACATCTGTCATTTTTAAATTCAATTGTGAAACAAGAAATTTTGAAGTAAACAAACCAATAAAGTTATAAATCTATTATAATCTTATTCTGCTTGTTTTAGAACTTTGCATTTTCAACTCTTTAGTTTTCTAGAATCCACTGTATTTAGAAATTCTTATCACACATGGACGACCTGAACCGAAGCAACAGCGCTTGAAACCTTGACGGTTTAAGCTGCTCCCAGTCATCGACGGAGTGACAAACCAGAGATACTTCCTCAGTATCTTAAGCTTCGAGAATGGGATTCAAGGACAATCAATCTACGTGCTGTCCCCTTGATGCGGCTAAGCCAGTGAAGCTGTATATTTCGAGGTGTTTTTTCCGTCATTCACCTACTCCAATAGCATATCATGTTTGCGTAAACATAACTTTATATTGTTTCGAAAACAAAAACGAAACCATTTATGCGTGAGGTTACTCTGTTACTGCGCCATGAAGATGTCCGGTCAAGTCCTTTCTTACTTCTTGTTTTGGAGTCATTTTTAGAGTTCTTAAAAATCGGCAGAAATATGATAGTGACACATTTTGTTTAATTAGGATCATAGACCCGAAAAAAAAATTACGACGAATGTCATGGGTGTGTATTGACTCTGGCATAACCAACAAAGCTTCGGTGATGAACTAATTTCCGAGAAGGGGGGGCGTGGATCATTTATATGAGACCCCAGCACACCCATCATATGAGAATGCTCAACGAAAGTAATGAATCACATAAATTTTGTCAACACAGCACATTTAATTGTATCTAGAACCAATTTTACGACTGTGCTTGTACAACATACCGTTCGAAAAGCAAAACTAATTGCTCATAAAAGATGCAAGAAGCACAAGTATCACACAGTGTCGTGTAAGTCTAAGTATCTCAAGGATAGGCTTATCGGCAAGCATTGAGTGGAGAACAAACACGCAGACCGACAATGCATTGACGCGAGCGCGGTGATTATTGTTTTTTTCCACCCGATATTTTCGATAAAGCCATTTGGAGAGGTTGTAAAATAAGCAGCGGTAAGATGAAGTAATCTGAATTATTGGCAATTGACATACTGTCATGAGGTAAACGTTCATCGGTTAAGCACAGTTGACCAGGCGAACGCAAAGAGGCTCGGTTGTGCTTCACTGGAAATTCGGAGTGAAGCATTTCAAAATCAACGCATTGCGTCGATGTTTAATCATGCATCAAATGCTTCAAGGTTTAGAGTGTGCTTGGATATCTGAATGCATTCAAATATGACGAAGTTATTCTGAAATGTTTCAACTACCTGTTGTATGATGATACAGTAACAGCGAAATACACTTTACAGCATTTCTTGGCTTCGCATTCTCAATTATTTACATTTTGACCATTAAGTTGCTTTAAGTGGATTTATCTGTTAGTTGAACCTAGTTGCAAAGATTTATCTCATGTTGACCATCAATAAACAGTTCAAGTCTACGGTGATTAAAGTGGAAATGTCATCATCCATTAACGAGAGTTCATGTTTTGTAGCAAGCAGCAGCAACTTGCTTGAATTTCAGGCTCTATTGGAGCAAACTGCCAATTTAAATCTTTACAAGTTCGGTGCTGCCTGTCCGCATGTTATTTTGTGTCCCTTAAGTGTTTTTGGCAAAACAAAACGAACATAAGCGTGAACGAAGAAAATGGTGTGGGTAGACTCAGTTTGGTCGCCGTAGCGCAGTGGTAAGTGCATCGACTGCGGCGCAGAAAAGTCTGGGTTCGATTCCCGGACGGGACACCTCGCATTTTTTTCACGGCACCACCTCTTTCGAGTTGCTGACAACACTCAAGGAGTATTAATTGTCTATGGAAAGCTTCTCAAATCTCGCCGTTCGGAGTCGGCAAAAAACTGTAGGTCCCTTCTACTCGTGAAGAACAATAGCATGCACAACACGAGTAGTTGTTGTAGAAGCTAGGCCCTGGTCCGTTATGGGCTGTAGTGCCACTCAATTATTATTATTATTATTATTAGACTCAGTTTGGGTTGGGGGAATGGGTGACTCAGTGAGAGCTGCTTGCCACTTGTCGAAGGATTGACGTCTTCTAGACCATCTAGAAAAAAATGGATAAGAAATACCCATCCTTAAATCCGGCCCAGAGACAGCCGGCTTTAGCCAATAGAAGAAAAGTTGCCGTTTATCAAGGTAACGTCAGGCCCCACACGTCCATAGTTTCGCGTCAGAAGCTCCGGGGTTGGAAGGTTCTAATGCATCCACCATTCTATTCTATTCTATTCTTATGCATCGAACTTTGCATCAAATGACTACTACCTGTTCCTGCACATTTTTCTGTTTAGAAATCATTCAATTTAAAATCGAAAAATGGATCCAATTATTGATTTAATCACAATTGGAGAACTGTTATCCGACAGCGCAACGTCTGGAGTATACGGCGGTTGGGTTGGGACTTTTAATTTCAGCATTTCAAGGTACGTTTGGATTACCATTATCGCGTCCTTCTAACTTTTCCTTTAATGCTTAGCTCAAATGCATCGATTGTAGTCCCGATAGCTTCATTCAGTCGCAGCAACTCATTATTTACCATACCCAGCTGGTCCCACCGAATACACAACTTTCTGTATGTGGATGTTCGTCGTGGCTGTCTATGGTATGGCCGCAGAATCCAAAAATTATCGATATTTTTGATTATCATCATGGACCCACTTTTTATCAGCATTCCCAATACGATGCAAAATCGATTCATTTCCAAAGGGCTCAAGCAGCATTTTGGACACGCAAGAACACCGTTAGGGTATTTGAAATTTCTTGATTTTGTGACGTGTATGTGGATGGTCGTCGTTTGCTTTTGTGACGTGTTTTCACCGGTACAGCGGTCATAGCGTTAAGGAATCATGCTAATGAAGTAGAGGCGAAAAGAATACACGTAAGTTCACATTCTAAGAACCCTGATATGCTACGGAGGTTTGCTATTTTCATCCTTAAAAGGTACAATACTGTCATGAGTGGTTATGTACTCAGCTCTTGTCAAAGCAGATGTGGTGCCAAACTAGCATGACATGTAGCACAACTGACACTTCCAAATAAAAAAATATTTATAAATGAATGTGGGAATTCACTACTAAGCATATTTTTAAGCGTGTATTTTTGAAAAGGCCAGTATTTATTACAAAGAAACTTATTTAACTTTACAACTGCATTTTTATGGTCTTCGTTAATTGTATTGCGATTAGATTAGAAGACCTTCTTCATAGCTGTCACCAATTGGATTAAAATATAATCCTGCAATCTTATTGGCAAATTCCATTGGCAAATGAAGCAAGATGAATGAAAGAACATCGATTACATTCAAAATCCTTGTGGGATCATTTTATTTTCGAAGATTATTTTACAAGACCAAGGCAGCGACGTGGTCATAACAGTCATTCAAAGTATTGAAAAACTTTTACTTCAAACAACAGCAGCACCTCTTGCAAACAGAACACTCTCACGTTTATCGGGACCAGTTATTTGCTTTCGTTTAATGCTCGATGGACAGGAATAATAATGACGAAAAACATACGTAGGTATACCTAGTAGCAAAAGAATAATTTTCTTTGGCGAATGTTTGTAAAGCTTTTCATTTATTTGTACTTCTTTTAAAACGATGCTGATGAGAATACCGTAGTCTACGGCTCATACATATGTATATCTGGGCTATCCACTTTTCAGCGAAACAATGTAGGATCCAAACAACAATACGATTTTATCGATATGATGCTTAATAGCACAAAAGAAATGCAATCTGAATGAACAATTTAAGGATTGATCAAAACCCTATACGTTCTCTCAGTTAAAACTGAAATTGAGGGACGTTATCGTAAATGTCAACTCAACTCAGTTTAGGGCTTAAATTTAGCGCAATTAATGGTTGAAATTCGCCCCATAAAATCGCAAACTCACAGCAAGTAAGAATGCTTTCAACAATTTCACACAGGGGGATTTGATTTTAAAGTTATACATAAATTAGGGGATAGTTCTTTAACATTGCGCATTCAAACAACAACTTGAGTGCTCTAATAAGCAAAATGTTAATCGCGCCAATCACAATTTGCTTAGATAGAAGTAATACATCTGTATCTCGAAAGCGGATAAAGAAGCTCAGCAGTTGATCCTGTTTGTGTGCTTGACACTAAGATCTAACATCGAACTCTGGGGTACATGAGCCAAATCCGCAATATATGGTATTGGACTATAAACACAATTATTCTAGACCCTTACAGTGGCCAAGAAGAATACTTAAGAATCTTAAGCAATACATCACATCAACGATTTCTAATGAAAGAGCCGATTTTCCGTATAAAATTTAAAATGAACAAATAAGTGAACCCATAATCATACAGTGGGATTGACCACAAAGACACCTTCGATATGGAAGAATAGGGCCGCACCTCTACCCTAACAACTACAGGACGAATTCCTTCCCTGAATGTACTAGATGTTTTTTTTACAGAATTTGATAACTTTAATTAACCATCAAGACATTTTAACATGGTGTTAGCGTCTGTCGATCATTTCTTTATTCATGCATTCCTTCAATCAGGTTTCATCTGGTGGTGATCTGACTCATTGATGACATTACATACTTTAAGAACAACAATAAAACAAAAAACTTGCCGTAGACGATGAATGCATTAATTTACGAGCATCAGTTGCCCATAACTTCGACTAAACAAGTTTTAGGCAAACTATACAAATCCTTACTGCTTTAATCACGATTTTCATCTCTGAATTGCGGAATAAAACAATCCTACAAGGCGACCAGGCCGAATGCGGGAAAATGTCAATGTGCAGTCACTAGTCTAGCGCCAGTAAGTACATAAGGTTATAATTCACGCCTCTGACTCGGCGGCATTCGGAAATGTCTGTCGAAAGTGTCGAGATGATGTCACACACAGAACACAGAAACAACAAATTTGTCTCGCGGCCGCCACATGTGCCAGCCGGCCTGCCGATGATTCATTCGCGAGCACGATTCCAAAAAACTGCAACCGCACATGTACTTTTTTCAATTGCGTTGCTTAATCGTTTAGTTGACACAAATGTCGATCCACCCCAAATGAGTAACTTCTTCATGTTTCAATGGCGGCCACAAAAAAAAAAACGATAATTGACATCGAGAAGGGAAGAAAGCAGAAAACAACGTTCAAGAAATCAACAACGGCAACATGTGGTTGTTGACTCTTAACGAACGTTGATCCGCTCGCGCATGCCTCAGTCAACGATGTCGATACCGCCTCGTCGAGCTGAGGGTTTTACTTCACGCAGAACACCCCGTCTATTCACGATCGCGGCGCACCGAGTCCGCCGTACTTCGTGGTTCATCTCCCGTGCGTCGGTTTATCGTCGCAAGATTGTTGACGATAAAAACAATTCATATTCGAATTGAATAGCAAATTGATTTCGCTCTGTTACCCCCTCTGCCTCCCCCGCCTCCTTTGGGTGTTTTTATTTTTATCTTATCGCTCTAAATAGACTCTCCGGGCCTGATATTGTTTTCAATTTACTGCGTGGAACACAAACCCAGAATGCGGTTCGCGCGGAGATAAAAGTGAAACCGAGAAGACACACGAAAATATTCACCATTTCGGGCACGTTGCGCCGATGTGTTCTTCATTTTTCCTCTGCTGTTACAATTTTTTCCATCGAGCTTCAGGGCGATTTTATGTGGCACACGGCGAAGATAGTGGCGGTTAACTGATTATGGGATTGAAGGCGATGAGCGTGATGTTCTACAAACGTGAAGACAATTTGTCATAATTAGCTCTAAACATTTTCCCGCTTTAAGTCCCGGTTGTGCAGCGCAGTCGGTTTGTTTTATCGTTTGGATTTTATCTGCCGGCGAGGGATGCGGGGTGCGGTTCCGGCTGCTGCCGGTAATTAAGTGTTAATGATTTTTGTTTTCCTTCGGAATTTCTGTAGTGCTATGATATCGTTTATGTACGTGTTGCGTGAACTGTTGTTGTAAAAGCAATTAGGTTGATATTTCGATTTGTTTTAGTACTTGAACGTTGCTATCGTTGTTTGCCAAAATTCGACGACGTCTTCGATTTTGAAAAAGACTCGTGCCGGTCGAGAGGAGAGGCAGCATTCTTCTTCGTAATTGTTGCTAAGTGGGAACGCGCTTAGATAATTCTTAATCGAATTATTCCATTGAATTTCTGTTGGAATTCGTTTTTAGATGGGGCGACAACAATTTGGAGGAAAACCCTCAGGGGGCAATCAACGCAGCTGTTGTTTAACACTAACTAACACTCTTGCCAGGGCAGTGACTCTTGACTTCTAAAGTTCTTAATTGGCACAACACTTATTCCCAACCATCCGCCATCTTCTTGTTTATGGTTAGCTGTGAGACGTGACAGTTTTCTATGTTGTGTTTTTGGATAAACTCAAGTGCACTAGTTCGGAAAAAAGCAAAATTCGCAACATAAAATCTGCAGCAACATCTATGTTGTCCACGAGAGCGAGCTCTGTCACAAGAACTCGCACTTTCGGTTGGCATCGTAGCTTGAGCAATGTACAAAACTTAATTGACAGAGGGACTCAAGTAACATGATGTGTGTACGCTGCTAACGTTTCTTATTCTTTGATAAACAACATTTTCAAATAATGGACGACGGTCGACGGATTTTGATTCAATATTGTGAGTGTCTGGTCTGGCCCAATAAGAAATATTGCCTGTTACTTAGACGACCATTTTTAAAGATAGCAGTGTGTACACTTTTGGCAGCTATAGACATTTCATGAGCGATGATTTTATTAACTAATACCTTTTTTAGCGCAAATATTTTATGAAACATTTTTAAAACGTTATTTGAATTTTACATAATTTCAAAAGCATTTTAAAATACGTTAAGAGTACGGCCTCTTTCGTTTCCTCCCATAACAAGCTTGTACTTCAAAGAAACTAAGTATAGAGGACAAATACGCTGTAGCTGATGAGGTTCTTGATTGCTGAGGAATACAACTTTTTTTAAGATTACGGACTGTGCCAGTGACTTGCAAATACGATGTTCTCGAAATGAAAGTAGAGTTTTTTACGTGAACAGTACCAACCTTCCAATATCTTCGTACTGCGTCTTGTATTTTTTCGAAGGAATTGCACGTTTTTCTAATGAAAACAGCTAAGAACATTTTTATCTTTTTACTCGGCTACAAGAAATAATAACTGACAATTGAAAAATAAAATAAACTATAAAAACTGACAGATGATACTTTGGTAATCTTCTTTTTCTCCCCTTCTCTTGGAGGAAAAGAACAATATACGCTTTGTATTGTGTTATTGTAGTTTTATTTTAGGAAGATGGTGCAAATCATGCTGGCGAAAAGGGAATACGCAAAATAAGAACCTGGAGAGGAATAAAAACAAAAAAGGACAAGCAACAAAGGCAGATGGTAATATAAGGGTGTTTAGAAGGGCGTGTGCCGTTTGCAAAACTTAGCCTTTTTGCAACCATGAATAGTTTCTTAATGTAAATTCAAAATCTAAAAATGTTCTCAGCTTTCGAAAAAAAAAATTGGAATTTAGAAGGAATAAAAATTCGGCCGCCGTGTTATAAGTAAAGGCGTCGAGTAAGGGCTACTACCCAAACGTCAGAGTCCCTAATTCGATTCCTCGATTTCGCATTTTTTCAGGGGGGGAACCGCTTTCGAGGCAACACTCAAAGAACACTTATTAATCATATATACAAAAAGCTGTTAAATTTCGCGGGTCATAGTCCACAATAAACTGTACGTCCCCTTGACTCGTGAGAGAACAACCCCACGCAATTCAAAAGCAATTGCGTAAGCTAGACCCTGTGGACTGTAACGCCACTCAATTTATTCTTGTTAATATGTTTAGTTTTCTTTTCAAATATTATTGATATCCATCAATCAATTGTCGTTAACAAACTCTTCCTAATCACAAGTGCTTTTGCAAATCACGGTAATCACGGGACGTAGGGCTTACGGTTCAATTTCAATTAAGAATAGATTTTAGAAAAACACGAAAATTGACTCTCTTCACACAGCTGTCATATGACTAATTAAAATATTTCATGACAGAGACTTAGATATGAAATTGGTGATATTTTAGGTTCTAGTTATAGTGTGGGTGCTTTCATCAAATTTGACACTTTCACCTTTTACCTTTCACTCTGTTAACAAAGGGTCACATTTTAATAAGTCTCTGGGACACGTACTGGGTTTTCTGTCTGCGTTCTCGAACGTAGGTCTTTGCGCAAATGACTTCCACGATTATCTAAACTACAACCAAATATGGCTTTCGGTATTTTAAGCAATTCGTATATTTGGATTTCGGAACCTTTCGATCTCGCTTAAGCGCTGTGTCTGCAGAAGCTTAACTAAACGCAAGCCACCTTACAACCGATCTACAGTTACGTCATCCAGGCCCATGTCTCGACGAACAGAGCAAGACTGAGATGATCATTGAAAAGAGTGTTCTATTTCCCAATTGCCCGCTCAAATATTGTAAAATAACAGTGATGGGTAAGGTTGACGCTCTGTGCACGTCGTCAACGTTGTGCGTGTTCTCTTTTGACGCCTGCAGGAACTTCGCTTTACCTCCAATTACCACCCGACACATTTTGCCAGCATTCTTTCTTATTGCAGTAAAAACCTCACTTTGTTCGCCGAATCACGTTAACAACGTCGACTTAAAGTAGAAACTAAACCGACTTTTGCTTTTTCTTTTCGACGTGTTTGAAGTTCTTTTCTTAAACTTTTTTGGAAATTGAAAATGTTGGGGAGTTCGTTACTGGAACCGATTCGTTACGTGGACTGCTGAAAGACAATAAGGCCGATATTTCGAAAACCCCAAATTCATCTCCACAGAGCTATTTTTCCCTCTGCAGCTTTTCATCTTTAACTAATAACCTAACCTTCAGCATCAAAAATGATGACGTCTGAAGAATCATCACCGCAATTTTCAAAAGATGCTCAATCTTTTTTTCTAATCTCTAAAAAAATCTTTGCTTTATCGTAAAAGAAAATATATTCCCCGCAATTGCACAAAAACACAAAATTCGCCGCCATTCCGAAAAGAGGTCAATTTAATTAAAAATTAATAGACACCGAAGCACTCATTGATTACTGAGAAGCTTAAGCGACAAAAAATTCATGTGCACACGTATCCGCGCTATCTGATATCTCGTGAGGTCTGAAATAAGCGAAATGAGGTAATGGGTTTATTATCGCCAAACACCAAGTGAACTGAACAAAAGCTGATGTCATTTCACACTTGACAAGTCTAGAAGTTAGTGCTAAATGAAAACCACTCACCACACACACACACATAAACAAAACATATCGATTGTCGTACACATATGAACGCTTACTTCAATGACAAGTGATTTGATAGGAGTTTGTAAACCAAAGAAAATTATTCTAGAAGCCAGCAAAGAAGACTTTGTAAAGATCATTAGCATAGGCAGGTACTTTTTTGTATATAGCAACTTCTTAATGGCAGGGTCATATTTTACAGGAGAGAAAATGCATCTTATTGGATACCCAAATGTCAAATCCACCAAATTTTACGTAAAAATCACAAGAGACATAAATTTGATGAAGTTCTTGAAATGTCTGTCAATGTCCAAAAAAGCTAGGAGAAACAATTTCTTGTTTCTCAATATCAGCTGAAGATTGTTTTAAATTTGAAAACGAACTTTGCTGTGTTACATAAATGAAAACTAATTAATTTGTATGTCCAACAGCTAGCTTCTTCAGCTTCCGCTCATGTTGTGTTTAACACTGTTCTCTTATGAATGGAGAAGGACCCACAATAGTTTCCACTCCGAAATGGTACGTAAGGTACTACTGTTTCAGACATTCAGACTGAATTCTTGCTTAGTCAAAGATCTTGAGAGTGATCCGAAATGTGGAGGGCCATTTTTCGAAGAACAATGGAATTTGACAAAAAAGGACACAAGTGGAGTACATGGTTTTATAATTTGTACTTCTCCGCCATGCAATTAGGCATTATAACACGACATTAAACCCTGATTAAACACCGAACAATTTGAGAGGTATACGGCCACAACAGAATGCCAACATCAATTCCCTTTACACACATAAAATTATTTTCGCTTGTTTAAAGCTGTTTTCGATTTGTTTTCACTCGAAAAATTCTGATATGCATTTAAAAAATCTTTTCTGTTTTGTTTTTTTTCCCAAAATGTTGTTCATAGCTAGTTAGACTTTTTCTTATCTCCTTCTGGCATAGTGTAAAGACAGGTGTTTTTGACAGTTGTGGGTGGCCATGACGTGACTCCGCTATATCAGTTGGAAGTATTAAAGTTGGTAACATGATGTTTTGAAGTGGAAAAACAAGCGGAGTTTATTTTAATATTTCTCTTCTTAAACCACCTCAAACATCGTGTACACTTTACCTTATTTTCATAAGTAATGCAGTCACTACTCAATATATTTTTACCCAGATGCAATATGTTCAAGTATTCAGTCTTCTGTGCATAAATACAAATTGCTTTAGAATCTTGAAAAATATGTCAAAATCGATTACGGAAATATAACACAACACGATTTTGATAAACTTTTGAACACGTCTTGTTTTCCGTACACCATGGATATGCACATGTGTCAGAGACAAAAACAAATTGCAATCGGAAGGTTCGAAAATTGGGCTATAGGGTTTACCTTCATATTTCCATGACAAAAATTGGACATCAATAGGCTTTCAATTAAAATAAAATCAAGGAGCAAATTCTAGATTTTGAAGACACTAAATACAATGAGTGACAGTTAAGGGTTAGCATTTATTGTATTTTTCTTTGAGTGCAAGTGATTACGTCAGTGTTCTTCAGCAAATAATACCGAGACGTTGTGATACAAAAACAAGCAATTTTAATGGAGAATTGTGCTGAAGATATACGTTATATATTGACATTTAAAATAAATGTTCGTCTGAGAAGGTTTCTTTCTTTTTTATATTTCAATTCGGACCCGAAAGTCTAAACTAAACACGTATTGAAATTGGGTTATTTTTTAAATTTCAAAGATTTCATTGCAATATAAAATACTCCTCTGATCAGGAAAATTTAATTTTTCTGCATTCCGAGGTGGTAAACACTGACATCTAGGCCAAACACACGTTTATTTTTCGACTTATGTTTTTAACTCAGACAGAAATTTCTGCTTTAAATATGATGCAGTAGGTTTTTGGGGAGCAAGCTTTATCGAAAAGAAGAATTTCTGAGTGGCAAAAATGTTCTTAGGTTATAAGAAAGTCTTGAAGACGAGGCATGGCTACGACGACCATCAGCAGCAACTGATGACCAAGTAGGAACAATTTTGGAAGAGCAGCATTTGTTAAAAACTGAGAAAAAAAGTTCTCACAAAACTGCGCAGCACATTGTCGATCACAGTCAAAATCGAGTTGTCGGCTTTTTACTTGTATCATATTTCTGTCTATTCCATACTGTTTTGATTGAACACAAATAAGTTCGCGGTTCGTCCTGTAGACAACACTGAAGCTGTTTTTACATAAAATTTTGATCTATACCTTACTCTAAAGTAAAAAGGGGTGGCCACTTTTGAAGTAAAGATGAAATTGCTAGTTATACATTAGTACTCCTAATAAATCGGTGTTTACTACACGATGTATTGAATAACTCCGTTGCATCAAATGGTTTCATGATGATCAGAGAATAGCATCCACTACACAGACAATTAACTCCTAATCCCACGTTTTTTGACATTTTCGGCAACAGCGTCATGCAATTGGTTGGAAAGCCTTTTTAGTTCGGACCGAGTGGCACGGAGTGTTCATTTTGTTAATCCACATGAAGAGAGCAGTAGCCGAAAAGTGCCCGGAATATGCTATCGGACACGAGGTAATCATTTTCCATCATGACAACGCTGAGCCCCACGTTGCTATGCCGGTAAGGAACTATTTGGAAGACAGTGGATGGGAAGTTTTACCGCATCCGCCTTTTAGCCCAAACCTTGCCCCTTCTGACTGCCATTTGTTCCTGTCGATGCAGAACACCCTCACTGAAATAGGGTTCACATCAGAACAGGATATCAAAAATTGGCTTGATTCATTCTTGACTGCCAAACCGGCGCAGTTCTTTTGGGATGGGATCCACAAATTGGGCAAAAGTTGCAGCTCCAGATAGGCAATACTTTGAATAATTATATTTATATGTTTTTATATATGTTTTTCTTAAATAAACGTTAAAACTATTAAAAAACGCACGAATGAAGTTATATACCCAATCCGAGCCAAGGATAAAAAATAATAAGCAAAATGCAACGCAGTGGCGGTCGATACCGGTTACTTAAGTTATATTTTATTAAAAGCTTCCACACTTCTGATTTACCTCCTGTATGCATCTTCCTATACACACTCCATACTGAAAATTAGTTAAAACATATTTTTACAACCCGGTCAAGAGCAGATTGCATCCAACTGAGTCATCAAGAAGCGACTTAGAAAATGTGATGCTGGCAGTGCACAGTGGCGGGATCCAAAACGAAATAAAAATTTAATCATTTGCCTACCCCATTTAACGCATCGCCACATTTCCATTCAACTGGAATTTTTCCTCCAGCCACTGCTTATTAAAAACACCACCCTCATCCGCCCGCTGAACCGCTAAATACAGCAACCTGCACATACGCGCAGTTATCACATTTTGCGGAAAACAGAAATCAGACACGTTCTTTCATTTTGAAAGAATTTCGCTTATTTTTCTCACCTGCCTCCGCTCCAGAAGACCACGTGAACTAATAGTGCAAGAGCACTCTAGCCGCGCACTCGAGGAAAGCACAAGGCCACTGCGGAAGTGTACATGTGTCGTACGCCGTCTAAGGCGACTTATCTAATTAATTTAGCGTAATTGAATTCCAATGAGACAAATCCACTTAATGCGGCGCCGTGTTGCAAAACGGTCCTCCGCGACAGAACGCCGTGGAATCAGATGTGCGTGAGGCAAGAAATAAAACAATCATCTGTCTCCGGTGCCTGGTAGAAGTGCTGTCAGACAACAGGAAAACCTTTCTCCTCGCCTCGATGGAGGAGTCATTCCGCTACAGCAGCTGACACGATGTCGCTATGTGCGGACAAATCGCTCAGATGCCCGCCACCAACGATGTGCTCCGATGCGGTTTGTATCCGATGTGTTCCATCAGAGATCGCATCAAATGTCGATTCATTTGCAGACACTCACCGCAACAACAAGAAGAACATTTAATTGTAGTCAATAAATCTGTAATTGTCCGCGGCCGTGCAACTAACTTTCCCGCGGCGAATTACAAATCACCGCGGGAAAGAAATCCGACTCCGAACTTCTGTAAGGCCAAAGTTTACCCGCGAACGTCTGAGACTAACTATGCTAAAGAGACCCATCAAGTGAGTGGAATTTTTCAGACCCCAAACCGCCATGACTTTTGCTGACGAGCGCATTAGTCGTTGTGGTCGTCGCCATCGCCTTAACAATGACCAGCGACACTGACAACTAGTTTTCGTCTTCGTTTTTCATTTTACATGACTTTCGTGTAAAAGCGCAGCGCAAGTGCAAAAAGAAGCACAAACAAAAAACAAGCACCACGACGACGATGATTATTGGCTTTCACTTTTGTTTTGTTCTTTCACTTAGTCGGCGATTGTGCGCAGTGTGCACTTGAAATGCTCCAGCTTGAGAGATTCGAACTGCACACAAATGGGTTTTCGAGAGAGAAGCAACAAAACAAATTATATGCGCATCACGAGAAATACCATTTAAGGCCATGCCACTTTGCGCCACATTACCTCTGCCGCCACCACCGCAGCGGGCCGAAGTTTATTTATTCATCACCAAATCCGTGAATACAGCCATCTGTGGGTTAGGTCTCTCCCGGCGGTTTTATTATCGCAATTCATTAGAATCGGCTTATGATTGGCCGATTGTTTGCGGTTGCGAATCGGCGAGAAGCGGAAACCTGTTTACGATCGAGTCTGTGTGCTCGCCGGATCGGGGTGCTAAAATATTTGTCTTTTTCCAGTTGGAAGTGATTCGATTCTGTACGCAGGACACGTGCGCCACAACTGCCCGCATAGCAATGTGATCGAGATCGGCTCTGAATTGTGAGCTCATTTGCATGTCGTTTTGGGCAAAACTGATGAAACAATTATGTTGGTTTACTTTTCATATTCTCGGAATTCTTCACTGTCTTCTTGTCTGTCTTTCGTAGCAGAGCATAATTTGATTGACAGTCTCCTTCTGCGATAGTGTCTTGCTTTATCAGATCGTACGTTGATAAGCAAAATATTTGACAATGTTTGCTGACTTTAAACTATTTTTGTTATGGAACTGCTGTCACTCAGCGAACAGCGCTTGATGGTTCGCTTGATTGAGGGTCGCAATGATTATCAACTACACGGATGACATTGACAGGTCCATCTCACGTGCGGTACAAAATGTTAATTTTTTTTTTTTTGTAGAACATGGGCATATAATTATAATTGTAACTGTAAAAACAGGGATTTCATAAGAAGTCATAAACATCAATATCGTTTAGTTGTTTCTCAGAAGATGCATGGAATAGCTGTAGCTACGTCTCATTGGTAGATCTGTCAAATCAAAAGTCAGATACACACTGGATTTTTTGGAATAATAAAACAGGTGTGTTTCCCTACACAACATAAGCAATGCAAAACAGTACAAATCAGAGAAAATCTACGACAAAATTCTAAGGTTTCTATTCTATTCTACTCATTTTGAAAAAAAAAATAATGTTTTTGTCGGAAGTTTGTTGGAGTTCTATTAAGTCATCTGATTTGTGTCAAATTTGAAAATCAAATCAAAATAATGATAAAAGGTTTAAGCGACTCAGCGAGCCGTTGGAACAAAATAATATTTTTTTAGCATATTTTTTGTTAATTTTTATTACAGGTACTCCGGAATTCACAAGTGAAGTGTAATTCAAAATATGACATTTCAAGTTTAACATTCCACATGGAACATGCTTTTACACTTGGTTCAAATGCTTTTCCATAATTTATTGTGATTTTACCTGACTTTGAGTTATTTTTATGAGAGACTGAAATTGTATGCAAAAAAGTACGGCAACATACCTTACATGGCATCAATTAAACTCTGCTCGAGTTCTGCAATGTTTCACTGTACGTTTTTTGAAGGGAAAATTTTGTATTCCAAATATCATATGAAAGCAGACGTATGTACTTATGAAGCAGTTTGACAGCTGGTAAGACGTTACTACAAAGGGGTGGGAAAACGGTTAACTCTCTGAATTCCGCGTGTAAGAAGAACTTGTGGTTGATTTCGTTCTTTTTCGTTATTGAATACTCAGTTGCGCGTGGGACACTTGTAGTTTTGTCAAAATTTGTGTGCTTAGAAAATCCAAATACGCAACAGAATTGTTTTGCATCGAAGTGAGAACATTTAATGACACCATACGGGCAACATTGTGGTCGCCGTGGCGCAGTGGTAAGTGCGTCGACCGCCACGCAGAAAGTCTGGGTTCGATTCCCGGACGGGACACATAGCATTTTTTCACGGCACCACCTCTTTTGAGTTGCTGACAACATTCAAAGAGTATCAATTGTCTATGAAAACCTTCTCAAATCTCCCCTTTCGGAGTCGGTAAAAAACTGTAGGTCCCTTCTACTCGTGAGAGAACAGAAGCACGCACGTAGTTGTTGTAGAAGCTGGGCCCTGGTTAAACAACATAAAACTAAACTCCTCTCTTAAAACACCTCTGGGACGATGATCTATTCAGAACAGCCTCTCAAAAGCAAAATTAACCACAAATCGCTGTTTTTTTCTTGTTTCCAAAAGTCACAAATCATAACACCCATAAGATTGATGGAGGTACGAGATGTTTTGATTTTTAAGTTGTAATGAACCTTAATGTGGATATCAGAATCTCAACCTGATCTGTAGCACTGCTCAAAGAAGAAGAATAAGAAGGTCTAAGAATTTCTACATTTGTTTCAGAAAGAAGAACTTAACTGGCGCTACAGTTTGTAAGGGGCCAGAGCTGTCCTTCTTTGACAACTACTCGTGTTGTGTGTGACATAGTTCTTCCGTGAGTAGGGGGATCCGACTACTTGCTGTTAACTCCGAATGGCGAATTTTATGAAGCGTTCAGTCTTTTGTCATTTTACCCAAATTGTTTAATTAGGGGATAAAGCTCATGTTTTACTCGCCGGAAATGTCAGAAACAAAATTGTTCCATTTTGGGAAAAAAACAAAATCTCCATTTAAGGTGACCCTAGCGACACATGTTTAAAATTTTGTGAAGAAAGTCATGTCATTGGGATACATATTTCCAAATAAAAAGCAAATTGTTGTTTATGAAAAAACTGGGCAACTGAAGTAGACGAAGGTCTACTAAATTGTTGCTGACCATAGTCACGTTACTTACAACGTTGAAGTTGCACGTACTCCCTTGATGACAGCTCATACTTTGTTCAGCCCTTATTTACTGTCAGACTTATTTAAGATGCTTCTGTATCAATGCAGGTGATCAGTTCATTGATGAACGTGTCTTTAGCCTAGCCCAGGAGTTGAACGTATTTTTGCAGTACGTGATGAGTTTTGCATGATTTTCTGAAGATCACGGAAAGTTTAAAGCCGACCTTGATGGGCGACGAGAATTTTTGCACAATGATGAATTTAGTAATAAATGGCGCGGTACAGCTCGGGTCTATGCACGGTCGTATGCGATCTCAAAACAGGCGTTGAATGTGGATGGATCTGCCGCAGCGTGAAGATCTGCCGCAGTGTGAAGATATGCTCTATCACGGATTTAAGATATTTTTAAAGAAACATCTCCCGGTTTCAAGCGAAATTGCAGAGAGAATCTTGTGAAGATGTTAAGAAAATTGTTGGCTCAGAAGTTGGTGAAGCCAAATGGGTCTTCTTTCTTGTAAAGTTAATTTTTGGGGGGAAAACATGACATAAACATATTAACAGGCACGTCTTCCTGAGAATTGAAGTTTTTCAATCACACAGTGGACACATATGCTCAGAGATCTTGTATTCTTATCCCTCCTTTCCCACATATGACGCAACATATTGTTCAATTCGAATTCCATTTAAATTTTGTCACCCTACACTGGCATGAATTGAGTTATACGGTGTTTAATTATTCCGTTGAATATTTTAATTTCCCAAAGTGGTGTCTTCTTCAATCTTCGGATTAAATCGAATTTATTATTCAAGTGGCATCGAGTGTTTGTGTGTTCGATGGATTTTCCGGAGATTACAAAACATGTATGATTGGCATTTAAAACAACCATGCAGTAACGAGGAGAACATGTAGACGAAAGAACAGTGAAAATATGTCAACATTGTAATGCTATAAATGTAACAATTGTACTAAATTGGTTTCAGAAGCAAACTTGACAACTGACAGCCTTGAGTAAGAGAAGTTCAGGGAACTCACTCAATAATTCATCTCTGGCTCATGTTGACAACCTCTCAACTAGGCGATACAGTTCTTCAAACTTACCGGAAGTAACCATGAGAATGTGTTGGACACTCCTTGTAGCAGTCTTATCCATACATTGATGACGGTGGAACATATGACAGAAGAAATTAGGCTAATTTATGGACTCTTTATAGCCCATTTTAAAGAACAACCGGACAAGGAAATTTGCACAAGACAACGTCGAGAAGAGCTGCTTTCAAATAGTAAAGGAATTGGCCATCGCTGCACAGAAAGAGGGCATCTGTTGAATCACTCGTCTACTGAGCTAGTTATTTTAAGGAAACACAGATGAAATACCTGCATCTGAATCCAACAAGTGCTGGACAAATGCACACTGAGTACGTCAGCTTCTCTCTGTATCTAGTACATGCCGCAGTTATAACAAATTCCAAGACCGATGTAATAGTAAAAAACAAATTTGATGATAAAGATATATCGACCGTACGAAGTTAAGAACTATGATATCCGAAATGATCTGCAGTCACTTGCTTAACCATTGTGTACAAGAGTTAAACGCGCGGCTCTAAATAAATAAATTGCTCCTCAGGTTCTAATTGCAGTTTTAATAATTCAGAAGGGCGTTGGTTTGTGCCCAATTGCATCCTCCATAAATGCGAAAGTAAGTCCCCCCTTCATTTGACCGCCGAATTCCCGCATCTACACGACTTTTCAAATCCAGATTATGACTGCAGTGAAAAGAAAACAAATCTTCTAACGATGTTCGATGTTCTAAAAATAGGCATTCGCGCAGCAAACTCTTACTTTACTCCGAGCAACGTCACTGTCTTCCACCGGTTCTGCGCTGCGTCTCTAAAAAACTGGTCTCCTAAGCCAAAGTGGGACACCCAATCCCACAAAAATAAAAATAAAACCTCAACCTCAACGACCGACCAAGCGAACGTATTAACTTTCCTCTTGGACATAACCCACTAAGTGCTTGTACGCTCTCCCAAAGCAGCCACCACTGTCATTCAATGCCAGTGATCTCGAGGAAGGAACGTTTGTAATTTAGAGAGTAAACAACAAAAACAACGTTAGAGCGTCGAAAGCCCAGCCGAACGAACAACATTGGCGTTCGGCAACCAGCATCATGTGAGCCTTTGGCCCTCAAACGTGAGCAGGGAGAATACACAGACTCCGCGTCCACAACCACATACCCGTGCGATGTAGTGCTGACGAATCAGTGGCAGCAGCACCAGCAGAACAACTTCAATCTCGCAAACTTGTTTCTCCGGTAGGGGATTTTCAATTTTTATTCTAAAACCTCGTTTCTGCTTTTTTTTTGTTCGCCGCAGCAATTTACAACCTTTTTTCGATTTTATTTGCAAAGCGGCGACGATTACGTAGTTCGCCACTTGAGCGCACTGGAAATGCCAACCACTGCTTGGAAAGAGGGCGCGCCGCGCAGCAACTTGTGCCGCCGAGCAAAGGGAAAACATACTCATAACTGCGACCAGTGATTGTGATATTGCTGCATGACTCCGGTGGCCAATTGCACATGATCCAATACGGAACGTGACGTGCACGAGCTGGCGATACAAAGTAGACTCGATTTTTAAATTAATGAATACATCCCCAGATGAGGCTGCGAAAAACAATTTCCCTTCGCCATCGTAGGGGGACTAATTCCTTAGCGGCGAGAAAATTGCGTAATTAATTCTAAGCACTGTTGCACATTGCATGTTCTCACTCGACTTGCAGAACAATGGAGGAACTTTAAGAAAAAAAAGAAACACCGAAAAAAAAAACATGGAAAAGAAGAGAACACTTCGAACAAGTGGATGAGGAGGCGGATGAGAAACGTCGCGTTCTGGTATCGCCGCCGTCGTCTCGAAAAATTAATCCCATCCAGCGCACCAGTCCAATTCGCTCAAGGTCGCATAAATTTGAAAACGAATTATATTGCATTTATTTATAGTTTTGTTTTCTGTATTTTTGATAACAAGCACATTTCGCGTGTGGATGTGGTCAAAGGAGATTGTTCTGACGCGGCGGCTCACCTACCTTAATAATTAATTCAATTTCTGGGACGTCCCCGTTGGCGGTTCCATTTTCTTGATTATCTTCAGACATTGCGTTGCTTGTTTGGATTTTATTTAGTTCACAAGAGAGTTCACTTTCCTGGCGTGGCAAACACACAAAAATGCAGGTGTTTGAGCGAATGGGAAAATCGAGTAAAAAAAAACAGCACTGATGAAAAGGTGAACTTTTCTCACTTTCAAACAAAACCGCAGAAAATATCACTTGCGTATAAAATGACAACCGAACAAAACGACAGCTCAAAATACACTGACGGAAAATATGCACATATGATGAACGACGGAAATGATTGTGAATTTGTCGTTTTGTGAATGGTTTTTCCTTTGTGGTGGAATCACAATGGTCAATATTCCCGGAAATTTTTTCAATTAAGTGGAAATTATACGATTCGTGGTTGGACTAATGAGAATTTCTTAACACACAAGTTATACCAAGTCAAAGAAATCGGTTCAACGGATAAACTATATAATTTTTTAACACTAAAACAATTTTCGAAGGTACAAATATTTTTTTAAAATTATGTTATTAAAATCAGATCATTTCAGATAACAACAGAGTTAACTTAGCGAAGATTGTATATTTAACTGAGATGGTATATAGCTAATGGTTTGAATTGAAATAGAAGGGAACAATTGTTTTGAAACATATAAACTCTGCAAAATGTTGCAAAACTCTTAAGCGCAATGCACAATTATGCGTTAAACTTTAGATCAAGAGATATATTATATGATACGCTCACATTATAATAATCTTTATCCTCTAACTACCTATATCTGTCTCGTTTGTTTAATTTAGTTTTTTTTTTCCTTTCCTATACTCAGACCAGAAACCAATAAGGAATTGGTCCCTGACTCGAACAAAAGATTATCAATCATTACTCAGAATCTTTACAGACTGTTGATACGTAGGCAAAAACTTTTCCAACATATACCGTTATCTCACTTACGTAAGACGTAATTTGAACAATTTTTTTGACAAACAATCACGTTGAGCTGCCTTAAGGAACTCGCATGCTTCATTGAATTTGTTGCTATTAATATATAGGTTAAATAGGCTCCATTCGTTGCTAGAGTAGAATAGTCTACTAAAACGTTTACGTCGACTGATTGCCAGATGCAAATGTAGTTTCAATCGGAAATGTTAAAAGTATCAAAGCGCAGTGCCCGTGCCATGACGCAATGTACAATGACCTGTAAGGCGAAGCATATTATTGAGGCTATGCAAATAAAGCGGTCGGAAAGTCTAGGTTCGATTCGCGCACGGGACACCTCGCATATTTCACGGCACCACCTCTTTCGAGCTGCTGACAACACTCAATCAGTATCAATTGTCTATAAAAAGCCTCTCAAATTTCGCCGTTCGGAGTCGGCAAGAAACTGTAGGTCCCTTCTACTCGTGAGAGAACAATAGCACGCACAACACGAGTAGTTTTTGTAGAAGCTAGGCCCTGGTCCTTTGTGGTCTGTAGTGCCCCTCAATTATTATTATTATTAAGATTTCTTCAATGAATTTAATCGTCCTTTTCACCAGAATGAAACCCAACTTCAACTGTGTTCCTTTTCGTCGGGCAACACTTGGTGACAATAGGGAGATCCAACATCTCTCTTACGCACTTGTATGACTCCTTCGAAGAGATGTGCCGTGTAAAATAACACAATGCGTTCCTTCTATGATCCTTTTACTTCAATTTGACAAGACATTTATTTTTGTGTCTTTTGGTTAAGTAGTTCTTAATTTTTGGTGTTGCATTGCATTACACATCTTCCTAACTTTTTTTCTTGTGATACACAGAAATACCTCGAGGAAAAATTTATGATTTCCACGTACGAATGTAAAAGAATGTGTCTCCAGCAGTGAAGTGATGTCTGACACCACCGTTAACTTGCACTAGTATGAACTATTTTTCATCACAATTTGAACTTGAGTTAAAGACTGACCTCAACACTCCAATCAACATCATCTTTAGCTTGTCTGATCTAAGGTCTTAATTTTAGGGGTGCGCAGAGTTTGTCCTAAACGTGGCCTTATCAATGATTTGGGACATTTGGGGAGAGAGTTTACTGTTACGATTTTCGTAATTTCTTTGGTTTCTACAACACTCGAACGGAAGAATCCGCCGTTTGGATTAAGTTTAAGGTTTCGTGAGAAATTTAAAAAGTTTCAATGAGGGACCAGAAGTTCATAGACTTACAACAACCAACATTGAAAAGACTGTGCTTGGCGTCTGCCTGTCGAATATTACTTATCGTTATCGTCACGTTTTCAACTCGACGAATTTTTCCAAGCGTGTGTATACGTAACACATCTTTCTTTTTTCTTTTTTGTAAAAAGCGAGTGTTTCTTGAAAGTAAATTATAATTGTGCAAAATGTTGGTCAAAGGCCTTAACTAGAAACACAAAGGACTGTCATTGTTTTCCTCTCGCTCTTAGATTGAAACTACAGTCCAGGTTGAACATAGGCCTTAACCAGTTTGTCTATCCATCTGGTACAATATCAAGTCAGTTGTGAACAAGTTGGTTGAGGTGCTTCACCACTTGTGTGCGCCATCTCAGATGAGCATATCCTCTGTTACGTTGCCTCAATCGCTCGGATTCGAAAACTCTTCAGGTCGGAGCAGTGTGGTCCTTCATTCTAACAGCGCATACTGCCATCCAAGGTGTGTAGCACTCGTCATTCAATGCAGCATGAAGGCGTACTGTTTATCTGCATGTTCCTCATCACCAAACTCTGAGTTTTTTCCTTGGTGGTGGCAGCGTCATTGATCTCGTCTTAACAACACTTTCTTCGGATATTAAAGTTTCAAATAACCTCCCTTGGCATGGATTTTTATCCATCGCAGCATACTGATGTAATACTGTGTTGCACTGCATCGACTCTGTTATTCTCCCGATATCCGGGTTCTGACTTTTGCTACAACAAGGTAATGGTTCAAAACATTGTTGACAGATCTAAAGGAAAAGCGTCTGGGGCCAACTACAACGTGATCAATCTAGTTGATAGTTGATTGACCGGAAGATTGCCGGATGCTCAGGTGTGGGAACTGCGTTCGGACTACAGACAGATCCTGCCCAGAGGCGATGTCCTCAAGCTTGAGCTTCTCTTTCCTATTTGTCAACTAGAACGATCATGGTGGCACAAACGGGAAATTGTCCGCCAGTAAAAACATGAAGACGTTATTCATTTCTCCTCGTTCCTTTTGTTGGAGGTTGGGATGCAGTGCACTGCAGCACTCAGACTCAAAAACTGGTCCATTGTACTACCAAGCAGTAGTAAAGATTTTAAGTTTTCAGCTCCCACCACGTCAACGTCAAACATCCGCCACCTGATACGAGCAATTCACTTCTCTTAAGACTAAGCGTCGGGGTCTACTAGGCTGATGTCGAATTCAGCCTGGCTGAAGGCTGTTTGGCTCAGTCTTTCTCAAACTGGAACCCCCACCCAACGCACTTTTAATTTAATCATAAGTAACCAAACCAAAGTCTGGGTGAGCAACATATCCCAAAGGAGTGTTGAATGGATATGATTGGCCTAAGTAGAGCGAAACTTCTGCTTTTCTAGGAATATGATAAAAACCGCAGTTCTCCAATAAACAACACGAAACTCAAAAGCCTGGTTACACGGTATCTTATCTTTACTTTAACCACCTAACAATATAGAAATTTCGTTTCCCCACCCTCAGCAGCGAGAGGCCATTCTTCAGGATGTGTATTCCTTGTGTTATCACTTCGGTTATGTTCTGGGCACGTTTCTGATTGATATAGAAGCCTCCTGCCGTTATAATCCGAACAGCATCACCTGAAAGAGATACTTGTTCAGATGGGAAAGGCAAATATGGTGCGTGCACTTTACTTTCTGTGGGAAAGCACTTCGCCTTCATGGCCAACTGAAGAGTCGACAGACCCGGTTCGGGAAGAATGTCCACTAGAGTTGCTCCCGAAAACGTCTGACGGATTTCTTCGTAGTTCAACTCTCCTAGACCTTCTACGTCGCCCTTGTACAATGCGTTCGTTACTCGCTCAGCCTGCTTAAGACCATTCTCTGGAGAGAAATTGAATGAATTCGCTTCAAAACACCACACCAAATTCCGTTTACCTCCATGAACAAGTAGAGTGACATCCTCTGCTAGAATTGTCTGCGCCTTCCTCTTCTCGGGGGTTTTTCGATGCTCTTCCATGAGGACTGCGATCTCTTTCAGTGGAATGAAGGTGAATAGCTTCAGCAGTTTCTCCACTTCAGAGTCAGGCATTCTCATGAAGAACTGATACAGCGAGAAGGGCGATGTTTTCTCCTCGTCCAGCCAGATGGCATTGCCGGCGGATTTGCCGAACTTGTCACCTTCCTCGTTGGTCACAAGGGGTAGAGTCATTCCAAAGACTGTTGTCTTCGTCACACGACTGATCAGTTCATGGCCAGTCATAAGATTTCCCATCTGGTCACTACCGCCCATTTGAAAGCGGCAGTTGTACGTCTGCAGAAGGTGCAGCCAATCATAGGCTTGAAAAATTTGGTAGGTAAACTCTGTGAAACTCATCCCTGCTTCACTCTCCATGCGGCTCTGCACTGAGGACCGCGACAGCATTGATCCCATGCGAAAGTGTCGTCCCATGTTCGCCACAAAGTCAATTAGATTGAGATTGGCGTACCAATCGGCGTTGTTTACAACTCTATGGGAGAAAGAATTTGAGATTTCATCGGTGCATTCGGGGCTGTTACCTTATGTCCGAGAGCTTGATTTTATTCTTCTTGTCATCCCACAGCACCTCCTGATGATTCTTGAAAATTCGTTTTAGTTGGCTTTCGATTGCCACCAAGTTCTTCTCCACCACGTTGTCTCCGATTTTGTTTCGTTCGGTTTTTCTTCCACTTGGATCGCCGATAAGTCCTGTTGCACCACCGACTAACGCAATTGGATTGTGTCCAGCCCGCTGACAGTGCAAGAGACCCATGATAACCAAAAGATTGCCAACATGAAGACTGTCTGCTGTTGGATCGAAGCCGGCGTAAACTGTTTGTTGACTCTTCGTAAAGAGTTTTCTCATTTCGGGACTGTATGTATTGAAAAGTGATTAGTTTGGGATGCACAACCGATTTTATCGAGTACTTACCCTGCTGTGTCCGGAAAGAAGTCTTGAAAGAATCCTCTGTCAGCAAGGGCCAGTAGGTCTCGATGGGACATGTAACGACGTGTTATATGGGAAGGCAACTTCAACTGGCGAAATAGTTGTCTTTGAATCATTTTGACGCGGCACTATATACAAAATTTGATGGAACAAACGATTGTTTAAAATTTGTAGATCGAATTTTTTCGTGTTACTTTTAGGAAAAGCAATAAAATTGATTTAAAATCGTGCATGAATTGCAAAAAGGAACATTATTCAACAGACCGAATAGAGCAATGTGACATAAGAAATGTCAGTTAAGGGACCTGAGTTCAGTTCACAATGGAGAACGTAAGATGTTGAATATTTACATTCATGTTAAAACTTGGCCACCAACATTTTACGGTTTTAGATCAGTTTTCTGGGCATGAAACAATATTCTAAGGGTATAATTATTTAGAAGACATTAAATTATGAAATTTTGCCATTGTTTCAGATACGTATACCTATTTTATTTTATCTGTGAACTTTAAAAACATTTTGACTCTACGAACACAAACAGCCCATTTCCACACCATTCTCACTTGAATTTGACACCTCAATCTGTCACCTGTGATCACCACCGCCACCGCAAATATATTGACATTTCTCTCGCTCTCTCCTTCGTTCGTATTATTCGCTTTTGTTTATTGTCTCTACTGCTGGTGATACTAAAATCGAGTGCGGCTCCTCCGGACACGTCGACAAAAGACGAATATCTGGAGCGCTTTTTTTGCCCCATAAATCGCTGGAATTTACAATATTTTCCCCCGTAAATCAAATACAAAATCAAAGGGCTTTGTCCCGATCAATGTGTATCGGACTGTTGTTTGTGTAAATTGAGTGTGCGTATTTAGTGCCGGGAGACGCAAAGATGCGTTTGACAAACTTTCGCAGTGGACGAATCATTAGATTGACTATTTGTGTCCTAATTATCCTGCCGCTGATATATCTTCTCGCAACATGGTCAGATGGACACAAGAAGGTTCGTGATGTCTACTACAGTGCCAAGCAGACGGCGCTACGGAAACAACGCTCAGTACCAATCCTGCGCGAGGGTAAGTACCGGTGGAGTGTGGAATTGCTTTGTGTGATGTGCTGTTGCTTGTCCTTGACATTTTCCCCAGTCACCGAGGCTACGATGGAGAAAGTTGCGGTTATTATCATCAACCAGTTCCTTGTTCCACATCATTTAGCCCATATTATGGCCTGTTATCCAAATGAATGACATGATATCGCGCGAAAAATGCGTTAGCGAGGAGTTGTATCATCTGGCGACTCAGAGTGGAGTTGGAATTCCCTCGGGTAAACATCGACATTACAGATTAGACTTGTCGGCGGTGGCGGTGGTGGTCAAAATTTATGATGCGCGAAAACCACTCGCCTGACAAAGTGGGCCAACAAATGATTTATTATCACTCCTTTGTGTGGCAGTCACTAGTAATGAGGCAGTTTTTTCCGTTTTCGTTGCAAAATGGCAAGTGTCGGGTGGCTTTCACTTTCGAATCCCCTCAGCCACGCTCGAATGTGAATAATTGTTATTTTCTTAGGCCACACTTAATGGCACTCATTGTTACCTACCGGTAAAGATGCGCGGCCTAGTCTTTGCCGATTTCTAAAGAGCAACTACTCGAGCACGTTTCAATTGAACCTACGATTGGACAAGACCCGGAGGCCAGTGTACACAGTTGCTGGATGCTATTTTAACGAATTTATTTGCTAATTACTACATGTTGACGTATCTGGTTGTTTTTTTTTTGTGTTCCTTAACGGATGCCCTCCGAAGACCGGCGTGTGTGTGTGACGGAGATTGCCTGGAGGGCCGAACCGCGGAGCAAATAAACTTCAACTTCTACGCCCAACCTAGGTACGCGCTAATGTCTAAGCTTTTCCTTTCATTCTGTAACGTGGTGATTAGCGGCGGTGGAATGAAAGGCTTTCTCTTTTTCGTTTCCTTGATTCCCATGTGGCAATCTCCATACAAAAGAATTGTCATCAGCAGGTTTGGGTTGCATGTCAGAGGTGAAATGTGTGATCAGCGGTAATGTCTGCAGCACATGCGGTGTTAAGACTTGAACGTTGCTTGTTTCTAGGGGCGTATTTTTGTGGTTTGTGTGGACCGCACTGAATTCTGGTTGGAGATCTGGTTTGCTTATGTTCAAGCGAGTGACGTAGTTTAATTTTCTGAACTAGCGAAATCTTCGCACACTGCGGTTACGAGAGGAGTGGAGTCACCAAAGACAGTGACCTTTTCTCGTGCCGCATTGCAGCGACGAAAGATGCAATCTGCATAGACAAAGAAGGCAAATGAAAATATGCAGCGCACATGTAGGAGCAGGAGGAGAAGTGCTTCGCTATAGCTATCCAAGAAGTTCAATAAATACCGCCGTTGTAGCTTGAGTTCCGGGTGTACATAACATCGAACAATTTTTTCGACATTTCACTCTTTTTTATCAAAAATGTCTGCGTTGCATCGCACATGTGTAATCAGTAGGTTGAGACTAACACATCTTAATCGGCGCCATTGAAGTAATTAAGTGCTTTCGCAAGAAGCTGAAATCGCTTCTGTATAACCAACACACTTGCAAGAAGAGAACTGGATGTTAGTCCAAAATATTTTCTTTGTAGACGAATTCTGAGAATCGATTTCCCATCTTTTAAGAAAATTCCACGGTTCTGTCAAGAATAAGTCAGCTTTTGCAATATTTATCTTTCGTCAGCTCAAAAGCTTCTATAAACTTGCTGTTCAGTGCCTCCGCTCGTGAAATAAAACACGAATCTCACAAATGGCAGCAGAAGTAAGGACCTTTTACTGTTCCTTATGTTTAAACTGGTTGCTACTACAGCCCACAAGGGATCAAGGCTTAGCTTCTTCACATGCTGTGCGTGCTATTGTTCTATAACAAGTAAAAGGGACGTTAAATTTTTTGCCGACTCGGAACGGAGAGATTTGTGAAGTGTTCCAGCAACTCAAAAGAGTTGGTGTCATGAAAATGTGCAGACTGTCCAATCCCTAATCAAATCTTTGAGCTTAAGCGTGTGAGTCGATGCCGCTATCCACAACGTCATGGGGGCGACTTTTGTTATGTTTTTCTCCCGATAGTCTTGGCACCTATGTCGGTGATTATCATTCACATTTCCCTTTATTTCTTAAGTCAGTTCTGCAAAGCTACCTACATATTGGATATTCGTCGCCATCGTGGGGTGCGTAACATGCATCATATAGTTTATATGCCCTCAGAGACAGACTTGCAATCTTAGGTGTACCTCGAGTTTCTCTCTTCGCATATGACTATAAGCGGCAGCGGTGACATAGTGGGTGAGGAGGCATCGTTTAAATATCACGACTTCCGTCTGGAGTGGGCCTGGGCCTCAACCAATTGCCTCTCCAGCCAGCACGGTCTTTCGCGAGCTGCCTCCAGTTGCACACATCAAGTTGATTGAGGTTCTTCTCCACTTGTGTGCGCCACCTTAGCCTAGGCCGTCCTGTTGCGTTGTCCCAATGGCTCGAATTCGAAGACTTTTGGCGCCGGAGCAGTGGTTTCCATACGCTCTACATGGCCTAGCCATCTTAAGCGTTGTATCCGAAGACGCTTCATTAGGCGCATGTCGCTGTACAGCTCATAGAGTTCATCTTTGAATCTTCTCCTGCAGACGTCATCACCGCAAACAGGACCAAAAATCGCACGCAAAACTTTTCTCTCGAAAAGATTAAGGGCTTCCTTATCTGCTTTTAGTAACAGCCAGGGTTCGGTCGCCTTGGCGTAATGGTAAGTACGTCGACCGCGTCGCAGAAAGTCTAGGTTCGATTCCCGGACGGGACACCTCGCATTTTTTTCACGGCACCACCTCTTTCGCGTTGCTGACAACACTCAAAGAGTATCAATTGTCTATGAAAAGCTTCTCAAATCTCGCCGCTCGAAGTAGGCGAAAAACTGTAGGTCCCTTCTACTCGTGAGGAACAGCAGCACGACCTACACGAGTAGTTGTTGTAGAAGCTAGGCACTTGTGGGCTGTAGTGCCACTTAATTTATTTATTACGATAAAAACTGGGATGATCAAGCTGTTATATAAAGCAATCTCAGTCCTTCGAGGGAGGGACCTTACATCACTTCAATTATCTTCAATATCCACAGTTTAGAGTAAATTGCTTAAAGAATGATTATCGGATTTCATGACATTTGAATGCATGCATGTATCAAGACTGCGACCCATGTAGGGTCTGAGCCTGAGCTATAGCTGGCTTTCAATACTGACAGTCCCGGCCCGCTGCTTCCAGTTGTCAAGGCCAAGCTGTCTAGCGTTCGCAAACACTTGGTCTCTATACCGGAAGTTCGGCCTTTGAACACGGAGGCTGGGATTAGAAGACCCTCTTAGCTGAAGCGTTGTTGTCCATTCGCTTGATGTGGCCGAGCCACTGTTGTCGACGTATTTTTGCCTTTCGAACCACATCCACATCTTGGTATAGAACATAGAGTTCGCGGTGTGACCGCAGAATTTTTCTTTCAAAAGAACCAAAAATCTTCTCTGCCGTTTTTCTTATCGTCCAGCACTTGGCTCCGTATAAGGGTAAGGCATTATCTTAGCCCTTCGAGTCACGAGTTTTTACGCTGTTTTGACCGAAATAACACTGGTTTCCAAGGGTGAATCTGTGCCGAGTCTCCACTTGTTAGTGAAGTTCACGTTTGCCCCGAGGTAGACAAACTTCCTAGCTACCTCAAAGTTTTAGCTGTTTTTCCGATGTAAGACCCGCAGCACTTCTGTGATCATAAGCTTAAATTTTCAGCTCCCACCACATCAGCGCCAAACATCCGCCACCTGATATGAGCAAAGGCGGGACATTGACAGAGAAAGGGTGTCTTCACTAAGCCCAAGTAGACTTAGGTACTTAGCGAAGGTGAAGTGTCCCGCTTGTACGCCGACAAGTTTTCTGCACTCTTTTCTGTCTAGAGATAACAGAAAAGCCGCGGTTTTCTTGCTGACGTTCGGGAGCATGCACTTGGTCAGCCTGCATCCTAGAGAATCAAGTCATCTTTGGTTGTGCTCGACCCAACCGTCGACGGAAGCCCTAACCCAGGAAGCGGGTAGTCCCGAGGTGGGTTCGGGCCCAACAAATGCCCCTTTGGAACCATGCCTGATTAGTTCATCAGCCATTTCGTTTCCCGTGATCTTCCGTGTTTATTACATTCCAAATAATCACTGCAAAGGGTGCTAAAAATAGTGCACTTTTTTGTGGTCGTTTTTTTCATTTCGCAAGTCAATAACCTTTTCCCATTCTAAAATTTTGGCTTCTCGCTAATGCCTTGTTGACACGTTTGATAGGTTTCACTTCTTATGTCTTCAGGTGACAAGTTCTGTTTGAGTAAAGAATACCGTGCGTGCTCTGCACCCTAATCAGAAAGTTAGACTCAGAAATTTGCATATTCTCTCCTGCGCAAAATACAAAAAATTCACATCTCCTGTTCTGCAAACACAAAAAACGATATGAATTCTCACTGTTCGAAGACTAACTTCAGTGCATAGAATCACATATTTATTCTTGAACAGAAGAGGAAATTGATTTCACTGTATTTTAGAATCGAAAATATGCTTTCCCGCTATCTACAAACATTAATCTGAGAACAGCAAAGTTGTCGCCAATATAGTGACATAATAGCAATTTTCAATTGCTGCAAAAAATAAAACTCGTCTCCGACTTCTTATCACTCCGCCTTGCTTGTTTACATTTTCGGAAAAAATACAATCTTCTTTGAATATCGTGTGTGATTTGCTTGCACGTTGGGTACACAAGCAGGTGTCAACTCTGAGACGGGGAATGAAACGCCGTTAGGGTGTCTTCTAAGCGTCACACAAAATAGCAACAACTTGCGTCTTCTATTTATGACACCGTCATTAGTGTCATCTGTCCGTGTGTTGAAGATCTTCCAAACTACCAGATCTAGTCTAATATCTAAGTCATTGAACTCCGGTGTTTGAATTATTCATGAATTCCTCTTGTAATTTGAACTGGTTTCATTAGCGTGTTATCGAATCTCGATTCGTATGGCGCGGTAGCGATTATCACGCCATCAATCATGCTCCAAATCTACGTCTTACGTTTAAATCTTCAAGAAACACCGATGATGGTCCGACTTGGACTAAGAACATGTTCTGATGATCGCGGTAAAGGCGTTTAAAACTCCGTCAGGTGGCAGTTTAATTTCTGCTTGGCATGCTCCATTCAGCTGGCGACAATAAAATATTAAATTAGGAGTAGCACAGAATTCAGTAAAGACGCACACGAGCAGCGAGCCGTCAGGGACTGTTTGGAGGGATTAAAAAAAATTGTATGTCATTTGATAAGTTATCAGTGCAGAAATAAGCAGTAACTTAGTGTGTGACTGGGATTCATGTATGCAAATCATATACGTCCGGAAAATGGAAAATTTAATAGTGATAGGGTAGACGCAAATTTAAATTAAATAGAAAGCAATGCATTTTTATTATTTAAACATGTAACAGTAGAAACGTCATGATTTCTAATAAAGAGGGAGAATATTTTTTTAATGTCAAAAACTAATGAAAAACTTTGACTTTTATACGAGTCCCTTTCAACTAGATTGTGTAGCTTATCCTCTAATTTCTAATGCTTGATTCACTGCTTGCTGCCCATACCTTGACGGAATCAATAGCAGTGTGAACCCAGACATTCTGCGCGGCGGTGGACGCACTTACCACTACGCCACGGCGACCACAACTATCCTGATACTGGCTAAAATTCCAACCCTCCCTCGATTTGGCAAATTGATGATGATTTTTTTAAGGAATTGTTAAATATTTCTGGATTTTATTTTATAAAACGTTTCGGTGTGTCATGTCTGTCAGACTCGTTATATATCCTGAATTGAAGAAAGCGATTTTCGTGAAACTTTAAAGAGAAGATGACCTTATGCAGTACCTCACAAAATTGAGCAGACACTCACAGCTTTAACATATTTTTATCTTTTTCGCCTTACAAAAAGTAGTTAATTAATAGAACTTAAATGCAGTTCGAATTGACATATTTTAATTGCTAAAAACCATAAACAAAAATATGAAAATTAAAAAAAAACTTGCTATTTCTAAGCAAAATAAAAAAAGGTTCTTCATTTTAACACACAAAATTGAGCATACACTTAAAGTAAATTCGAGTTACGACTAAATCACAAAACAAAAACAGTTACAAGTAAAATTTCAGTAACGCGCGTCACGTCCTTCAGCATCTATGACGGCTTGTAACCCCCGTGGCATGGATTTTATCAGTTTTTTAGTAAAAGATGGCTGAATCCCTTCCCAAGCTGCCTGAATTTTAGCTTTTAGCTCCTGCTTATTGGAGCAGCTACTTTCTGTAACCCGCACTTTTATTTCGTGCCATAGATGTTCAATAGGGTTAAGATCCGGCGATTGTGGGGGTGTTTTTAGCTGCTTTGGAGCGTTATAAAGCAACCATTAGCGTACTTAATAGGAGATGTGCCTTGAATTATTATCTTGTTGGAAGAAGTAAACCGAAGGTAGACCTAATTTTACTGCGGAACTTTGTAAATTTTGTTTTAAAATATTCAAATACCCAATTTTGTCCATAGTATTTTCTATAAATTCGACCTTTCCACAGCCATTTGAAGCCATACAACCCCACAACAGCACAGATCCTCCCCCGTATTTTATTGTTAACTTTATATTTTTAGCTTTGAGAGCTGTATTTGGTTCCCTCCAAACAATTTGTTTGCTATCAGACCCAAACGGCTTTCTTCGGGCGATCTTACTATTTAAATTATTTTTTCTCACGACTCTGCGAACGGTTTCCGTTGATAAAGTAGTCTGTTTTCGCATGTTTCCCATATTTTGGCACAAAGAAGAGAATATCGATCTTTTCAGTTCAAAAGTGTGTGCAGAAATGATCATCAGGGACATTTGTTGCTTCATTCCTGAACAAATTTTTTATGTATCGATTCTGCGAAGCTTGTGTATAACGCACACATGACATCTGTGTGCTCAGTTTTGTGTGTCGATTTCAGGGGTTGTTTCCTTTTTCTTGCGAAAAGTACCAGTAGGAAGTCGCCTGTCTGTGAATTTGGCATATAATCTTGTTTAAGATATGTATTCAGTTATGATTGTATACCAAAAAAATAAAACAAAAAAGTGGTCGGCCTTAAAACTGCACGAATATGAAGTATTGATAGGTGTATGCTCAATTTTGTGAGGTACTGTATATATGAATAATTTTGATGAATACTTGGGAGTAGTTTCCCAAGTTGTGGTTGGAAATGGCATGTATTGTATTGTATATTATCAATTGACAGAAATAATTAAGTTTGCAACTTTTTGTTTTAAAGGTACCGTTACAGAACAGGTCAACAACAATGTTGGAAAATGTCTGCCTCGCCCTGCAGTACAAAAAGATCTAAAAAAAATTATCACAAAATGTTGCATTGTATGGAAATCTGCAATTAAAATTGTTTTTAACTTTCAGAACAGTTAAGTCGTAATTGCCGGCAGCATAAGTAATAGGGCGTGTTAATCTTGATTGGATGTGGACAGTTTAGCATTATCTATTATTTTTGTATGAAATTAAAGGCTTTATGTAGTCCATATAAAACAATCTGGTCTAAGTTAAATATACGCCATTTGTTCGGCAATTGTCTACCATTTTGAAGGTAATTTCATTATATTTCTCTCTCATATAACTGTAGCAATCGATTTTTGCAAACATTACGCAAACATTTGTGCTAAGTCCGGACTATATGTTGGATGCATAAGCACCACTCCTTCGATCTCCCTTAGCATTAGACGAGTAACAACAGACGTACGTGGCCTCGTGCTATCTGGATGAAAGACAACTCCTCTTCTAATGGCCAAAGTCGGCCGCTTCTAAACAGTGGCTTCCTTCAGTTGAGTATAATTTTTGACAGTACACGATCGAGTTAGGAGTTAAGCGATTGGGACGTAGCTAATAGCAGATGTTTCCTTGCCAATCTCATCATACACAGAACAAAAGCTTTCTGGCCGTCAAGCCTGATTTGGACTCCGTTTGTGTCAGCTGATTGGAATCTAGTTTTTAGAAACTGTTATCATCCGCTTAAAAAATGGATCGATTTTGTTGTGATTTTGTAGTGATTCACAGATACAAATTCTGATTTTTTGTGTTAGCTCGTGTGTTAGGCTTACTTTACTTGTATGCGGACTTAGTTAAATGATTTTTTGTGCATTGTTCAGATTCTCGCAATCGAAATGGTGCATACATGACGGCTAGTTTCAACCATTTTCATAATTTTATTAACACTTTTGACATAATTGCGTTCTGGAGCGTGGTCCACGTTTAACGGAATAGACAAAACACCGCTTGTTTTGCTGCTACAGTTTCAGCACAACAAACAATATTCACATTTGTATCAAAGATTAGTTGTAAGATATGGCATATTATCTCTTTGCGAGGGTTCATTTTTGGCATGTGCACCAAAGAAACTTAATCAATCAAATGCAAAACTGTCAATACAACATCGGTTGTAAATCAATTTAACAAAAACTAAGTCAGCAATAAAGATATCTATTGAAAATTTATATTAACTTATTTGATGCTTAGTACATACTTGGGCTGCTTGTGTTAACAGAAAGACGCAACCTTTAGTATTCAAGTTTAACTCGCGCTTGCCAAGCTTATTTAGCAACCTCTCACTTAGAATAAATAGCAAAAAGTTTGCTAATTTAAGAAATCGTAAAAGTTTAACCTTGACCAATTTTCCTAAAAGTGTAATTAAAACAAACAACAAATTTAATGAACAATAATATGCAATAGATCAAGACAAAGTTTTGCATATTTTAAGAGCAGTTTTGTTTTCATTCATTGTTTTGCATTCGTTTATTCATAGTTGGATATACTGCACATTGTTGTTTGTGGCGTCAATAGCATCTCTTCAGCCTTCGACAATGTACTTGTGACTGAATTCACAACTTAAAACTCTTCAAATACAATGAATTATCGACTCAAAGAATTTATGATCAAGTGGCTATCGCCGTGTTAACCAAAGCGACTTGATTGTTCTTTTTAAACCTGTTTAACATTCATTCTGAAATGAAACGTGAACGGGGGGCAAATTAATGAACTTGACATGTTGTTCTTGGGTGGTGGTACTGTAAAAAAAATGTCATCAACGCTTTGGTGATTCATTGAAGGCAACAGTGTTGAAGTGGCTGTGATGTATTCTATGAAAGATAAGCGTGTTTACGCCTTGTTTCGCTAAGATGATGCGATGATCATTCAAAACAGATGCTAAAGCTAACAATGGTCAAAGATAAACACACAAAGTATAGTACATACGTTCACATTAAAAACGGCGAAGTCTATCTAATTACAATTTGAAGGTATCAAACGCAGTGGTGACTTCGAAAATATACTGAATTGAATAGGTGTCAACAGGAGTTTGTGTAAGCAAGCGGGTTCTTTCAATATAGAGTCAGTGAAACTAAATTGGTATGGAACAAGTAGAACTCGTTTGCTGTCTGTACTCAATTTGATTATTTTTTCGTTTTTTTTTCCTGTGTTTCAATGAAACATTTGTTTTAGGAATTTAATTCAATATAAAGCCAGTTGTGGTCGCCGTGGCGTAGTGGGTAAGTGCGTCGACCCTCACGCAGAGGGTCTAGGTTCGATTCCCGGACAGGACATCTCGCATATTTTCATGGCACCACCTCTTTCGAGTTGCTGACAACACTCAAAGAGTATCAATTGTCTAGGAAAAGTTTCTCTAATTCACCGTTCGGAGTCGGGAAAGAAGTGTAGGTCCATTCTCCTCGTGGGAGAACAGTAGCACGCACAACACGAGTATGTTGTAGAAGCTAGGTCCTGGTCCTGGAGCTGAAGTGCCACTCAATTATTATTATTATGGTTGTAATCAGTTGGTAGTGTACGGTACAGATTATGTCATAACGATGTAAACACCATGATGGGAGTTTGCGAAAAGACACCTTTTGAATTTTTGTCATTCTGTGTTCGTTTTCAAAAAGTTCTAAAGCTAAAATTATGAAAATAAATTGTTGGATACGAAAATACTACGCAGCAATAATTGAGAAAATGGTTTTTGGAAGAGGAAAAAGTTTTTGAGTTTTCACTTCAAATCGCGTCTCGTTGCGACTACGCAAAACTATCAAACACACTCAGTTTTCATTATTACTGGTGTTTCATCCTGAGGCTCAATGTTGAGTAAAACACATCAATTTGAAAGTGAACTTAAAATGTTTATATTTAATAACAACCCATGGCAATTACCTTTTGAAAATGATAACGTGTAAATTTTGGCCACGTCGACGTGTGAATGGTCCGTTCGGAAGGTCCAACTCCACACCGACTTTACTTATCCGCAGAGAAAAAAGTCCAAAGATGTTATGTCGCAAGATCTACTCGGAGGCGCCCAATTTACTGTAGCAAAACGCGAAATTAAGTGTTTGGATTTATCAGCATGTCCCTTGTTACACACGCTGTCTGGCTCGAAGCTCCGTCTGCTTGAAACCAAATGTGACCGAACCTTGTGCTTGCTTTTCAGTCCGTTAACATAGTCCACCTGCGATGAACGATGGCGAATTGATTCAACACTGTTCTCGTGTACACTCTCAGCTACAGCTGGCAGAGTGTTGGATGTTGTCTAACCGGTCGATAGATTAGGGCTAAAATTCGCGAATTGTATTGGTAGTATATTGATTAGGTACCCCATAAGCACGTAAAACATTTTTCACAGAACGCTGATTTTCGTAATACAGCTGAATGAATTGGAAACGTTGTTATGGCGTAAGTTTTCGTCTCATGATGACTTGCCCATGCGACTTAGCTAAAAAGTTAGAATATTGTTGCGCATGTTCAGATCTAGTTATTTCCGTTATTTTGAAACCAACATCTGCTTTCTGCTGGAGTTCTTTACTAAAAGTGAGTATTAAATGAACTGCTGCGGTAAGAAATTAGACTCTGTATTCCTGGAGCTACGTTGGGAAATATTGAACACTTATTTCCGAGGAAAGTGCTGTTTCTTGGTGAAGGTAATTGGTTATTCTTTGGTTAAAGTGGCATAAGAAACTGGTTTTTAAGACGCTGGAAATGATTTCGTCCCCCCGTCTTCACTCTACAGTCTATGTATAGCGCATGGACAGTACTATTCCAGCCGAAAGCATCTTTGACTCCAAAGCAATGGGACAACGCAATAGTAGATGACCTCGTCAAAGATGGTGCACACAAATGGAAAAGGACCTCAATAAACTTGGAGTGCGACATTGGAAGCAGCTTGTTGACGATCGTACCAACTGGAGAGGTTTGTTGGTTAAGACCCAGGTTCACCACGGAAGCGTCATGTGAAGAAGAAAAAGAAATCTTAACGATCAAATGGTGGAATTTCCCGACAAAACCAATGCAGATTAAATAAATTTTGATAACAAGTACTCTAAGATGTCTTGTTCCTCAGATTTTGTTCTTCTTATTTAGCAGAATGCATTTCTAAATGGCCCACCACTTTCTTTGGCACGTCAACTATTTCTTGTCGGTTAAATTTAAAACTTACTCAGGTAATAATAAATGTGTATTTTTATACCAAGTCCGACTCGGACTGCAACCAACTTCAGACTGCTGTAATTTCTAAACTGTTCGTGAGAGTAAGCTCTTTATTACTTATAAATTTTACCGATTTGCGTCTCGAAAAAATGTATCCTTATTGAAATTCAAATTTGATAGGCGTTACGCGTCTTCTGTCAAGAGAAACCTATTAAAAGGAAAAGCCTAACGTTGAAACACCCTTTAAGTGGTAAACAATGAACTCCACGTGTAGAGTTCTATAGATGGTAAATATTTTTATTTCAAGGATGAATAAATACATATGTCTTCGATTCAACGAAGAATAAATTAAACCAAATTCAATTCTGGAAATTACGCAACGATACAAAGAATGAATTTCAATTGAAATGTTATGCAATGATGATACAGTAAACATTGCATTTTAAATATGCAAACAGTTCCACAGATTCGTATTATTAACTATTAGATAAGATACGTAAAGAGCTGAATGCAAAAACAAGCTTTGAGGAGATAATTCTGACTATCGCTAACTACAACGAGATTTCTAAATAGGAAAGCTGCTTGTATCAATTGGTGGATGGCCTGTGGTCATTTGAGGGCATTGATTTCCCATTTCTGACCATTAGTCGACCGCTTGTAGTCTTCATATCTAACCACACTGTACCATAACGAACCGACTCAACTGTAATCCAAAGCAGGGAAGGCATGATACCATCGAGTGTTGTATGACTTGCACAAAAGTTTGCGGGGGATGCAATGTATTCATTTGTCATAAAACCGCGAACATTCTCTTTCATTTACACCAACAACATAGAGAAAAAAATAAAGAATTGAAAAGGGCGTTAAGGGTGCACAAGTATCCGCCGACGAACGATCGTCCCTTCATCTGCATCGATATGATACGATTGGCCACCATCAAATATTTAATTGTTTAATATTTTTGGGGTTTTTTTGAATATTGCAATATTTGTCAATTTGTAGCGCTGGAAGCGCAGCCCGAGCAAAAATTCAATGACTTCATGATTTGCCGAGCCTCAAATTCAAAGTTAAGGGATGACAGAATGAGAACTCAGTGTCCTACAGAGCCCTTGTAGTTTGTAGATACTCGCAGGAGATGATGTCGAATCTTACGTACATTGCTGCTAGTATCGATTAATTCCCGTGTAAGCTCAATATCAACACCTCCTTAGTATTGTATTGAAAAAAATGAATTCCTGCGAGATTTAACGTATAACAGATATTGAAATAAATTTGAACAAACTTAATCACAGACATAAAATTATATCCCACACACATTGGTTAAGCCGAGTTTTCATAAAAATTATGTTTAAAACATGTTTTCAGTTTTATAAATTTTAAACAAGACACCTACTCTTTCTCTTACAGAATTGGGCAACTTTGAGCCAAGAGATCTGCCAGAACGCACTGGACCTGGAGAGGGCGGCGAAGCATACATACTGCCACCGGAAAAGAAGAATTTAGCCGATGATTCCGAAATGGAATACGGCATGAATATCGCTTGTTCCAACGAGATTTCGATGCACCGTTCAGTGCGCGACACACGACTGAAAGAATGCCAATACTGGGATTATCCCTACGATCTGCCCAAGACTTCTATTATTATTGTGTTCCACAATGAAGGATTCTCGGTGCTGATGCGCACGGTCCACTCGGTGATCGATAGATCTCCGAAACATGTGCTGCACGAAATCCTGTTGGTTGACGACTTCTCCGATAAGACTGATTTGAAGGAAAAACTGGATGACTACCTCACGCAATTTAAAGGGCTAGTTCGAATCATAAGAAATGAAGAGCGAGAAGGTCTTATCCGCACAAGATCAAGGGGAGCCAAGGAAGCAACTGGGGAGGTGATTGTCTTCCTCGATGCTCACTGTGAGGTGAATATAAACTGGCTGCCGCCCCTTTTGGCACCGATATATCGGGACAGAACAGTGATGACAGTTCCTATAATCGATGGAATCGACCATAAGACTTTCGAGTACCGTCCAGTCTACGGCAATGGCCACCATTATCGAGGAATTTTTGAATGGGGGATGCTGTACAAGGAGAACGAAGTTCCCAAGAGGGAGCAGAAGCGTCGAGCTCATAACAGTGAGCCATACAGAAGTCCAACGCATGCCGGAGGTCTGTTTGCTATTAATCGGGAGTACTTCCTGGAGTTGGGTGCATATGATCCTGGACTGCTGGTGTGGGGCGGAGAGAACTTCGAGTTAAGTTTCAAGATATGGCAGTGTGGCGGCAGCATTGAATGGGTACCTTGTTCCCGAGTGGGCCATGTCTATCGGGGTTTCATGCCTTACAACTTTGGCAAACTGGGCCAGAAGAAGAAGGGACCTCTAATCACGATCAACTACAAACGCGTCATCGAGACGTGGTTCGACGAAACCCACAAGGAATACTTTTACACCAGAGAACCCCTGGCCCGTTACTACGATATGGGTGACATCTCGGAACAGTTGGCGCTGAAGGAGCGTTTGAAGTGCAAGAGCTTCCAGTGGTTCATGGACAATGTGGCCTACGATGTGTACGACAAATTCCCTGCGCTACCGGCGAATCTTCATTGGGGTGAACTGCGCTCCGTAGCGACAGAAAATTGTCTAGATTCGATGGGCCATCAGCCACCGGCAATTATGGGACTGCAGCACTGCCATGGAGCTGGCAACAATCAGCTCATACGACTGAACGCAGCTGGTCAGCTGGGCGTGGGAGAGCGATGTGTTGAAGCTGATAGGCAAGGTATTAAGTTGGCTGTCTGTAGGTTGGGCACCGTCGATGGACCATGGCAGTACAACGAGGAAACCCGCCACCTCCTGCATCGTGTGAGTAAAAAGTGCATGGCACTGCATCCACAGACATCACAACTGCTGCTCAGCCATTGCGACGTCAACGATGGCTACCAGCAATGGAAGTTCAAGCCTATCAAGCCGAAATGGTAGATGCTAAGAGTATATGTTTCCTTCTTTCTGACTTTCTTTTGAACTGCATCAACGTCACAGGAGAAACGTAGAGAAGAGTAGTGATGTCGTCCGCCTGTGCAATTGATGAGCAGTTAGTTATACTGTCTAGACATTTTTAGGTTTTTTTCTTATTTTAACTTTTATATCGAATTGAAGTTTGTTACTTGAATCTGCACGTGTATGTCTGTTGTATGAATTAAATGTTTTTTTATTTAAATATCTGAAATAACGGTTGATATATTGAAAAAAGAAAACATACATAAAACATATGTGATAAAAAAATTAAAAGAAAAAAATCATAAGTGTTGCTCTACGAAAAAGAAAACAAAAGAAATTTAGAGATAAAGACCTAGAACGTAAGTAAGACATGTAGGTTTATTCCAGAAGCAATACAAGGATCTGATCCATAAAACCGTTTGAATACACATCTCTAGCAAATGCTTAATGTTAACTCTTTACTCATGTAAAACCAACGAAATAAAATAAAACAAAAACAAAAAAAAACAACCAACACAACAATCAAACTAACCTCGCTGTATAAATGTACGAACTGAAAAAAAAAAGAAAAAAAATGCATCTAAATAGTAAACAAATGTGAAACTTATAAACTTTCTTTCAAAAGTGATTGCACATGTGTGGGGAGAGCACTCTTGGCACAAACGAGTAAGAATTTACCCGAAAAAAACGGCAGTAAGCATTGAGCAGTGTCACATCAATGAATTGCTTGATATTGCATGGTTTCGTAGGCAGATAAGTCTAGATGATTTTGTTTTTAGCTGTCTCTTACATCAACTCTTGTTCTTTTCCACACAGTTTAAATATGACAATCAAACGCTGTCCAATCGTGTGTATATGCTCTTTGAAAGAGGTTGACGAAATGTTTGTTTTAATTTGAAGCCTTTAAGCAATAACTTCACATGTAAATTAAGTGGAAAATAATTTCATTGAAATAAGTTAATAAATTGAATTCATTTGACATGCGAAAAGGGAGTCTTAGTCCTGCAACTCTCTGAAAAACAACTTGCAAAAAATCTGTATAAACAGGGTTAGAATTTTGTTGAGAAAAACAAAGTAAACAACAATTAATGACATAACAGCTACGTGTAGGAGGACAAAATGATCTTTCCTAAAAATTTAAGAAGATAAATGCACATTTAGTTATAGTAGTACCAATAGTATTTTTCAAACAACTTCCACTTCAGGTGAAACGAGTGGAACTCATTCAAAGCTTGCAACATTTCTAACGCCAAAATTTTTGGGAGTCTTGAAATCGAAGTCCGTCCAGAAAGGCACTTCCACTTATTGAGATCGGAGAGGCAGATGCTCACGCCGTCCATCTTGTGAATTGATTTGCTCAACCCAGTTCAGTCCCGTATTTGCAAAGAAAACTGCAGAATTTCATTTGAAATCAGTCTTTTCCCTTTTCCACGTAATGCCGACTTCTCCTTAAAACATTTTTACAATTAATGTTCTTTTGTGAGAATAGTGATGGTTAAAATCTTAACCACAGACACTCGCAAATATTTGTTTTTTGTCGATATTTCTCTAATTTAAAAAATATTTCTGAAGATTTTGTACAATAAAAAATTGAGATAAATTAAGGCCCAACTTTTGGCATTGCCTGAAATTATTCGCGTTAGCAGCTAAAGTGAAAAGCGATTAACCTAAATGGTTTGATTTGGTGCTCTGTTGTGCTGCAATCCACATTAACCGGTCCATCAGGAAAAGATATCCTCCAAAGCTTTTAGTTATGACAAATTTCTGGAACTCGGAACAAAATATACATTTTTCTCTATTTGGGAAATTTCCCACAGCAATATTGATGTAATCTCTTGTACGGTTATAAACCCGGACAACGTAAATCAACAAGTTCATTGAAAATAATTGTCCTCTTCAACATTTGCCTTTTCATTTGAAAATTATATATAATTGGCGGCGAATCGACGTGAAAATTATCATAATTGAACATTTGCGGTAGAGAATTATTTAGCCATTGGTTGGCAGTCATAGAAGAAGACATGGAGAAAATTGCTTTGGCAAACACAAGATACATTTAAGTAATTAAATCAACGTTGTACGTGCATATAAAGGAAGCCAGATAATACGTTTAATACAAGTTGGTAGGTGCATTTAGTGTTTTTCAAACCTCGAAGCAGTTCTGATATGCACTTTTTTATATGCCCTTGAGCTCTCTTAGAAGTTATGTTTGTACCTCGTCGATAGTTCCAAGATTTTGCCCCTACATGGCGGGAACAGCAAAAAGTCGCATGTGGCCAAATTTGGTGAATACGGTGGCTGATCGCCATTGACGTCATTCAACAATTCCCGAGCAATTTTTTTACGCCATTTTTTTTTCCAAAATTCAGTAATTTGTTTATTTTTTTTTTATTTTTTAATTCATACTTTATTTCATATACTTAATAATGTGTAGTCGTTTCTACAAATAAGTAATGGGGAAGAAACATGAAACATGTCGAGTGTACCATTTTAAACTAACATCGCTGCCACACGCTTCATGCCCAAAATTTCCGAAAAAAATGCATGGCATGAGCCAACCGCTATGTCGACGTCTTCAGCAACTTCTCTTTTTTTTCTGATTCGATGATTTTCCATAACAATTTTATTCAATTTCTCCACATTTTCATCGGTTGTTGATGTGCTAGGCCGTCAATGGCGAGCGTCGTCTTTCACATCGTCTCGACCTTCTTTGAAAAGCTTGTACCACTTGTAAACATTTCTTGGACTCAGAGCACACTCACCATATGACACTGTCAACATTTTAAGTGTTGACACAAATTTGAATACAAATTCCTTGGTCCATTATTTTCGACAGCAGGAAATAACCGAACTTTTACGTCTTTCACAAAATAAACTGAATCTGTAAACACATGTTCGAGACGAGTGTACCAACAAAACAAAATAAAAAAAAATCACCTTATTTCTTGAACAGTATAATTCTTCCTCATACCTACAGCTTCTGCGGAAGTCATTTTGAGAGACCACAAGCTTGGAGGCATTACTTCTATGACTAGTGACCTGGGATGAGACCTACTATAATCCATAGACGCGGTATGTCTAAGTTTACTAGCCAGAGAGTGCGTTTAGTGGTTGCCGTGGCGTAGTGGTAAGTGCGTCGACCGCCGCGCAGAAAGTGTAGGTTCGTTTCCCGGATGGGACACCCCGCATTTTTTCACGGCACCACCTCTTTCGAGTTGCTGACAACACTCAAAGAGTATCAATTGTCTATGAAAAGCTTCTCAAATCTCGCCTTTCGGAGTCGGTAAAAAACTGTAGGTCCCTTCTACTCGTGAGAGAATAGTAGCACGCACAACACGAGTAGTAGTTGTAGAAGCTAGGCCCTGGTCCCTTGTGGGCTGAGATGCCACTCAATTATTATTATTATTGTTATTAGAGTGCGTTTAGATTTGCGGTTTAGCCACCGGGAGAGATTAGGATTTGGTACCACTTCTGGTGAGTTCGTAACAATGGCCAAACACAACCTTAGTCAATTGGAACTTTCATTAAAAGAAACCCATTTGTCATTTAAAAGTCTTTCAAATATCGGCTACTTTAGGCAAGTAACCGTTTGGATATTCTTTCAAATACTCTTCTCCACCGAACTTGCTCCTTGATATAACGACGGTGGTTGATAGCCTATAGATTGCCAGCAAACGTTAAAGAGTCGTTTAGGAAAGGCTTGATAAGAAGTGGTAATTTTAACAATCGAATAATCCTTAGCATTTTTTTATTGTAAGCAGGTGCTGCTTAGTTGCGAAACAGTTTAATTTATTTCATTTTTCACCCATTTATCACATTCTATATTCGTCGTTGGGACATTACATTAATCTGTATTTGTTTTCCCACTCCTGAGAAACGCTGAACGCAGTTGGTTACAGAAAAATAAAGACCCTTGTTCCTTGCGGGCTATAGCGTCGACAAATTTATTCATTCACTTGTAAAGTTTGGAGAGGCAATCAAAAGGTTCAGAAGGCGTACACTATTATGTCCACCTGCCATTTTTGTAATCAGATGAGTACTTGATTGAATTGGCGAGGTAGTGTGTATGCTCCACGATCAAATTCTGACCAAATTTTTTGAAGTAACTGTAGTTACTTTGAATTTTTCTTCTGCTTATTTTCGACAAGGCTTTAACGCAAAAAAAAACATTGAATGGCCATTATAGCTAAAATCGAAAGGACGTATAACTGCAGATTCCTTCTCTTGGCATGCGCAACTCGATGACTTGCTGTGGAATATTGCCAGTTCAAGAACAGACAATTCTTCGCCACAAGTCTCTCCGTCTTGCGAAAATGCTGAATGATTTGCCAGAGGAAAATGGAAAACAAAAACTCAATTTAAATCAATGACCACATTATTATGTTGCAAAAAATTAAGAAAAAAAAAATAAAGAAGATTCCGAATAGGCAAACGCGGGTATGAAACGAAAAGGACTTCGTCACGCTATCACAAACCCCTAAGTAGCCACAAATCGTAAGTCAAATAAATTCATAAAACCAACGTGGAGAAATATTCAATAATTCAAACACATATCATTCAAAGAAATATTTTCCTTTTGAGTCTCCTTTTCATGAAGTCTTCTATTTTCATTTTTGACTACTTCACTGTAAAATAAAAATCTTTGCATACAAGATATAATTTTCTTCATTAAACTGTGCCTTTACTACTTATAAACGTATATTTAAAATAATTGAAATAAAATACTTAACACTCAAACTAGGAACATATGAATGTAATGGAATAAACTTAGAACGAAAATAAAAATTAAATATAAACACAATTTTAGGCTCTAGAAATTGCTGACACAATTTTGTATTCCGAGAAAAACTGAAAACGATGAAAGGAGAGAACTGTTTAAGCGTTAAGATACATTATATACGAATCAATACTTAATTACGATTGAAACCCGAAACCAGTAAGTTTAAGTATGTAATGCAATAGATATAAGCATTTATTATTATATACATACATATATGATCGTTCGTAGTTGCAATAAAACAGTTTCTTATATGTGGAATTTATTCTTATTCATTTAGCTTTATGTGGGACAACATAAGAAAATAACGTGTTTCCTTATGCACGGCGTGTAGCATAAACAGCGTTTTTCAGATCTAAATTGGAGTAAAATACTAGACTGAATTCAATGCTTTTACTAGAAGAGTAACTAGTTCATATTACAAATAATGGGGACATACGAGGGTTGCCGTTTATATTTCGAGGTTAGAGAACAAAAACAAATATTAATCAACGAAAATAGCTTTGTTGTTTTTATAGTTTCATTTTTGCCATTCTGATTGAGGTATCTCCAAAACATGCATTCTGATCGCATCAACCGCTTCTTCAGGTGTCGAAAAACGTTGACCTCTAATTTTATTTTTTACGTACGAGAATAAAAAGAAGTCATTCGGTGCCAAGTCAGGACTATATGGCGGATGACTCATCAAATCGATGTTTTGAGTGCTCAAAAATGCAGTTCTTTGAGCCGATAAGTGAGTGCTCGCATTGTATTGGTGAAGAATGATCCGTCTTCGGCGGTTGGTTTTCCTGATTTCTTGGAAGACAACTAGCAAACAAATGGTTGTGTACCACTCAGGATTGACCGTGGTACGGTTGTGACATGTGCAGTTTTTCCGAAAAAAACAGGCGACCATTTGCTTGGAAGTGCTTCGTGCGCGAACAACTTTTGTTGGATTTGGTTCATTTTGAAACACCCATAAAGTCGACTGCTGTTTACATTCGGGCTCATACGCGTGAATCCACAATTCATCACCTGTCACGATGTCATAGACGTATTTCGAAGCACCGCGATCGTATTTTTGGAGCATTTCTTTCGACCAATCGACACGAGCCTTTTTTTGAGCGATTGACAAATTGTGTGGGATCCAATGCGAACAAATGATTTTTGACTGTTCATGCAATATTAAATGTATGCTGGTCCCACTAATGCCTTAGGTTGTCTCAAACTCACGCTAGTATGTCAAAACGGTCTGAGTATGTATAACCTCAAAAATGTCAAACTTTTCGATAAGGCTGGCAGTTGCCAGATTGCAACACTAGGGTTGAACAATCCCGAAATATAATTGGCAACCTTCGTACATTCGACAGTAAGCTTCATAAAACACACAGCGATACACATTTGAAGCCGGTTTTGACTCTATAATAATGGGAACTTGTTATAAAATGCGAAACAAAACGCCCTTCAAATGGCCGTCTCGGGGAAATTCGTGAGGTAATTTTCAACCACTTTTTCGCACACCTCTTACGGTATCTCAGGCATAATTTAATGTTTGTTTAAATGCATTATAAGTTCGAGGATTATTTACGTAAACACTGTCTTTTGCGTAGCTCCACATAAAAAAAATCTAATAGTGTGTGGCAGCTACCATGAGTGGCGCAGTTAAACCCATATTAGTAGTGTTGTGATGTTTGTCACTCCGTCTTGTTAGAACTACATATCGTCCTAGTCATAATCATTAAATGTAGGCCAAAAAAAAATCAGATATCATTCGACAAAATTGCTTTGAATTGACGGCAACCGTCGGCCCATTGGCGTTTTCAAAGAAATTCAGAGTACGTACCTATGACACTTTTCGACCATAGAACACACCAAACAGTAACTTTGTCTGGATGCAATGGCATCACTTCGATATTTGTTAGTGTTTTGACACCATATACAACAGTTTTGAGGTAATTTTGTACCCACCGAGTGAGAACACCACTGAAAAAAATGTTGGTAGAAAATTCGGTGTTTATTGTCTGTTGTCCCAGCACCCAGGAAGTGTATCTACGGCAGTGGGAATGGCTAAAGGGCGTACGTTTTACAAGTACGCCTTAGCGGGATGTACTTCACATCTAATTTGGATCAACAGGAACACTTGCATTCACAGCAGCATTATTTTTGACTGAAAGTTCATTACGATGATATACAGGTCTCAATGACGCTTCCACTCTCCTCAAATGTCTTCAGAATTTAAATAAATATTTGCCGTTTTTATTATTTTATTGCATTTTTGTATTGCTAAGTGGTCCATTACCGTACCGTAAATTCCAAATTTCAAATAAGATTGTAACATTGCAAATAACTGAGTTTGGCATCAAATGCCAGCGCTACCAACTTGAAACCACGAAATTAATGACCCTGTATTTCAAATTGTGATGGTGGCTTAACCGAGAAAGGATAACAAAGGATAATAAAGGGTTATGTTGAAATTCAACGATGAAGCCGGGGTTTCGAGCAACCGCTGGAATATTAAATATATTTCAAGTCAAATGGTTGGTTAATATTATATAATGTAGGGAAACATATTGCCACTGGCTGGTTGGTGTTCCATACACAAAACTCTTGTGTCCACACTCCGGCTGCTTGAGGGTAGCAACATGATATAAATTCGAAACCCATCAGTTTTCCATTGAATTTTGAAAAATGACAAAGCAGGTTGACATGCAATACGCGTGATCCTGCAAAAATTGCATGTTGAAGAGCAAACTTCACGATGTTAGTAAAAAAAGTTGTACTACCGGTTTGTTGCATGTGTGTCCCCATAAAATCCCCTAGACACATACATAATTCTTCTATGACATCTGTTGTTATCTGAACACAAACAAAAAAACAAAGAAAAACTTTTCATTTACCTCATTCGATATGAGAGATCTAGAAATAGGTGTGTCAAATAGCCGATTATGAATAGAATACACCAGAATACACCGACATACAGTGTCGGACAAAGCAATAGCACTCAAAAATTGCGAAACTTTATTAAATTGAAATGAACTTTTCTTGTGTAACATAAATATACTATAGACTTAAACATGCTAAAAAACAAGTGCAACTACTTCAAGAGTTAAGACAATATAACAAAAAATAGAACAATTCAATCCGGTGTGGTTCACAGTGAGTCCTTCCAAAATGGAAAAGATGAGGGTCTTCGAAGGACAATTTCTTCGCGCATGTCTCAAGAAGTACAGAACCCCGGAATCTGACTACAAGAAGTTCTATCCTAATCAGGTCCTTTATAACGAAGCAAACGTGAACAGGGTTGATAATTGTATTATTAAGCTGATTCGGAGGCATGTTGCACGAGCCATGACCTCTGAGAATGATCTCATATTTGGGGCCTACTACCTAAATGACGAGTACCACAAGTACGCTCGCCGAAGGGGTTTTATTCCACCGGAAGCGTTCTTGTATCTTGACCGCATTGGACTGATCCAGGATGCGAAGGCATATCCACTTATCTACCACGTGGTGAGAAGGACAGTGGAATTTGGGTTCATCCGAAACTAAAACTGGCAGTTGTCCAGTTGTGGTCGCCGTGGCGTAGTGGTAAGTCTGTCGACCGCCGCGCAGAAAGTCTAGGTTCGATTCGCGGACAGGACACTTCGCATTTTTCATGGCACCACCTCTTTCTAGTTGCTGACAACACTCTAAGAGTATCAATTGTCTATCAAAAGCTTCTCAAATCTCGCCGTTCGGAGTCGGCAAAAAACTGTAGGTCCCTTCTACTTGTGAGAGAACAGTAGCACGCACAACACGAGTAGTTGTTGTAGAAGCTCGGCCCTGTAGTGCCACTCAATTATTATTATTATTAGTTGCAGTTAATATGCGCCTTTACAAATGCAAGTGTTGGTCTTTGGTTTTATAAATCTTCTTTAGAGCCCGGTAAGAAAGAAAACCTGCTTCCACCATACTTCGCTGGATAGATCTAGTGGATATATTTAAGTCTAGTTATCTTCTTATCGCTCTTGTAGATATAAATGGATCCTTTTTAACGACACGGACAATTGCGCGATCCTCTCGTACGTTGGTTTTCTGCGGTTTTCCGCCTCTATAGATTTCATCAAGGCATCCTGAATTGCGAAACCGGCAATTATATCAATGGAATGGTGTATCCCATATTTTTTAAGTAAGCGTCATCACAAGCATCCTCTGTATGAAGCACTTATCACTTTATTAAAGAAAGTCCTTAAAAGTTGAGGATTTCTGAAATGTGTGACGTCATTACCTAAAATTTGACACATTAAAAATTTAGTCGTCTATTTTTTCATTTTCGTGTTTTGCTTAAATATCTTATTCGCAATTAAAAAAGTGGGTTTGTTTTCTACAACTTACGGTCATCAATAACATGTTTTAGAAAGAGAATACCGTTTCAAAGAGATGGATACTGTTTTTCTCTATCAAGAAAGAAGTAGTGGCATAGTGGGTAATTTCGTTGACACCTACGCCGAGGACAACCAGCTTCGATTTCTGGGCTGGGCTGGGCTTTCGTTCTTGTGGCATTCAGCACCTCATTCGAACTCCTGACAAAACTCAAAGGGTACTAATTGTAAGTGAAAAGCTTCTTAAGTTTCTGCACAACACAAGTAGATCTAAAAGAAGTTAAGTCCTGATCACTTGCGGATTATTCCGCTACGATTTTTGTATTTATTTAACATTTCAAATAGTCTGCTTGTATGTGCTACGTTTGTGAATTGTGCGTAAAATGTACAAAAGTGTCATCACTGCAACGGTACTATCTGCATGACTAGAACTCACACTATATCTCAGATATCCCAACAATATGCTGCAATCAATGAGTCATAATCTTTATTGCCGTTCTACTTCCGTTGCACCTTAGTGGGACTTAAGTTCTTTCGAAAGTGCTTCAATTTATGACTCATAATTGGCTCTTAATGATTCTGATAGGTTCTTGCGTGATTTCAGTCAAGATAGCGGCGAAGTGGCGAGGAAAGCCCCAATCCAGACAAGAATGGCCAACAGCGATTAGATTCACTTCTACCGAATATAAGAGATGTTTCTACTTTTTTGGTTGCGTCTTCTGGACTCTTCCACAAGCTATTTTGATAAACAAAATACTTGGCAGATACGAATTGGAAAGCATGGCACTTATTGCCAATTAAACAAATCACGCTGGCCTGTCATTCGGTGGACAGTTGTTATTAAATTCTACGGAAGCCTATCAGGGAAATCACTTACGGAGGCGCTTATCTGAAGGGGTGGGTAATGGCGTTCTTATCGACTCCAAGCTTTATCTTGCCGCAGAAATCACAAGTGTTTCCATCCTATCAGTGTGTCACCCCAGCGTGGAATCTAGAAAACCCATTTGTCCGCACAGCAAACAGAAATAAACAATTCCCGCTCGATATAAATAAACGAACGGTGATCATTTTCCAATTAGTTATCGATTCAACGCACCGCACAAACAACACAAAAATCTCAAGCCATGGCATCTCATATTAGCTTCGCAGTGACTCTGCTCATAGCCCTGGTGGCCGCAGTTCATGGGATGAGTGTTCCATCGGAGACAATTCACAAGCTAAAGGATATTACCGTCGTCAAGGACGTTCGCAACTTTGCCGCCAATCATCCCGGACTTAGGTTGACGCCACTGGTGAAAGAAGACGGCAAGGCCCGTTCACAGTCGGTTCGATACAGCTTGGGTGGACGTGTTCAAGGTAAGTGCAGTAGGATTTAAAGTGAAACCGAATGTGTCATGAACATTCTGATGCCCTAGATGATGGTTTGGTGGCTCAAGGAACAGATACATACGCTTATCCGGTTCCGAATGATGTCAGCTTGCAGTTGACCTACCCCGAGAGTGGAACTGGTGCTATTGTGACGTACGTCGAAATTATCACCCAGCAGAGCAATGACCAGGGTAATGCCTACGTCGTGGCCGGTGGAATTGGACAAAGATTCATTTCGATCATAATTGAAGCTCAGGAAACAGACTATTTCTCATACAAGGCGCAGTACTTTGGAGTCAATTAGAATTTTCGAATAAAGTATAGACTGTAAGGAATACTGACGTGTACGAGTTTGTCTTGAGAAAATCGGTTTAGAATGCCTTAGATTGGAACAAATCCTTTCAGAGATTATCGTAAAATTTTATTATGGGGTTTCCACAGTAAGGCGAATTCGTATTTGGTAATGAATAGTATTGAAAAAAAAAATTGTAAGAGTTGCGTAGCTTTGATTTCTCGAATTCACGTTATCTCTTTGGTTGGATAGATTTATGCTATCCCCCTCGAAGCTCTATCTTCTAAATTATTTATTTAATGGCGCTACAGTCCACAAAGAAAATGGTTCTAGTCTCCCACTCAAGTTGTGTGATTTAAGAAGCTCTCCATAGACAGTTAGCACTTTTTGATTATTGTCCGCAACTTAAAAGAGGTGGTGCTGTGATAACAAAGCTTAATGTTAAGCTGTAGAACCGAATATGGGACCTTCGTGGTGTGAGTCGGTGCACTTACCCACTGCGCCACGAAGGTACCTCACTTCTTAAATGTATATGTGGTAAGTCGCCATCTAATCAAGTTATTGCTACACTCACAAATAGATGGTTTCGTTTTTACATTTGTCATAACCAGTCCAAGTGTGTATAAAGCTCTGAATTACTTAATATAATGTATATTTCACATGTGACAATTATCTACATACAATGCTATCGTGGCCTTCGAATCTGTTCCAATATGCATATACAGTGGTGGACACATAACAAGCACACTACTCCAGCAGGCAACTAAATTTTGATTGCAAGCTAATAAAAGTTAGGGTACGGCAAAAAATTTAATAAATACCCTTTTTTGAAAAATTGTTTTTTTATTTATAAAATCGAAAGTGTGGCTATTTCTGTGTCCACCACTGTATATATAAACACTTACATATGTAGCATACTAACGGTACGTAACGCATATTTGTGTGTTTATACTTAAATCTCGGTTAAAAATTGGAACTGAAATATATTAAATAATTTAAAGTTTAGTACATAATGGAAGGATTATCCATAGTGAGGTTTAATTTTCAATAGGCTTTTTTGATAGATCAGGTGTGAATTTATCGAACTGCTTTGACATTTTAGTTCAGTATAGCTTGGCAAGTAATCACAAAAAGACTGACTTAACAACAGCGCCTCCAAATTGTTCTGCTAAATTACAAAAATCAGCGTTCTATAAGAAATGTTTTTTGTGCGAGTCGAGGAACTTATGGTGCGCAACATATTAAAACTTCTATTGCTAATATTATTCGCAAATTTGGGTTTCAGTTTACATTTGTGGCTAATACTCGACCGGTTAGACTATATCCAGCACGTAGTGAAGACATTGTCGTGGTTGTAGCTGAAAGTGTACGCGAAGAACCTGGCGAATTGATTCGTTGTCGTTCTCAGCATCTTGGACTATTGCTTTCTTAAATTGAAGCTCATGGTGTCGGTGAGCTTTCGATTCAACATGACGATGTTAGGTTTGTATTAAAGTTAGAAAACAAAAGCAAATATTAATCATCGAAAAAAAGCTTTATTGTTTTTCAAATTATTCTCCATTAAGATCTATACACTTTTGCATGCGTTTGAACCAATTGCCGAATCACTTTTGCCACTATGATTGAGGTATCTCCAAAACATGCATTCTGAACGCATCAACCGCTTCTTCAGGTGTCGAAAAAGGTGGACCTATCATTTTATTTTATACTTACGGGAATAAAAAGAAGTCATTCGGTGCCAAGTCAGGACTATACGGCGGATGACTCATCAAATCGATGTTTTTATTGCTCAAAAATGCAGTTGTTTGAACCGATGTGTGAGAGTTTGCATTGGCTTGGTGAAGAGTGATCCGTCTTCGGCGGTTGGTTTTCCTGATTTCTTGGAAGACAACTAGCAAACAAATGGTTGTGTACCACTCAGAATTGACTGTGGTACGGTTGCGACATGTACAGTTTTTCCGAAAAAAACAGGCGACCATTTGCTTGGAAGTGCTTCGTGCGCGAACAACTTTTGTTGGATTTGGTTCATTTTGAAACACCCATAAAGTCGACTGCTGTTTACTTTCGGGCTCATACGCGTGAATCCACAATTCATCACCTGACACGATGTCATAGACGTGTTTCGAAGCACGGCGATCGTATGTTTGGAGCATTTCTTTCGACCAATCGACACGAGCCTTTTTTTGAGCGATTGACAAATTGTCTGGGATCCAATGCGAACAAATGTTTTTGACGGTCAAATGTTCATGCAATATTAAATGTATGCTGGTCCCACTAATGCCTAAGGTTGTCTCAAACTCACGATAGGTCACATGACGATCTTGCAATATCAGTTGGCGCACAGCATCAATGGTTTCCGGCACAACAACTGATTTTGGATGACCATTTTTACGATTTAAATCCATTTTTTGGGTGAGATGAATCTTTTAAGTTACTGTAAACAACACAAATAGCGCTAGTATGTCAAAACGTTCTGAGTACATATAACCTCAAAAATGTCAAACTTTACGATAGAGCTGGCTGTTGCCAGATTGCAACACTTGGGTTGAACAATCCCGAAATAGAAATGGCAACCGTATCTCGCACTTCATTTTATTTTCCATATTTCTTATTTCCTGTGGGTTTTGGGCCTATATTTGATCATTGATAAATTACAGAATTATCAATTGTGCTTAAGTTTAGTACTTAAGTCGATCGAATACGAGGTACGCTTTCGTTTTCTTTTTTTTTTGTTTTTTTCTTTCATGACAAGCGAGGACGCACAGTTGCCGACTCCAAACAATAAAATTTAAAAGAAGCCCTTGAGTGTTGTCACCAGTCCATATGCTACTCCTCTAATTTAAATGCTGAAAAATGTGTTATAAGAACTCAATATTCCTTCTAATATTAAAATATTAATATTAAAAATGTCTGTGACAAATTTGTTGTGAGAAGTCGTCACTCATGCTTTAAATGTTTTATTTTTACATATTATTGCCCATTATTTGTAGCTGTAAAATAAGGCCAATGTTTGAATTTTTTTTTGGTTCAGTGTTAAATTGTTTAGCAATCAGCTTAGCTATCAGAAGATGCAAAAACAAGACACGTAAGTAGGCGCAATGCTTTGGCAGCAAAGTAGAAGCACTTTTCTAACAAATTGAATTCAAAAGAGGTACATACTTTCAGGATGTTAAGTGTGATGTGGTCTCCATTTCTCTTAAAATTGAATAGATTAATGAACAATGACAGGAAGAAATAAGACGAAAGGCAATATTTTTTATAAACATCTGCAGAATATAGTTTATTTTGACTTAATAATGACTGACTTGACTGCGACTGAATACCAGGTGACTCTTTTGAAAAAAATTAAACTGAGAATCTTTTTCAAAACCATTTTGATCCTAGCATTTATATGTTGGATACTTCGCGAATGAAAATATTAATGCTGCACGAAAGAACAAATGCATGCAATATAAGCGAATAATCAAGGAGATGAAGTGATTGATGATCATAAGTCTAGAGATTTAACATAATAGGATACTAATCTGAAGGTGATTTAAGTAGAAAATAAAATAGCAGCATGAATCAACATAAGAATTAACTAAAGAGAATTGTTATAATCTTTAACATCTCCTCCCCCCTGGAATTATATTCAGGAAATGGTCAAGGCAGCTAATTTTGTAACGATTGTCAGCGTTAGCAGTTACTGACTGAATGCTGCCTGGTAGTAGTTGGTTAGATTCTTTAATAACTTCCAAATCGCCCAGGCTGTGATTTTTTGTGGACCGTAGCGTTTTGGCCGTTCCTAAGGACTTGTCAGCTTTTCAGAGTGCCACCGCTTCCAAAATCACCGTACCATACTCTGAACGTGGTTGCAATAAGAAAGACGGTACGATGGATTCAGGAAAAGCTGTAAGAGATATGTTCACCTTTAAGGAAATAGCTATGAGTGCGTGTATTCAGGTCGCAATCAAACATTGAACACAAGGGACCGGAATACAGTCCAGCTCCTACTTGTATTAAGACGGTACAAAACGCCTATCAAATATGTATGTCTTCCCTGATTTCACACCAGTTGGAGTGCTCAAGGGGGAATGAAGTGCCAATCTATATCATCCTTAGCAAGTGCTCCGCGTATTTAACCAATTTATGCATTTCGGTGAAGTCCCCTTGATGGCTTTAAAAATTGGTACTGCAAGCAATGCTCCGAGAAAGACGCTAGCAGTGAGTTCACTCGCCAACCCAAACTGAACTGCCTTTGTACAAATGCACACGAACAATGCTTTCGTTTTCGGTTTGTTACCGGACTTTCATAATGACATCCTGTGATATAAAAGCAGTATACGACTAAATGGAAGGCCCTATCAATTGCTGGCTCGTTAGCTTATGTTGCATCGATGTACATATGTTGTTATCTCTGGTATGAGATTTCAGCTTCGCAAGATCCAGTACCGTTGGTGAAAGGTTCCAACACCTCCGTGCGCGAATATTATCGATGGATTTCTGCAATAATAAAGTTGGAATCAATTGATGATTGATGTAAGATAATGGGAAATGATACACTGATATGTTTCCGCAACTCTAATTTGTCCGGAAGTTGCTTTTGCTTTTATGCAAGTGCAGGATGTCATCACTGTAATGAGCCATTTGTACAAGTTGAAGGAAGGTTGGTGATCCTTGCTTTGCTAATCTCTACATAAGACAATCCATTAGAAACTCGATTATGTACGCTGATAAGACAGTTTAAGAGGAATCGAAAAGAGTAAGCGATCATTCGCTGTAGTCGATACCATGACGAGATGTTGAGTTGCGGTGCGAGTATATGTAACTTTGTGAACTCAGAATCAGATACTGATAAAAAGAATTTCTATGTTGGCCACATTTCCTTTGGTATTTACAACTAAGGTCACCCATTCCACCATAGATTTTGTTTAGTTAATGGAGACGAATCAATGCCACTAGTACCACACTTAACTGGATTTAATATATCGCCAGATGTATCTAGGTGCTGTTTCAAATAATGGCGAACAATTTAGGTTCCACGCGTATGAGGCTCAAAATTAAATATTGAAATTTGATTTTATCAAAGTTAGAACCCAAGACAGTATTCAAGCACTACAGAACTTCAATCGGGGAATACACCGGGGGTTTTAAAGGTGCTACTTTTGTTTTTGCATTTTTAAAAAAGCAAATGCCACGAAATGTTCTTTTAACCGATAGTAAACATTTTTAGTTCACTTGTGTTATAAATTTAACCTTCATCATCTTTTATTTGCATGCATGCCTATTAATTTAAATGTCAGAACCGTAGTCGTTAGCATCTTTTCCCAAAAAACAAGAAAAAAAAAAACAATAGTAAGTCTCCTTATAATTTAATCTAGTCGGAAAAATATAAAAGTTTTGCTTAGCTGCTACATTGCTCACTCACAGATAATCTGCCAGCAAAAATCATTGCCATTCATCAACACAACCCGCCACCAAAGACCATCCACAAAAGGAGCGTCTTTGGCGTCAATGGTAAATGAAGTCTCCTAGATGTCGATCTAAAGTCATTCACTTAATTAATAAATAAAAATACACAATCAGCAACTATGCATAATAACGATGCAATCACGCGCCAATAGATAGTTCCCAATTAATCAGATTCACCAGAAAATGTTACGTATACGCCACCTGAATGACGTAGTCGCGGATAAACACGATTATCTCCATTTGCCGACAGTAGATTTGCGATTAGTACGGCAAAAGTGATCTATTAATAATTTTCGTGCACAAAGAAGTGATAGGCCGTCACCAGAAACGGCAATTTATATTCCAGACGCCCATTGTATAGTGGAGCGATGCGACGTCGTGTGTTAAGCGACATGAAATTGCAATTAATTATCGACCTGGCTTATCTTCAGCTACCGTCATGAGGAATTGCTGCCTCCGAAGCGTTTCCTTATGGCTTTGTATTTTTATGTATTTTCCTTATTGTTGGTGAAAGTTCAATTGATAGGTTATGTTGTCCTTCATTTCTTTTAGGCCCCCTTCAGGGGCCTTCGGTCAGCAAATTTTTCACAAACAAAAGAGTTTTATAGAGAACGATGCAAATAGTTATCAGAGGGTGCAAAGTGGATGCATCAAAATTTCTCTCTTTCTCAGTTTGTTCCGGATCTAAGAGATGTGTGTAGTCTAGTATTATCATGGTGAAGGACAACTTCCTTTCCATTGACCAATTCTTATCGCTCTTCCTTGATTGCTTTATATAGACGATCGAGTTGTACGGACAATTCACAGTAAAGAATCGAATTGTCCGTTTTGTTACGTTCAATCAGACAATTCCCTTCCAATCCAACCAAATGCTTAACATAAACTTTTATGCCACAAATCCAGGCTTTTAATTAGTTCGGAAGTTCGGAATCCACGGAATTTAACCATGATCTCTTGCTTTGGATGTTATCGTATTTAAATCATTTCATCCACCACGCGTGTTGTATCGTTTCAAACTTGGTTTAAGTTCGTTAAGTGTCAGCAGCGTGGCTTTTCGGTCGATTTTATTAAAATTTTTTTTTTCATTTGGCACTCAAACATCCAGCTCTTTTGAGTTCATTTTTGGTGCTTTCTGTAGAACGGTTGATGCTGATTGATGGCATCTTCCGTGGGGAACAAGCTTCATCCGTTAAAGCATTTTATTGACTTTTTCAGTGACTTGCTGCTCAGTGTGAGATGTATCTTTCACAAGAAAATTCCAGTAAGAAAATCGAGCAAAGAAATCCTAGGTCCGCTGTTTACAGCACTTTTTCCGTAAACTCTAATCTCCCGGCATGTTTTTGCAGCGATTTAAATTTTTCAATAGTAAAACATCATCACTGTTTCTTTCTTTAGATATTTCACTGATTTTCACTTTTAACACGAGCAATGCATTAGATAATGTAGCCTGATATGAAACCTTTCAAACACGTGCTTGTTTAATGCAAAAACACCATCCAATGGGAACGTAAAGCAGGAAGAAAGCAGAAAGCAACATTCATGTTTGAAATATACCTTGATAAGCTGCGTTTTTTTTTTTTTTTTTCAAATTAATGTATACGCACGTTAAATATTTGATTTTTAAATTCCTTTGCAAATAAGAATAAAAGATGGGAATGCTTAATATCGAGCCTAAAGATTTTTCTAGACAGTAAATCTTTCTCTGTCTGTAGCCGCCTTGGTATCACTCTTTCGGCGCCGCCTCTTTCAGCATCACCTCTTTCGGCGAACCCTCTTTCCGCGAAACCTCTTTTGGCGTCACCTCTTTTAGCGCCACCTCTTTCGGCTTCACCTCTTTCTCCGCCCCTTCTTTTAAGTTGCTGACGTTAATCAAAGAGTGCTTATTGCGTGTAAAATGCTTTCTTAAACTCGCCATTCGGAGTCAGCAATAAACTGTAGCTCTCCTCTACTCGTGAAAGAGCAATGAAGAAGATAGAGTCCTGGTCCCTTGTGAGCTGTAGTGCGACGCTTTTTATTTTTGTTCTGTACTGTAACTGGAGAAGCCTGAGCCTTGAGAAGTATGAAGGGTTTTTCGTTTTTACAAAGTTGCAAGTCGAACCTGGAACCTTTTGCATTGGAGGCGACGATGTTACTTTTTATGCCACGGCGGTCTTACTAAAACCCCCATACCGATTTGGAAAAGGTTACTGGCAAAGAAACAAGTGAAAACACTTGACTTGGTAAGAAAGAGATGCGAATGATGCAGGCTTGCGTTATAAGTATTGAATGTTGTACTTTATTACAAACGTTTTCCTTTTTATCTATCTACAAACCTCTTCCTATCTATCTAAGATTTAAAAATGTTTTTCTTAATATCGAAGGATAACATAAGAAGTGATAATTGACAAATTACGATCAGACAGAAATTTAAGTAATGGATGTTAATTGGTAGAAAAAAAGAAATTGAAAAATGTCAGTTCACCTCTTTTGATTCTTCAAGTGACTTCACTAGGTTCATTTGCACCTCATCAGCCGAAGATAATGTTATTTTTAGTGACATAAACAGAACAAACTTTTCAAGTCCCCAACTTGAGAATGTTATTTGTGTGTGGCAGCCTGACCGGAAATCATTACTTATTTGAAGGAAATCAGTTCTTGAGCTTATCGTAGAGTACCTCAGTCTATTTCTGGACACTTTCCTTGACCACTTATTAGTGATTTGATTTTCCCAAACAGTCACATTCAATAGAAATAAACGCAAGACGACACATTGCACTAGATCTGTTTCCATGCCACAAAGTTTCCCTACACCAAAAGCTTCTCTGGTTCAACAAATGAAAGCTTCAAATATCCCCCGTTATTAAGACGGCTTTATCTTCGGTGCAAAACATCGTTGTAAAACACTTGAAGATACAAATTGAAAATCTAATAAATCGATCAAACACCAATTAACTGTCGAGTGTTGACAGTTTCTTTGACATTAGCTCTCGTTCCCGCCGCGAATTGCGTCAACTGCCTTCATTTACAGCTTTTGGTGGCGCAAAATATCATAAATGTGTCTCAAATATGGAACTCAGCTGCAATTCAATTTGCGATGGTCGAAACGAGAGACAGCTGTGATTTGTAGCAGCGCCTTTTGGACCGAACTGCACTGATTTATGACAACTCGCTGTGATGTGAAAATAAAAAAGTGGAAATACAACTGCTTTGGTCAACTGACCTGGTCGTAAAGATTGGGATCTGATTTCGAGCTAAAAATTTGACGGACTTTATTTTTAAAAACTGCCATTTGTCATCATTATTTATACGCTTGTGAACAGCAAGGGTACACGCAGGTCAATTACTGAGCTTATCACAAGCGTAAAACATGATATGCGAAATATTCTTGGAATTTTTCAGCTATGGGAAATGTACAAATGTGATCTATCTGGCCATGATTAGGCCTTGTATTCCATGTAAAGTGAATTGAATTGTCGTGAAGTTTTTAGTACAAATTTTATGAGTTATTTGATGCGTGTCCAATTTTATCAGTTATTACGTATTCTTATTCTTCTTGAGAAAGAAGAGTTAATCACAATTTAAGGCAGAAAGAGTGATATCAGATCATAGCCATTTTTCTATTTTGTGATCACTATGGATCCTAGAATAAGCTAAGAAGAGAAATGAATAATCGGAAATGCTGTTTAAAGTGGTAAATTCTTGTCAAAACTTCTAAGACCCTTCTTCTAAGGAACACAACCAAATTCGACAAAAAGGACCACAAAGTTTTCGTTTCATGTCTCGAACAACAAATTTGTGACACTCCAAAAATGGAGGACGAAGATGACATTTCACCGCAGGCGAAAGCCAAGAAGCAGTATAGGCCGCCGCAACAACGAAACAAAAGTGAAGGTTACCTAAGTGCAGGACAAACTGACAGCGATGTCAGTGTATGTATGTAACATACTTCACGCAAACGTCCTTAAGTTGTTAAGGAAAGGATATAATTCTTTATGAAGGTTGGCATTTGTTAGGCAAAAAAAAAAAAAAAAAAACCCTTTGGAAAGAATTGAAACATTAGCTTAACTTATAACTTACTATGAGCATCACAATATTTATAGTTCATTAGTTTCATGTAACGAACACTTAATTCGTTGTTTTTGTTATTTTTCGAAGGTTGCTTATACTATGAAGTGATAGCGTATAAACATCCCAGCATCTCAGTGGAGCCCAAGGATAGATTTTAGTAATTTGCTTCGAAAAATTTGCAATTGAGCACAAATTTCCAAACAAGGGACAGCCTAAAGAAGAGTTTCCAATATAACAACTTTATAAATAAGGGGTTTATTTGCATTACTTAGGTGAGAATTTTTGTTGATACGAGGATACTAGATTTCGAATGAAATTTCAGTTCTATTTGCTGCGATAATGTGCGCCGAGTAATTTAATGTTCCGTTCAAGGCTTAGACCAAGGTATAGATAAGGAGTTAACCCACAGTATTCATGAGTTACAAATATTTAGTTGAGATTGCGGAAGATTTGTATTCTTTTACTTTCTGTGACAAACGCTGCCTATGTCTCTGGAGGTTTGTTTTTAATTTTCCACCAACAGAAGTAAGGCTCAGTGGCTGGGTGTTGTGGGAACAGGGTAGGCACTGATTGGTATCAACCTGGCGATGCCCAGCTGTTGTAACTGTTTCCCACACATCAACTGTGCTTATAGTACCTCCACGTTGGTAGCCACCGGGTACTGGTTGTTGTTCATCCGAACTCAACTTGCTAAACCTATAAGTGCGACCTCCGCCCAAGAGGTATAAAAAAGGGTCCTGTCCTCCAGGTTGGGGGTGTGCGTCGGGGTAACTGCCCGGCCACATTACAAATAAATAGTTACGAACCAACCGAATGCCTCGGATACTAATGGATACACTGTTGACGACCCCCGCAAACGAACAAAGGACAATGATTTACGGATCTGCACGTGGAATGTGAGGTCCCTAAACAGACCACGTGCAGCCGATGAACTTGCGGAGGCCCTGGACTGCTATAAAGCAGACATTACCGCAATCCAGGAAATGCGGTGGGATGGGCCGGGCAAGAGAAGATTGAGAAACTGCGACATATACCACGGCGACTGCTACAGGGAGAGAGGGAAACGCTTATTTGGATGCGGTTTTGTTGTTCGAGGCAGACTTAGGCAAAAAGTCTTAAGCTTCCAACACGTAAGCGAACGCCTCATAACAATCCGCATCAAGGCTAAATTCGGGAATATAAGCCTCATATGCGCCCACGCCCCGACAGAGGAAAAAGATGACAGCAGTAAAGAAGACTTCTATCACCTCCTAGAAAGGACATACGATCGCTGTCCCAGCTACGACACCAAGATCGTTCTAGGAGATTTCAACGCTCAGCTGGGAAGAGAAGAAGTCTTTGCTAAAGTCATCGGAAGACACAGCCTGCACGCCAACACCTCCGGGAACGGACTCAGGCTAGTTGACTTCGCCTCGGGGCGAAATCTCTCTGTGGCCAGCACGCGGTTCCCACACCTCAACATTCATAAAGGGACCTGGCGATCACCTGATCAATCAACCGTCAACCAGATTGATCATGTTGCGATCGACGTCAGACACTCCTCCAGTATTCTCGGTGTCCGAACCTTCCGAGGTGCAAAAATCGACTCGGATCATTTCCTTGTTGTAGCCAAGGTAAGAACCCGGATATCGAGAGAGCAACGGAGTCGAGACAGGCCAAAACGGTTTGACGTCGGAAAGCTACAATCGCAGCCGATCGCTAGAGCCTTTACCGATCGATTCTCCCTGAAACTGTCTCAAAGTTCGACGCTGCCTGCACAAACAATAGAAGACAAATGGAAACGTTGTCAAGAAGCCATCAAAGAGGCCGCCACTGATGTGCTGGGTTTCATGCCAACACCTAAGAGGAACCCATGGTTTGACGACGAGTGCAGGCAGGCGCATGCAGCCAAACAGGAAGCTTACAAGGCAACGCTGCATCGAACGACGAGAGCTGTTTGTGAGCTCTACAAACAGAGAAGAAGGGAAGAGAACCGGCTTCTCAGAAGAAAAAAGAAAGAGCACGAGAAGCGCGCGGTCGAGGAAATGGAGAGGTGCTATGGCAGGAATGACGTCCGAAATTTTTACCGCAAGGTAAAACAGTTATCTGGCGGTTACAAACCTCGGACTGAAGCCTGCCGGGACCAAAATGGACAACTGGTGGTAGAGTCGCAGTCGGTGCTGAGAATCTGGAAGGATCATTTCTGCAGACTCCTAAACGGCGATGACGGCACAAATCCCGCTGTTAGGCAGAATGTTCCACTCAATTTGGACGATGATGGACAAGAATTCCGTCCCCCCGACCTCGACGAGGTCAAGATAGCAATATCGAGACTGAAGTCGAACAAAGCTGCTGGCGCGGATGGACTATCCGCAGAGCTGTTCAAAGCGGCTGGGGATGAGCTGGTTGGGTGCATGCACCAGCTCATCTGTGAGATATGGTCGGAGGAAAGCATGCCCGACGAGTGGAATCTCAGCATCGTATGTCCGGTCCACAAGAAAGGAGACCCCTTCGACTGCGCCAACTATCGAGGGATCAGTCTCCTTAATATCGCGTATAAGATTCTCTCTGCCGTATTGTGTGAGCGCCTGAAACCGTTCGTCAACAACCTGATAGGTCCTTATCAGTGTGGTTTCAGGCCAGGGAAGTCCACAATCGACCAGATCTTCACACTGCGGCAAATCCTGGAGAAGTCCCAAGAAGTACAAATCGACACCCACCATCTATTTGTCGATTTCAAGGCCGCGTATGACAGCGTGCATAGAGACGAGCTATACAGTGCCATGTCTAGTTTTGGCATCCCTACCAAACTCGTCAGATTGTGTAGGATGACGATGGAGAACTCTTGCTGCTCCGTCAAGGTCGGTAGCGAACTCACCGAAACCTTCGATGTCAAAAAAGGATTTAGACAAGGCGACGCGCTGTCATGCGACTTCTTTAACATCATTCTTGAGGGGATCGTGCGTAACTCACACGTCAACACCAGAGGCACGATCTTCCACAAGTCCGTTCAACTGCTAGCTTACGCGGATGACATTGACGTGATCGACCGAACTCAGCGAGCCGTCAATGAGGCGTTTGCTAGCATCGAAGCGGAAGCGGCTAAAGTGGGACTGGTGGTAAACGAGGGCAAAACAAAGTATATGCTGTCATCAAAGAAGGACGCAGAACATCGACGTCTCGGACAGAGCGTCACTATGGACAGCAGACGTTTCGAGGTAGTCAAGGACTTCGTCTACCTCGGCTCCGCGGTGAATAGGGACAACAACATCAGTACCGAAATCAAGCGCAGAATCACTCTTGCCAATCGCTGTTTCTTTGGGCTTAAGAGGCAATTGAGTAATAAAGCCCTCTCCCGAACGACCAAAGTGACTTTGTACAACACCTTGATCATCCCAGTCCTGCTTTACGGCGCAGAAACCTGGACGTTACTAAAAGCGGATGAGTCTGTTCGAGAGAAAAGTTCTGCGTGCGATTTTTGGTCCTGTTTGCGTTGATGGCATCTGGAGGAGAAGATTCAACCACGAACTGTATGGGCTGTACGGCGGCATGAACCTAGTCAAGCGTCTACGGATACAACGCTTAAGGTGGCTAGGCCATGTAGAGCGGATGGACAACACTGCTCCGGCCCGAAGAGTCTTCGAATCCGAACCACAGGGACAACGCAACAGAGGACGTCCTAGATTGAGATGGCGCACACAAGTGGAAAAGGACCTCAACCAACTTGGAGTGCGCAACTGGAAGCAGCTGGCAAGAGATCGTGCTAGCTGGAGAGGCATGTTGGTTGAGGCCCAAGTCCACCCCGGACTGTAGCGCCATCCGAAGAAGAAGAAGAAGAAGTAAGGCTCAGCTGCAAATTGCGTAAATTACAAGTTGTTCATTATAGCTACGCAGTTGTCTGGCGACATGAGAATACAATTATTATCTGCCAAAGATACATTAAGACAGTGGTTTTATTTGGGAAAACGTTTATATTGTAGAGGAGGTGAGGCAGACAGATATTTGGGGCACTGGACAAGGATCTGTCTGAATTTATTTGTACAAAAAACTGCCTATCGGCTAAATAACACTGAATTATTTTTATTGGGTGCAAAAGAATCTGGTATTCAAAAGTTTATAGAGTAATCCATCGTACCAATTGAGAAATATCAATTCAGCACTAAATATTTAACTGCAGAGTCTGTCAGAGATGGGCAGTTGCAAGGAAAGTGCACTACAATGTCCGAGTTTGCCTCATGCAGCCTCTCTAAAAGCAATTTAAAAAAAAACCTACTCTTTGCTATGTGGTCGCCGTCGCGTAGTGGGTAAGTGCGTCGAGCCACACGCAGAAAGTCTAGGTTCGATTCCTGGACGGGATACCACGCAGGCAACCACCTCTTTCGAGTTGCTGACAACACTTAAGGAGTGCCAATTGTCTATGAAAAGCTTCTCATTTCCGTCGTTCGGAGTCGGCAAAGAACTGTAGGTCCCTTCTACTCGTAAGAGAACAGTAGCACGTTTTTGTAGAAGCTCGGCCTTAGTCCCATGTGGGCTGTAGTGCCACCCAATTATTTTTTATTATTATTTCCCTTCGCTATAAAGCCGTACTCAGGAGAAGGCGAAGATTTTGCGATTGGGCGGAAAAGTGATCTAAATCTGGAGATGGGCAAAACAGTTTCTTTTATAATGAGGTATGATCCAATTTAACATGGAATCGCAGACAAATTATCCCTTTTAGGCAAAAAAGTGCTCTTCCACTATAAATTAGCGAAATTGTGTATGTTACGAACTGCTATCTCATGCATCCAGACCCCAAATTTAGTCCCGAGCGACTACTTTTTCAAACTTAAAAAAGTCCCTAGCTGGGCAGAAATTTGAGTCGAATAAGCGAGTCCTATGTTCGCACTTTGCAGACCTCCAAAAAATGTTTTTCCTTGGCCAAGTGTATTGAGCTAAACGGAGATTGCATTGAAAAAAAATTAATTGCCGATTTACTAAAATTATTATGCGGGGAAATTGTTTTCTTCCTTCGTCGGCTTTTTTGGTTACTGTTGATTTTCAATGAAACAAGGTAATTTCACTGTTTTTTCCCAACGTTTCAGCAGGAATTGCTGCCTTCATCAGGGGATCTATTGATTGGGTTGATGTTATAAAAATGCATGAGTCGTAGATGTTTATTCAAAGGATTATTATGACACAGAGACAATTATTAAAATGTAACTAAACTAGCACAGAGTGATTAAACAAAAAATATTGAGCACTTCTTTCTTATGGGATCACCGTCGTAGCTAAGAATTTTCTGTTAAAATCGGTACATGTCATCCACTTCTAAATTGTCCAAATCTCCGGGCTTGGCATTAAATAGTCGCTACAATAAGCACAGCAATATACTTGTCCCAATCAGCCCACAAACGGAGATAAATTCACTTTAATAATTACAAAATAAAATATTTTACTTTTGGTCGTCGTGGCAAAGTGGGTAAGTGCGTCGATTCACATGCCAAAGTCCTAGGTTCTATTCCCGAACTGAACACCTCGCATGTTTTCACGGCAACACCTTTTCCGAGTTGTTGAAAATTACTCAAAGAATACTGATTGTCTATGAAAAGGCTTTGCAATTCTGGCCGTGTGGAGTTGGCAAAGTCGGATATTCGTTACAGGACCTAGGCTCTGGTTCCTTGTGGGCTCAATTATGATTATTAAATATTTGAATGCACAACCTCCGCTGATAGGAGAAGCCTTAGCCTTAATTTTGAGTATTTTTTGAAGCAGGTGCACATGCCCCTTTGTTAATCTGTATTGTAAAGTTGGTGGGTGGTTGCTTAAGGAAATAATCGGTGAAGAGATAGGACCACTTTCCAGCCATATCTTAAAAACAAAAACGCGCCATAATTTCAATCAAAAAAATCTCAAAATTTGTTCATCTTTCCCTGAAGCACGCATTATTTTGAAAACGACACCAAATTTGTGGCGCATTAACGCTAGACAGCTTGTCGGAAGACATTCCCAGAATTTCTTGCAAAAGCCCAACAAGTGGTCGAGTAATTGTGTCAGTTGTTATATTTAGCTTTAATCGCCTACAAGATCGACTTAATCGTTTTCGGCCTGCACAAGCAAACATCGACAGCCACTCGTTGTGGATCGATAAGCAAATCGCAAAACTCCGAAACGACAGCGGAACGTGGATTACCGTCTTCCAAAAGCTTCGAAAACCACCACGCTCTTGAATCTTTCAAATCTTATCTTTTGCAAAAAAAAAAAAAACAGAAACAGAAATACAAAAAAAAAACTTAAGCTCCATATTTTGCACACTTATCGATTGATTACGGCACGCGATATCGCGAAACGAATATAAGTGCCCATCGGACCGCAGGCAGTCATATTAAACATCTTGAACGCGACTAGCCATTAACAACCTCGCGGGGTACTCAAAGATCTATCGGTGTATCGAAACGTAGAGAAATTTTCGCAGCAACTATTCGGTTTTGAAATAATTTGGAAGACACTAGAAGAATGTCACGTTTTTCATGGTCAGCGGTGACAGGTTTCGGTCTTTTGTTCGTCGGGATCTTCCTGGTGGCGCATTGCATTGATTTGGATTACACGGAGATTACAATTGTTTCGGACGAGACACGGTGGCAGGTTCTTAATCCGGATGTGACTCTGGATTCATTTGATAAGATTCGCCATGTTAAGGGAAACATTTACTTTTCGAAGGGAAAACGGATTACTGGTAAGTTTGAAATGAGAGCTAGTGATTTTTTGTATAACGTATCACGGTGACTATGAACGTTTTGAAGCTTTTGTTCACGTTGAAATACACTGATAAAATGTTAATGGGATAGCATAGGGAGACAATTTTCTAATGTATTTTGTGCGAAAATTTCTATTTTCCTTGATTTACGAATTCTGTAACATTGAAGTTGTGTTCATAATTAAGTTTCGTCTTAAAGTTTTTAGCAGAGTTTTGGTTGTTATGTGAGTGAAATTAAGCTCAAAACTAGTCGACAATCCTTGAGTTAAAATCTACTGGTGAAAGATTACCGAAATCATACATGAAACATACATTTTGTTTTTCCGAATTGTTAAAACAGACCAACATACTTTATGGGAAATCCATTTTGTGTTCCTTTGAAAATATATAATATAACACTCGCTCTAAATTTCTACAACTCAAATCATTTAATAATGTAAAAAACAACAACCGTGTTTTTGTTGATTCTTATTTTGAGACAAATGCAAAGTCGGTAATCGGATCTGAGTGCATTTATAGAAAATGCGAATGTACTGCCGATTTCCACGGCGAAATCTCATTTTTGAAAAATGCATGCATGACAAAATCGCATGTTCTTACAAAATTTGACCAAGAGTAACAAATGCTTATTAATCTAAAACGGCACAAAATTGTCCCCCACTGTGTCCCTTGTCATTCAGGAATTAATGGAAATGGCAGATGGTTAGCATGAGCAAAAAATTAACTGATTAGGCCCTTTAGATCAGCCTTACTGAAGGGGTATCTATGTGATTTGGAAGTAAACAGTGGTCTAAGTATGATTTTAAAAGAACCAAATCCCTAATAATTAACAACAGGAAAAGTGTACGCATTCTTAAGAGTGCTCTTACTGATGACTGCACTGATTAGGGCAATGGCAAAGAGATCAAAGCTTCTGAACGATTTTTTAAGGAGTTGTAGGGGCAAAGGAATAAAATCAGTCTACTACATCCTTTGTCACCATCCGCCTCTTTAACATCTTCGGCTTTATTCATACGAAGTTCTTTTGCCAACAGTGACAGTAACTTAGGGATAATTCAGATCCTTGTCCACAGGAAATTTATATTCAAATCGTATGTTGTCTCAATGACAATCACTGCTAGGGTTCCATCCTTACAAGTACACAGAATGGGCTTTCGCTGACACTGGGTATAATTTTTGCGTAGGGGTAAAGCTCTAATAATCTAACCTAATCTTACCTACAGATGCATACGCTCAAGGAAGATTAGGAATTGTTTCCGGATTTTTCTTTTGGCGATGGACTTTTTTTAAAACTATTTCATTTAAGTAATGTTTGTTTTCTGAGAAAAACAATTTTAGTTCAGTGAGCAAAGCAACAAACTTAATTCTGTAAGATTTATTTGCTAGCTATTACTAACGCTTATGAGTGATCAAACTCTCCTAATATTTGTATTACAACAGGATTACGGACGGGAAATCAAATGCGATGGTTCTAGCAATGTTTCTTAAAATACTCGTTATTCTGGAACTCCTTAAAGTACTTCTTATGCAAACCTTAACATCACTTTCTTCTTGAACTGGCGCTACAGTGTACCTAAACCTCAACAAACATGCCTCTTCAGTTGATACGCTCTCACGCCAACTGCTTCCCATTTAATTGCGGTCCTTCATTACTATCGTGCGCCATCTAAGACGTGGACGTCCTCTCTTGCATTATCTCACTGGCTCTTCAGACAGGATGTGTGTTTTACACACGTTCCATATGCCCTAGCCATCTTAAGCGTTACATGCACGAATGCTTAATAATGCGCTGTACAGCGTATGAACTCCGTCATTGAATCGTCCCCTGCTTTCAACGTAAATAAGGATTACATGCAAAACTTTGCTATCGAAAAGGCTTAATTATCTGTTTTTAACAGAGTCTACGTGCCATAGAACAGAGCAGGGATGATCAGGGTGTTGCACAAAGCTAGCTCTGCAGCAGCCAGTAGAGCCAAAGGTTATTTCACTAGACCAAAAAAATCTTAAGGATGTCCACATACGAGGTCAAGTGCTGATTAGCTTTGTTTTGCAGTTTATCAGCTCTTTTATTAAACCATATACTGCTGTTTTTGTCGTTCGATTTCCGACGTCTTTGAAGGCTAAGAAACTACTTTTACAACAAACTAAGCCAGAATAGAAGGGGTTACCTTCGATCTGATGTTGTGACTAGCTGGTGTTTTCGAAGCGATCAGGCGTTTAGAGTCATCAGCCAGGCCTTATGACTGATTCATTTTTGTTTGGGTGCGAATTTGAGTGACTGTTTCTTATGTGCTCGTTGCGCCTACAATTATATATCCTCATGAACAGTGAGCGGCAGAAAACTGAAGCGCGCTCCAAGGTTGATGCAATTGGAAAAAGTAAAGTGCATTTGAGTGGCTTTGATGTGAAATTAAATGTATTTGACGGCAAGCCTCGCTCTCATTGTCAATCAACGGTCTGAATAGATAAAAATTCTAGAAAGAAAAAATTGTGAAATTTCTTCTATAAATCATTGTCGGTCTTCCATAATTGTTGTTGTTGAAGATATTGTGGAGTTGTTAAAAGCGAAAGTTCAGTTCAGCTAATTTTAACAGAAAGCTTGACTCTAAACGGAAAGAGCTGAACTACTGAACAAAAACAAGCATGGTCTTGTGCTCAATCTATTCGCCCGACTTAACCCAATGCGATGTCTTCTCATTTCCCTAATTGGAAAATATGTAGGTATGAAAAGAAAGCGGTTTTCTGACAGGTAGGACATTGCAGAAGACTCATTTAAAAATTCGTTTGGACAGTTTAATAAAAAATTGAAGAAATGTATCCTGAAGGAGAAACAGAGCAAGTTGAAGAAGGTTGAAGGCTTTTGGTTTAAAAATAAAATACGCACCTCCAACAGAAAGTTTTTCTTATATTCAGAAAAATAAAAATATGGAGTCCTAACACCGTAAAATACAATTAAATGAGCACATTGGACTACGAAAGGAGTTGTAAGAATGTGGCCTGAAACTTTAGGACTTAACATGCTGCAGGAAAATCTTTTGGACCCTTGCTAACGTTGAATGTGATCAAGTTTCACTAAACGTCTGTCTGACAGTTGATTTCTCTAAAAAATGTCATGCACATATTATTACTTTTACACGGTAATTTTTTCAACGTTTTCGAAACAATTAATTTCATTCGTTTTATCCAAATTTAGTCAATCTAACAAGAATGAAAAATGAAAACAAAGGCAAGGCATCTGCGCCGCAGTAGAAGTGGTAAGTCAGTGCTTGTCTTTTGGAAGATAATTTGAATGAAGTCAAATAAAAATATCAAACTTTAGCCAAAAGCTGTACCAACCATCGCCTCTTTTAGCATTCGTCACACACATCTCTTTATGCCTTAATAATAGAATTTTGAATCTCTAAAAGAGTTGATAAGAAGCAAGTGATTTCTTTTTGCAAAGATTTGTGTAGAAAGCAGGCGATAATTAATTTTGAGATTTCCTCATAGATTTGCTTAGACAAGCCGCCGTGCTCTCTGATATCGATTTGGAATTTCCGAGTGACGCAAAGAAAACGTGTGCAATTAAATTTTTTCGAGACTGTAGACCTTTGCGTTGCATCAAGCTTATCAACCGAAAAAAGAAATGTTTCATTGCATGTTACCCCACAATGTTGCCGTTTCTGTGTTGCAGTCTTTTGCACTGGGGTGACAATTTATGCATTTTTTTCATATAAAGCTAAGTTTGAGTGAGGCAAGTCACAAGTAAGAATTCAAACTTTATCTTGGGAAATTTTAAAATGTATCGCAACTTTCATAGTGTATTCAACTCAACATTCACCAGTTTTATATTACTAACAACGTTAAATAAGTGCTGTCTCCAAGAAACTTTTCAAAAATTCGCTGTAAATTTAAGCTGCCTTTTGGAGACTCTTGAAAGAACAACAGTACCCACAATATTGGTAGTGGCTAAAGAATACAGGGCTTGATGGCTCTTGTGACTAAGTAACTAACCGGATTAAGATGTTTGCGAACACTGCCTCATATGTTACCAATGAGTTAGGAGAAGATTTTCCTCTCGAAAGACCTTCAAATTATCCACATCTTTTTAAAAAAATTACATCACTTAATCTCTTGCCATCGCACAGCATATAGATTGCCTAAAAATGTATTCTTGTACTGATCTAGTTTTCCAATTTTCCACATTTTATTTGTAAAAAAAAAAACGAAAAAATTCAGCTCCTCAACATCAAAAGAGAACAATTCAATTCGCCTCCTAGTCACTTGTCATTGCTCAACAAAATAATTCAAAATATTGCTTCATACTGTACTAACACATTCCTCTTCTTATTGTTTCCCTCCCACCAGGTGACAGATTGCTCCTGAACTTCGACGATACAGAAACTTTCACAAGACCCGAGGACATTGAAGTATTCATTCGTTATCCAGCCGTTGGTTATGGACCCACCATCACATTCGCTGAAGTCCTCGTCGACTTGACATCAGACGACGCAGAAACATCGTTCGTCGGCGGCGGTATCTCTCAGAACTATGCCGAGTTTCTGATCGAGTGCAACGGCACCCTCAGCTTCACCTACGAGATCTTCATCTACGGCTACTGATCGGGTGCCCGGTGCGGGACTGATTACACAAATGTTGCGTGAAGCGCTTGCTTGATACTTGAATGAAACTCATTAAAAACTCGTTTATCTGTGATCGATTCGTATCTAATTTAATGACAGGATTAGTTTTACCTTTGTCTAGAGTGTAAGTTTATATAAAGTCATGAGTCAATGAACAAATTGAAAATCTGGATTGTTTTGTTTTTTGTTTGCGTGGGAGATTGTGTCAAAATTTTAAATGAATACGCCTGGCTGTGGGGAGTGGTATACTCTTGATGGAAGGGTCTGGGTACTTGAGTTGTTTTGCTATCCGATTTTCAATTAAAAATCATATTGCACGACTCTGATTGAAGTGTGTATCTTATCGGGGCGTTATCTGTGGGAATTACGACTTTTCTCAGGAGGGGTTGCGAAGTGGTTCATTGGTTGTTCGAAATTTTTCTTTGGCGTTGCAGTGAATGGCCTGTAGCACGAGGCGACTGAAATTATAATATGTGTGCAGTCGAAAATAGAGTTTCGATAACTGTCTTAAGTGATACGACGGTTGGGGGTAAGGCGCCAACTTTATCTTGATTGCATTGGTTTGGCCTTTTCCAATGACGTCAAATGTTGAATGGAAAGACAGGTGGAAAGGAAATTTCCCAACTAGTTGACGTTTCTGTTTTTTTGTTATTGCATTAATAAGAGATTTTAATCAAACTGACAAGGCGACCCACTGTTATGTGATTTCTTTAACATCATCCTTGAGAAGAACGTGCGTAACTCACAAAACAACACCAGAGGCACGATCTTCCAAAAGTCAGTTGAATTGCTGGCTTATGCCGATGACATTGACGTGATTGGACAAACACAGCGAACCGTCAATCACGCCTTTGCTGGCATTGAAGCTGAAGCGGCGAAAATGGGTCTGGTGGTAAATGAGGGCAAAACGAAGTACATGCTGTCATGAAGGAAGGACACACAACATCGGCGTCTCGGACAGAGCGTCACACTAGGCAGCAGAAACTTCGAGGTAGTCAAGGACTTCTTCTACCTCGGCTCCGCGGTAAATAGGGACAACAACACCAGTACCGAAATCAAACGCAGAACCACTCTTGCCAATCGCTGTTACTTTGGGCTCAAAAGGCAATTGAGTAATAAAGCAATCTTTCGAAGGATTAAGCGTGATTTACATAGCACCTTGATCATTCCAGTCCTACTCCATGGCGCGCAAACTTGGACGTTGCTAAAAGCGGATGAGGAAGCCCTTAGTCTTTTCGAGAGAAAAGTTTTGCGTGCGATTTTTGGTCCTGTTTGCATTGATGGCATCTGGAGGAGAAGATTTAATGATGAACTCTATGGGCTGTACAGAGACATGCGCCTGGTCAAGCTTCTTCTTCTTATGACTGCTCCGGCCCGAAAAGTCTTCGAATCTGAGCCATTGGGCAATCGCAACAGAGGACGGCCTAGGCTAAGGTGGCGCACACAAGTGGAAAGGGAACTCAACAAACTTGAAGTGCGCAACTGGCGAAAGACCGTGCTGGCTGGAGAGGCATGTTTGTTGAGGCCCAGGTCACAAGAAGAAGACGAAGAAGAAGAATCAAACTGAAAAGATGGTTTAAATGAAATTCTGATTTTCTCGATAGCCGTTGATTGTTCATCATATCATGATAGTTTAAGTGATCAGAGATTAATGGAAAAGAGTTCACATGCAGCGTTTCTGACATCCACTGTTTCTAATGGCGTTCCTTATTCTCATTTCGACGAAAAGCGAAATATATACCCTGCCTCAATCACTTTATTTTTTACTTTTACTCCATAATTTCTTCCTCTTGATGAAGCCAACATACTTGAAGCTAGATAAACTAACTTAGCAAAGGTCTCTTAGCTAAATTAATAACCCAACGCGAGTACTCAAGGCGAAAACCATATCTAATCTAATATTTTATCGAATTTGCTTCTCAGACTTTTCTCTTAGTTATTTATTTTCTGTCTCGTCCTGTCCTGTCTTATGCTATGTATGTAAGTTAAAACAAAGTTTTACTCGTTGTCCTTCCCATTGAAACAAATTTCATTAGCAATCTAGCCATGAAAGAAAATGTCGAAGCAAAGGAGCAAAGAGAGGACGTGACGTCAAAACGTCAGTAGAAGGAATGAGGACAAGTGTTTTAAAATAATGATGCAAACATATCACCATCATTGTTGACCAGCACTAAAAGGGTCGTGAGAACACAAGAGATCTCCAGACCGCTCGATCCAGCGCCACTGACTCTTACGCAACAGAAGCTATTTCCAAGTGCAACCACGTCGCTGTGGCGCCGTGGGTCAGTGCGTTGAACCACACGCCAAGACTCAAGTTCGATTTCTTTACTAAACATCTCACTTTTTTCACGGCACCACCTCTTTCGAGTTGCTGACAACACTCAAAGGGTACTAATTGTCTGTGAAAAACTTCTCAAATCTCGCTCTTCGGAGTCGGCAAGAGAGAACAATAACGCAGACAACGCGAAGCTGGACCCTGGTCCCTTGTGGGCTGTAGTGCCACTTAATTATTATTATTATTATTGTTAATCAAGCGAATATGCGCATTTGATCCAGCCACCTCAACCTGGGTCTGCCGAGAGGTCAACTCCTTGATGGAATTGCACCTAAGACACGCTTCGGAAAGAGTTTACATCCGTACCATGTGGCCAAACCGTCGAAGTATAGCCCTTTTCGTCCGAGGAAGTAGTTGCTCAACATTGAGTTCCCCGCGCACTATGACGCCTTCCACCATATCTCAGCTAGTGATTCCAATAACAGCATGGAGGAATTTCATTTCGGCAGCTTATTTTCGCAATAATATTCTGTCGGTCATTACGCACATTGTATGACCATAACTTGGCTTTGACACCTTATAGCTGATCCTCGAAGCTTCTCCGAAATTGATCCAGCTTGGCAAATCCGACAGGAAGGCTCAGTGTTCCTCCTCCAAATCCTTGTGAAAAAGACCCAAGGAATCTAAAACTACTCCACCAGTTGCAATGGGACCCAAATAACATAAAAAGCGCAGAGAATAGGCGTTTTGGAAGTGACCATAACTTCAAACTTATCCACATTCACCTTCTTTCAGCAAATACGGCCACAAATATTTAGAGTGCGCCCTGGGGAGATATGAGGATAACTATGACTTCTTCAAATTGGAGATGACTTACCCTAGAATTTCCTAATGTGAAACATTCTTCGCCACTGTTGACCTGAGACTTCAAATCCACATATAAAATGAAAAGCAGAAATGACAAGATGCACACTTGGCGAAGGCTAAAGCCCATGGTGAAAGGCATTGATTTACTACAGCTTACCCGAACACAGTTGCTACAGTTGGTGTATAGAGATTGAGGCCGACAAAGAGCTCATTTCGCCAGTTGGATAGCAGCCTTTCCAATTGAACCAAAGGAGGAAAAGAAAAGAATATTTCATAGTCCATTCTTTTTTGCACTTTTATTTAGCATCGATTTTATTTATGTTTCCATTACTTGCCAAAGATTTGAATATTGTAGCTGACCTTGTGGGCATTGTTAGAGGTCACCTTCAGCGTCACTTTCTTTTGTCCAATTCCACCGCTCACAATGGTGAACAAGCTGTTTCCCGTGTCAAGCGCTGTGGATGCAACGATTTGAGTGATGACGGCTTTGCCTTCTGAGTTGTCCTGTGGGAATGGTACCTCCGTGATGATTTGCCTGGCGAAGTCAAACATTTGGTGTCCAGTGCCAGACCAAATCAGCTTGTCGCCTGCCAATAAAATGCATCATTGCTGTGGGGGGAACAATGTGAAAAAATGCACGGAATTTACCAGCCACACGCTTGCCAGCGGAGAATTTCTGCATGCCACCCGAGGGAGCACCGCGCTCCTGCATTGGAGCATCAGATTCAATGGGGCCAGCGATGGCCGAAAGGATAAGGCAGGAAACTGCAAGTACACGGAACATCTTGAGAATGTTTTCAGAATACAACTATGCGGTTTGCGACAGAAGTAAAGGTTTTTATATCAAAGGGTTGAGGGTGATTGAGTGGTAGTTTATCGGTTGTGGAGGGTCCTTAATTAAGTCGCGAAGTCAAGAGCCAACTCAAGTGGCTCAGGTTTGGAGTGGGTGCGCGACGATGCCCGTGTGGGGTGATGTGGAAATTGAAACTCTTAAGAGGGTAAAGGCACGTGTGTAGCGTGCATAGGGAGGTGAGGTATTTGATTAAACAAAATTTTCTTAAATTGCGTCAATGTGAAAAATATCACTTCGGGTGATCTGAATTTCTTTTGTAATTTGCTCATGAGTAGCAGAAGGCTGTTGCCCGTGAAGTGAAATTGGTATTTGGGTTTGCACATACATTTTCTGGAGTAACATCTTAAAAAAAACAAAAAGTTTTCGAAAACTTTAAGCACAACAGTAGGTTTTTATGTACTCTGCAATGCAAGCAGTTTTATGCAGGCCGAACCATCTATCAAATCAACACAAAAAATAACCCGGTAGACCCTCCGTCGTCTTTTTTTACTTCGAGTGGAAATTTAGGCCACTGTAGACCTGGTTTTCGAGGAACATCCCTCTTCAGCTAGCAGGGTCTTTGTTCAAGTGCCTTCAATTTCACACCCTAAGCTGGTGGAAGTCCTTCCCCATTTGTATGCGCCAGCTCAGACGCGGACGTCCTCTGTCGCGTTGTCCTCATAGCTCGGATTTTAAGGCTCTTTGAACGATACTGTGCATCCGCTCTATTTGGCCTAACCAACTATAGAGTTGTATCTGTAGATGGTTGGCAAGTCGCATGCCGGCGCACAGCCTATAGAGTTTGTCTTTGAATTTTCTCCTCCAGATGCTATCAACGCAAACTGGAACCACAACAAGACACATAGAATATTGTGCTCGATATCTATCATCCGCTTTTTATAGCGTCCAGCTTTCTATGACACAGAGCAGAACAGGGATGCTTAAGATGTTGCTCAGAGTAAGCCTTCGAAAGAAGACTTTGTTACGCAATTTCTTCTTGAGCCCAAAGAAACATCCATTGACAAGAGTGTTTCTTGCCTTTACTCCGGTAGACGAAGTCCCTGTCTACTTCGAACTGCCCATTGTGACGTTCTCCCGACTCCCAGATATATTGTACGTCTGTCGTCGATGGCAGCATTTGCTTTATGTTGCCCTCATTTAATCATTTAATAAACGACTAATTTTTCCGCCTCCTTCAATGCCAGCAAACACCTCCAAACCTCCAACCAAACCAGGCCAGCAAACACCTCATTGGCTAATTGCTCTGTTCATCAATTGACGTCAATGACGTCTGTCAACGTATGAAAGCATCTGAACGGACTTTTGGAAGACTGTGCTTTGGATGCTGACTTGTGAGTTTCACACAATCTTCTTAAGAATGGTGATCCAGTCACACAAAAGTCACCCGATAGCGTGTCGCCTTCTCTAAAATCGTTTTTGACACTTCAGGTTTCGATGCGTTCCTTACCTGCCTTGCCTATTGTCATCCCACACAATCTGATGAGCTAGGTAGGAAAGCCCAAATAAGGCATGGAATTGTACAGTTCGTCTCATATGAGGCCTTGCAGTCAACGAATAGGTGAATAGGTGGGCTTCGATTTGATCTTCTTCTAACCATATGCGATCTTTGAACCGGTACACAACCGACTTGGTTTTACGAAACTGAAGGGAACTGCTAGAGTGGCATGTTGGTTGAGGCTCAGGTCCAGCTATAGTGGCTTTTTGGTTGAGTCCTATCCTAGACCGCAGAGGCATCCAAAAAAGAAGTAGATGGTTACATCGCTCAAGAGGTTAAGGAATTCCTCTTTAATCGGCTTCTGAGCCTTGTTGCCTGAGTTGCGTGCACATATTAGGCTGATGCTGTTACCTTTGGTCATAAGGAAGTCTTAGTCTTAAATCACTTAATTTTAATATTAATTCAAAGCCACTTAAATCACACAAAATAATAAGTTTCATTTCCCCATTCCATAATTTCCTCTTCTACGTATTGCATCAGAGAACACCAAAATTGTAGCACCATTTAACTGCTTGTGGACGTTCTCTTAAGTCATCGCAAACATATATTTCCCAGACAACTGTAGCAGCTAAGATATCATTCAGATGAGGCACTTCACCGCCACGTGCAAACTCTTAAAAAGGACCACTTGGCAATTTAGTCAAGTGCCTGCATCGAAAGGTATAAAACCCCTTCATCGCTCCCTGCGATAACCTGTTGAGTCTTCAGACGTCAAGAAATAGAGACTTTGTTCCAAAATGAGAAGCGCTATCACTTTCGCATTCTTTGCATTCTTCGCACTGGCATCTCAAGCCCTCGCGAATGATCCACAGACAGAGTTCGCCAACATCAACGCCCGTGTGCCTGGTGAGTGTTGCCTTTGATTTCGCTTTCTCAGTGAATTTAATCAGAAATCTGCCCACATTAGGCGATGAACTTATTTTCGAGTCCGCATGGGGAAAGCAGAGCATGAACTTTTATGCTAAGGTGACCTTCGAAATTCCCTACCCCCAGAACAATTCGCGAAGCTCCTACAACATAACCCACGTTCACATCGATGCCAAGGAGAACACCGGAATGATGAGCCTGTCGACATACGGTGGACCGGGCAGTGACTTTATGCGTTTACGACTGATTGCCAACAGCGTCAAAGTGGGACAATACAAAGTTTTCGTTTACGGATTGAAGAAATGAAGTGTTTATTGAAAAATAAATTTTAGATGACTTTAAGGAAGCGTTTTTTAATTTTAAAAATTTGTCAAAAGGAAGGCTTCAGGATTGATTCTTACTTTCTTCTTGAGGTGACGCCCAAGTCTCAGCGTCAAACACTAAATAAGGAAATAATCATGGTCCTAGGTCAACTAATTTCAGTGCATCTGCAATCTTATCTAAGTCAGATCTAAATCGAAACCGTTTTCCACTTGGGTGTTCTTATAAGTAATGGTTTGGAAAAATTCAGTTCTTGCAGATTCTGTAGCTTCTTTTGATTGTGGACTTTGGAATATTGAGATTAGCTCGTCTAAGCCATGCATCACCCACCATCAGGCATCATCTTTAAGGTGTGAGTGGAACTGTAAATTATTTAAATATATTAAAGCTTCTCTCGCGGACATCACTCTTTTCTGAAAACCTCTCATCGGTTTGGTAGGTTAATGTGTGCATGCCGATGCCACGAACTATGGCCATATTGTTTAAAACGCGTATGTCAGTAATGGATGCACAATTTTTCAAAACTCCGTCCAACTACTCGCATATTCCGACGATAAGTAGAAGAATGAAATTTTAATGGCACTCTTGACACTGACGACGGAGACTATGAAGATGGAGTTAACAGTTAATGAAGACATGACCAAGTATTTGCTGTCAACAAGAACACCGATGTCTTGGTCGGAATGTCACAATGGTTGTATATTCATTGAGATAGTCAAAAACTTTGTGTACTTAGGAATCGCTTTAAGCTCAAACAACGACACAAGTGCTGAAATAAAAAGAATGTAAATCTTGAAAACCGTTCCTTCTTTGGGCTAAGCAAGCAGTTGACAAACAAAACTTTCTCTTGAATAACCAAAGTAACCCCCTATAAGGTTTAAATCGACCCAGTCCTTCTATATAGTCGCAGTAGACTTTATCAAAATCGGACGAGGTTGCTTTTTACTACATCGTGAGGTGCATCCTTTGAGTAATCTTCTGTTTCGTCTGCATAGATGATGAGTGGAGGCAAAAATATTACATTGAACTCTACTAGCTAGTTCAGCAGTCAGATAGCCGGAAGATTAAAAATCCACCGTTGGAAATGGCTATGTTACATACAGTGGATGGACACCAATGTTCCAGCCCGGAACATCTTCGAATTCAGTGTGGAGGGACGCCGCAGAAGAGGTGAAAGGAACCTCAACCAACTGGGGGCAGCTAACATAAGATTGGACTGGAGATGCTTGCTGGTTGAGGCCCAAGTACACAACCCCTGATTGTAGCGCCACTTTTAGCAAAGTACTGTTACCACGAGGTCTGCGATGAATGTCTTGAAAGCTGATTAGTCGGTTTCGGTTTCTTGATTTACTGTATTTTTCGTTTATCATTAAAGCCTCGATTCCTTTGGGCGTTATGAGGCTAGTGTGCAAGTTTGGACAGGTCTGGAACTGAAGCCAAAATAACACAGCTTCGTTTTGAAAGTGAATTAACATCATAATTCGTGATGTGGCTTCCGTTTTTTATAAAGAAAGAAATTAAGCCATCACTAAATGTGAACTAAGTCCGTAAACATTTTGTGACCTCTGAAACAAATATCATTGCATGGTGCTGCCTTTGGTCCAGCGACATATGCAAGTCTACAGGTCGTAAACCGGGAAAGGAAAACTAACTTGATGCTAAGAGATCAAGTACTTCTGACATTCGTTGCAGCACCCTTAATCTTATGTCCCTCCAGTGCTTCCTTTAACTTACTTAAAGAAAAAAATTGATACGTTTTGTATATTTACATTAGTCCAGGCTGTGGGTTGCTATTCTGATAAGTTAGTAAGTACGGCAGTTAGGCGATTTCATGATTTAAAATTCAACAAACACTTCAAACATTCTTAACCAGGACTAGAATGCCACGAGTTATTTGTGTTTTTCGGCACTTCATATCGAGTAGCCAATCACTCAGCGTTCCACTCCATTGATATTGAAAAAGAAATTGTTTCAAGGACCGTCCATCAACTTGAACTTAATTAAAAGATAAACAAAAACGTTTGCCAGCGTCTATATAAACCTTTCAAACCGTGCACAGGCCAAACTAACCACCATGCAGCGAACAGTTACCGTTCTTTCATTTGTAGCTCTTGGACTACTTCTCAGTCTGTCAGTGGCTGAGGCGAAGTTCTACAATGATTACGTCTCCATTAATAGCCGTGTACCTGGTAAGCAGTTTCCTTTTGCGTTCGATTCCGATATGTACGAGTATATCGGTTTTAATTTCACTATTTTCCAGGTGACGAACTCATTTGGCATTCGCCAAAAATATCTCAATCATTAGACTTCTTTGCTACGGTTCACATTGAGCTTCGCTATCCGCAGGATCAATCCACGTCAAAATACATGCTTACCCATTTGCTGGTTACGGGACAAGATGACACTGGCTACGTGGGCTTCAAGCCGGAACTTGGTGGTCCAGGAGCTGACAACATGAGATGTAAAATTGTATTTAACTCAATTAAGAATGGAAACTTCCAAGGTTTCCTTTATGGCAAGAAGAAGTAAGGAGGGGAATAAAAGTGAAAAGAAAGATATTTTAGCAGAAGTGGTGTTTTTTATTTTGTCATGTAAGAAATTATTTCGAAATCAAAAACTTCGTATGCACACAAGTTCTTGCAACTCCTAAAATTCAAAAATCAAAACTATCAAAACCCTAGAAACTCAAAATGCTCAGTGTCCAAAAGTTATCAAACTGCTGAACTTCTTCTTCTTCTTCTTCTCCTAGTGGCGCTACAGTCCGATGTGAACCTGGGCCTTAACCAACATGCCTCTCTAGCCAGCACGATTTTTCGCCAGCTGCCGCCAGTTGCGCACTCCAAGTTGGTTGAGGTCCTTTTTCACTTCCATCCTCTGTTGCGTTATCCCAGTGGCTCAGATTCGAAGACTGGGAGCAGTGGTGTCCATACGCTCTACATGGCCCAGCCATTTTAAGCGTTGTATCCGAAGACGCCTGACTAGGCGCATGTCGTTTTACAGCCCATAGAGTTTGTCGTTGAATCTTCTTCTCCAGATGCCAACAACGCACACAGGACTAAAAATCGCACGCAAAACTTTTCTTTCGAAAAGAATAAGGGCTTCCTCATCCGGTTTTAGTAACGTCCAGATTTCCGCAAACTGCTGAACTACCACTTGCAATATTTAGAAAACAAAATCTTAATTTAAGGGAGACAAACTTTGAAATACAAAGATCTTTAAGACAGGATGACAAAACTCGAATATGTCCAAGATCTCTAATTTTGAAATAGAAAAAAACACTTCGAATATTTCCGTCCATAGTACAAAAATGTAAAAATTTTAGAAGGGCCCAAAGGCAATTGTTTTATGTTAAAGTGGTCAAAACTCCAAAATGGACTAAATTCAGAAATGTCCGAAATTCTAATATGTCGGAAACGTAAACCTTTTAAAGTGTCCAGAAAACTAATATGCCCAAAGTCGAAAAATGTCAAAAGTTCAAACAAAGTCAAAAGTCTCGAATATACCAAGCTGATGGAAATTTTTAAGTGGCCAAAAAGAAACATTCCAAAGTCGCGGAATTGTTAAAGTTCCAAGGTCCCAACAGTTTTCAAATGGAAGGAAAGGAAATGCTCAAAGCTCAGAAATGCACACAATTCGCAAACAAAATCTTGAATTGACCAAAATCCAGTAATAAACATGGCGAAGTGATCCAAAATCCGGAAAGTACAAAATTGTTAAAAGGTGGAAAAATAAAAAAATATCATCAAGTGACCAAAGTTTCGAAGTTACAGAAAATTTAATTCAGTATAAACAGTGAAATACCCAAAGTCAAAAATATGGCCAGAACTCGAAAATGTCAACAATTCGGGACTTCGAAAAATGTAGAAATGACCAAAATACGGAAATGTACAAGGCACAAAAATATCAGAAAATCAGAGATGTTCACTCTTTTAAAATTTCGAAGTGACCAAAATGCCGAAAAGGACTAAGTTCGGAACTGTCAATAAATCGAAAATGTTCAAAATCTTAAAGTGATCAAAAAGTGAAGGAATAAACAAATTGTAAAGTGGACAAAATTACGAAATTTCTAAAGCCCAAAGCCCAAAATATGTACACTTTAAGAATTTTGAAGTGATCAATGACCCAAAGTTACAAAAATGTTGAAAGAATGTTGAAAGAAAGAGATATGCTCATTGAACGGAAATGGCAGATGTTCAGAAAACTCCATCTGGTCAAAATGTGGAAGTGATACTCATTTTAAAATGACCAAAAGTTCAGAAATTTTCAAGAAATATGTCAAATCTGACCAAGGTACGGGAGTTTTACAAATGTTCGAATTATCAAATTTCACAGGCACAGTGTGGGTAGCTGACGACTGGACGCGTTTTTCTGCCATGTGGCTTAACAAGGATATTTATGGAATTAAGCAAGGATTCATTTATCGACAGTTACAGTCATAAATAATATATTCAGTCTGATCACCATAAGTTCTGAATGATTAACTTCGACACTGCAGTGTACTGTCTGCACAATACGTTCAGCACAAGTGTGTTCGCATAAAAATCCCTTCAATAACTTCTAGGGTGAAAACTCTGGACTGACTCTACGTAATCGCTCTTGTGAGTGACTCGTATGACTGGTATTTGGAATGTTCGCAAATTTCATGCGGTTAGGGATGAGTCGGCAATTTATTTTCTTTTCAATGCTCATCCAGGCCCTTGTGATGCACTGGTACAGTTTGTCCCCAATATTCAGCACAGATTGCGAGACCGCTTAAGCGTCATAGAGCAAAGGTTCATCAAAACGCGTTTCAGTTTGAGTCACAGATTGGGTGTCACTCGCTTGGCACGCTTACATCCAGTGAATCTGGATGACACAGCTGAGGCGATGGAACGCGAGACCGATTGCATCACATCGGTGTTGGCTAGAGTTGTTAAATGTGGTTTAGCTGCAAATGACGAGAATATGTTGTCTCTTGCACATCCAGTGACTAACTAAGAAACATTTTATTATTTTCTGTTCGGTGTGATTTCCAAAGGATGCATCAGGGAATACCGAAAAAGGCGGTGTAAACAGGATGTTGCTGACTTGCGTGAAAACTGCTTGTTTACTCGGCCATTTCAAAGAACTGCAGTGTTATTACCTGAAACATAGGTGGTCAGAAAGAGGGACTTATATGATGTCTGAAACTTTTGTGAATTTTGGTCTTTCCTTATTGATATTTGTCATAACCAAAAGAAAGCGAATTGAGATGGCGATAAATGTCAAGGTGATTGTTGTCGCAATTGTTAGAGTGATGCCAAATAGGTGCTGACAGCTGTCTAAATTGGGTAATGGTGTTAAGCCTGCACATAGAGAAGACTTTCAACAATAGTAACAGGCAATTCTTCAGAAACGCTCTCAAACGCAGCATGCCATGGCTTCGTTTGGAGGTTGATGCATTCTTTTAAGCGAATTGGGTAAACCACCACAGAGTCCATGGACAAAAAACAATGCCTTGATCTCATTTTCGCTAGGAACATGCTTAACTTAGTGCATTCGCACTATGCCAGACGTTTTCAGAATGAAGCACTTATTTTCAGTTGGATGCCCGTGTTTTAATTTTGTAAAAGGGTCTTACTGAACTTGTTCAATTTGAATGATCGTCTTAACGTTATCCAGTATCTAGTACGCCTTTTTGTGTGGACACCGCTGTTGGGGAAGATAACTCTGTGGATGATGATACAGTGGTTGGGATTGAGATTACGACTGTGAAGCTTTTTTTCACTAGACTCTTGTGGGTGATTTCGGTCTCAACAGGGTTTATGGCAAGATATCTGTGGCACTGCGGCAGTCAGAATGTACCAGTGTCAGATCACGGCCCGATCCCCGACCTTAAAAAATTGCCTCAAAGCTCAAAATGTTCAATGACCATCTGAAAACATGTGAAAACCCCTTTAAAATGTATTTAGAGGCCTAGAATGGGAACGGGATAGCCACTCCTATCAGAAAGTGCCAGTGTGGGGCAAAATTCATTAAACTACTTGGAAGATGAAACTTCTTTTTCAACCAACCTCACAGTGGTTCTCTCTTACAAGGAGACTTGACTTTAGAGCAAAGGACTTTCCTCGATATCGGAGATCGTCTGTTAGAAAATTAATTTTGAATGAACTAAAAGTCGTTATCATTAGTCATTGTTGCTCAACAATTGTCGCCAACAGCATAGAAGCTCCTTTTGCAGCAGGAAGTTTTCGTTCGCTTAAGTTGTTTAAGAATACGCTGTGGAGTAGTGGGTGAGTGTGTCGACTCTGACGCTGGAGACCCTTGGTTCGACTCCAAGGCTGAACGTCCCAATTTTTTTCGGGCCACTGCCTATTTTGAGTTGTGGACAAAGAAAACTTATTGTCTATGAAAAACTTTCGTAGTTCGGAGACGTCATTGAGAACTAAATCCATCCTACTCTTGAGAACTACTCCATCCTACACAACATGAGCTTCATGCGACTTATTTTTCTTTTTTAAATATTTTCACCCGATATGCTAAGACAAGCTCCTACAAATGTTTCTGCTAAGTAAAACGATACCACACTACATACAGTCCAAAAAGGATATTGTCACAGCGTACCCTTAAAGAACTTCTCGTGCTGTCGCGATTTTCTTGTAAAATATCACGATTTTTTTTTAATTTCATGTAGTAAATATATAGTTCAAGGCTAAAACCCCTTTTTGAACATGAACAATGCGACTTTCATCCTGGCAAAAGTATAACCGCCCAGCTGTTCACTCTAAGAATGACGCTTGAGAAGGTTTTGGAGTATGCTCCACCGTTCTTCAATTCTTTTGTAGATTTGGAAGAGGCATATCACCGAGATGGTAGAGGTAAAATCTGAAGTGTTCTACAGGAGCCACTCAATTATTATACACCATCTGTAGCAGCTGCGTTCGGGTAATAGTCAAAAAGCTTTGCCAAGGGTGTGTCTTGTCATCTCTCCTTTCTATTTTATATGTGGACTAGGGTTTCAGTTCAGCTGTGGTGAAGAATATTTCACATTAGGAGAGTTGAGGTTAAGTCATCTCCATCTTGCAAATGATATAGTTATTCTCATATCATTCCAGAACTGCAGCGTATACTCAGAATTGTGACCGTATATGCTGATGCTGGAATGAAGAAAAATGTGGACAAGTCCGAAGTTATGGTCATTTCCAAAACACCTTTCTAATGCACTTCACATTTTAGTGGAGTCCCATTGCAATAAAGTTTTTCTACGAGGAATGGCAATGAGCTTTCTTGTAGCTGAATCAATTTTGAAGCAGTTTGAAAGATCATAAATAAAGAAGGTCAGGCTTGGTGTTAAACCCAAGTTGTCGGTTTTGGAATCAGTATTTGTTCCAACTCTCACCTACGATCTTGAAATAATGACCAAAAGAATAAGATAGCGAAAACAAGCTGACGTGTTCAGATTCTTTCGTGTTATTGCGGGAGTTTTTCGCCGTTATAGGATGAGAAACGTGACAGTGCGGGCGGACTTCAATGTTAATCAACTTCGTCTTCGGACGGAAAGGGCTATACTTTGCCTGTTTAGACACATGGTACAGTGACCCCTTTCATCACGACTTCCGAGGAGTGCTTTAGATGTGATTTAATCAAAGAAGCGAATGCTCAGCAGATCCAGGGCGTGATGATTGCATAAACTCGCCTATTTGCACTTGGGAATAGCTTCTGATGAGTAAGAGTCGGTAGCGGAGGATCGAGTAGCCGTAAGGTCTCGCATTACTTCCACGATCTCTTGAATCGAACATGCTATTGATGATGACGATGAGTATTGTCATAAGAAAGAGAGAAATTGGCAGATTTCCACCCCTACTGCTTTAGTTTCTACACCGTTATACCCTAAAATAAAGGTAAAATGTAAAATAAATGGAAAAAGGGATCTTTCATTTCGGGCATGTCCCAAATTGGTCACAAACCATACAAATTAACTGTGCGGAATTTAGAAACTACAAAAGCGTAAATTTGAGAGCATTAAAGTATTCGAAACTTAAAGCAAAGAACGAAATCTTTTGCGTTTAAGTGTTACTTCCACTTGCCCAGCTTATTTTTAGTAGCAGCACTGTACTCCCTGACTTTTTTTTTGTTTCAGTCGCATTTCTAGAAAGTATCACAACTTTGCCGCGATGCCAGTAGAACGACGCAAAACCGAAGGTCTATAGAAACAGTTCCGCTTTGTGTTGCTCTGTGGACCATGTTTTCACACCAAAAAATTTACAGGTTGAGATTTATGGTACATATATGTTTTTCATAAAACAAACTTGTTGTCAAACGTCATGCGACGTTCTTTTTTTCTTTAAAAGCCAAAGAGCCGGTTTAGCAACACTGTACGTAGCTCTAGACACTGCGCACTCTGAGAATGGATCGGCCCTCGCCATAAACTAACAAAGAATGTTTTCTGCGCTCTGCTCTCCCAACTTCAGACTCCTCGCGTGGACATACGAATGTCCTTCGTTCGAGGGAGAACAACGCTCTATTGAATTTGATTGAATTTCAAGCAATCTTCCTGCTGTTTTTGTTTGACGCATGCAAAGGCAAGAGCGCATACAAAAGTCACACTCAATCCGCTGCCAAAGAGATCGCAAAGAGAGGAGAATGACGCTCCAACTGGATGCCAGCCATGAATCAGCTGTACCACATGTCCACAAGCCCAGCAGCAGCAGCAGCATTCGCTCCGATTCCAGAATTCCGTGTAGTCTCTTAAATTAACGCCGCTTGACCAGCTCCAGCGGTTAGTCTGTGATTAAACGCGAACGTGTTCGGACCAAAAGACTTCGCGCAGCTCGCCTTGTGAACTTAACTACCGCGACTGGGTGTCGTCTGTACATCAAACGTCATCACGAGACGGTGTAGTGTCAGTTTCAACAGAGAAAAACACGATTCAAGTCTAGCGATAAGATAGATCGTGCGGGTACTGTGTTCTGTAGATAATCGCAAGATACACGCACATAGACAGTGCGACGTGCGCACAGAGAAGTGGTGCCTTGAGGTGTGATAACCTGTCTTTGACGACACCACAACGACGGTAGCGGTGGTATCTAGATTGAGTGTCAGTTTGTGACAGTGACAGTGACAGTGACAAGTGGAGGAGTGTCAGTGGCTGCAGGTTTGACTCGATCTAAGATGGAAGCGACGCTGATGATTGTGATGGTGTTGAGTCCGCTGTTGTATGCCAGCGCTCAAGGGTGGCAACACGACGGTGTCAATAGTGAGTTAAAAAGCTTCCTGTCCGATTCTCTTCTCAATTACTGCCGGCAATAGGTATTAACGCGTACCAAGTGCTTCGCCCAAGCGGGACCCAAGGACGCTGTCATCTCTTGGATGAAGCCCACTCATTATGATTTATGTTGTTTTCATGGAAATTCGTTGATTTTTTTTCTGCGGAACTTCGACTAATGGTGAGGCTAGTGCCAAAACTGGTTAACGGTGTTGGAGCGAGTCGTGCTCTTGGTTTAGTCACTTAAGAGCGTATTCGGTCTCCAAGACGACACACGACTGCGGCGGCGGCCTAATCAGATTCAGATTTGGATATTCTTGGGACTTTAAATTGCTTTCTCCGGAAACTGAGTTAATGAAAGGGATTTGGTATTTTTATATGAGACGGACTTCTACGAAACCTTTAACTCTGTTTTCGAGAGAGCGGTGGACTCGCTTGGTGATTAGTGAACATTCTGGAATGGTGTGGAGTCTTATCAGACTTTTGAATTCATAAAATGTGATCTTTGAAAACAATCAAAACAGGGGGGGGGGAGGGACTTTATACTCTTGGAGAGACTAACAAGGCAGGGTCACAGTTTCTTCTTTTTTAAGTTTTTTTTTTTGGAGATCCGGGAACTGCATTGAATGAATTACGAACGGCGAAGGTTTTGGTTTATTGTTATTTTGTGTGACACAGCTAAGGGGAGAAAATACAAATGGAACACTGCTTTCGTCGTATGGTTTTGGATTTGAAATACGTTCGTGGTGATACAGTTGACTTCAGTGACTGGCCGGGCTGGTTGAATGTTTCTCTTGATAGTGGCACCCAGAAGCTTCTTTTTGGTGTTTGTTATGTTGTCCTTCGTAGGTCTTATTCCGGCTGCAATACCGTCTTATTCCATTCACATTTTGATACGAAAATTCACAAGGTGAAAACTACGCAAGCATCCATATTTCGATGAACACTTTTCAACGTGAAAACTCAATATTTTCGTCCGATTTTTAGTCAACGACTTATTATGATCAATTATGTTGCCAAAAATGCCTAGCACCATTTTGAAAAGTGACCTAATTTATAAATTTAAGCAATTATACTTTAAAACTTTAAATACTGCCAGTTTTGAAAGTTGGTTTTCAGCAAGTGCTTCGCCCACCGATTCAGACAAGAAAAAATCAAAAAGAACCAAGTCTGATGAATTAGTCGCATGGGTAAGAACCTCCTGGCTTTCGATGTTTCGAGAGACAAATTTTCGGTAGAACATTTTCTGGGTAAAGACCAAGTTTGGGGTGTGCTTTGGGTTTTCGCATGCATGAAACTGCTGTCAAGATATTCTGTCGCACTTAACTCTCTACATAGAGGGTGCATTTTGGTGCCTTCGACTCAACCATGCATAGGTTCCTAAACGGCATAGTTTTTTAGGCCTCATTGAGTTGATGAGGTACCCACAAATCACATTATTTAATTTTCTTTTATTTGAGATATATTAGTGTCCACCTATTGTCACATCAATTTTTCTCAAACATGGAGCTGCTTAAATTGGTTAATTGATGTTGGTAACGTTGAGTATTAAGAATTTGTTCTGGCTTCCCCAACTTAGAGTACATCAGAGTACAATTTATTGCCACAATGGATTTATGGTTAAAACAATTAAGGTCCACCACAGCCAGCAAGGAGGTGGATTCAAGTTTCTTTAGCAACTACTATTTTTCTTGTGTAGTGTGACTTACAGTTTAATGCCGGTGTCGAACGGCAAAATCTTAGAAGCTAGACTATTAGTACTCAAGAGAGGTAGTGTCGTGATAAAATGTGGGATGTTCAGTTCAGAAAATGAGCCCAGGACATTTGACGACTGAATCGATACACTTACCTACCATGTCGCGGTGATCACATCTGCTTTCTTGGGGTTTCAAAATACAATAATCTCTCTTTTCTTTCCCCGTAGCAATCCGTGGTTCAACTTAAAACAGCTTTCTGACTGACCCCCGATTACTTGGGGAGTTGCTTTTTGCCTGCATTTCCGCATTATACAGATTTTTTGTATGTTCCTTGCCTGAGCGATCAAAATCACAAATTATTTAATCGCTGTTATGGTGCACGTCTTCGAAGTAATTGGTGTGGTAATTTAGCTATCCGCGGATGCTCCTTGTTCGGTATGAGTTTCAACAATTTAAACAAAACAAAAATTTGTAACTCACGCGCAAATTACATGCAGCAAAGCTCTGCAAGTATGTACGTCCATTTTCATCTTATTGATTTCGCCGTCACTGTATGCATCTCTTGTGTATTAGGTTAAGTTGAAGGAATGGGATCATGACAACGTGAAGTTTAATATTTGAGAAGAGCCCAAACATTTGTTGTTTATAAATTTAATAATACATGAGCCTTGTCCATTCATGTCAGTTTCTTAAATTGTGAGGCGTGCGAATTATTTCTTATGAAGGAACAATATATTCCCTGTGTCAAAGCTTTACAAGAGGCTATTCATGGTGAGGTTTGATTTTCCATAGGCTTTCTTGATAGATCAAGCTTGACTCCTATAAAACTACTTTCTAATTTCTGTCTAGTATCGTTTGACAATTGATTGTGAAAAGACTCACAGTATAACGGTGCCTCCAAATTGCTCAGCTGTTACAAACGTCAGCGTTCTTCGAGAAATGTGTTTTGTGCATTCTTGAGGAACTTAACCGCATAATTGACCTACTGAAACCACTTTTGCCAATATTATTATAATTTTGAGTACCAATTTACATAAGTGGATGATACTCGACCGGTTAGACTACATTCAGTACGTAGTCAAGAGTCTGTTGCAGCTGTAGCTGTAGCTGAGAGCTGCGTTCTCAGCAGTTGGGTATGTTGACGGACTATAATAATAACAATAATTGAGTAACATTACAGCCCACAAGGGACCACGGACTACGGACCACGGACTAGCTGCGACAACAACTACTCGTGTTGTGCGCGCTACTGTTCTCTCACGAAGGGAAGAAGGGACCTACAGTTTTCTGCCGACTCCGAACGGCGAGATTTGAGAAGCTTTTAATAGACAATTGATACTCTTTGAGTGTTGTCAGCAACTCAAAAAAGGTGGTGCCGTGAAAAAATGCGAGGTGTCCCGTTCGGAAACCCAATCTGGACTTTCTGCGTACGGGTCGATGCAATTACCAACCACGCCATAGCGACCACGACTTCCTGAAATTCGAACTTATGGTCTCGGTTTCAACAAGACGGCGCTAAGATTCATACAGCACATGAAACAAAAGACTTTTTGAAAACGAACGAAACGATTTGGCACGGTAAATTGGAAGAGATATGTGTCTCAGCACTTCAGGAATAAGTCAGCATACGATTGCGCTTTGGAAGATTGACTTTACTCGTGTTATCCGCGAAATATCAGTCGCTATGCTCAAACTAGTTGCCCAAAATTGGACCCTCCGTATGTACCACCGCAGACGTAGTTGTGGCTAACATTTACATAAATAAATTGCCCCAGGGACAGTTGGATAGATCTGGTAGTTATAAGTAGTGCACTGAATGCGAAAATGTGCAACTGTACAGACATAATAATTGAGTGGTACTACAGCTCACATGGGATCTAGCTTCTGGTGCTACAGCTCACATGGGACCTAGCTTCTGCATCTCGTGTTGTGCGTGCTATTGCTCAGACACGAGTAGAAGAGACTACGGCGATATTTAAGAAGAGGTGGTGCCGTGAAAAATGCGATATGCTAAGTCCGGGAATCACGTGGGTCGACGCACTTATATACTTATACTACGCAACGACGAGAACTACAATCATACTTCTGTTTTTGAAGAAAATAAGCTCACTGACATTAATTTTACTTGGGCAATTATCTCAGAAATGTGAAGTCATCCCCACTTTTTGTTGGGACATAACTTCAATTCTAGACTTAAAAAGGTATTTAAGGCCTTCTTTGAAAGTGAACTTAGATGGGAAGGAATTTCACAAAATTCCTGATGAAATCGCTACCCACTTCAGGTGCGAAATAACTTCACTTTTTAAGATTGAGAAATGACTTCACATGTGGAAGATTATACGCCTAGTGAAATTAATACCAGTGAAGTCATTTAACTCCACCACCCAAAATAGTGTACACACTGAAAAAAATACGGAATTCCCAAAAAACCTTACTTCACAGCGAAAATAATTACCGTGACGCACTTTTTGTTCACCTTGAGTTAAGTTGGTTTTTTTAGGAACATAAAAAACGTGTATTTTTACCGGGAAAACCTACGTACCACCGGTTAAACTGATGTAAAATAGTTTTATATATATTATCAGAAGACGCGCATGCATGTACGGCGAGGGAATTATAATGGAACACGCTCTCTTTGGTTGAAATAAAGGTGCAGAAGCCGTTTCCTGGGCAAGACTTATCAGGTATTCAATCTAGAATAGTATAGTTAAGCATGTCCGCAAATTTGAAATACTAATAAAGTTATTGAGTTTCCTGGTGCTTCATTCTATAAGATCTTTTTTTCGACAGCCGTCGTTGTGGTCGCCGTCGTCCACAGAGGTCTCCCTGGTCCTCTGTGGACTGTAGTGCCAATCAAATATTATCATTATTGTTGTTCGAACTAGAGTTAGACTGGGGTGGCCGCTTGAGTAGAGTTGCTGAAACCCACTTAGTCAACGTGTGAGATGAATGCGGTGACACATGACAGAAATGCTTTTATTTTCTCTGGTCCTACTGTCTGATTTTCTCTGATCTGTCATCAGTTCATGAAGGCTGCTGTAGAGGAAGTCTTGGATTATAGTCTTACTAACCGGTCCAAGAAACTGAACGACTTTCCATCCTCGGTTTGTGAATCAACTCAACACCTAGTTGGAACGATCACATATTCGACAACGCCAAAAATGCAGCAAATCGTCTAGGATTCTTAAAGTGATGCAAGCAATATTTCAGCCCTTTTCATCTGGCAACAATATATAAGGCGTACATCCACCCAAAACTTGAGTATAACGCTCCTGTCTGGTCTGGAGCTTCTGCGGCCTTCCTCCACCTACTGGATAGAATTCAATAGCGAACGATAAAACGTGTTGGTAATACAAATACTACGAAGTCAATCGACTCGCTAGAACACCGACGAAATGTTGCGTCTTTATCACCATTTTATCAAAAATGCTCTAATTAGTTAGCCAGTTTCATTCCTCCCCTTCAAGAATTTACCCGCAATACTCGCCTCGCTAGTAATGCCCACCCGTTCACCCTTAAGCACACCTTCGAACGCACAGTTAAGTTGTGAGACTCGCTCTTCAGCCGCACTACATGAATATGGAATGCTCTTCCCAACTCAACTTTTCCCCTTCATTACAATTCACAGGCATTTCAAACCAATGTGCACCGGTAACTCCTTTTCCTCTCTTCCTCTATACTTTCGGCCCGTGTAAATTCCGGTCACTAAAGGGTACTAACCAATCCCTTTAGCGTGTGCTAATTATAAGAAAAAGATGTGGGCTGATTCATAGAGAGTGAAGGACGTCGTCGGTTCTTCGGCGGCAACTCATACAAAAGTCCTTGTCTCAAAGCTTCTTGCTAGAAAGAACTTGTCCACTTAGACGTGCGTCACTTGCATGGTAACCCATCGCACGGTTCCGAGAAAGAACATATCCACTTAGAGATAAGTCACTTCTGCCTACTAGAGTGGAGGGATCTACCATTAAAGCCGTTCTCCTGGATCTTATAAGACATCCTCCCACTCCACACAGTTGTTGAAGAAATAGAAAAAAAAAAAAACATATTTTTCATAAACGCAGGATGTGGCGATAAGGAGGAACAAGAAGGTGCTCTTCGATACCATTGCCAATGTCTAAGCCTAAATCAGATGGCGTGGGGGTGTTCTACCCTTAAGAACTCCAAGATGTTTCGAATAAACCCTAAGGACATATTTCCATGTTTCCCTTTCACAAAACACAGATCCCACAACCCGACAACTCTTCTTTGAAAATGAATTCTTAACCAGGGTACTGGAAAGATCGGATTGGGACTCTGTTGCCCAGTCGATGGAAGGTCCACTCTTTATGTTTATGGATCCGCCAAAGATTAACAATGCGAAAGAGGCTGGATACTTCTTCTACCTTCCTTAGCATTGAAGCGTTATAAATGGCAGAGGTTGTGGCAATTAAGGAAGGTATTGTCCCCATTAAGAGACAATGTTATATCGAAGAGGAATATTATTATCTGACAGCCAGGATGAATTCAAATCTCTAAGAAGTCACAACTTGCCCTCCTCTCAACGATAAGACTGGTGCTGGAGCACACTAATGTCAAGGCCTAGCTTCTACAAGGTTGCTGAGGGAACTAAGCTGAAAATCAAGAAACAATTTTTTTTGTCAAGCCATCAAACATTTGACTGATTAAGCCTTTAATGAGACTCAAACTAAAAGAAAAAGGAAAAAACACCCCGTACGTCGACTTCAGTTATGTTGGAAATCGAAACATGTACTTTTATTTTGCTCTGGCTTCGAACTAGAAGTCCCATATAAATAGAGACATCTTATCATTATAACACAGCATACATGAGTGCATAAGTTTTGAATGCACAAGTACTTGTTAAAGTTTCCCTTCACCACCCTTTGAGTCAAGCAATCTGCTCAAAATTAACAGTTTTTGGCAAATTGAAATCAAAACCGAAATTTTGTCTATCTAATGTTTTACCTAATTTAATTACTTAATGATTGCAGTACTCCCCGCACTGAGTTATTCGAAGCTTAGTTCATATGAACTTGGATTAGTTATAACAAATAATCACAAAAAAACTCGCTTATCTATTTAACTTAGATTTTTTTTACGTTATGGGAAAACCGCGTTTAAAAGATTCACTAATCACCATCAATTACATTTCTTTTACCATTGAAAATACGTATACAACCTTATCTAAAGGCCTGAGTTTCCTGTGTTGATGCTCTTAGAGTTAGTACGAGATTGAACTGCGTCAATGCTTTCTTCTATTTGCTCCACTGAAGCGAAGACGACTCGAGAATTTCATCAAAACAGACTTAAATGCGATTTCCGATCAGCAAATGGAAAAGAAAACCATCATATTCATGACTACAAAGCCCCTACATTCCACACGCTCAAGTTATTCTTGCGTTTATAAGAAAGCGAAAAATCTGTCGCAGCTGCAATCAATGAATAGACTGATTAGTTTAATCTCGCTGGGCAACAGGTCAACGTGATAACGTCTTGTTGAGATATATTTTGACGACTGATTTAATGTGAGGGGCAGTCAAAGCATAAACGCCAACGTCTTTTGTGAGAACAATAACACAGTCTTCACTCGCCGATAAGGCGTACATGATTTGAGAAAGTTTTGGTGACATCTTCACATTTCTGATTTTCGGTTTAATTGATGATAACATTTGAACGCTTATTTCTGACGTCCACCGCGTAATTTTTCATAGAATGCTCGAGTATCCGTTCCCTCGTTTCATTGCGACGTATGTAAGTCTTATGTTTCCCGAGTGTTACGTGTCGTTATGGTTCCCTAGAGGGAAGTGAGTGAGTCACATCGTGATAACCTGTACGTGGTGTGAAATGTCAGCTCTTGACCTTGACTCACGTGGGGATTTTCGAGAGGGAGCGAAAAGTAACAAGTTTGCGGATCGCACCCGAAGCAGATTGTTTTGACAACACCCACATTGGGGTTGAGAGATATTTCACAGAGTGAGCGATTGAATTGAATCGCCCTCTACAAGGTTGATGGCCTCTAAGCCAGATGTACATATATTTGCGTTCGCAAAAAGAAAAAAAAACAAATTTGCTTTTGGAGTGCAAAACTTTAACGAGTTCATCAAAGCGACAACTGTCATGATTAATCATTACAGATGTTCACATTTATGGCTCACAATCAAACAAAAGCACAATCAGATCGTTAAAACATCATCAAAGGAAATTAATTTCTGGGAAGTGCAATTAAATGTGAAACACATTTGCATGCGCAGAAGAACAATATTCGCCAATGGAGAGTCTAAATAAAGACTCGGTATCCACAGAAACCAGTCCGAGTGCAAGGAACTGAGGGTATTTTGCGACAAACGACGTGTGCTTTGCTTCACATTGCACTTTCCAGGAATGACATTGATTGTGGACGCAATTAAATTTCTAGACAAAGCACAAAAGATGTGGGTAATGGCTGCTTATCGAAGGAATCTTTTGAAATATTTCTTAATTGCAGAATGCAAACACTGGCTAGAGAGCCATTCACAAGCGAAAATTTATTTAAATCTGCCTACAGATTGAATTTGGTCGATAAAGACGAGTAAAACCGGTACAGCTTGCGATGAACAACGCTAAAAGGGATATTCCTGTTTATTCAACTGCAATCCTAGTCCTTAATTGCTTTGAGTTTTTTTTTTTTCTGAACCAGTTTGTGAGACTTAGTGAAGTAAGCGAATGAGATGACGAAATTCACAGACGGTGATGATGTTTGGTTTGCTAAAAACAAACGGGCAACGGACGAGGTGCAAACTTGGCGGATGATTTCGCGCCACATCTGCTGTGTAAAGCAACACTGAGAATTTACATGCAGGGAACGTAGTGTTCTCTGTGCTCTGTGATGAATATGTTGGAGATGTTGGATGTTGGGAGAAGCCGACTTTTTTGACATTAATACTGTAGATAGAAATTGCCTTGTACGGTTGGGGTCACGTCTTAATTAGACCAAAATTTTATGTTCCTTATGAAATCTCTTTTTGGCACGCTTTTTGAAAAATGAAACAAGAGGACGACGAAATCTGGTGTTGCCCAGATTGCACTTTCCCTTCGTCCGATTAACCTTCGGGATGATGTATGAAAAGACACAGACTACCTTTCTAGCACTCCTACTAATAGCCTTAACGGTGTATTTTTGACCAATTAAGTTCTTCCAGGGTTTTGTGTTGAACAAATTGTCCTCGAAGTGGATGTTGTGCACAATTTGAGCCACAGTGATAATGTTCTCGCTTTCATCATGGAAATGAATAAGAACCTAGAGAGAAGTTGATTATAGTCTACTCTCTGTTTACTGAGTTTGTGGCATCAGTAGCGACACTACTTTCAATTGCAGCATCACTTGGACTTGAATTTGTGCACAGTATCTCGGCTATCGTTCGCACGATTGTAACAAATTTATCTTGAGCTGAGCCCAATGAGCCAAGTCAGATTTCATTTCTGTTTGCCTCTACTATATTGAAGTCTAATACTTTGTGTTTTTTGACTTTTGAGTTTTGAGCTTTGTGATGGACAGAGTCATATCTGATAGAATGATCCTTGCGGTCATCTTTTAAAAAGAAACCTTGCCACTAAGTGGCTCTACATAATAGAATCGGAGACGAATTTCTGTTATAACCGTTGCAGAGGTATTATCTCTTACTGCAATGTAAAGCAATGGATAATTTAAGTTTTCTGTCTTCAAAGTTGTTGATTAAACAACAATGAAACACGCCGAAATCACAAAACAATATTCTGAAAATTAGATCCCGTAAAGTGTTTGGTTGGGAAAAGCCCAAAATCCAGTAACTGCGAACACTGGGAAGGGTTCGGAACACAAAATGTTTGATAATACAAAATGTTTAAGTAATCAAACCATAAACTGAACTCCCTAAATTGCAAGAACTTCAAAAAGCAAACGTTTTGATTAGAAACAACAAATACGGAGAGAGAAAATCTTGAATTCAAACATTTTTCAAAAGAACAATAAATGTCCCGATGCCCAACATTTTGAAAAAACCTTGAATCTCCTGAAAAGCAAAAATTGTGAGGAGGCAAAAATATCGAATGGGCAGAGTTAAAAAATTCCTAAATGAAAAAATAACTAAAATGGCAAATTTTGGCAAGGTGAAAACCCGAAACTGCTTAAAATCCGAAAATGTTGAAAAGACTTCATTTTGGAAATGACAAACTCCATAAATACCCGGAAATCCAAGATTTCCGAAAGGTTAATGTGTTTTAAACACAGACACAATAGCCAGTGTTTACAAAAGGGGAATATGTTGAAATGTCCGATGGTTCTAAATTTGTAGAAAAACAAACCAAAAAAAAAAAGAAAACAAATTTAAAAATGCCTTAAATACTAATTGGCCATAATCCCGTAAAGTTAATTTGTTCAAGACGTTATGTTTCAAAGTGGATGACGATCGACACTATCCAATCTAAGAAAATTGGCGTATACCCTCATTTTAAAAAATGTTCAAGAATGCTCCCAAACCTTTAAGAACCTTAAATGGCAACTCTTTGAGTACCGTTTTGGACGTTCTAAAATTCCGGGAAACCGAAAAATTCCACAATGTTTGGAATTCCAGAAATTAACATTCTGAAAAGGCAGAATTTGCAAAACAAAATCCCAAAAATCCGAAACAAAATCAAAAATCCCAAAATGTTTAAATATCAATAATAATAATATTTGAGTGGCACTACAGCCCATAACGGGCCAGGGCCTAGCTTTATCAACAACTACTAGTGTTGTGCGTTCTACTGTTCTCTTACGAGTAGAAGGTACCTACGGTTTTTCACCGACTCCAACCGCTAGATTTGAGAAGCTTTTCATAAACATTTGATACTCCTTGAGTGTTGTCAGCAACTCGAAAGAGGTGGTGCCGTGAAAAAATGCGAGGTGCACCGTCCGGAAATCGAACTCAGACTTTCTGCGCGCACTTACCTCTACGCCACGGCGACCACCACCATGTTCAAATATCGTCAATCCTAAAAAGCCAAATTATTGAAAAGTCCAAAGGACTAAATCCGGAACTAACATCAAAAAGACTTAATGGACCGAAATGCCAAAAAGGCCAAATTTTCGTACAGAATTTTCAGCTGAAAAGATCCCAAAGTGGTCGAAGCCCCAAAATACCAGAAATCTCGGGAAGCCCAAATTTCGAAAACAAATGTGAAATGAAATGTTGAAACTGCTCTCGGAATGATGAAAAACTAAAATTGCATTGTCAGAATTCTGTATCTATTTTAAATACAACAGCCACCTCAAATAGGTTGAGTTTCAGAGAATACATATTCCTCATGCCATCAATGTGCGAAATATTTTGACCGGGGCGTCTTAACCGATCGCCACTTTTTCACTTCTCAGAAGCCATCTTTGTAGAAAATATTAACTAGAGTGGTAAACACAACATATAACACTTCGTTAGAACTTCTCACAGATCCCCTTAACCGTTCATAAAGTGTCTAATGTCAAAAATCTAATCTTCAAATGTATCGAAGAATTATAAATAATTAAAAATTCTATCTACCACTAAAATCATTCAAAACAAACCTTCGTAAGCGCCAGTCTTGTCATGAATTTATTATCACTTGAACTTCAAGACCTGACAGTCCTAATTCTCCGACATTGACACAATTCTACTTTCGCTAGAACATCAGTTCGCTAGATTCCCTCTAATCTAATCGCCAGTTCCGATACATCAAATCACGAACGAGACTACAATTTCGCCAAACCCCATGGGCAACCTTGACACAGAATCACTATCACCGCAATCGCTGTTTTCAAGTGTATTCGCTTCATTCATCGCTCCAGACAATGGTCGCCACTTGATCGACACTTTACATCTCAGCCATGGATTGGCAACCAGCGTCATCCATCCCATTGAATATGAATGCGGAATACTGTGAGGAGGTGTCAGGTAGGAGTAGTGGCCGCGTACCTACGGTCATTGGCGTCGAGGGCTGCTGGTTAAACAATCCACAAGCAGGTTTCGCTGTCTGCGAAAAGTCGCGTCATTCAGTCATGCGTAAGTGAAGATGCTAACGAGTCTTGTCATAAGTGGAAACTGGTTATCACAATGAGATGCCAACAAAGGTGTGCACAGGCATACAGACATGGGAGCGACAACTACAAATTATGACCGCAATCCGGTTTACGATGCTAACGCCAAGACTTGTCGGTGCGTTGGCGTCAAATGGTGCGATTCTCGTGAAAGACGGATGATCAACTTGTTCCCAATGTCAGGCATAAGCGGATGCGATCAGGTGTCTCATTGAGAGAAACTGAACAGGGTGAGCTCTTGGTTTTGGTCAAAGAACTTGGTGTTAGCCTTGGCTTGGACATATTCATTTTTTCACACCAGTGCTGCATTTTGGAGGCAATTTGGTTTAAGCTTGCGCTATAGTGTGTGAAATCAAAATAGGGATTCAGCACCTAGACGTGTTAGACTATCAGGAGATTCTCAATCGAGTGGTCTGCGCGTTAAATTTGTATCTTGCCTTACACGATATTAAATAGAGTGGGATAACCGAGAGAATCAAACGATCAAAAACTGTTAAGCTCAAATTCAAATGCATGTGCACAGCACGTGCACTCTAAGTGGCTGTTTTTTAAAAACACGAGAGATAAAAACTGCGCATTTCTCGCCAGTGTGTATCTCTTAGTAATTACTGCACACAAGGAGGGATACATTTTTTTAACGTTATTTGCTTTCAACAATACTGACAACAAACCATTACGAAAAATGACACATGCAAACAAGAATGACATGAGCATGACAACTTTGTTAATTCGTCGTTTTAATTGGGATCGAAGATACTGAACGTCACTTGATAGTGATTAATGGCACGAAATGTTCAGGGGAAGAAACTAATTATTCTAATTTAAAATAGTAGCAGGTTTTCCAATAGAGTGTGACGTATCATGTTAATTTTTTTCACCATGAGTTGAACTACAACTGTAAGAACATTGTTTCAGATATGAGTGAGTGAATGAACCGACATACAGAGCCGGGACTGAACAGTTAAAAGAATAACCTGCTTTTGATGTTGTTTACCAGCTATTTGCCGGGATAACATTTAAACATACTTTGCTATTCCAAATGGTATGTGCTTGAATGTTTGATGTGTCATAAGCTTAAAAACAAACTTTGTGATTTGAAAAACGCAACAAGACTCTATTTGCAAATATTCAGTTTGAAATTCTCAGGAACGAAAAACAAGATTTATACTTTATGTCTCAATTTTAACAACGACTGAACCTGAACAAAATGGGTCCTAAAGATTTTTTTTCCTTTCAAATTTGGAAGTTTATTGTTTAAAAGACTGACGTTAGTGTATATTTCTGACAATCCTTTGAAACCAACGCCAAATAAAGTAGGTAAATAGAAGTTACATTAGCGCGTAGATGGTTTCGTTTTTCAATTTTCACGCAAACAGTTCGTGTACGGAATAATCTTCTAGTTATGAAATCTGTAATTATTACTTAACCGAATGACAGAGTATCAAAAGGGAGTGAACAGTGGTACCTGGTTTGGACCATGTGATCATGAGATCAGGCCTCACTCCACTTAAGTATCACATGATAGCCCAAGCTCAATTGATGCCGAGTATATAAAGCATAAAGGAATGCAAATTTTCCCTTTATTTCGTCGACAGACTAAATTCCCTGTCTGGTTACACAATCAGACCAAGAGCATGCTCCCAAACGTCAGCACGGGGGGCTTTTCTAGATAGACGACTAGTTGGCTTACAAACGAGACACTTCACCATCGCTAAGCACTTAAGTGTGCTTGGGCTTTGTGATGGCACCCTATAATACACCTGTAGAGGAGGTGAAGATACTGCAGAGCACTTTCTCTGTCAATGTCCCACCTCTACTCGGATCAGGTGGCGTTTGTCGCTGACATGGTGGGAACTGAAAAACTAGGCTCTTGATTATTTTCGTCCTGAAGACCAAGAAATTACATTAAATGTAGGTTACTGCCTCACGTAAAGGGTGATTTTTTAGCAATTATCATTTTGGCAACACTGGTTTAAACAGCTGACGCACGTTTCGTGTTTTGTTTCACTGTCAAACATCTTCAGTTTGGTCTATAATTTAACCATGAATCATCTTACAAACGAACAACGCTTTCAAATTATTGAATTTTCTTATCAAAATGCGTGCTCTGTTAAGAAAGGTCATCGCGCGCTTCTTCCAATAAATAAGCAGAATTGTCGATTTTGGAGTGAATATCTGCCAGAAGCATTGCAAGAGCTACCAATGCATCCAGAAAAAGTCACAGTTTGGTGCGGTTTATGGTCTGGTGGCATCATTCGACCGAACTACAACAAGACGGCAAAATGCAAGAGCTTAACTTGCATGACATGTGGTTTCAACAAGACGGTGCCACATGTCACACAGCACACGCAACAATGGACTTATTGAGAGGCGAGTTCGGTTAACATTTTATTTCACATTCGGGACCGGTGAATTGGCTGAGCGCTCCAGTGCAGCGTTTCCCAACCTGTAAAAAAATAAAAAAATGCAGCATAACCTTGCCAGCCCTTGCATTCATCTCTAGTGTCGATTTTCATTTTGATTCGCGCTACAATGTAGATTTTTCAGGGTATTACGGTCTCTCTCTCTCTCTCTCTCACACTATTCAAGTGAATAAGAACTCTAAATAGTAGCTCAGCTTTCAGGGTAATTCCGGTTAATTTATTTTCTGCTAGCCACAAGTCAAAAACAATCTTCTGCTTAGCACTTCTCACTCCTTCGCTCCCATTATTGGTTTTAAAGGAATATTGAAAAGTTTGCGTCAAAGTCATTTTTGGAAAGAGATGAAGTACCCCCAAAGGCTACTTGTATCATCGAACGCCCTTCACTTTTTCCGCTTCATTTGGCATCAGATATGTAAGCATTTTCCGAAAGTGAATTTTTTTGGAAAATAATTAAAATGTATGAAACTTATTCTGGGAATAAATGCGAGACTTTAAATTTAATAAGTTGACCCTTGGATTGAATTTGCCCTTGATGGCATGGACAATGTAAACTTGCTTATAAGGCATAGGCCAATATTATGTTAACAAGGCCTAGCAGTATGTTAACAAAAATCATGTAAATCAACTAAGTCGACTCCTGGCGTTTTGAATAAGTGCTCTCGTTTCTAAACCGTTTTTTTATTTAACATTTTGTAAGACATTAACCGTTTTGAAAATCTTTCTCAAACCCCACCGTCGAGGCGTCGCGCCCATAAGAGTCTGTATTCATTTAGGTGCCTACCTTCCGACGGAAAGATATCGCGGCTTCAGAGATGATGCCATTTAAACTTGTTGTGGGTCTAAATTGAGATTCAGTCAATCGAATTAACTTCGGCCCTTAAAAAAGCAAAATTCAACTGCAAACCTCTTTACTAATCAATGTCACTTTCCACTTTTTCAACAGCGGCAGAGGGAAGTACATGCAGTCTTAAGACAGGCGGTAATGGCGTCTGTACCCGAATCGATATGTGTGAAGCAGTGGTGAAGCGCGAAATAAAGTACGCTAATCTGAACAGATGCTTCTTCATTCAATCCACCGAAGTGATATGCTGCCCGAAGTCCAAGAAACCAAAGTAAGTATCAAGCATCAATCAAGAACTGCACCATCCTTGCTTACAGAGACTATCTCGAACTTTCTATCTATTTCTTACTAATCTTCTCTAACGCTTAACTGTCCTTCTTAGTCCAGATTTTGTTCCAATAGCAACAACAACACCTCGTGCACAATCGATTACTGTAGATAATGTGACTATAGATGACAAAACGAAGCTGTGGGGTCAAAGTGGAACCATAAGACGGAATCCGCTTTTATTGCCATTTACTTTAGACACTACAACTACAACAACAACAACAACAATGTCAACTGATTTCGTATGGGGCTTTAAAGTGTAAGGTGGTGGGCTCTTTGGGGTTTGTTTGTGAAGCGGATCGTAATTCAGAAAAGGAGTGTTTTGCTTAGGAGGAGGCGTAGGGTAGAGAATGGAAAATGATTACTCAAATTGAAGCCAAAAGGGATGTGATTAAGAAATCACATTGTATATCGTTTTTTGTTGTATGAAGTTTGTTAGGATGGGATGAAGAATGAAGCCATAGTGAAGGGAAAATGGATAACATACCTACTGTGCTCAATTTGGCCGTTTTAAACGGTGGAGACCACGTCACAAGAGTCTGGAATTGGTTAACAGAAAATAAATACTATTGAGTTTAATCACAGATCGCACACGGCTTGTGTGCGACGTCTACCGTCCAGGTTTCCAATAGAAGACTTGTACGTATTTTAAAAAGGAACTGTAAGCTTTCTTTAAAGTCTCTTATACATACTGTAAAGGAATACGTGTGAAGCTCAGAATTCTCTTAAAAGTCACTTTGTTCGAATAAGAAGAATGCTCTTTAAACAATTTTCCAGCGGTGTTATGTAAATTACGTACGTTAGATTTGCGTTTAACGATAGTCACTCCCGTTATGTTTGTAACTCAAAAAAGAGAGACATGCCCTTTTTCCATAGGTATCAGAAGTGATTTGATCTCCCCTTCTAACATACACATACACAGAAAACTATTCGGGCAGAACTATTTTTGCTAAAGCAAATCTCAATTTCATATCTATGGCTCGAAGACGTGTTTCTTTGCACAGAACAAATGTACCGTTTGTATGACGGCAGTTATTTTTCTTACGTCATGTTTTATCAAAAATAACGGTTGCTGGTGCTACTACCCCAAAAAAGCAGACACAAAATTATTCGAACACAATTTTATCATCGCGAACATCAGATAAAGGTAGAGTTATTTTGCAAAAAATTTATTCTATCGCGTCTTGTGTATTGAAATACAATAAATGTATAAACCATAAACGTTTTATTTCCAAATTTGTAAAAACGTAAAACATCTTTAGAAAAACGCAGACTTATTCCAAAATTTGTTAGTGAGAGCAAAACGTACAGACCAATGGGTGGTATTGTCGACAGTACAGTTATTGGGGGATTGGAGAGAGAAATGGTCGGAAACGAATTTTGTTTGAGGCCAATGAAAGGAATAATATCACAAATTAAGTCCAATTGTTGAGCAAAGAAATGCCCATTACTGCAAAAGAAGACGTGTTCTTCCATCACATAATTTTAACGGTAGAACTGCACGCCGTGGCGTAGTGGTTGAGTGCGTCGACCCACACGCAGAAGGTCTAGGGTCGATTCCCGAACAGAACGCTTCGCATTTTTTCCATGGCGCCACCTCTTTCGAGTTGCTGACAACACTGAAAAACTATCAATTGTCTATGAAAAGCTTCGCAAATCTCGCCGTTCGGAGTCGGCAAAAAACTGTAGGTCCCTCCCACTCGTGAGAGAATAGTAGCACGCACAACACGAGTTTTTTTTGTAGATGTTAATTAAATAAGAACTGCACGCAGAAAGTCATTCATAAATTCGAACATAAACATGAGTGATTTCTAAAGTGAATTTGCAAAAATGACATGTGCATGTCACATCAGAGTTTTGTAAAACAGTCATTTCCGATGAAAGTAAGAAACGACGGTAAGCAAAAAATATGGCGGCAGCCTTATATTCGTACAGCGCTCATTGAAACAAATCTTTGGTCAACGATCAGGCACGATGATGGTTATGTAATGATGAAGGGGTGTATGTCTGCAAATTGGGTCGATACGGTGGAGTTTATTGAGACTAAAATAAGGACCAATAAGGCTATCTGGATATTTTGACAATAAATCTTCAATACAGTACTTCAAGAATGGGACCAAGCTAGCGTTATGTGTTTAAACCAGATAAAGAGCAAAGATGTGGTAGCCCTATACTGTGCCGAAGCAATTACAAAACACCTTCACAATCACCGCAATTAGTGTGATTGAGTAGAACCAAAAAACAAAATCAGAACTCGGACTAAAACAAGCAAAAACACATTAAAGGAAACTCTTTAGCAGAAATGGCTAGCTCAAGGTTTCCACAAGAAAAGTGGTTGATAGTATTCCTAGATGCCAAAGGCGGTGCAAAGAAGGTTAAGAAACTTTTTTATAATTTTTCGATTTTCTCTCTACATCCTCGTCCGCATTTGGTAAGAATGCATTTTTGTTTGTTAGAATTAATCTACAAACAGCAACTCCGGTTTTTCGTCATCATTTATGACATAAATTCAGCTACACGCAATTGTCTGTTGATATTCTGATATCCCTCCCTAGAAACTATGCATTTATATATCGGTTTGATTATTTGTATGGGAAGTTCTCGTCTTTTCGTCGTCGAAACTCTAAGCTTAAAGGTATAGCAAGTAGTTATATGAATGCCCTTCATATCTTTAACGGACCAATAAACACTCCTCACCTTCAGAGGCATCAAAATAACCAAAGTTCTTACCTTTCATTCCTAACTTGTCCAAATTCTATCGTTGATATACTCGAACTATGCCTGATTCACCCTGAGCACATAGCATTGCCTTGCAGAGATTGCAAATGAATTTAAGCCACATAATAAAGATCCGTGACTGCAGTAAAATTTCTTCGGGTGCATCTTACAGGGAAACTCCTCCAACGAATGCCTTAACTGACAATTCATCCTTCCAAAATGCATTTTTTTTATTTCTTCCTTCTCCTCCTCCTCTAGCAAACAACTTAAATTATGATTTCGCAACACTCGCAAACTATTTCACTTTCAATCTATCGCCTCTTCATTTTCTACCCCTTAGCATCATTCACACAGCAACACACTCCATCCAAAATAAGTTTAAAATGTAACACTAATCGCGCCTCTTTTGCAGAACCACACAACCCACCCCAACCACCGCAACAGTGAGTGTAGTTGCAACGCGATCAAAAGAGGACCGTCCATCGCTAGCAGGTATGCAAGTATCTTCTGAATTTCTTCATGTCTTCATATTCTCTTTCAATTCGTTTAGCTTGTGAGAAGTACAAGGCTGAAAACCCAAGTGCTATCGTCTACCATATCTTGGATGGAAAAGAGGCCAGCCCAGGAGACTTTCCATACATCGGTGGCATGCTATACAGATCCGAAAAGGCTGGTACCCAGTACGACTTGAACTGTGGATGCTCCCTAATATCGGAGACCTTTGCAATTACCGCCGCGCATTGTGTTCCCGAATGGCCGCTTCTGGTGCGTTTTGGAGCAGTCGATTGGAATCCGCCAGATAACTTAACTTATAGATATGACGCGAAGATTAAGGTATACGTGTGCAGTTAATCTCGAAGCAGAATAAAAATTATCCATTTCCCATTCTCTCAGAATATCATTGTCCACGACGACTACGTGTCGTTCTCCTATTACAACGACATCGCGTTGATCGAATTCACCGAACCGGTGCAAATTTCAGGTTTTGTTGCGCCTATCTGCCTTCACACAGAAATAGGGGACATCGATTCATCTACACTCCTCAAAGTTGCCGGCTGGGGAATCACCAACATCGAAAGTAAGTTCGACTACATCGAAAACATTCGCAGTCTTCCCTAAAATTCTGTGTTCTTCTTTTAGCACGAAGTACCTCACAAATTTTATTGTCAACAAATATCACAACAGTTGAACTAAGCACGTGTAATGCCACGCACATCGCAAACGGAGTGTCTAGGAAGTACTCACGCGGCCTCATCGACTCACAGTACTGCGCCTATGATCCACTATTCAAAAAGGACTCCTGTAGCGGGGACTCGGGTGGGCCCTTGGTCGTCACTACTGGCAACTCCACGGAACTCGTTGGCATCGTTTCGTTTGGAAACGCATGCGGATCCATTCTGCCGAGCGTCTACACCCGCGTCGCCTTCTACTTGGACTGGATCGAGCAGAGAGTCTGGCCAACAGCGACCGGTGTTTAAGCCTGCTTGATATTGATTTCACTTGTAATGTTCGTTTTGTGATAATTTTTAACAATTTACTGTTCTCACGACTTTATCCGTAATGTGTTAATTTTTTTTTATGTAACTATTTAATTTAAGTGAATAAGAGTGACTCTGCGAAAATAAAATACATAAATTTGATAATATGGACTAGGATAGTCTCATTGATTTTAATTGCTTAAGGATGCTAGAATGTTGTCGTATTTGATTTTCTGGATTTCATACCTATTTGTTTTCTATCTAGATTCTATTGGGATTATTTTTTATGTTATTCTATGTTTTTTCTATGTTTTGTTTTGTATGTTCTCCACTTGTAACATAATTTTCGATGTTATAGTACACCAACTTTTCCCTTTTATACTTTGACTATGACAATTCATGATATTATGGTTGGCGCGCCCAACATGCAAATTCCTGCAACTGCGGCGACTCAGTCGTCAAATTTCGCCTTCACTCGCTGCTGCTCGGATGTAGCGATGTTAAGTTTTGATAATTGGAAATCGTCAGGCATTGTACCATACCTGACAATATTACCTGTAACAACGTAGAAACGGAATGTCTTTGTTTTGATACTTTGTCGAATATTGTAAGATTAGGTTTGTTCCAATAAAGGTTTCGTCACGTCATTTCATTAAGCTTAAGCTGAGTCTCATCTTTGGACATCATATTATTTCCGTCTTGTCAAGGCCTTTGAGTTTTTGCATTATATAACTCTCAACGCAAGCTTATTTGAGAAGAAACCAGTGACCAAGAAAGTGGCTCCAGCTCCACTCGCTGTCAAGAAGCCAGTCTTCAAGAAGGCTGTGAACCAGCTCTTCGAGAAGAGGCCATAGAACTTTGGCATCGGTCAGAACGTTCAACCCAAGCGTGACTTGTCGCGTTTTGTGCGATGGCCCAAGTACATTCGTGTACAGCGTAAAAAGGCTGTCCTCAAGAAGCCTCTGAAGTTACCCCCACCAATTCACCAGTTCACCCAGGCCTCGGACAAGCACCGCCGTCAAAATGTTCAAGCTGTTGGAGAAGTACAGGCCTGAACCCGCAGTGGCCAAGATGCAGCGCTTGAAGAAGCCCGCCGAAGCCAAGGTTAAAACGTCCAGCCCAAGAAAAAGCCAAGCTTTGTGAGGTACGGAACGAACACCGTCACCAAGTTGGTTGAGCAGAAGAAGGCTCAACTGGTCGTCAATGCTCACGATGTTGATCCCTTGGAGTTGGTGCTGTTCCTTCCAGCTCTGAGTCGCAAGATGGGTGTCCCATACTGTATTGTTAGTATAGGACTCCTCGTACTTTGCAATACCTGTACTGCACTCGCCTTCGCCGGTGTCGAGGCCAATGACAAAGCCAACCTTGGCAAGATCTTGGAAGCCGTCAAGAACAACTTCAATGACCGCCAGGACGAAATTAGGAAACACTGGGGAGGCGGTATCTTGGGATCGAAGAGTTTGTCCCGCATCGCAAAGCTGGAGCGCGCAAAAGCGAGGGAACTCCCGCAGAAGCAAGGATAAGCAAACGCGATTTCTAAGTGTTCTGATATGCCTGAGATAAAAAAAAATATTTCATTGTTCTATCAATAGCATGCATGTCACTAGTGGTAATGGTCTTCACGCAGGGCGAATGACTTCTGTAAGAGTTGTAGGGACGAAAAACAAATAAAATTAATCTAATGCCTTCTTTGTCACCCGATCAACGTTTCAGGCATGACTGCTCAGCGAAATGATGAAGGTAAAAATCCCCAACTTCCAGAAATGTATACTCAGATCGGAGTAGTTTTGGCAGTCCTTTGCTGTTTCAGCTACATGCGTCGCTCAGGATGATTCCTGGGCCTTCCCAGCTACTGCGTGTAATTGCAACTTTAGGCATAATGCCCTCCTTGCATAAACTAAACTAATCAAGTATTTAATTCCTTGTGTACGGTTGTTGTACTCTTGCATTTTTATGGTTTCGTTTTGCGTCACGTGAACTCGCCGTTCTCAACAGCGCAGTTGCATTTTAAAGTTGGCACTTCTGTCCCTGATATAATAATTGAGATATTGGGTCTATAAATTAATTCGTGCGGTTTGCTCAGAGATGGTGTAACCTGTATTATTCCATTGTTATTATTCGATTGGAACATGCGTTACAAGGTTCGAAGCGAAGTTGTTCTTCATTACTTTAATATAAAGAAAACTGCTGTAGAAATTCATCGTATTTTAGTGGAAGTTTATGGTGGACATATGCTAACTGAGCGAACGTGCCAAAAGTAGTTTGCATGATTTAAAAGTGGTAATTTTGGCTCGGAAGACGATGAACGTCCTGGGCATCCAAAAGATGTTTGAAGATGAAGAACTGGAAGTATTACTCTATGAAGTTTTTTGAGAAACACAAGGAGAGCTCGCAGACTTGTTGGGTGTCACTCAAACAGCCATTTCAAAACGTTTAAAAGCAGCTGGAATAATACAAGTTACGCCATCTTTTAGCAAACCGCATGAATTAAGTAATAGAGCCAATATAATCCCTTTCTCAAAAAGCTATTATTTTGAAGAGAAGATTACTTCAGAAGATGTGAGCCTATATAACAACACAAGGACAGGTTTCCTACACGCCAGAATATAAGGCAAATATTCAAAATGCTATTCTCGGAATAAATATTGGCGCAAATGTTTAATGAAAAATTAAAAAAGTTTTGAATGGCCCTACAGCCCACAAAGGACCAGAGCTCAGTTTCTTCAGCAACTGCACTTATAATGCCGCTCTGTCACGAGTGAAGGAGGCCTAGAATTTATTGCAGACTCTTAATGGCAAGATTTGTGAAATTCTTCGTAGATAATCAGGTGTTCTGACCAGGATTGGAACCTGGAACATAGACTTGTTAGTCGAAGTACTGGCCCACTACGCCATGAGGGCGGCCGTACAGGTTGCATTTGAAGTGTTGCCAACGAAGTGATACTTTTGCACGTCATTGTTTTTTAATTGCCCGTCCCGTCATTCTCTCTAAGTGCATTTGCTCATGACACGTTTCTTCCATGCCAGCGGCGGGATTTTGACTGTCAACCAAAATTGATCTTTATTGCGCACAGTCATTGAGTTATTTGCAAGTCACCGTCATTAAATTGAAATGAGTTAATATTCAGTTCAAAATTCCATTAACTCCTCCTTAAACTCAGTGTCGTTGTCCATCCCCCAATGATTTAACGTCACACTTTCGCCGACAGCTTAAGACATTTATGAAGTCTACCGCCCGCTTCAGTCAAGTGATTTTCACAGCAAACAACATTTACTAGGAATTCTCGAGCTCACTGACGTATCACAATGAGACTCAGAGTCGTGGAGTAAAGCCGCACAGCTTTCGGAAGTCAGTCTATTTGCACATTCAGTCGAGTTCGCATCTCTAAGCGCAGGTCAGTGAGTGAATTGAAATCTTAGCGCAAATATACGAGTAATCGTTGCAAATCGAAATGTGGACGCTTTCTTTTTCGTTACTTGTGATTTTCTGTGTGGAGTCGTTGGAGGGCAGGGGAACAATTTTATGTAAGTGAACTTAAGAAATTGAAATTTGTTTCTTTTCTAACTTGGAATTTTTTTTGGTGTGGCATTTATTGAGTGACAGTTTATTTGAAATATTTTCGAGCGTCTTTTATCGATGTCTTCACATTTGGAAAATCTTTTTTTTTTTAACAAAACACAGTTAATTTTAACCATTGTTGACAAATGTTTGTTTTGGACATCGGATTACGAGCAATACGTGGGCATCTTTCACTTTCTTTCACAAACAGAAGGAAATTTTGGAAAACGGACATGACCCCAAATTGTTCTGGCTCAAGTGGTTTCATGTATAGCGAAGTGCCCCATAACCAGAAGAGTCAATATGTAATTAAGGTCTAGGAAAATTGTCGGGGGACAGTTTAAGTTGGTTTCTGTTTGAATTTAATGAATTCTTTGCATTCAAATGGGACAAAACCATAATAAGAAAACATTATGCCAGAATTCGTTTTTTGAGGGGCTACTGGGAAGTTTCTTCATTTATAAGATAACCACCCACAACCATGTGGTTTGTTTGCCCACACGTCAGAATGAAATAGACATCAAAATAAAACAGTCAAGAAAGAGTTACCAAAAAGGAAGAAGGAAGGTATAGACAAAATTTAACGAACTCTTTGCTTGATGTCATGTGCTTAACTGAAGCATTCCAGGAAGTGCTGACGGGGCTATTTTCAAAATTTATTTGTATATTTATAGGAAATCATTTGTATCCGCTTTCGGAAATCAAAAACACTAACCACTCATTCACGAAAATTTTGCATTTAGTCCTTACTCGAGGATATTAATTACAAAATTATCGGGTCATTGGTATTTGAGTCATTTTAACCGATTAATTTGTTTAATGAAAATTTATATCAGTCAAGTCAGTCTATCTTTTTGAGATTACTTCTAACTTTCCCGTAGGAACTTTTAAATGAATTTATAGGCCAGTGTTAACTGAAGTACAGCCAACTTTGAACTTGTTGTAAACGGTTGATAGTATTATGATACCTATGAATATTGATACGAGGCTTGCCTTTTATATATCGGGATTAGAGAACAAAAACAAATATTAATCATCGAAAAAAGCGCTATTGTTTTTCAAATTATTCCCCATTAAGAATAAAAAGAAGTCATTCGGTGCCAAGTCAGGACTATACGATCGATGTTTTGAGTGCTCAAAAATGCAGTTGTTTGAGCCGATGTGTGAGAGCTCGCATTGTCTTGGTGAAGAGTGATCCATCTTTGACGGTTGGTTTTCCTGATTTCTTGGAAGACAACAACAATTCCACAATTCATCACCTGTCACGATGTCATAGACGTATTTCGAAGCACCGCGATCGTATTTTTGGAGCATTTCTTTCGACCAATAGACAAGAGCCTTTTTTTGAGCGATTGACAAATTTTGTGGGATCCAACGCGAACAAATTTTTTTGACGGTCAAATGGTCCGACTAGTGCCTACGTATTTACAAAACAAAGCTATTGGATGTTGGCACATATTTATGAGTCATTTAAAAAGTTTCCGCAGTTACAGCCACCAAAATGTGGTGGTTTCCATGAATTTGGAAACACTTATCTGATTGTAGAGAGGCTCACATATTTTTTCAATAGGAATCTTAATAGATGCATTTTTTTAGATTTTTTGCTTTTGCATTTATACTAATTTTTAGTTGGCAAATTATCATGGAGCAGTTCATACTTAAACACATTTTGCAAATTATTAAATTGATTACCAAAATTTGCGTTCAGTCACCTCCACGTTTAGGGCATTAAAATCATTTTTTCTACGCAATAATTTGCTGACACATCAACAATTCAACGTCTAGGAAAACAAAATTGAATCCACATTTTCGCTATACAATGCAATATTAATAAACGTTTCAGTGCAAGCGGGAAAGAAAAGCAGGCCTTAAAACTCCTGGATCACACAAATGAAAAAAACACTAGCATTTGATCGGCTTCAGTGATGAAGTGATCCGAGACATAGAGGCCTCCTGTCAATATTTCTTAAGGTCAAATCGAACAGTCGAACAGGCGGACCAGTAGGGATGCAGTAAAGTGTGACGGATATGATCCCCGTACTATAATCCCATCAAATAAAAGAATGAAACAAAAAAATGCCCAATGTCAGTAAAGCAAAAGAAATGCGTCCAATGAATATACCCGCCGCTAGCAGTTCCTGTCAAATGAAGCACGCACACTACTGTTTTTAAATTTTGGGCAAAGTTTGTGAAAAATTCTTAACCAACAATATATTCGTACAAGATTAAGTTGACACAAGAACTAAAGCCGTTGGGCAATTTAAAGCCTCGCCAATTCGAGCTGAAGAATAGCTTGAAATTGATGCTGATTCATTAGCATTCATTCTTCATTCTTTACGGCTCCGTCTCCTGAACTGCTGAACTTTCTCATAACTCATTGTTGTTGGCGAATCCTTGCGGAAGAAACTAAATCCTGTGTATTCCATCATCCTTATTATTTTTTGGTGTTTTTTTTATCGAAGGCCTCCTTTCACCTCTCGATCAACTTATCAATGCCATTCCGCAAAAAGTTACCCGATCTAGTATAAAAGACCTTCTTGAGGCCCTAAGTGGAGTCATCTTCATTGTCAATCGTAACACGTTGCTTTTATGGTTCGACAACGAGTGAAGAAGATGATAATCCGTCCGTGCAAGATACAGAGAATTTGGCGGTAGTAAAGGGTTTCTCATACGAGCACCTGGAGTGTTGCTGTGATGTCTTGCGTTAAGTTTGGACATGTAGGGGATATCTTTTCGGTCTGACTGTGGAGATGGGCTATTCTTTTGAGCACTTTCCAGCTTTTCGTCGAATTCAAAAAATTTTCCGCCATTTCAACCGGTTTTTTAACAAACCATTTCGTTCTTATGTTGCCGCCGGGGCGTAGTATTTAAGTGCGTCAACTTACACGCTGAAGGTTCCGTGTTCGATTCCGAGGCTAAACATTTTGTATTTTTTTTTTTTACGAACATCAATTCTCTGTGGGTAAGTGCTTCAACCCAAACGCAGAAAGCTTAGGTTCGATTCTTGGACTAGACACCAGGCATTTTTTCACAGCACCACGTCTTTCGAGTTGCTGACAGCACTCAAAGAGTACCAATTGTCTATGAAAAGCTTCTCATATCTCGCCTTTCGGAGTCGGTAAAAAACTGTAGGTTTCTTCTACTCGTGAGAGAAAAGTAGCACGCACAAGACGAGTAGTTGTTGTAGAAGCCCTGGTCCCTTATGGGCTGTAGAGCCACGCAATTATACATATACAACACTGACGAAAAAGGTTCTCAAATTTTGCCGTTTTCGCAAAACCTCTGGTAGAATATACTTTTGATAGAACAAGTGGTTGCCAAAGAAGCAAGACTTAGACCACTTATAGGCTGTAGTACTACAAAACTTATTTATATTTTGGTGGCTTAGGTTCACCTATCTTCTCTTGGCGTTCAGAAACTGCAATTATCAAGTCAAAGCACGAAAAATCCTTCTAGCTGGAGGCTTTAAGGGAGTTAAAATAACGCAAGATTAGACAGTGAATTATCCCAGTTGTCGAAAGGGATATTTTTTTAAGAACAATGAAACTGAGTTTATGGGGCCAAGACTTCTCAAACACTTCTACCAACCTCTGTGTAACACAACTCTTCACCCGCACAGGAGAAGATCATCAAAAGCATATGAAACAAGAGCCTACGTGAATATCGCAGGTTTAGTCAGATGGCACGGTACACTTTTCCCCCAATTCCAGAGATATTTTCACAAGACGACCTATCACCTGATAAGCCGAATTTAAAATCTGGTCAGACTACTACGACCAGTCGGATCCCCAAAACACTTAGAAACGGTAGTCAGGCACTTGCGCCAATTTGTCTAACGCACGTGCAGGCGAAAATTTAGTGTGTTGCTCTTTAATATGAATACGAGTACGTTTCTTAGGAACTCAGTGTTATACGAACTAATCGCTGTCAATGTCCTAATACGGCCTTTACTCATCTAGCAGACTGAAAAGCAATTATTGCAAATCTGAAATGCAAATGCAAATGCAATTAGTCACATTAGTTGTCACAACAAGCCGCCGCTCAGAACACTCATCCCATCCGAATCTTTACTGCCTTAGCGTAATCTTAATCAGAACTAAGTCTTGTCAGTGAGCAAGAAATTAGCGGTAAGTTTGACGAATTGCATCTTAATTCTCAGTATGAACTTCCCCTGAGACAGACCGAGTCTACTCATGGTATAATGGGAATCACTTTGGTATTGTAGAATCATTTCATCAAGATGAGCTAAACTTCGGAATCATTGCTTTGCTTTTGTAAAGGGATACTTGAGACATTTCGTGTTAATCAAAGAATTATTTCTCCATACCAAATGATAAGTCATCTTCCTACAAAATTTCATTCAAATCTAAGCCAACATTTCGGAGATTAGTTATCCAAATGATTTTGATCGTCAAAATTTCCATGACTGATGAAATCAGCCGATGAATACGTTGAGCACGCGTCAAAAGCCAATGAGCAATCCAAAACGAAGTCACGCGATCTGTATCCGTACGCTGAACTCTGAATGTCCGCAAAACAAACCGCGGAAGTCACTCTTGAAGACTCACTCACTCTCAGAAATCACCGCTTTAAGTAAGAATTTAGTCAAAGATCCATGCAAATTTTGAATTTCAAGCAGTTTTGAGATCTGCAGCAGTGTTATCACTCTCATTTCTGTAGAGTTTTGAACTCAGCGAAATTTCCCCGCCTCCTTTGTCTGGCAATCTTCAGGAACAGATTTAGGTTTTCGCTCAGTATTGACGCAATCTGCTTGCATATCCACACCGTAAGTGCGCAAATGCCTTCAATTCTTCTCTTCTCTTCGTTTTGCATTTTTTTAGAAACACAAAACGTCGACAAATGCCAGCATACCTCCGATTGCGTCGTAACCGGGTGTCTCGCATAAAACTCAACACCAGACGCGCCGCGCCGCGCCGCAGTTTATTTGTTTGTGAGTCAGAAGCCGGTTTCTTACACGCTGTGCAAGCTAACTGGTCACACTAGACGTGAACCTGCGTCAATCTCTTTCCGCCGGCACCGATGCAGTCTCTGTCGCGGAACGCGACCCGATTCCGAGATTCCACGGCCGTCTCTTAAGAACCGATTCGCCAGCTCCGCCGGTTAGTCAGTGCTTAGATGTGACCGTGTACGGATGTGAGGACTTCGTGCGAAGCGAGTTTGCTCTGTTAATTACCTCAAGCGGCTATCTAGTCATTCATAAAGAAACCAAGTGAGAGGAGCTCTGTAGACAATTACGTGTCACACATGTGTGTTTGAGAAATTGTGCGAGACGTCACGACGACGAGGGATCTAATTGTGTTGACTGGGGGAAACGATAGTTCAAGGTCGCGTGAACATGCTGCCGCTGATAGCGATGCTTACTACTGCACTACTGTGCCTGTGCAGTGCACAGATGTGGCAATTCGAATCGAAAGATGGTGAGTGCATTGAGAGGAGTTTGTAAAGATCTTAGGAATGCTTTCAGGCATTCGCTCTCGGGGGTAAAGTGGCGTCTTAAGTCAGTCATGTTTGCTCTAAATCTACTCAAGGCTATGAGAGAAGGCGGTCATGCCTCTCGTTGTTTTTATTTAAATTCTGCACTCGTTTTTTGTTGACGGAACTCCGACGGATACCTACGTCACGGAGCAAAAAAAAACTGGTTTGAGAATGTTGTCAAAAATGAACACTTTTCAGATGTTGTTGAATAAACTTAAGTCTAAGAGGTTTGTTGTCTTTTTTTGCGCATTCGATGTGATAAAGCCGTCTTCAAGGTTGTTAACTTCGTCACTTTGCAATGCATTGCATTTATAAATTCATGAAGTGTCTCTGATTTCGCTTCGTTCACAAGCATGTCTACTTAATGAGGTTATCATCTCCCTGCTTATGTTTTGGTGACTGTGAATGAAGTCCCAACCGTTTGCTTGACATGTGTTCTTTTTTGTGGGCATGCAGTTTGGAATGCAGAAGTCAGAAGCTTAAAAGAATCGAATCTCTCCAGTCACTTATCTAGGAGGGATTCTGTTAAGTTTATGAAAATAAAGTGGGGCCTTGCATATTTTATCGGTTATAACGGTAATTACATAAACCTTGCGAAAAATAAAAAGCGTCTCTGATTATTACAATTCGGCATACGTTGATAGCTTGACTCGGAAAGCGGACATATCTCGAAATGCCAAAATTCTGAATTGCCCAAAATTCCGAAATGCCCAAAATTCAGATGTACTCAAAATTCCGAAACATATTCAAAATTTTCAAATAATCCAAACTTCCGCAACACCCTCAAATCCAAACAATAAAATTTCCATTATCTCATGTTCACCAAAATCCCGAAATTCACAAAATGCCCAAAATCTCACGGTGCCCAAAATCCCGAAATGCTCAAGATTCAAAAATGCCCAAATCTCGAAAAGTCAAAATCTCCGAAAGCCTATTATCTGACAATCTTGTAAAAAATACTTCAGCGCTTGTTTTAAATCTTACAGCGATCCTAAGGATTGTGTATGCAGAGGGAGCGTGCTGGGGAGATTTCGAGCATCTCTCGAGCACACTTAGGTGATCAAAGTCATGCCATGACAAGGCCCCGAGGTATAGAGGAAGAGAGCGAGAAGTGGTGTCGATGCAAATTGCTCTTATATGTCTGCACATTGTAATGGGGAAGAAAAATCGAGTGGGAAGACGAGTTCTTTAACTGAACTGTACGTCTGAAAGTGCGCTTACGGATGAATTAAGGGACATTCCCAGCAAAGCTTGTATTGTGGGTGAATTTTTGAAATGGTAGAATGCAGTTCGCAATGCGACAAAGCCAGGGCATTTCGTTGATGCTTAAGATTTGTATGGACGTGCAACGTTTATTTTCAATTTTAAGGATTATTATAAATTAAAAATTAATTTACGGAAGAACAAAGTCCAATCAAGTCTTAGAGATATTTTTCTAAAAGCCAAGGCAATAGACAACAATTGTAATTTCTGTCCATAACGCTCGATATCCATGCATAGCAAACGATCTTTCATATAATTACAAGATCCGGGCAGGACTTCATGCGTGGAGGAAGAACAATATTTATTTTTTACAATTCAATTTTGCCCACTAGTTAGAAAGGCTGAAATATGCTCAACTGTCATTACAATCATCGGTATAACTGGCATCGTGATTTTTCATCTGGGGGACCTGGGGCTCAACCAACATGCCTCTCCAGCTGGCACAATTTCTTGCCAGCTGCCTCCAGTTGAGCACTCCAAATTGGTTAAGGTTCTTCTCCACTTGTGTGCGCCATCTCAACCTCGGCGGTCCTCTGTTGCGTTGTCCCAATGGCTCGGTATCGAAGACTTTTCGGGCCGGAGCAGTGGTATTCACTAACACAAACAGGGCTAAGAATCGCACGCTGAACTTTTCACTTGAAAAGACTGAGGGCTTCCTTATCTGCTTTCAGTAACGTCCAAGTTTCCGCGCCGTAAAGGGGGACTGGGATAAACAAGCTGTTATACAAAGCCAGTTTAGTCCTTTGAGAAAGGGCTCCATTACTCAATTGCCTCTTGAATCCAAAGAAGCGGCGAGTTATTTTAAACATCTGATTATACTTAATAAATGTTCAAAAACTGGAGCGGAACTCAAGGTCAAGTAAAGAAGTTAGAATTCTAAGCGAGGAAAACGCCTAAATTTATGCAATTATTTATATGCCTATTTTGTCTGTGTAAGCCGGCTCACAAAGGATTGCAAGTGCACCTTAACAGGAATGCGTAATGATATTGCCTCAAAGAAATACGGAGGTCATCAATCACATTATATTGTGTTTCATATTTCAGAAAGCAAAGTGGCACCATAAGAATGACAGGTTTTAACCGGATATGGTGGTTATAAAAGTTTTTACTTCCAAAACAGAAAAATATATATTATGTCTTTTTACCACTCTTAGTGAAGACAAGTCAGTGAATATTGTAACGATATATTTGTATACCCAGTTTTTAGCAAATATTTTGACATGTTGTAAGCATTCGCGAAAATTTAATTTGGCATTGCAGAAAGTTGAGTTCGGGTCTCTTCAATCTTGGGAGTCAGGCGGGGCCAAATCTGGTGAATAGGCTGGCTGAGGCATGATACGGTGTTGTTTTTGATTAAAAAATTACAAACAATCAATGATGAATGCATTTTCCAAACGCTTCATGCCGATAATTTCCAAAAAAATTGCATGACACGAGCCATCCGCTATTGGAACATCTTCAGCAGCTTATTTAATAGTAAATTCGACGATTCTCTATGACAATTTCCTTCACTTTCTCAACATTTTTATCGGTTGTTGATGTGGTGGGGCGTTTAGGGCGACCGTCGTCTTTCACATCTTCTCAACCTTCTTTGAAAAGTTTATGCTACTTGTAAACATTTTTCAGAACACTAGCCGTACGGTTTTTTCCATTCCATTTTTTTTTTTTTTGACAGCAGGAAACCACATTTAACTTTAATGCCTCTTAGAAAGAAAATAAATATGCTATGTAGCTGAAACTGTTAACATATGGCCCAAGTTAAAGGAGTCCCTGAAGGGGATTTCGAAAAAATCGTGAACAGCAGCCCTCAGGCTGGCCGAACTGTTTAACTTACGTTTTATTTATTCTGTTACCTCTATTGTTCCTGTCGATCGACGGACTGCCCTGCCTGCCTAGTCTTTCCTTATCACTTTCCATCGTTTGCCGGTTGCATACTGACACAGTTGTTTTTCTGGCTGCTGCAATCATGAAAGTGTACTGAAGGTATGTTATGATTTAAAGCTGTTTTACAATTCTCTTTTGAAATAGCACGGTTGCAGCAGACGGGGTTCGACGCCCATGAATCTATTATTTTCGAATTCTTACTGGGGGGTAAATTAGACGGAATTTATCTATAAACACTTTACTTCTTCTAAATTAATTTGTTTGTTCTCTGAAAACGTTTTTCTTTTCAATTTCGAAAATATGCTTCACTGTCCTGGCCCGGTATAGCCTCAAATTTCTTCTTCGTTATCATTTGAAGTTGATGGTCGCCTTGCTTATATTTCGTCTTTAAAGCTCTTTGAAAATTTGTATGCCATTCATGAGCTCTTGTTTTCGAACGAGCTTGCTGATCCAAGTCCTTCTGCAAAATTTTCAACGTCGCGGCGGAAGAAATTTTTGAATAGTAAAAGGAAATAGGACTCGTACAATTTGACAGAGATAGCAATGACAGAGTAGTGACAGAAATCCCAAAGAAATTCAACGTCTCGAAATATCTTACACACACCAGTGGGCACATCAACTCTCCATTACACACTAGATTAATTAAGATTTAATTCAAAGATAATGATTGCAAAATAGCGACGCTATGTTAAGGTCAACGATGTTAACTGTGTTGCACTGTGGCATCTTCTCTGCTTCAGACATTCAATAGAATTTCTGATTAGATTAGGAAAGCAGTTGCCATAGAGTGGACAGACAGTAAATCGAATAAATTACGTCAATTTCGCAAAAACCGCGCTCGCGCTCGTTCTTTCGACTGAAAACCTATCAGGGAGAACGCAGGTAATTGGACTTTAATCATTTTCGCGAAAGCTTGCTCCAAAGCCGGTACGGCCATAAATGAACACATGTCATGAGCACGTTCTTTAGGTCTGGTTTTCTATTGAAAATAATTTAAATACACGTTTGATTGATCTGAGAATCAATTAAATGTGAATATTCGTGTGTTACGACATTGGTATCGTGTGATCTGCATTGGAATTAAGTGTAAGCAGAGATCCTTTTCCTACTTGCAGAACAAGTTGTCTATGGACATGAAGTGCTTTAGGATTGCCAGATGCAACCGGATTTTTTTCTTCTTTTAATTCAGTTCTATAAGTGTGATTTAATTTGTGTTTTTTTTTCAGATAACCTCCCGGAAGGAAGTCCCTGCATCCCCAAAACTGGTGGAAGTGGTATCTGCACGCGAATCGATAAGTGTGAACCAGTCCTTAAGCAAGAACTGAAGTATGCCAATCTGTCGCGCTGTTCTTTTATACACATCACTGAAGTGATATGCTGTCCAAAATCAAATGAACCAAAGTATGTATGAATTTGCTTGTAAATGTAGAGTGTTCCCATGTTTTCTCAATTTTGTTAAATGAAAGACCCATTGTAGCTCACAGGTTTTCAGGTGCTTTCTGCAATGTTTTCAGACAAAGTTTTCAACTGTTATATCAGAGATCGTGCCGTGACCTTGTGACCTTGTGACCTTGTGACCTTGTGACATTAGGCCCTGTGACATTGCGTGAGAGGACTGATAAAATGCTGAAGTAACACATCACTCAATAAGTCCCGGGCTAACTTTATTCGTCAACATAGTTTCCTTCAAGAGTGATAGAATCAACCCAACGCCGCTCTAACATTTCGATATCTTTTCCATAGAACGATTTATCTTTGGCTTCAAAATAGGCTTCAGTCTCGGCGATCACCTCCTCATTCGAGCCATATTTTTTTCCGGCGAGCATTTTTTGAAGTCTGAAAAGAGGTAGAAGTCACTGGAGGCCAAATCTGAAGAATACGCGAAAGCAATTCAAAGCCCACTTCATAAGAGCCAGCTTCTTGACACGGTGTATTGTCTTGGTGGAAGAGAATTTTTGTCTTCTTCATATGGGACCGTTTTATTGCAGTTCCTTCCTTCAAAAGCACCACTAATGCCGTGTAGTATTCGCTGTTGATCTTTCTGTCTTTCTCAAGATATATGATGAATAAAATTCCGTACGCATCTCAAAATACGGATGCCATAGCCTTGCCAGCCGACCTTTGTATTCTTGGATGCTTTGGGCGTGCCTCACCGGCTGCTATCCACTCCGCTGATTGCCGATATGACTCTAGAGTGTAGTGGTTGATCAATGTTTCACATTCCAATGCAAAAAGTCCTTTTTTTCTGGTGAAACAGCTCCAAACAGCTCTCAGAATCATCGATACGGTGTTTTTTTTTGGTCCATTGTGAGCAAATGTGGCGCAAATTTCGAAGACAGCTTTCTCATGGACAAATGTTCATGCAAAATAGTACACACACTGCCTTCTGATATCTTTAAGGTGTCAGCTATCTCACGCAATTTCATTTTGCGCTTTTCCAAATAGATTTTGTGTACTTTTTTAACGTTTTTTAACGTTTTCAGGTGTAACCACCTCAATTGAGCTTCCAGAGCGTTCAGCATAGTTGGTGTCTGTACGGATACGTTTAAAGTCAGCATACCACCGACATATAGTTGTTTTTGATGGATCAGAGTCCCTGTAACACTTTTTAAGCCATTTCTGAGCTTGCACGGTATTTTTCCCATCAAAACGTAGCGTTAAGCCAACACACTAAATTCTGTTTTTTGAATTTGTTTTAAGAATCGCAAAAGTAGCGTCACTTGAAGCACTGTAACTTGTAACCTAATAATCAGATTGTCATGAATATTTGATAGGTATCATTTGCCTGTTTGTACATCCTAAAAAATTATGGGTTTTTCTTAGTGGGGCCCCTTTTATGTCAGTACCGGGGCTTATTGAGTGATGTATTCGGTAAAGGGGTGCAAGATAAGCCCTCCCCCGAATGGGCACATAATCAATTTGAGAAAGGCACAACATTAAACACGTTTAACCTCCCATGTGTACTCCTCCTAAGATTCTCTACTTATAGTGGCTACGTTACGAATCAAAACATTTCGAATATATTTTAATAAATTTAAAGTATTTCTCGATTGGAAACAGATCCATTATCGCAAATGGCAACCATTCAACTGTGACACTTCAAATCGCAGCTGATCTTAACAGTTGTCAGATGCCAGCGTTGCCAGCTTGAAACCATGGGATATCTTCTTCGAGTATCCGTACAATCGGGTGCTCACTTTGACCTTAGCCAACATACCCCTCCTGGCAGTCTGGTGTCCCAACAGCTGTCCCAAATTTCTCATATCAATTTGGTTGAGGTCCTTCTACACTTGTATGCACTTTTTGAGATGATGAAGTTCTTAATCGCGTTTTCGCAATGGATCGTATTGAAAGAGTTCTTGGAACAAATCTGTGTTGTCAATATGTTGAACATGCCCTAGCTGTTTTAATTCTTGTATCAATAGACGCTTGACTGGCGCATACCGCCGTACAGTCTAAACGTTAAATCTTATCCTTACACAAGCAGCTCTTAAAATCGCACGCAGAAGTTTCTTGTGTGACGCTTTGTCCGAGACGTCAATGTTTTGCGCCCTTTCTTGATGCCTATTTTAGCTGCTTACGTTTCAATTCCAGTAAGCGCCTCGTTGACCACTTAATATGTTCGCGCCAGCCAGCAGCTGAACAAACTTCTAAAAGGTAATTTACCTGGGGTTGACTTGTGATTCTCGCACGATCTCTTCAAGAATTAAATTTAAAACGTCACAGGATAGCTTGTCAGTGTGTCTAAAACCTCTCTTGACATTTAAGACCTCAGTGAAGAAACTTCCAGCTTATGAACATCTTTAACCATTTTCTGATCACCTCCATTTCTTTTTTCCTTGTACTCATTCAAAAACTTACCCCTCTGTCTCACTCTTTCACAGAAAACAAACACCTACCGTAGGTTCACCAAGGACGATCGAAACAAAATACGACAACGTTCGTCCATCAAAAGCAGGTACAGAGCTCCTTCAGTTCTCACCCGACATTTTTACAATCTGGTCCTCTTTCCTTACAGCTTGCGAGAAATATGCTGCGGAAAACCCTGCAAAACTCGGTTTTCAGATCATAGACGGGGATGGGGCCAATCCCGGGGACTTCCCCTATCTCGGAGGTATGCTCTACAAGTCGGAAAAAGCTGGCAACGAGTACGATTTGAACTGCGGTTGCTCCCTGATATCGGAGAAGTTTGCAATGACCGCCGCGCATTGTGTTCAGGAGTGGCCAATGTTGGTGCGATTCGGAACAGTCGACTGGAATCCGACAGACAGTGTGACTTACAAGTACGATGCGAAAATAAAGGTAAGGCTTTCGAAGAGCATCATTTGAAATATTTGCCCAACGACTATCATTCCAGAACATTACAATGCACGATGATTACCTGCCCTCGTCCTTCTACAATGACATAGCGCTGATCGAGTTTACGGAACCCGTGGAAATGTCAGCCTTCGTCGCCCCAATTTGTCTGCACTCAGAGATGGATGACATCGATTCGTCAACGCTGCTCAAGGTAGCCGGCTGGGGTATCGTAAATGTCGAGAGTGAGTCCCACATCCTCTCATAAGAAAGCCCACACCACAAGTTATTTCTGTTTCATCTCTTTCAGCTCGAGCCACAGCGAATCTGTTAACGTGGATAAATATCACAAGTGTCGCCTTGAGCGAGTGCAATGCCACACACGTTGGGTATGGCGTTTCGCGGAAGTATGCCCGTGGCCTCATTGACTCTCAGTACTGTGCCTATGACACGCAGTTCAAGAAGAGCTCCTGTAATGGTGACTCCGGTGGTCCGCTCAGCATAGAGGTCGGCAACTGGACCGAGGTTGTGGGCATTGTTTCGTTTGGAAACGCCTGCGGATCTAGAATACCAAATGTTTACACACGAGTCGCCTACTTCGTCGACTGGATCGAAAAGATTGTCTGGCCCAATGGAGCCGGCAGCGGTTCATAGTGCATCGCTGTGTCTTCAAACAATTGTATTAATTTTCTCTTTTAATGTTTTTCTGTGATAATTCCGAATTTTGTTTAAGTTCTTTTTGTTATATTAGAAAGGTGGCGTCACAGTTCTTCAACGGTGATCTACGCCACATTTTTTTTTCTAAATAAATTTTATATTTTCTAATTTCCGATTTGTTGAGATTTTTGAAGACCAAATTCAGCTGGCAGGCAGAATTCAATTTGGGCGATGATAGACAAGAATTCCGTCCTCCTGACTTAGGCGAGGTCAAATTAGCTACATATATCGAAACTGAAGTCAAACAAAGCTGCTGGAGCGGGCAGACTGTCCGCAGAGCTGTGTAAATCAGCTGGAGATTACCAGGTTGGGTGCATGTACAAGCTCATTAGTTAAATGACACCCGATGAGTATCACTTCCACACGAAAGAAGACCCCTACGACTGCGCCACTGGTCGGCCTCCTCAATTTCGCCTACAAGATCCCCTTGCCGTTTTGTGTGAACGCCTGAAACCATTCGTCAATAGTCTGATAGGACCTTATCAGGGTGATTTAAGACCAGAGTAACCCACAATAGGTTAGATCTTCACTTAACGGCAGATTCTAAAAAAAGACCCAAGAAGTACTGATCGACACTACTGACTATTCGTCGATTTCAAGGCCGCATAGTACAGCGTGCATGGAGACGAGCTATATAGTGCCATCTCTAGTATTTTCAGATTGTGGAGGATGGTGATAATTAACTCTCACTGCTCCGTCAAGGTCAGTAACGAGCGCACAGAAACCTTTAATGTCAAAAAATGTTTTACACAAGGCGACGAGCTGTCATTTGGATTTTTCAACACCATCCTTGAGAAGATCGTTCTTAACTCACAAGTCAACACCAGAGTCACAACTTCCAAAAGTGAGTTCAATTGCTAGCTTACGCCGACGAGATTGACGTGATTGGACAAACACAGCGAGCCGTCAATGAGGCGTTTGCTGGCACTGAAGCGAAAGCGTTGTCATCAAGGAAGGAAAACAAAACAATGGTGACGCTTCAGACAGAGCGTCCCACTACGCAACAAAATGGTCAAGGAATTGGTTTACATTGATTCCGCGGTAAATACGGACAACAACATCAGTACTGCAGTACTGCAGTGGCTGCTTCTTTGGGCTCAAGAGGTATTTGAGTAATAGAGCCCTCTCGCAAGGACTAAACTGGTTGATCATCCACGTCGTCTTTTACGGAGCGAAAACTTGGGTGTCCTTAGTCTTTTCGAGAGAAAAGTTCTATGTGTAATATTTGATCCTGTTTGCGTTAATGGCATTTGGAGAAAAAATCTTTGGTCGCCCAATTTTTTGCCACTGAGAGAGTTTTGAATAGAGCAAATCATCATCAGAAGATGCATGATGGATGCATCAAATCTTCTCAATCAAATTTCGTTAATTCGTTCCAGGTCATCAAAGGTGTCGTGTTACATTGTCATGATAGAAGACAAATCTCTTTCTGGTCACTCTCTGATTGTTTCATTCTAAAGGTGCAGCAGAGAATAGAATTAACCGTTTCGCCACATTTTATCAGCTCACAAAAGTCCTTTTTTTCTTTCAATGTCATCAAACACTCAACATATCCTTGTCTGTGACTAACTCAGGCTTCGAAGTCGCTTACCATGGATTTCTAGATTTTTTATCTCTTTTATTTTATTGCCCAAAATGAATTGCTTCAAAAATGTTTTCATTTAGTTACGTTGCAGCGGCGTGTCACTAAAATTTTTCGATCACTTAAATTTTCCGTTAATTTATGTGGCATTCGAACATCGAGATCCTTGTTTTAAACGATTCCAAGCTGTCATACGGTTGATGTTAAATGCCTCCGCTTATTCTGACAACTTCTATTCGGGTCTTGCTCCATCAGTTGTCAAATTTCTTCTACTTTTACAGTGACAAACCAACAAGTGACATATATTTACGGTACAGAATAGAACAAACCACTCCTGAGTTTGGCCTTCAGTCACAGAATTCTCGCCGTAAACATTGGCAACCTGGTTTAGATTCGTAGCAGCGCATTCAGTCTCAACCAAAATTCTTGTAAAGAAATTCAGGCTACAGCTTGAATGATATTGACCTTAACTGCTTGAAACTAATCCGGATTGCTGACATAACTTCTCTTCACGGTTTCCCCCAGAAAAAGCTAAAGGGGTCAAATCGCTAATTGACATCGCTATCGTCAAAGAACTTCTTTGAGAAATAAGTGTTTAATGTTTCCCAACTCTGTTTATGCTTGATTTGATCATTTCGAGAGGAAAACAGTCAGTGTCGTCATATGTACCAACATGTAACATGCCTGTAACTTAAAAAAAAAAAAAAGAAACAAAGGTGGCAAATATACATTCGATTATCGATTCTTTTTTATTTTGTTATGTTGGTACACTCGTCTCGACCCTATGTTTACAGTTTCAGCTATATAACATATATATATTTTTTTTTTTTGAGAGGGATTTAAGTTACACGTATTTTGTGTGTTCGGCGATTTCCTTCTGTCGAAAAAAATGGATCAAAAATTTAAATTTTGTGTGAAAAATGGATGAAATGTTACAGTGGCAAACGGTGAGTGTACTCTGAGTCAAAAAAATGTTAACAAGTGGTATAAGCTTTTCAAAGAAGATCTATAAAATGTGAATGACGACGGTCGCCCTGAACGCGCCAACACTTTAACAACTGATGAAAATGTTGAGAAAGTGGAGAAAATTGTTATGGAGAATCGTCCAGTTACTATGAGAGAAGTTCCTGAAGATGTCGGCATAGCGGATGGCATGCAATTGCTTCGGAAATTTTGGGCATGAAGCATGTGGCAGCGAAGTTCGTTCCGAAATTGCTGAATTTTTAGGCATGAATACGGTGTTGTTACGACCACCGTAATCACGCCTCAGCCACCATATTCAACAGATTTGGCCCCGTCTAACTTTTCTTTGTTTCCAAGATTGAAAAAACTCATGAAAGGATGGCGTTTTGCGAAGATTGAGGAGATTCGATGAAAGAGCTCAAGGCCATACCAAACAGTGCATATCAGAAGTGCTTCGAGGATTGAAAGAAACGCTGGCGCAAGCTGAGGGGGACAAAATAGAAATTGATAAACAAATAAAAATTTTTTGAGAAAAATTAAAATTCGCCTTATTTTTGAACAGACCTCGTATAACCTATTTCCGTTGATCATCGTTGAGGGTAGTCACCAATGCGCTTTATTCACAAACAACTAGCCATAACGTCAATCACACCTGAATCACATTTGATATTTGATTTTTAAATGAGATGGCTGGACAAAAAAAAAGCTGAGTGGGATCGGCGTTATGAAAAAAAATTCCACCCCTTCTATTTATAACATGCACAAGGGTGTAGTTCCACTATAAATCAGTGCAATTGCTGGGATATGCTGATGTCATCCATTCTATCGCCCGTGCCCAGCAAGACGTTTTAAAAGCATTCTATTGAAGCGCTGGCGAAACGAGCTGGTTTAAGAGTGAACGAGTATAAAAAAAAATGTATGCTGTCGACAAAGAATCGATCCGTCAAACAACACATCGGTCGGAATGTGACAAATAATCAGAAGTTTGTCTACCTCGGGGCAAACTTGAACTTCACAAACGACACCTTAGTGGAGCTTCGGCGGAGAATCACCCTTGGCAACCAGTGTTGTTTCGGAATGTCAAAACAGTTAGGGTCGAAACTCCTGACTCGAAGGACCAAGATATTTCTTTACAAGACGCTTATCCTACCCGTACCCTTATACGGAGCCGGGTGCTGAACGATAAGCCAAACGGCAGAGCAGATCCATAGTTCCTTTAAAAGACAAATTCTGAGATGAATATATGACCCTGTTCCCGAGGAAAGCAAATGGAGGAGAAGACACAATCGCGAACTCTATGTGCTGTACTAAGATGTGGATTTGGTTCGAAAGTCAAAAATACATCGACTACGGTAGCTCGACCACATCGAGCGAATGGACAACATAGCTCCAGCTAAGAGGGTGTTCCAATCCCAGCATCCGGGTTCAAGAAGGAGAGGAATGCCGAACCTGCGGAGCTTGGTCTTGACAACTGCTCGGGACCTTCAAGAATGGAAGGCAGCTATAACTCAGGTTCATACCTTTAAGAGGTCGCAGGCCTCATTCATATATACGTAGTTCCACTAGTACAGCACATTGCCCCTTAGAGTGTTTTAATTGTTGCCCTAAACCAGCAGCTTATTTTTTTCATTTGAACGTATCGAAGGCATCGGTAAATTTGTACGCGTCAAAACAAAATCGATTGAGTAACTCGGCGATAAAGTGCATCCAATCATTCACAGATCAGTTGTGATTGCGATTGAGTGGTGATCGGAACTTAGAAAAGTTGCATCGAAGGGAAAATAGATTCTTATCAAAATTGTATTTCATCTGTGAATGTAAGATGTGGTTGGTCTTTGCCGTGCTCTTCGCATCCTGCTGCGGCCCATCATCGCAACGGTCAATTCAATCGGGTGAGTGACAACTAGTAACAACTAAGCAACTAAAAGAAGTGAATTCAATTCAGCCTTTGTCGGTTTTGTAATATCAGTCAGAGAGGAAGACACTTAGAAGAAGTTTGCGTAAAAAAAAGTTTCCATTCTGATAATGACGTCAGATTTGGCTTTTATTCGAAGTGCAAAATATGAAAACCCGAAAAAACGTTCATCAAATAAATCAAAACACTTCACGGATGATAATCGACGAGCACAACACGAAGAAGGTTCACGCGTTTCAATTTAAGATCGTGAGATCAGTTGTGCGTCATCATAAATTTAATTTCATGTGAATTTCAGACTGATTATTGAGAGAATTTAGCTAGCCGCTGATAACCTGTTACGCATCTATGGAATTCCTACTTCTGACATGCGGTTTGTTAGACAAAAGCAAAAGTCGCAATATGAGCAAAATATAAACAAAGGCTGTAGCATACGCAGATCGTGAATACATGACGTTAGCAGAAGGGACACAGTTATTATGTGCAGAGTGCCTTAAACAGAAGTGGTGTTTAATTACAGAAACATAACCTGGTGGGTGCTTAGGACGCAAGAAAACATAACTTCTTTAATATTCAGTTGTGTTGTGAGTGCTTTTGTACTCTCGCAGGTTGAAATGTTCCAGAGCAATCATAACTTAGCAAGCACTAAATGCATTTCGTAAGGAGTCTGTGGCGTCGATGGCAGCTTCATAATCTTGAGTGTGTTGCGATGAACAAATGTAGCAGCATAAAATAGACAGAGGGTATTTTGGAGTGTAGCTAAGAACTTACGTAGGAGGCGAACGAAGAAAGATTATAACTAATGCTTTTGGCCTATCACGTCAGTGGGCAAACCGTCTTGGGATATGGCGAGTTTTATGCTGGTATTCATTTTGCCGTCGATGCAATTTGAGTCCGGTTTCTTAAACAAGTAGGCAAGGAGGCGCACGTTATCGTACAGTTTCCAGTTCCTTAAACTCGTTATTACGTTAGAAAATGAAAGCTCTTCTGCCACAAGGACTTTCACTTTGATCGTTCTTCCAGGTTTGGAAGAAGTTAATAGAGGAGGGGGGACAGCACAGCATCTGAGACTGTTTGTAGGAATCGAACAACGAAGAACGGTGACGATTCAAGATGTAAGAGTATTTGAAATTGGAAGAGCGTGCTTTAGGAGGAAGAGATGGATGAAGATCACCATCATCATCAGAATTTTCCACTACTGGGGTCACGGGGACAATGCACGTACCAGAAACCTCCAGGACGCTCGATTTTCCGCCATCGACTCTAACTCATCAGGAGCTATTCCCAAGCGCAACCAGGCGAGTTTATGGACATGATCCAACCCTGGGTCTGCCGAGCGATAACCTACCTGATGGAATTACATCTAAGGCACGCTTCGGAAGTTGTGTTGCAAAGCACATTCGTACAAGGTGGCCAAACCAACGATTAAAGCCGTAGAAGTAAAAGCTGCTCAACATTGAGTTCCCCCCTGAACCGTCGCGTTTGTCGTGTATCACGGCGAGTAACTCCCGCAAAGGCACGGAGGAATTTCATCTCGGGAGCCTGTGTTAGCGATCTTATTCCTTCGGTTACTACCCAAATTTCTTGACCATAGGTGAGGGTTGGAACGAACACTGAGTTAGAAACCGATAACTTGACTTTCACACTAAGCTCGGCCTTCCTTATTACTGATCTACCAAGCTGCTTCAAAATTGATTCAGCCTGGCCAATCCTACAAAAAAGCTCAGTGTTGTTTCTCCCAACACTCGTGAAAAAGACCCCAAGATACTTAAACTTTTCCACCTGTTTCAATGCAACTCCACCAACATGTAGAGTGCATTGGATAAGCGTTTTGAAAATAACCATTACTTCGGATGTTAGATCAGCTTACAATTCTGAAATCCGACAGCAGACCCCCTTTAAAAGAACTTTTGGGGGGAGAGTATCTTTTTCTAAAGGAGAATTTGTGGAAGGGGGAGCGTTATTATTATCTAAACTAGGCTCCTAAGCTAACATAAGTCTCACAATCGTGACGACCACGCCATTGTGATCGCTGCACATCCAACCGTATTTGGAGGCAAAGGACAATTTGAAGCAACCTTGGTGAAGCTTAACACATTGTACATTTTAAATGAAGTACAAGTAAGACGAAATTAATTCTGGAAGGCGGTGGCAATGGTGTGACCAGGGACATTAATACGCTAAGACTAAGTTTTACCAAGACGGCTGGGCCATTCTTCTTCAGTCCAAGACGTACAAGAACATTGAAAAAGTTTTGACTTGATGACGTGGTGACGTGATAGTATGAAAAGATTGGAAACAGAACTAACAATATTAATTGCAGCATAGAATTTGTTTTCATAAGCATTTTCTGTTGAAGTTTATCCTACGTTCATGTTTTTAGAAATTGCTGACACGGTGCACTGGAAAAAGTGGACGAAGTGGGGTCACTCGAACGTTTTATCACCAACAACACACAAGAGACGAATATGCTTTTACATTGATAATGCCACACGGGTTAGTTGGGAGCGAGAACAATCGCAAACGACAGCACAAATAATGCACAATCGAATGGGGGTTCTCGTGAGTTCAGGGTGAGGTATTGTTTATTTTGGTGAACTGGGTACGGAGTGTGTGCAAAAACACGCCAAAATTTAGTGAAATGCTATCAAACTATCGATAACAAATAACTCAGTTAACATTGAGCGTTAATGGTTTCCCATTCCTGAAGAAAATTCAGTCAATGTTTGTGGAGCACTTGAGGATTGTGATCTCCCTCAAGAAGATAATTTTCCAACAGAATGCAATATCTAGTGGTCGCCGTGGCATAGTGGTAAATGCGTCGACCACCACGTCTAGGTTAGATTTTCGGACGCGACACATCGCTTTTTTTCATGGCACCAGTCAAAGAGTATCAACTGTGTCTAGAAAGCTTCTCAAATCTCGCCGTTCGGAATCGGTGAAACGACAACAACAGCAGAACCCTTCATCCTTCATGGGCTGGGGCTACAATCCGAAGTGGACGTGGAACCAGCTGCCTCCAGTTTGATTTAGGTACATCGCCATTTGTGCGTTTCATATAAGGGGTGGACGTCCTTTGTGGCGCTGTTCCAATGGCTCGGACTCAAAGGTTCTTTGGGCTGGAACTGTATTGTCCATACACTTTACATGGCTTCGCTATTTTAGGCGTTGTATTCTTAAATATTTGACAGAGCACATGCCACGCTTGTGATCTGTAGAGTTTGTCCTTAAATTTTCTCCTGCAGATGCCATCAACGAAAGCAGAACCGCACGCCGCCTGCAGAACTATCGTCTCAAAAAGATTACGTGTTTCCTTATCTGTGTTGAATAACGTTCAGCTACTTTCAGTTTGGGACAGAGATGATGAAGGTGTTGTACAAAGTCAGCTTGATCTTTCGAAAGGGATTCCAATACTCAATCACCTTCTGAGCCCATAGAAAAATCGATTAGAAAGAGTGATATCAAGCTTGATTTTGGTACTGATGTTGTTGTTCCTTTTTACTGCGGAGGCCATATAGACGAAGTCGTTGGTTTCCGCCACCCTCGTACTTGCTTACCATCAGACCTCTTTAAATCGTTTCTGTTTCAATGATAGCGACGGCTGAGCTTGCATACAAGACTTCTATACTCACAGGTAAAGATATTTAGCCTGTCTGCTGCCTGCAACAAATCCACTTTCATGTAAACGTTATCCTCAATAAGCCTTCTTTCTCTTAATAAATTAAAACTGTAGATTGACATAAAGCTCAATTGTTGTTTTTTTTTTTCAGACGATCGACTCTACATGACACCAAGTGGGCATGGAACCATCTTTCCACTACAGAATACTCACAGATCAAGGTATGTCGCGGAAGAAATTCACGCCTAAAATTATGCAAAATTATAAATTTTCTCCAGTCGATCGTTATTAGAGAACGTGATACCTGAAACGGTTCCTGCATCGCTCACTGCACCAATGGAAACCAGGGCTCTATCTGACCTCCACGCCAATCAAAATTGGAACTCTATTCAACAAAGGGATATCTGTAACTCACCAGCTGGACTTGGGGTCTGCGTAGCCATTCACCTGTGCGAGCCATATCGCGACGGAACTGTCAATTACGCTAACCTCACGCGTTGCTCTTTCGTTGGATTCGACGAAATTGTCTGTTGTCCAATAATCAATCATGATTGGGTGTAAGTACGAAGTATACAGTCTGAGGTGTAAAGTAATTTTCTTTTTATTTTTGGTTCGGAAGGTCGACTACGTTGGCAACTGCGACACCGTCCTCGACGCTTGCGACAACTATTGAAACCTCGACGTCCTCGACACCCTCATTGCACCCATCAGCCAACGATGAAGAAAAACAAGGTCGATCCACAATGAGGCCATCAACTCTTGGTAACAGATTTAAAACTTCGCCATACCTACACTTACCCCTGTGCAAATCTTTTCCAGCTTGTCAAAGGTACAATGCAAGCCCTAAATCGGGGTTCCACATCTTAGGCGGAAGGGACGCTGCCTTGGGCGAGTTTCCGTACATAGGCGCAGTTCTTTATCCTTCCCAGCAATCTGGACGGCAGTACGACGTGGGATGCGGAGCGACGCTGATTGCAGAACAGTTCGCCTTGACGGCAGCGCACTGTGTGATACAAGAACCTTCAACGCAGGTGGCAAGCCCGGAATTGGTTCGATTCGGGTGTTTAGAATGGAATCCTAGAGACAACCTCACCTACAAGTTCGATGCCAGGATTAAGGTCAGTTTTTGTCAGTCACTTCTGTTCCCTTCGTCACTTTCTCATTTACTGCAGAATATCACGGCGCACGAGCTCTATAAACCGAACTCATACTACCACGACATTGCAGTCATCGAGTTCGTTGAACCCGTACCAATATCAATGCTCATCTCTCCCATATGCTTGCACACAAGTCCTGAAGACATCGACAAGTCGATTCAGCTGCAGATTGTCGGATGGGGAATTTCCAGAATGCACTGTAAGTCCGTGTATCTCGACGAACGTCATCTGAGCCACATCATTTTCAGCACGCGTCCAGGCTGACATCTTACAAAGATCCGAGGTGAACACGGTCTCGTTGACTGAATGCAATCGAACCCACATCGACTATGGAGTTTCTGTGAGGTACTCTCGGGGCCTCATCGACGGACAGTATTGCGCATTCGACCCGGAATTCAGGAAAGACACTTGCGGCGGAGACTCAGGGGGACCGATGACTGTGGCGCTCGACGACAGGGATGAACTTGTGGGCATTGTTTCCTTTGGCAAGGGATGTGGGTCAATAGTGCCGAGTATATATACTAGGGTCGCCCACTACTTGGAGTGGATCGAGCAAATTGTCTGGCCTGCACAGGAGAGTGTGTAGTTTTAAAGGATCAAACAAAAAAATACTAAAAATAATACCTTAGCAAAGGATGCAGGAAGTTTTGATTTTCTTGTTTATGCTTGTAGAAGTTTACGGTGAATCTGCTCCGATCGATAGATCATACAGAGAGTGGTTTTAACGCTTCAGATGTGGTGATTTTAACGTCGAAGACAAAAAGCGCCTTAGCCAGAAAAAAGGGTCTTAAGATAAGGGATTGGAGTCCTTACTGAATCCAGATCCAGATCCCTGCCAAACATAAAGTGAACTCGCTGAATCGTTGGAAATAATTTCCGCTTTGCTAAAGAAATTTGGATTTATTCAAAAGCAAGGAAATTGTGTGCCGTACGACTTATGTGCTGTACTTGAGATGTCAAAAGGCGACCCTTCTTTTGGGGTCTCTGTAAAATCAATTCTACAGAGATCCCAAAAGAAGGGTCGCCTTTTGACCGGATCGTGACTGGAGATGATGAGTGGATATACTACGGTAACCTCAAGAAGAAAAAAAAAACAGCCAGATTCCATCATCGTCTACATAAGAGACAAAAAAAACAGAAAACATCCACGGTTCAAGGGTTATGCTCTACATTTACAGACCCTGCGCTATGAATTACTAAAACCCAGCGAAACAATTGATGGAAATCGATATCGACAACAACTAATGCAATTGAGCCGTGCATTGCGGACCGCCAGAAACGACGGAACGGCATTACAAAGTGATTTTGCAACACGATAACGCTCGGCCCCACGTGGCTGTAGCGGTCCAAAACTACGCTGCAATAGGAGGTCTTACACCACCCGCCGTAATCTCCAGACCTTGCTCCTTTCGACTGCCGGCCTTTTTGTTGGATGCAAAACGATTTGGGGAGTCACCGGTTCAGGTCTTCTAAAGATGGAAGAATGTGTCAACGATTGGATTGTTGCCAGTGAGGACTCACTATTTAAAGATGGCATTCGAAAAAAAATCGCCGTGGCATAGTGGTAAGTACGTCGACCGCCACGCAGGAAGTCTAGGTTCGATTCCCGTACGGGACACATTGCATTTTTTCACGGCACCACCACTTTCGAGGTGCTGACAACAGTCAAAGAGTATCAACTGTCTATAAAAAGCTTCTCAAATCTCGCCGTTCGGAGTCGCAAAAAACTGCACAACACGAGTAGTTGTTGTAGAAGCTAGGCCCTGGTTCCTTGTGGGCTGTAGTGTCACTCAATTATTATTTATTCGAAAATTACCAGAGAGATGGTAATCGAGTGATGTATTTTTCAAAGTTTTTTGAACACAGAAAGACGACCCAATTAATTTCTTCTTCTTCTTTTATTGGCGCTACAGTCAGAGCTGGACCTGGGCCTCAGCTAACATGTCTCTCCAGCCAACACGATCTCTCGCCAGCTGCGTCCAATTACCCACTCCAAGTTGGTTGAGCTCCTTCTCCACTTGTGTGCGCCATCTCAGCCTTAGTCGTCCTCTGTTGCGCTGTCCCAATGACTCGGATTCAAAGAATTTTCGGGCAGGAGCAGTGCTGTCCATCCGCTCTACATGGTCTAACCATCTTAAGCGTTGTATCCGAAGACGCTTGAGCAGGCGCATGTCGCAGTACGTTCAATCTTTTCCTCCAGGTTCCATCAATTGATTTCCGTACTGATGAAATATCTCCCTTCCGCTTTTTTGCTCTTCATTCAATGCTTCATTAAAAGTGTTACAGCCACTTTTCACAAGCCTCTTTTGAGTTCAACTTCACACCACCGAGGGCGTTTGCCATGGACAGGACTGGGCTATATGGTGGATGCGATAAAACCTCCCATCCGAGCTCCCGTAGCTTCTGACGAGTGTGTGGTCTGGTGTTGTCCTGGTGGAATATTACACCCTTCCTGATGGCCAATTCTGGACGCTTCTGGTCGATCGCCTGCTTCAAGCGGTCCAGTTGTTCGCAGTAGATGGTAGAATTAAGCGTCTGGCCATATGGGAGCAGCTCATAGTGAACGATTCCCTTCCAATCCCACCAAACACACAACAAAACCTTCCTGGTCGTCAATCCCGGCTTGGCCACTGTTTGGGACGATTCACCGGCCTTCAACCACTACCGTTTTCACTTGAAAGCGTCGTATGTGATACATTTTTCGTCGCCAGTCACCATCCTCTTCAAAAATGGGTCGAGTTCGTTCCGTTTCAGCAGCATATCGCAGATCGCAGGCGTTGATTCGGTTCAGAAGGTTTTTTTGCGTCAAATCATGCGGCACCCAAACATCAAGCTTTTTTTGTATCCAGCCTTCTGCAGATGGTTTAAAATGGTTTGGTGACTAACTCCCATCTCCTGGGCGATGCCACGAGATGTCACATGTCGTCAGAGCTCTTCCGCCGGCTGGCTTATCCATGGTGTAGTTTTCACCGGCTCTGAATCGTCGAACCCATTCCTCTGCGGTTCGAAGTGATAGAGTACCATTCCCCAAAACACCATTGATCTCATGGAACGTTTCACTAGCGGATTTGCCTTTAACGAAGGAAAACTTTAAAATAGCGCGAATTTCGGCGTTAGTGAACTCCATGTCTACACCTCTATAACTGTTGAACGCAATATCCAAACTAATCATGCATAGCGTCGTTTTGTAGGTTATGTCAAAACCTTTCAAATGATGTATAATATTGCCAGATACGAGCTCTGCAGCGCTTTGTACATAGCCGGAAAATTCAAAAGACAAAAAGGCGGAAGGGAGGTATTTGTTATATATTGGAATGTCTGTCTGCTAGACGGCCTTCGCCCATATCACTTAAAGAAAAATAAAATTAAGGAAATTCTTAAAGTCTATAAATATTTCATGTATTCCAAAATACTTTAGTTAGTCTTTACTGTAATTTGCAATTTAGAAGTGAAAGTGAAAGTTGAAAAATTAAAGCAAGGAAATACGCGATAACGTAAAAATTATAAGCCTATATTTGCATCGCAAAAACCAATGACCTTCAAAAATTAATTCGGCCCTTCGGACTGTTCGTGGCTTAAAGCTTCCACACAAGAGACACTCTTTCATAAATTTTCACAGCAATCATAATCGGAAAATCCGATTAGAATAAAATCAAGAATCCCACTTCCGTTCATCTCGGACGCCACTGCCAATGAAGAAATCGAATCAACTCTCACATTCGCAGAGTATTCTCTGAAATGCTGAGAAGAGAAGCATTTTGAAATTCGCCAATCCAAGTCGGAGCTGGTTCTGCGCCACCGGTCAGTTGGTGTTGAACCGCGGAATGAATGTGAACAACTTGGATCGCGGTGCGCGTGTGATACGGGTTAAAGACGAGTGTCGCACTTAGTGTATATACAATTTATCAATCATGGGAAAAACCCTACAGACACAAGTGCTTTTTATTGTTTTGATTTCCCCATTTTGTTGGGAATCGGGAGTGAATGCATGGTTATACCCGAAAGGTCTGGGTAAGAATGTTTATGCGGGATCTGTGAATTATTGTTTGTTTATAATTCGAAGACTTTGAAGAAGAGATTAGTGGCCGCGGTGAATTTGATTAGGTGGTTGTGGGACTGTTTTTTGCAGATAGTCTTTAGACGGTGTCAGCTTTAAAATTGGGATGCTCATTTGTATCTGCTTTTTTGACTACATGTGCGGAACCGCGTATTTAAAACAATAAATTGGAACGTCGTATTATGTGGATTACTGAGTAATTTTACATGTGTGCCGATATTTCTTAACAAAATCAATTAACAATGCTTGAATGCGAATGAGTTGGGAACAATATTTCATTTTTCTGATAAGCAATAACCTTTAGAGTTAGTGCTCTTTTGGTCTCACGTCTTATAAAATTAAAGAGACTCATTCCATTTTGGGTTCTCAACATGTGTTGTCTTCTTTAGGCGATATTATTATTGACAAAGTTGATAAGGGAAATATGGACGCTATCTGATTGCCTTTGGCTTTAGAAAGGATTCTACACTCCATCCTCGGTATGCGTATCACTTGAACGAAGGCTTCGCAAAGTTTTTGATCTCTGAAACGGCTAGACCATTCTTCATTGAATGATTTTTGAAGAAGTTCATGGCGTGGTAGTATGCGGAGCGTCAAGTTGGTAATTTTGATTTCAGCAGATGAATTCAATTCTTCGTAGAGTAAAATGTTTTAAGCAATCCAGGCCAAGTTGTCAAACTTGTTTGACACGGTAGACATTTCACTGGCAACGTTACACATAGCTTGACTCGAATCTGAAATGTCTTCTCTTAACTCAGTCAAAGGGAAGACGAAAAACCGCCTTATAGGTTGGTGGATCGGTTTGAAGAGCTTTGATTAAAAAAATTTCGAGATCGTTCCGGCAGGTCGTTAATGGAGAAATTCCCATATTAGGGTGGTTTCACTTGATTTTCGGTAACGAGGGAATTAAAACGACATGTTTCTGGTCTTGTCATGTTTTATTCTATTGTTGTAAATCACGTTGTTGTTTGTAGAAATTTCGCTGTTCGCACTTGAAAAAAATTTTATTGACCCGATTACACTAGAAAAAAGAGAACGAGATGGGGACACCCAAAGATTTTATCGGCATCAACACATTTGAAAGCGATATGTTCTTATATTCGTCACACACGAAGTTCAGGTTTCGCCTAAGTTTCGTCATCGATCCACTCAATACCCCGAGACACGTAAGTTGGAATGACTTGCGCAGAGATCGGTGCAAATAACCATGTTACTAGGTTTGTTGGCGAATGAGTAGTTGACGAGTCGCGAGAACTCAGATAAACGTCAACAATCAAATAGGGGTTCGCGTGGGTTCAGGGTGAGGTATTGTGTGTGTGGGTGAAATGTGCTATTGACTGGATCCTCACCGACTTTTAGACCACCTAAACCTCCTCTAAATCTCCACCACTCTTCTTCTATACATTCGGGTCGTTCTGTGATCTGATTCAGATCACTTTAGTGTACTCAAATCTTTGAGCACTCGCAAATTTAATAAAAGAACAACAGATTGACGTTAGATGGCGACAGAATCATTTTTTACCATTACAGAGGAGCAGAAGATAGGTCTGCTCCAATATATTTGTGAACAGAAATTCGAAGTTGAGTATTTTGGGTAAAAATCTCTCTTGAAGAAAGTAACTCTGCCGAAACTTGTGAAACAACTTATCGAAACGGCTGTCAGATATACGTATGAAACATCAGAGGTTTTTTTATTTTCAATTTGACAATCATCTGCTGCCCACAGACTTTTTTTCGGCAAAAATTCGTAGGGAGGGGAAATATTTTACATCTCCCTTCTACGAAAAAATCAGCAAATGGAGCGCTTTTTGACATTTTTGCGGTGAATTTCGGATGAATTTGCAGCATTTTAGAACAATTGGAACAGACCTATTTGCTTCGTGTGTACAATAAAGCTGTCACTGAAGCAGAGAATATCTGGCCACAAGTTCGACGTCAACTGTGGCAACTAAGGAAATGTAACACTGGGCAAAAACTGTGTAAAGAGACATCACCCGCCAAAGTTGGACAATGTAGAAGTCCTGCAGACAGGACTTTATTTTCCCAAAAAAAAACACACTCCAGACTCTTTGATTGAGTGATACTACAACTCACAAGGGAACAGGACCTAGGTTCTATAGCAACCACTGATGTTCAAGTGTTCTCTCACGAGTAGTGAGGTCCTACAGTCCTTTTGCCGACTCCGAACGAAGAGATGTGAGAAGCTTTTTATCGACAATTAGTTCTTTCCTGTGTTTTGTCAGTAACTCGAAAGAGGTGGCGCTGCGAAAATGCAAGTTATTCAGTCCGGGAACGTTCGATGTGTAAGCCGACGCTCTTACAAGATGGCGCAACAAACTCAACAGCACGAGAACTTATGTCGTAAACATAAAAACAAACAGACAAATTTTCTGGTCGCCAAAGTCGCGCTTTGGTAACGGCAGTTAGTCACAAAGATCATGCGAATTCTAGCCGCATGAAGATCAACATTACATGGCAAGTTCTGACCGAAATACCGCCTGAAATGTGTGTAAAAGTGGTTAAAAGTTACTTAAAAAAATTGCGTGTTTTCGCCCCATATGTACATGGAATTTGAGCCGAGGGTGTTGTTATCCTGTGGGCGCCATGGAGTGATGGATAAGTGAATCAAATCACAAGCTGATTATGCCAAATTCGTTTCCTGAATCCATTCGATTCCCATTTCTTCTCATCGCCAAGCCAAGAAGTCAGCGATAAACTACAGGAACACGCACAACAAGAGTAGTTTCTTGAAGAATTTATGCCCTGCCGTCACAAGCCTCCACTTGCAAATGCAATAATGGTTACAGGATACTCTAGAATCTTTTTTTTTTCTCTTTATGTACTACCAGTCTAATTTTTTGATAACTTCCTTCGATTTCTGCGTTGTTTTGTGCAGAAACTAAATGCCAGTGGAGATACGAATCCCAATGAAACCCCCAGAAGCTATAAACATTGAAAAACAGTCACTCACACGAGTGACACTCTCCCTCTATTCACTTCGACAATCAGAAGATATAATATTAATTAATCAATTTCAGAAATACTGGCAGAAAATAGCGCCTGCAATTCAACCCTCGGCGAAGGAATATGCAAGCAGTTACAAAACTGCCAACCTTTTCTGCAAAAGCAAGTTAAGTACAGCAAGCTGAAGCGGTGCTCGTTCAAGAACCGAAGCGAGGTGCTTTGCTGCCCCATTCAAATGTAAGTCACAGAACTCTGACTAAAATCTGAAAAACAACTAATTTTTGTCCAAAGCGATGTTCCACAAGAATTGGATAGTTCACATGAAACTACGGCAATCTCAAGGACAGAATTTATCCCCAGACGTCCCCAAAGACCAAAACCGTTTAACGAGAGATACCATCAAAGAACTCCTTACAAGACGAATCGTGATGAGGGTAGTGTTTGTCACTTGACGAGGAGAACGGGGGTCTGTACACGCATCAGTTCCTGTCAAGCCTTGATCAATAAGGAGGTGAAATACGCTGACTTAACCAGATGCTCGTTCAAAGGCATTGAAGAAGTCGTTTGTTGTCCGCCAACCACTCGGCCAAGGTACCGACATGAGTGTGTTATGAATTTTCAACTGACCATTTCAATTTAGCAGGAAAGTTCGCGCGAAGGCAAGGCCGTCAAAAATTGGTTAGTGAAAGCACACATTGGTTTTGTTTTTTTTTTTTTCAAATGAATACATTTGTGTTTTCCGTAGCCTGTGACACTTACAAGTCAAATACATCTACGCGTCGGATTACCTTAAATATTTTGGATGGAGAAATGGCCTCCCCCGGGGAGTATCCACATGTAGGAGCAATGTTGTACGCAACAGAAAAGGCTGGCGAGAGATACGAGATCCGGTGCGCTGCCTCTCTTATATCTGAATGGTTCGCATTGACCGCGGCACACTGTGTGACGAGTTGGCCGGTTTTGGTACGATTTGGTTCAACTGAATGGGACCCTTCAGCTGCCGCCATTTACAGGTTTGACGCTAAAGTGAAGGTAAGCGAAGGAATGGTGAAAGATTATCCTTCCATAAGCTGTCAATCGACTGCGGGCTTTAGTACTTTAGACTAAGCGTTCACAATCATTGCTGGGTTTACATTTGAAAAAAAAAAAAAGAAAATATTTTCTTGGAAATCACTGCTATGCTTGGTATACACTTGTGAATAAAACAGATCTTCAAAACTGACACCTTGCTTGAAAGAACAAACCATATCATAAATACTAAAAGCAGTCAAGATGCTGGCTATAAACTTGTACAGTAAGGCTTCGAAGACAACTGAAATTATTTACTTTTCTTGAAATTATTGCAGTGCTGGCTATACAACTCAGCACACTTAAAACATACTAATTGCTTAATCTTCCAGAGCGTCATACAGCATGAAGAATATAAAGCCCACCTAACCTACAACGATATCGCCCTGGTGGAATTCATGGAGGAGATCAGTTTCACCGCCCTGGTCTATCCAGCCTGCTTGCATACGACGAAGGACGATCTCTCCCCTCAAATTGATCTCATGGTTGCCGGTTGGGGTTCAACAGATGGAAAAAGTAAATGCCAGACTATTTGCGTCTACTAATTATTGTAAAATGAATATATCTCCATTTCAGGAAAACTGCAAAGCCTGAACCTTTTGTCCACAAATCTCCGCACGCAGAGCTTAGCGAGGTGCAATGATACACTTTTTCAGGAAGGTTTTAAACGGCAATATCTACGTGGACTGGACCATGGACAATATTGTGCCTTTGATCCGTCGACAACTACGAATAAGGACTCCTGCTACGGTGACTCTGGCGGTCCACTGATGAAAGACGTGGACGAAAAACTATGGGAACTTATTGGGATTATATCGTTTGGAAATGGATGTGGGAGGGGCTTGCCGGGCGTCTACACTAGGGTTGCGTACTACTTGGATTGGATTGAGGAAAGGGTCTGGCCAGAGGAATAAAGTTTTTGAACAAGATGATTTTGGAAAATGGTCAGTTTTGTATTTTTTGTTTGTGTGACTTACAGTCCATTTGTTGGTTGGAGACTTGAAAAAGGGGAAATTTCTGTTATCCCATTTTTTGGAGGTTTGGCAACACTGCCTGTAGCGTTCGAACACGAAAATGGGTCCATTGTATTACCAGGCATTAAGTCTACGTTAAGCAATTTTCGGCTTCAACCACATCAGCGCTAAACAGCCGCCATCTAATTCGAGTAAAGGCGGGGCACTCAAAGAGGAAGTGATCTGCTCACTTTCTCTACAGACGTCGCAAAGGTTCTCTTCACTAAGCCAAAGCACACTTAAGTGCTAAGCAAACGTGATGTGTCCCGTTAGTCCGCCAACAAGTCGTCTGCAGTCTTTTCTCTCTAGAAATAATAGAAAAGCCGCGGATTTCTTGCTGAAGTTAAGAAGCATCTGCCTGCTTCCTGGAGAGTCATGCCATCCCTGGTAGTTTTGTTGAGAGACCCAAATGTCGATAGAAGCCCTAACCAAGAACGCGGTCAGTCCCAATATCGATTCGGGCCCTGTGTGTGCCCTCTTTTGAAGATAAATGCACGAAATGGAGAAAGGTAGCACCTCTCCAATCTGTTCCTACTTGGTGTACCAATATAATTACACAGTTCCAGGTCCTAAACGGGTTGATTAAGGTATCTGGAAGAGGACTGGAACATAAACCGTTCGAAACAAAAATAAAATAAGAGTCTAATTCAAGCTTCCTACAAAGATTTTTGTGGTAAGATCGAAACACTCGGTGAAACCAGCAGACTGGCGAAAGTCCTTTAGAAAGACAAAGCAGTCAGATTGGATACACTCAGGAAAACCGACGTTACCGGCTTATGCTAGAGACTCACTTCCCAGCCAACTATCATAACTGGGAATGACAAGACACACATAATTCGCAGAGACTGGTATACAGCACCGCTCGTTGTAACAGATGAAGCTATCAAGTACGCCATCGCGGACTTTGATGGCTTCAAGACACCTGGCGCCGATGGTATATAAGCAGCCCTTATGCAAAGGAGCATAGACCAACTACTGCCGGCTATGAAAAGAATCTTCACTGCCAGCCCTGCGCTGGCATATATTCCAAACTCCTGGCCTTCGTACCAAAAATTGGTAAAGGGGATTACTCTCTCGCCAAACACTTAAGGCCGATAAGTCTTATTTCCTTCATGCTGAAAAGCTTGGAGAGGTTGATCGACCTGCATCTGCTCAAAAATGCCCTACGACTACACCCTCTATCTCAGATGCAACTTGCTGACCAGCGCGGAAAATCTTGCGAGACTGCGAGATTTGTTGGTAGAATTGAAAGTGCACTCGAAGAATACGCGCTGAGCTTTTTCATTGATGTGGAGGTTGCTTTGGACAATGCAGCTTTTGATGGCATGTGCAACGCGGCCAGAGAACACGGCGTAGAAGAATCATTGGTGTTGTGGACAAAAGCAATGCCAATGAACAGAACTATAATCGCGGAGGCGGAGTGTGACCAGTACGTTATGTCGGAGGTAAACAAGGACTGCCCCCAAGGCGGTCGACTCTCTGCTTTCCGCCCTGAACAGATCTAACACTTATTCCCAGTCTTACGCGGATGATGTAGCCGTATTGGTCATTGGACCTTGCTTTGCGGCCGTATGTGCAAGTGGACAGACGGCCCTTGACATGATCAATGACTGGTGTACTAGGAACGGGCTTTGAGTCAATCCTCTTAAAACCGAGAAGGGGGAACCTGACTGGTCTGACTCGACCAGCACTTGAAGGTGTCAGCATTCCATTTTCCAATGAAGCGTAAGGTGTTATCCTGGATAAAAACTACTTTGGAAAAAACACATTGAGGCAAAAACCTCCAAGGCGTTGTCATTGCCAGTGGCAGTGTAAGGGAGTCTTTGGTAAAACCTGGGGCCTATCACCAAAAAGATCTGTGTGGATCTATACGGCAATGATTAGACCTCTTCTCCCCTATGCATCAGTGGTTTGGTGGAACAGGCTTACGCGAATATACTTGACTGCTGCTTTCACCAAGTTTCAAAGAACGGCCTGTCTCGGCTGCACAGGGGCCTTCTCCAGCACGCCTGACTCTTGATGCATTCTTAAATCTCCCTGCCCTTGACATCTACATCATGGACTGTACAATCAAGGCCATCTCCGGACTAAAAAGAATGGTTTTTAGTGCATCTCCTATGACACAAATCTCATGGACATGCCTTCTGATACAGCGTGACCAACGATCTAGCTGCGTCGACTTTCCCTGAGTCCAGGACTGGCTCCGGCCAGAAACTGAACCTGGACGACGGAGGGATCTGTTACCGGTGCTTTCGTGGAAGGCGACATTAGACTTCATACCACTTTAGGTGATTTCGCATCGGTCTTCCAGGAGCAAACATTAGGAGCGATCCTAATGGCCACCAACTATATTGTGAAGAACAGGTGAGAGGGGCGAAGTTTCTGCGTCCGCAGCGACAACCAAGCTGTGCTTAAGGCCTTACTCAACCCGTCAACCTTGGAAGTGGTTAGTCCAGGAATGCAAGTCTTCCCTTAATTTGGTCGGCAAACTGAATTCGGTAAAACTTGTTTGGGTCCCGGGACATCACGAAATCACGGGACCAACGAGATTGCTGATGAACTAGCCAGGAAAGGTTCTAAGGAGGCATTCGTTGGGCCCGAACCCACGTTGGGACTTCCCGCTTCATTGGTTAACAGTACAATCAGAGATGACATGACTCTCCAGGATGCAGGCTGACCAAGTGCATGCTCCCGAATTTCAGCAAGAAATCCGCGGCTTCTCTGTTATCTCTAGACGGAAAAGAGTGCAGAAAACTTGTCGACATACAAACGGGACACTTCACCTTTGCTAAGCATCTAAGTCTGCTTGGCCTTAGTGTTGGCAATGTTTGCGACGCCTGTGAAGAAGGTTTGCTCGTATCAGGTGGCGGCTGTTTGGTGCTGATGTGGTGGGAGCTGAAAGCTATCACAGAAGCGCCTGCTGCTTTTCCTTCGGAAAACCAGAAAATTAAAAACTAAGTTGTTTGGGGACATGGTACAGAAAACTTTTCTTAAAAAACTCTCCGCTACCCGAGACATTGCACATTAGGGAGTAGATTTTCCTTTGATAAGTCTAGGTAGTCCTTGCTATATATTGTGGGCTGAATGAAGACAGGGTTTTCTTTTCTCGCTGTCAATATGCAACTCCAAACCATCACTGAAACTCCACCATATTTTACTGTCGAAGTGATTTAGGTCTAATGGGAGACGCTCGTTTTTTATGTTCTCCAGACCTTAGTCCAAATATTTCAAACTAGCTCTTGTCACTACAGCTAACATTATCCCAAAACGTTTGAGTGGTTTTTGAAATGAATTTTTGGGATTGTCAAGCGTTTCATTGATTGATTAATATTACACACGCATGGTTTTTTCAATACCGTAAAAGTAAGCGCCTCGTGCAAATAAATTTTTGACTCTCACTGTATCTTATGTTTTTGAGCAGTCAGCAACTGAAGCAGAGATGAAGGAATGAAAGAGATACTCATCTTAGATCATTTTTAATCCCTCATCAACGCCATGCTGTGGCTGAATGAAAAATCCCTTGCGTAAGCCCACACATTTAGAAAGCACCTGCATTTTGGAATGTGATGACGTCGACAACATCATAACCACACAAATTTGTGATTTTCTTCAGATCTACCACACAAATTCCAGATCCCAACACAGTGGCTAGCTATCCCAGTTGACAACAGCAAGGTGGAGGTGGAAACTTTTTTTAAGGGCCTGCACGCAGGTTAATTCTGTTCATCGAAGCACCGGTTTTATTCGGATTTTGCGCCAGGAAAGAGATGCCAACAGGATGGAGTAAAGATTGCCGCTTGGGAAGAGCTTTAAGACTTCAGGTTCCTCTCTTTCATATGGAACTACTTTGCATACATGATTGTGCTGAAATGGAGTTTGTCCACAAGGAGTGGGTCTAATCAAAATGTTAGAAAGCGATTTTTAGAAAATACTTATTTATTAGCACAGGGTCACGTTAACTTATAAAACACTGATGATAAAGAATACCAACATATGACGGTCATCTTTTTCTCTTGTTAGAGAGCTGCATCCAACTGGGCAGGACTCGTTTTTTCGGTCCAACCGAAAGTTTCCTTGTCTCAGCGTCGGAATCCGATGAGGAATCGTCCTCATACTCAAACGCATTTGAGGTCTTCTGTATAACACGGGCTCTGTTGTCCACCTTCGGAGGCTCCTTAATCGTTCCGTTGATGTCAAATCTCATCTCGCCAAGTTCTAAATCAAAATCACTGTCATCTTCTTCCATTTTTATTATGGGTTCCAGACAATGCAGAGGTGACCCTTCTTGTTCGTAGTTGGTTGGAGTTTTGTCTGATGACGTTTCCGTCGGTGGAACATTTAATATTTTTTGAATAACTTGCTCAGCCTTCTCGGAGATTTGTGTTAAATCGCTCTCATCGATATCTGTGTCCCAGAACTCGTCAAAGATGTCATGATCCGAATCAACGTCATTTGAGCACATAAATGCACTTGCAGCTTCTTTTGGATTAGTGGTCGAGGTAACGACTGCTGACTTGTTAGAGGCGAAGTCCTTTAATATGCTTCCATTGGTTTTCGGTTCTTCTTTGACCGTATTGCAGATGGGTTCAATATTTTCTTCGTTTTCAACTTGCTTTTGCACTTGCGTTGAACATAGCTCGTCCGCTTTGAGGGCAGCAATGAGCAAGTCCAGGTCTTCATTTTCACAATCAGAAGAATCCGAATTCAGATTCTGTATGTCTTCACCAGCCCGAAACAGTTCACTATTTCGAAGATCAGACTCCCAGTTGTACTCACTGGCGCATTCTTTCTCAGAGTCGGAGGAAATATCTATTATTGGCGCAGGTGTTGGCTCTATTATTTCAACTGAATCTTGACTGGGTGCCATGGATTCTTTTTCGGCGGTTTCTTGTGGATCCTGGGGCAGGGCAGTACCATTAAGTTGCGGTTTAGACTGGCTAGGTGTCTGACTGCTTTCTTGTTTGACCAAAACATTCTTTGAGGAAGATGAGAGATTGTTGTCGCTATTGGAATTTGCTAAAAGGGAATTCAAAATAAATTGTGTGCCGATGTAAAACTGCTTAGAGGTTAGGATTGAAACTTCCCTCAAAGAAGTACCAGATCCAAACCAAAGGTCTTACCAGAAACTACAAGATGTTTAGTGATCGTTGCTGTTTTATAATTTCTTCCGGACTTTTCAGTTTTCGCGCGATAATCTCTTATGACTTTCAGAAAAACCTGTCCAAAGCGTTGTATCTTCTCCTCGGAAAAGCCATCGAGTTCCAGTTTACGCAGTTCATCCAGTGTCGTCGGTTGGTTGTTGGCCAACTGCTGAAGGGCCTTCGTTGATGCCACGAGATAGGGCATCACATCAAAGAGGCTAGCGAGCTTCGTGCGCACTCTCAAGAGCGGACCGTAGATGTCGTGCAGTGCAGGCGAAGGAGCTTCAGGTGATGTCACTGTTGCTGCTGGAGTTACCTGCGTCTCTATGTTCAGTGTCCCTTTAGCGACTGCAAGTTTCGGCGCTTTGATTTTGAGGTACCGTATGAACTCCTCAGACGGATTGATCCTGATTGGAGCTCCCGACGTCAACTGTTGTCGGCCTTTCTCTGAAATTACACAAGTGGAGTATTTGCGCCCATAGCCGGGTATTTGCTTCAGATGTGTTTCCAGGAAGCCTTCATTGAGTAGGTTGTTAGCCACCGCTTCAAGCCACCTGAGTGGTTTGGCGCTCATACTACCATAAAGACGATGATTGAAACAGTGTTCAGGCGCGGATTTCGACTTGGATCCTCTCAAAATCAGGATAACTTTTTGCATGCCAAATTTGCCCTTGGTTTCTGACACAAACTGAAGCAGTTTCATGCTTTCGTCCGTAATGTCCAGTTTACCGTCTTCGCATAGACCCTCGTATTGGCTAAACTTATTTACCGAGGAATTGGGGCGTTTACAGTTGTCGCAGCAATTTGAACGTGCCTGCAGTCCGCTGCAGTCTTCCCCAAAGTACGACAGAATGAATCGTCGCCGGCAGCCTTCAGTGGACACATACTGTCGCATGGTGTCCAGTAGTTTTAACTGATGTTCTTCTTGCTCGTAGGAGACCTTTGTTTTACTTCTTATGAACTCAATCAAACTCCAGTCTCGCTTGTTATAAAACATCAAGCACTTTGAGGGCAAGCCATCTCGCCCGGCCCGGCCGACTTCTTGATAGTAGCTCTCCAGGTCCTTAGCTACGCCATAGTGGATGACGAGGCGAACGTCTGGTTTGTTGATGCCCATCCCGAAGGCAATTGTTGCGCAAATCACACGGATGCGGTCGTGAATGAAATCCTCGTGTGTCTGCTTTCGTCGCGACAAAGATAACCCTGCATGGTAGACGCCGCATGCATGGCCGTTAATTCCGATGGAAGCTGCAACTTCTTCGGTGATCCGCCGCGTCATGCAATACACAATGACCGAGCCGATTTTGACATCAGTGATATGCGGACCAATATCTGTCCAGACACTTGTTGTCTTTTGCTTGACGAAAAACTTCAAATTTGGCCGATCGAATCCAGTCGAAATGACCTAAAAGCAAATGTGAGTCCTCTGTGTACGATAGTCAACTCTTTACCTGTGCATTATGCAGCTTCAAACTCTGGACGATATCGTCTCGTACTTGTGGTGTCGCAGTGGCTGTCATTGCAAGAATCGGGACTGTGGGACACAAATCCCGCAGCACGCTTAAGCCGCGATACGCAAACCGAAATTCATGTCCCCACTTGCTGATGCAGTGCGCCTCATCGATTGCAATGAGCGTGAGGTACTCGCGAATTTTCTTTAGAAGATATTCTCCCGCCTCACTGGTTATATACTCCGGAGTCACATACACAATATTGAACTTGTGGTCAAGGATTTCGGTCAGAGTTTCGCGGTTTTCTTGAGCAGATCCCAGAAAACATGCCCGCAGATTATTCAACTTCATAGCAAGTACTTGGTCTTGCATTAACGATATGAGAGGCGATATCACAATTGTAATAGTATTGAGATAAACAGACGGAAATTGAAAACAAAGTGATTTGCCGTAACCTGTTGCCATAATAACACAATTGTCGCGCCGGTCATTCATAATGGAATTAATAACCATCCACTGGGTTTTGCGAAAACTGGAGTGACCGAAACTCTTGTGCAGGCACGTAAGGTATTCCGGGGCGATTTTCTCCTCACTTGCATTTATTTCAAATGGTTCGCCCCAATTGATGTCCGGCACCTCTTCTACCAGTGTCATCGTGTATGTTTTCTAATCACTTGCCTTGCTATCACTTGAATACGAGAAGTTCAGGAGAAATACTAGTCATGCGTATAGGTGCGCTTGCAGATAAAGAAATCCCTAATCACCAAACATAGCAAATTGCATGCATATGTCTTAACGACACCCACAAAAACTAGAAAAACTTCACTTCATACACAATTTTTCCCTACTGGGATCTGTTTAATGTTTTGAATATGTAAATAAAAGATCTGTTCGCGTACAATCATTGATTGCTTCTCCAAATTTGGGGAATTAACAAAATTCATTTGACGAGTATCACAGTTTAATGGGCTGTCGGAGAACTAATTTTTGCAACCAAACTTCGACTTCTATGAAAATTGTGACCACGAACCACCTATAGGTGGTTGGCGATTGTGACTCACGAGCGATCCTAATTGCAGGAAATTCCCAATTCAAAACATTCAGGAATAAAATTTTGGAACATTTGCAATGATTACGGATTGGTTCTTTTTGAAATAACCTGCTCTCTCAGAAATGTCAAAGTGACTTAAGATTCAGCACATTCACAGTACTGCCAGCCACATCAATTAGGTAGTGCTTTTCAGCACATGACAATATTGCCAGCAATGAAGTTTTTGAAGAAATGAATTGAAATTTTAGGTGGAAGCAGAATTTGAAATGGAATTTGAAATGGATTTCGAATATGCGTACGAAAGGAATACATCAAAAATGTTTTATATAGTAGACTATTTTCATTTTTTGAATATTTGACTGAAGGATCTTCGCATTTGCACAAGAGTATTGTTTTTAATAATTTGAGACGTGTTATACCGCTGGTGTCAAATTATTGATCCTAAAGATCCTGCGTTCGATTCGGCAAGTGAACACCTCGCAAGGTGACGCCTTGGTTATCATCTTTAAGGCTGAATTTTAGTTTGATATACATTTATGTTGATGTAGTGGGCACAAGCCGCTTAGAAACTGATAGTCAACTTCCCCGTGCTTTTCTCTTTTTTGAATATTTAAATGCGTGTATGCAGTTTAGGTGGAAAAGCGAGCTGTTATCTGTTTTGTGTTGATGCGTCCATGGAAAGATATCAAAGTTCATAAATTTGACAGTGGATTTGTATGAAATTCAACTATGGGACAGACCTGTCCTATATCGGTATGGCACTAGTTGAATATCTTAAGACTGGATGATAGGAGATAGTAGTGAAGTGACACAAGAACAGTACAAGAGAAACGTAAACAAGATTCCAGAAGCTAAACTATTACCACTTTCAACACATCTATCAGTTGATTGTCCAAAATCGGAATATACATGGGTGATCCAACCTCAATATATTCTAGCAAAATAGCAAAATCTCGTATTTCGTATTCCTACCGCAAGAACCCATTTTGAAAAATCGAATAGAAAACTTTCAGAAGTCATCATATGATTTATTTTTCCTTATTCTTGAATACGAGTGACGATTCCTATTTACTCAACCCTGAAATGATCAAACATTTGATATCATAAAGTCAGAACCAATAATAGGTCTGTTCCGATTGCTCTGAAAGGTTGCAAATGCCTACGAAATGCGCCGAAAAACTGTCAAAAGGCGTTCTATTTGCTGATTTTTTTTTGTAGAAGAAAGAGCTCATGACAGAGTAAAATATTTCCCCTCCCTACGAATTTTTGCTGCGGAAAAATCTGAGGGCAGCAGATGACTGTCAACTCGAGAATAGAAAAACCTTTGACGTTTCATATATCTAGTAACCGTTTCGATGGTTCTGCGAATATCTACGAAAAGTCGTTTCACAAGTTTCGGCAGAGTTACTCTCTCCAAGAGAGATTTTTATCCAAACTCCCGACTACGAATTTCTGTTCACAAGTGAATCGGAACAGACCTAATGTTTTGGAAGCTTGCATAAGCCACATTTAACACTCACGTCAAGCAGCAAGCATCTCACATACCAACCGCTCTGAAAGGTATTTTTGAGACGTCGCTTCAGGAACAGGCTCCAGGACATGTTCTTTTTAGGTTTTGGGCATTTTCAAATGTCAGACATAGCGGTATTCTAAATGTCTGGATTTTATCCCACAGCATCTTAAACTTCTTTTTGGCATGAAGGCGTAGAGTTATAACGATCAGAAACCAATAAAATCATGAATCGCATGCCTAAATTTTCCGCAGCCTTTTCACCGCTGAACAGAAAATGGCCTTACATATGTGCGTCTTCCTTCCTAACGGTTTTTTCATGGAAATGAAGGAGAAGAAAAGTCTATAATGGCAGCAACCAAAAATCTGTTTGGTGCGGAAAACTTGTGGAGTCGAGTCTTGTGAGTATGTGGATTCCAAAGAGCAGACTTACTATGAGTTGTTATATGAGAACTGAGTATCATTGTTGGTTTCACCGTGTTCGATGTTTTTCAATAACGCCCATTCTCTGATAGGAAATTTAAATATTCACCGAATAAAGGCACAATCAGAAGCAAATTTCATCTTTATCGGCTAAGACCGGTTAAACATAGAAATTATCGCGCCCTAACCGCGAAATTCTCGTAAGCGACATTTTAAGTGAAATTGAGTTAAGTTTGCAGTTCAAAAGTTAATTCGATTGTGCGTCTTTCTGTATCATTGTTTTTTTTATAAAGCACTCCCGTTATTTAAATATTTAAGCCATTTAAATATTTAAGAGTCCTAGCCATCGTAAGCGTTATATCCGAAAACGCTTGACTAGGCGCATATCGCTGTACAACCATAGAGTTCATCGTTAAATCTTTTCCTCCAGATGCCATCAACGCAATCAGAGCCCAAAATCGCACGCAAAACTTTTCTCTCGAAAAAACTAAGAGCTTCTTCATCCGGTTTTAGTAACGAGAATGCGTAATCTGTTACGTAAGATTTATAAGAACTTACTCAAGCGATTCATTCTTTCAACGAAAATGTTTCGGAATCCTGAAAAATAGTTTTTATTGTCACAACTTGTCTGAGTGTTCATAGACTACTTTTTGTGCCAGAGTAAAAGGTGCTATACTTTTGTATATGATTCAGAAATAAAAGCAACTTCAAATGTGAAATAGAATAGAGAGAGAATAGGTGAAACGGCACCACCTCTTTTGAGTTGCTGTCAACACTCAAATTGTAGCATCCACAACACGAGTAGTTGTTGTAGAAGCTAGGCCCTGGACTCTTGTGGGTTGTTGTGTCACTCAATGATTATTTAGTGCCATAGACACCAAGTTCTCGCAGACAATTATGCATACCCTAAACTATAACTTGAACTTTTCGTTAGCTTGGATTCGCGTTTTTTATTCGCTTGCTCAAAAGCGGTTCATGATCACGGCAAATATGTCCAAATCTGATTCGCTTACCCAACGAATATACAATTTCAAGCAAAAGACAGTGGTCGTGAGATAGTCATAAGTTTTCCCTGATAGTCAGCAACCGTTTTCTGACAGCCTCTGATCGTTTTCCTCCTTGTTCCTTATTTTCCTCTTTCAGTCAGTAATTTATCCCCACTTCCAACATGAGAAAATCTATCAGGCCCAGCTTGGGTCTTAAGTGTCAAAAGTGTCAGCGGTGACATTAACATAAGTGCGATGTGATAATGAGCAGATAAGCGAAATTCACAAATGGATAAGAATCTTAATTTGTTTTCAATATATGCCCCAAATCTAATCTCCCCCCAAGTTAAAATTCTCCACATGCCATACACTACAAGATCTGTTGACAAAATTCACTGTGTCACTAGCCATAAGCCATTTTTTGCTAATTTTGTTTGCGGTTTCGATTAGCTATCGTGTGTGATAATCCATCGAGATGACTATATCTTTCGGCTGATTTGTACGACAGTTTGTTGCCAGTTTTTGGTTGCCCTTATCAGTATTTGTCCGAATTGCAGTGACTGCACATTGCTCTATCGCTTTTGGGTGAGTGGGCTATAGATTCTTGCGAAAGATGAAACTGTCCGTAGATCTGTTTGTTTTGTTGGCGGCAGTCATAGTGAGTAGTTTAAGACTTTGTGGCGGGGTTATTAGGCCAATTTATCAATTGAGCATCACAAATGGACAAGGTTTCGTGGCGTACCTGGAGGAGGGAAAGGCCTTCGGGAATATCAGTCGATGTTGGTATGATTTTCAAGGTGAGTGTCAGTGTAATTTGAAAGCTCGATAAAAAACGAAATTGTTTTTGGCTAATCGGTGTTCAGGCATTTATTTTGGTTCCATTTTGAAAATCATTTCTAATCGCCGATCAACCATTGATTGCTTAGTTGTGACATGGCCTAAGGAAAAGAAGTTCTGTTTGATAGTTTGCCGAAACTGTCATATTTTTAATTCGTCACTTCATTTCGTGATCGTTTTTGAAGTATTTGTTTTTACCTCCAATCGCAAGCGCTGCACTTGTGAAAAATATAAGCACTTGATCAAAATACTTGGCTTTTTCCGTATATCACCGTAAGACTATGCGGACGCATGCACCAGGGCGTATGTGTTATATATGCTTTACATATCCATCTAATAGGCCGTGATGCACCTTTGTTTTGTTTTTTGTGTTTTTCTTAAAACAAACCTTAAAACTAACCTTAACCCATATAAGTTGGCTCTGTAGAGTCAACTACCCCGTCTCTGTGTTTGAGAAGTTAACGGCATCGAACGCTGGTTCTGGTGCAACCACCAGTAGAAAAGCCGTTCTTTGGCAGAAACTGCTTTATCGCGGGTAGAAATCGTTCTACTGAACCGTAGGAGATCCTCGTGGCTGCGACCGACGTCCCGCTTGTATTGAAGTTGTCTTTCTACTGTTCGGCGTGCGACGTGGAAGATGATAGGGCAGCTTTCCCTATCTTGTATCAGGCCTTTAGCGTCCAAATAGAGGAAAGCTTCAGGCGGAATGAAGCCATTTAAGTAGTAAGCCCCAAAGATCAGACTGTTGGTTGAAGCCTTGCCTCGAGCAGTATGACTCCGTATCAACTTAATAATAAAATTGTCTATCCTTTTGAGGTTTGCCTCGTTGTACAGAACCTCGTTGGGGTAGAATTTCTTGTACTGGGATTCTGGTGTTCGATATAAATGAAGACAGGTCCGAAGGCACTGCCTCTCGAACACGCTCATCTTTTCCATCTGGGAAGGACTCACGTTGAACCACACCATACCATAATTGACCGGATGAGCAAGCCGGCCATATAGCAGATGACTTTCACTCTGGTGTCAAGTTGACTGTTATAAAACAGCCCTCTTGCCATAGTGAAGGCCTTCTTAGCCCTGGTCAGAGCTGTATCTATGTGGATACCACCACACAGATACTGGTACAACCAGATGCCTAGATACCTGACTACACTTTTAACAGTTAATGGTTGTCCTTGTGGGTCAACTATGCCGAACTTGCGCCAGTACATTTTCGTGTCCCCTAAAGTCCTGGACAAGGGGCTCTGAAAATGATAGTTTCACATTTCTGGTAGCTGATTTTCAACTTCCAGTCTTGGCTGTATCGAAGTCGCGTTGCAACAAGACATTTATTACCTCTACCTTCGGAACTGATCTGCCAGCGATTAGATCATTGGGAAACGCTATTATATTAGGCATAGAACCTATGAGATCGGTAGTGAATATACTGAACAAGATGGGCGAGCCAAAAGCCCCCTGCTGTAGCCCATTTTTATATGGAACACAGTAGTCCAATTTTCGTTGCCATTTTTCACAACAAACTTCCTACCTGTGACCATGTCATAGATCATATATAGCAATGTTTTATTGATGCCGAGCCTGACCAACTTAAGGAAGAGACCTTCTAACCATACGGTGTCGAACGCCTTCTCCATGTCGATCAGGCAGGCGCCTGTATACTGCGTCTTGTTTCTATTCCACTGTTTGTCGAAAACCAATTTAGACGCGGCATGAATGGTGCGGTCCCCCGTCCTGAAGCCAAATTGGTTTTCCTATATTATTTGCTTTTCCTCAACCCATTCTTTCAGACCTCTAATGACTATCTTTTCGAATACATTGCTTATGCACGGAAGAAAACTTATAGACCGGTGTAAGACTTAAGTGGCTTATCAGGGAAAAACTAATCCAGTTGATTTTCAGTGGCGTTTCGGTCGGCCAATATTTTTACCATCAAGAGAGCTTCGAACAGACCGAGGCAAATGGAAATCGGAGGGTGCAAATTCCCCAACCGGACAATAAGGTGGGTGCATAAAAACTTTCCAGCCAAGCTCCGTATATTTATTCTATGTCAGAAAAGATGTCTGCCATCGCCTTTGCATTGTCAACATCCCTTCTGTTGGCTAATTCTGTTTGCAGTTCATTGATTCCTACAGTCGAGGTGTGCATAGCGGTTTTGTAGATCGAAATGACTGTTTCGCCACATTCAGGTATCTTATAAGAGACAAAGGAATAAGATCGTGTGTAACTCTGACGTCAAGTCTAAAGGCATGCCCTTCCATGAGCTTGTGGAAATGTTCGAATATGCTGTTGACGTTCACATCATCGAAAGAACTGTCATTGGGGTTCTTGTAAACAACGAGGCAGAAGCGGCGTGAATGAGGGTAAGACAAGGTCTACAAAAAAGATTCGTCAACAACAACCCCTTGGACAAGGTGCCACAACATACAGATATACACAGATCTTGATGGACGTTCTCCATAAAAAGACGACAGGTAACCACGGAATACATAGCTCTGCCCAATCACTGTGTCCTCGGGCTTTGCCGCCAATTCATTAACAAATATCTACTTCGAAGAATGAAGCTATCCTTATATACGACCTTGACAGTCCCAGTCTTGCTTAGTGGAGCAAAAGTATGGACAATGTCAAACGCGGACAAAAACATTCGTGGTCCCTTCGAAAGGAAAAAGCCTACGAACTATACTTGGTCCCATTTGCGAAGATTGTGTTTGGTGAAGAAGATTAAACGATGAAATCGAGCTGTACAACAACATTGGCCTTGTCAAATAAATTCAATTAACTAAACTCAGGTTGGTGATCTGGAGAGAATAAGAAAGAGATTAGAAAGTCTTCTAGACCAAAGCGGAAGGACGACGCGCTGGAGAAGGATGGCGTGACCAGCTGCAAACGGACCATATTGCTGAGTGAGCTGAGTGTTCGAATGTGATGGGGCCTCGAGCATGTTGACTCGGGCCCGGGGATTTGCCACTCCTCGACTATAAGATTTGATTCACTTTCAGTTTTCCTGCTCAAGGAAATTTGTTGGCGCCATTTTGTCTTTTTAACCTTTCCCTATCTTCAACCTGTTTCACAAGTTCCTTCTTTTCAGGTCAAGGACGACACGAAATTGACTTGAAAGCCACCCAACCGATTGTCACAACTCGTGGAGAAGAGATATTTCCCTTCTCAACGACAGTATGTGGCATACGAGTGAATAAAATCTCTGCAGCCTCAATGGGTGTGTGGAAGTTGGAAGCTGAGAACGCCCACGAAGAATTCTCCGAAGGTCAGCTCACACTTACCATGCTGACAGCACCAATGACGCGATTTGACACAAAGGTTACAAAGCCCCTCGGCAAGGGAACCATTTCGTGCACACAGCAAGCATACACTAAGTACTGTAAAATATTCAATCCATTATCGGGGGAGTCGTGGAATCAGTGCGATCTCCAAACGACAATTCGCAATGGCAGCACCTTTGAATGCCGCACCATGTCCTGGGGTGGCATGGACGAAAGTATTGAAATGATAAGCGTCATAGCAACCATCAGCACTGAGTATACGGTCGCCAGTGTCGAGGAAACGGACGAGCACTATGTGCTGCGGTGCGCAATCAAATTTACTCCGGTGCACACATGTCGAGCGGAAATGCCAGACAGGAAGACACAGCTGTACATCATGGAGGGTCTCAATAACGGACGATACACGTCATACGATACTGTGTAAGAAGATCGATCTTTGCTCTTATTTTGACTCATTTTCTTATTTTTGTGAACTTAACGGCACAACATTGTTACTGACCATCGCATGGCAGCAAATTTAAACAGAGGTGGCGCCACAGACAGTGGCAACCTTCTCGGTTGTTTCCTGCTGTGTGACAGTTTACCTGTTTTCTCATCCACAGTCAAGGAGACATCTAATTTAATTAAAAAGTGATAAATTCAACTCGAAACCGAGAAGTAATCTCGTGTCTTCCCCACCAAACTACACGCGGGAGCATTAACCCTTTGTGCTCACACGGATTTCACTTGCACGCCCTTGTGAACTTTAATTGGTAACGAGGTGAACTTTTAATTGCATGCTGAATGCATTCACACCTCGAGATCAACAAGAAGGAAGCCAAAAGTGGGATAGATTAAAAATTCAATTCGCCAGGCAGCGCCAACCCGCCGTTAACCGAGTGGCTTGCTTAATTAAGGAGCACAACCTCAACTGCATTCCTTTCACAGACATTCGCTCATTCATACGAAACCGACTGACGCCGTCCTCCCCTTGCAGGTCGTCCCAGGCCAGGTGCGCCTTAGAGATTCCGAAGCCTCTGCAGGAGGGGGAGAGTGGCCTTTGGAAAATTCAGCATTCCGACACCAGCAAGCTCACCGGTTGTCTGTTCTACGTTGGCCCGCAGGGCAAGGCGGCCATCATCGAGGACGAATTGAAACGCCAACAGAAACAGGATTCCGGCGAGGAGCAGTTGCGGCGAAGAATTGAGATGTACTCGACAGAGGATACAATTTCCGAAATTACGTGTGACGTCCCGTTTGTTGTGGACGACTGCTATCTCCGAGATCCGAGAAACAGCGTCCACTTCCCGGAGAGTGTTAGATTTGAGCGGTCCCGCGCCCTGGGCGTGTGTACATTCATCAATCTGCCCAGTGTTCCCGGCATATGGTCGTGCGGTCTGCGTGGATCGGATAACGAGGACGAAGTCGTGCAGGACATTGAGGTAAGCCTGCACGTGTGTGGGTGCGCGTGTGTTTGCAATTCTCTTTTATTAATTGAAGGTTGTCGTGGAGTCGCCAGCAGGTCGGGCACTTACCAACAACATTAGAGTGTTTCGGCGTGACTCGGTGGAGCTAATGTGCAAGTCAGCATTTGGTGAGCCGATTGCGAGATGTCTGTACGTGGACCCGGGGAATCAAGTGCATCTGCTGGCCAGTGCGACGAGTGCTACGAAAACGACTGGGTATGCAAAACTACCTCTGCTGGAGGTCCTTTGAATTCATTCGCTGTCCGTCTCCTCGCCTTTGCAGGCATGTCCAGTACTTTGGCGATGGCATCGAAAATGGCTTCTGTGGCATGCAGATCAAGATGGTTGACGTTGATGACTTCGGTGACTGGAGCTGCCAGTTTCAGAGCTACGCGAGCCCCGGCAAGGTGTCGAACTTCACGATGACCGTCTCGGAGAGCGGTAGGAAGCGAGTATTTCTTCGGAAAATTTGAAACATGAAATCCTCTAGGTCTGTCGCATGCTTCCTCCTACGGACTTGGCTTCGGTCTGACCGCGGCCATTCTGGTGCTCTCGGTGGCAACATATGTGGGCTACAGGCGGCGGCGGCAACGACGTACAGGAGTCGCACGTCCAAACTCAATTGAGTCTATGGACATGACCAGCGCTGGTGGCGGCAGGGAGGAGGCTTCATAAATTGGCTTTCACCACACTTGTGTTGTGTTTTCTTTATTCCACCAATCCTTCCCCAGGACGATCCCCGCTTTCCGCACATTCACCACGGCGAGCTTTTGAGTGGCTGGAAGGCACTGAGTGGAAAAGGTAAGCTCACCACGTCGGCCTGGTCAAAGCTCGCCGCTAACACAGTCGCAGCCAGCAGTCAGTGGGTAAGCGTAAAAGGACGATGACTCGTGTTTTCTCCTCTCTACATCCTCACACAGCGGGCGCAGATGACGAGATGAGGCGGCTATCCACCGTGTGTCGGTGCTCTTGGGGAGTCCGAGGACGCGTTGAAAAGTTTTCCATTCGCCTTTCGGCGGAATGCTGGGATGTAAATGTGAAGTATTTTAGGGTCGTTAAATCAATTCCTAGTGTTGTCCTTGTATTTGTTTTTTTTTCGTTTTTTGTTGCTGTTTGTTTTCGCATATTTCCTCGAGGAGGAGTGTAAGTCGGCAATTGAGTCCTTAATGACTCTGTGTTGTTTTTTTTTCTTCATTGTTTTTTTTGTTCGTCCTGTTGTCCCTTCAACGTTCTTCTTAGAAGAGTTTTAACAAGATTTCCCTGGCACACGATGCGGTGGAATGGGCAAAGGTTACAATGGAAACAAGGGGGGGCGGGGGGATGTGTACGGTAAATAGCTGTGCTATGCAATGTGTAGTTAGTAGCTGGAGGAAATCCTTTAATTTATTGCATGTTGATCCGGCGGCTTAGACAAATCGGTAAATAAAGGCGCGTTGATGGGTGGAAAGTTGAGCGCAGACGCATTGGTTGCATTGAATGCGAAACGTGTGGGTGGCTGCACCATCTGTCTTGTGATGTGATGGCATTTATAAGTGGGGTGGGAATGTAAGGCACTAAAGAATCCATAATGTCCTATTTGTAAGGCAAATATTTTCGAAGATGTCGACTTGTACACGGCATTGAGGTAGGATCCATATTTATTTTGTGACATGGGTCAACCAGAGTCTCTCTGTATGACCACCACCTCATTTACGATTCCTAGGGAGATATGGACCCAATGGAGGCAAAGGGGTTTTCTGTGCAATGTGTACTAGCTAAGCTAAGCTTGACAAAAGTTTTCGTTCTCCAAAATCCGTCAAAGCCAATCCATTGGCCCGACGCAACAGAGGATGTCCCAGCTTGAGGAGAATGCACCACCAAGTGGAAATGGTTCACAACTAAGTAGAAACAGGGATTGAGGAAGTTTGGTGGTATTTCGCCAGCTGCTTCAAATTGTACGCACCAAGTTACTTACTTTCTTCCCATACATGTGTGCAACAACTAAGTCTGGGAGATCCTCTGTTACGTTGTCCCAATGGCTGACATTCAAAGGCTCTGGATCTTAAGGACCGTGTCCGTACGCTTAGCGAGGCGCTTGCTTTTGAAACTATTGTTGGACATACATGACTGCTGGAGTTGGAGCTGTCAACGAGTTGTTTACTAGGTTCGTAAGCAAATGTAAATCGAAGTTTGCACAGCATTGACGTTTTGGAAAAAGCAACATACTGGGCGAGAAGTACTTTGAGGTAGTCAAGGACTTCATCTACCTCGGTATCATTATCAAATCAAGCTAGAAATCAGCAATCAAGAGGCGACGGAGTTGTAGAGCCCTCGAAAAACCCAGCTAGCTTTATACAACACCACTGTTCAGATTTAGGGAACAAAGACTTGAATGTTACTGGAGACCCTTGGGCTTTTTACGAGGAAAGTTCTCCTTGCGATTTTTTGTTCTGTTTGCGTTGATGGCATCTGGAGGACAAGATTGAACGATGAACTCTTTTGTCGGCATGAACCTAGTCAAGTTTTTACGAATACAACGGTTAAAATGGGTTAGCCACGGAAAGCGTATGGATAATACAGCTCAAGCCAATAGCGGAACAACAGAGATGCACCATCACTAAGTGGAGAAGAAATTTAACCAACTTGGAATCCGAAATTGGAGGCAGCTGGCAAGAGTCCGAGGTGCACTCCGGACTGCAATGCCACTCGCAGAAGATGTGATTATGGCGGTATAGTGGGTACACTTACACACCGAAGACTCGCATTTTTTCATGGCACCGCCACTTTAGAGTTGTTTGGAACTACTGACAACATTCAAAGAGTAGTCACTGTTCGAAGTCGATAATAAACTGTTGATCCCCTCTATTCGTGAGAGAACAATATGAGCTTCGTTGCTGAACACACTTTTTCGGTAAAAAAGTGGATCTTCGGCCAACTTTCCAAGAGCCCATTCAGCAAAAATTTTACATTGCCGTAGGTCTTTCGGCTTCAATTCTTGCACCAGCTGTATTTTGAAAGACAGAGACCCAATTCTTGTGAACGGCGACGATTCTATAATTGATGGTCATCAATTACACTGGCCGATACAGCTGCGATATTTTCTTCAGTTCGTACTCTACGTAAGCGTGTTGCTGGCTTAATGTCCAACAATGTAAATTTGGTGCGAAATTTAGTGACAATAGCCCGAATAGCCGCTTCAGTGGGTCGATCAAACTGACCATAAAATGGAAGAAGCGCGCGATGAACTTTTTTAACAGAGCACGCATTTTGATAATAAAATTCAATAATTTGTAAGCGTTGTTCGTTTGTAAGACGATTCATGGTTAAATTAAACAACAAACTGTAGATGTTTGGCAATGAAACAAAAGACGAAATGTGCGTCAGCTGTTTAAACTATTTATACACAGATGTACATAAAAAGCTTTAAAAAAAAAATAATAATAATAATTGAGTGGCACTACAGCCCATAACGGACCAGGACCTAGCTTCTACAACAACTACTCGTGTTGTGCACTTTTTTGCGACTCCGTACGGCGAGATTTGAGAGGGTTTTCATAGACAATTGCTACTTTTTGAGTGTTGTCAGAAACTCGAAAGAGGTGGTGCCGTGAAAAAATGCTAGGTGTACCGTACGGGAATCGAACCCAGACTTTCTGCGCCGCAGTCGATGCACTTACCACTGCGCCACGGCGACCACAAAAAAATCTTTAAAAAATCCAATTAAATATTCGACGGGAACTTTTAATTAAAATTATTTCATGGAATTTGGCTCATGCAATTTTGTCGTAAGTAGTGATAACTTCTTCTTCTTTGGATGGCGCTACAGTCCGGGGTGGACCTGGGCCTCAACCAACATGCCTCTCCAGCTAGCACTTTCTCGTGCCAGCTGCTTCCAATTGCGCACTCCAAGTTGGTTGAGGTCCTTTTCCACTTGTGTGCGCCATCTCAGTCTGGGACGTCCTCTGTTGCGTTGTCCCTGTGGTTCGGATTCGAAGACTCTTCGGGCCGGAGCAGTGCTGTCCATCCGCTCTACATGGCCTAGCCACCTTAAGCGTTGTATCCGTAGACGCTTGACTAGGCTCATGCCGCTGTACAGCCCATACAGTTCGTGGTTGAATCTTCTCCTCCAAATGCCATCAACCAAACCAAACCAAAAATGGCACGCAGTACTTTTCTCTCGTAGAGACCAAGGGCTTCCTCATCGGCTTTTAGTAGCTTCCAGGTTTCTGCGCCATAAAGCAGGACTGGGATGATCAAGGTGTTGTACAAAGCCACTTTAGTCGTTCGGGAGAGGGCTTAATTACTCCTTTGCCTCTTAAGCCCACAGAAACAGCGATTGGCAAGAGTGATTCTGCGCTTGATTTCAGTACTGATGTTGTTGTCCCTATTCACCGCGGAGCCGAGATAGACGAAGTCCTTGACTACCTCGAAATGTCTGCTGCACATAGTGACGCTCTGTTCGAGACGTCGATGTTCTGCGTCCTTCTTCGATGACAGTTTATACTTCGTTTTGCCCTCGTTTACCACCAGTCCCACTTTAGCCGCTTCCGCATCGATGCTAGCAAACGCCTCATTGACGGCTCGCTGAGTTCGGCCGATCACGTCAATGTCATCCGCATAAGCTAGCAGTTGAACGGACTTTTGGAAGATTGTGCCTCTGATGTTAACGTGTGAGTTACGCATGCTCCCCTCAAGAATGATGTTAAAGAAGTCGCATGACAGTGCGTCGCCTTGTCTAAATCCATTTTTGACATCGAAGGTCTCGGTGAGTTCGCTAATAGTGATAGGCCGCAACCAAAATTCGAACTTTAGTACATTCTTTAATTGAGTGTATCAATTAGAAAGCGAAACCTTTTACGCGAGAGTGTACCTCGTACTTGCCCAATTTATTCATTGTTCAAGTCGGTTCTATAATGCCAGCAATGGAACTTTGTAAGCTTGAAATGTGCCCAAATGAGAGAATTCAGTGGTTTAAGGACCTTGCTACAATATAAGCTAAGCAATACCTACAGATGAACAATTTTGACTTCTGATGATACCCAGGTAAGGTGGATTGAAATCCTCTAGAATAATCATAGGTCAGGTTGGGCACGAGCGGCTGATTGCCTTTTGGACATCCAATTGCAAACCGCACGTATAATTCCTTGGAATACGCCAGAACCCATTTCTGCTGCCTGCAAAGATGTTGAGGTGTCCTTTGCTACTATCACTTAGCTCACCTTAATTTCAAAAAAATCTCCTCTTAGTTGCAAGGGCTTAGTAATCACAGAGGGGATGACGAATGAATTGCATTTTTTCCTTGTTGACTTCTACAAAAGTCGTTGTGAGGAACGCAAAGTCTGTCATGTTCTGTTAGACGGGTTCTGCCTAAGTTAACGAAACAGACAGAAGAATTAAATAATTTTGGTTATAATGCACGCGGTGCACTTAGGCCATCTCATACTTTTGTTTGATTGATTTAGGTAAATTTTCCCTTGTAGTGCACGACATTTCTTCTTCGGCGTTGAGGTTGAGGACTTTGTATCGCGTCTGTCAAGTGATTGGCTTCCCAATTCTCTTGTATGTCACAGTGCCCTGGCATTCATGCACGGAAAATATTGAAGTACTTAGGCATTCCGTTAAGAGACAGGCATCACTTAAGGGAAGAGTTTGAGTGGAAATTAGTGTCATCAAGGGATTCAATTGCTTGGCATGCAGCCTGCCACTCAGAGCAGATAATTTTTTTTCATCTTGTTGTTCTTTAGGTATGACCTTTGATTGTCTTAATCTTCGGCTGGAAGAATACTACAATGTGAAAGTAAATTAAACGATGAACGTGTAGGGTAAAACTAGAGGAGAGTTTAGCAACCCAAAGAAAAATTAAAACCGCCCACTCGGTATTAGCTCTCGTCATGACTGGCTGAATCTCATGACTTACATCGGTAACATTTCTTTGTCATAAAGTGGAGACATTTTCCATAGATCATCGGTTGACGATATATTTACATTCAGAACAACTACTCAAAGTACGTTATATGATAGACGTGCTGAAAAGTTTTAAACCAATTTCGCAGTTAGTCTGCCTAGAGACGCAAGTTTAAGTTTGAGTAGACACCAACCCTCACTTATCCGAGATGCAAAGTGGGTCGTGCCTGTGATGAGGTTACATGGATTGACTTTTCTGGTATTCTGACTGAAAACGGTGAGATCAGTGTTCTATGGACTGACGTTAAAAGACAAATGACTGCGGTCCATAGACCAATTGATTTCTGCTGAGTACTGAGTACTTCTCAGAGAATAATAATCATAACATCACCGGGTCCTTAAACTATGCGCAAGGGGAACTTAAGGGGATTCTGTAAGTTAAGATTGAGAAACTATTCATGTTATAAATGGTGATTTTTTTAGCTATTATCTTTTTTGCAACACTGGTTTAAACAGCTGACGCACGTTTCGTGTTTTGTTTCACTGTCAAACGTCTTCAGTTTGGTCTATAATTTAACCATGAATCGTCGTCGTTCGTCTTACGAACGAACAACGCTTTCAAATTATTGAATTTTATTATCAAAATGAGTGCTCTGTTAAGAAAGTTCATCGCGCGCTTCTTCCATTTTATGGCCAGTTCATTTTTGGCTCAATGGGTACGTAAATAAGCAGAATTGTCGATTTTGGAGTGAATATTAGCCAGAAGCATTGCAAGAGCTACCAATGCATCCAGAAAAAGTCACACTTTGGTGCGGTTTATAGGCTGGTGGCATCATTGGACCGTACTTCTTTAAAGATAATGCGAATCGTAACGTAACTGTGAATGGTGAGCGCTACCGTAAGATGGTATCCAACTTAATTTTGCCCAAAATGCAAGAGCTTGACTTGCATGACATGTGGTTTCAACAAGACTGTGCGACATGCCACACAACACGCGAAACAATGGACTTATTGAAAGGCGAGTTCGGTGAACATTTTATTTCACGTTCGGGACCGGTCAATTGGCCGCCTAGATTGCGCGATTTAACGCCTTAAGACTATTTTTTGTGGGGCTATGTTAAAGCTCATGTCTATACAGACAAGCCCGCTTCAAGAAGCATTGGAAGACAACATTGAAGCATTTATTCGTGAGATACCGGCCGAAATGTTGGAAAGAGTATGCCAAAATTGGTCTAAGCGGATGGACCATTAGAGGCGCAGTCAAGGTCAACATTTGCATGAAATAATCTTCAAACATTAAATTGTATGGACCGTACTATCGATTTAAATAAAGATTTCATGCTTTTTTCTGAATATTATGTGTTTTTTTTAAAAGCTTTACCCTTTATTTCCAGAAACTTGTTTGGACACCTTTGAACTTCATGCTCCTACTTCTGGATCTCTATCCGAGACGTCAATATGTCCCTCCTTAATTGAAGACATTATGTACTTCATTCTGCCTTTCTCAATAACCCCCAAAACGCTTATCGACGCTGTGTTCGCTAAATACGACAAGCTAGAGGAAGCTAGAGACGAAAAGCGAAAATAGTATACAATTACTATATTTTCACAACATCCTGAATAGTTGTTGAACAATTTACTTTTACAGTTAAAATACTCTTGGACATTAAGTGCCTAGGTACGAAGGATTAAAGTGTGATCGAAAATTGTCGTGGCCACTAAGTGTCCATGGACATGATCTTAGAAATAATTGCTGTTTGGAAAATAAGTCCAAACGAGTTTCCTACTGACATCAGCTAGAGATAAGTTCACTTAAAGGCTAGTCAGCCCTTATCCTTTCCTTTAATTCCATGGACTCTAATCACTCGCCAAGCAAACTCAAATATCCAAGAATCGCAGTCTTCAGAGAAGTTTCTTAGTTACAGACTTCCTCACTCTTTGCTATCCTCTGCAAAAACATGTCCACCGACAAAACCTTCCTGTGTTACATTTTTTTGAGATCGCTTACAGCCAAAGATGAACGACTTCCTCGCCGAGCATCTTAATCGCTTGATAGCTTTGACTTTTTCGTCGAAAAGCATATCGATGTGTATCCATCCGTTCGCTTGTTGTGTATTTTCAAGAGCATGCATACAAATCACTATGCAGATCCGGAGCCTTGACAATTTCGCCCGGAACAAAAAAAAATTGTCTGCCTAAGACAAAATCAGGAACCAGCTCCAAGGACGAAAACAAAGAAAATCAACAACCACCATAACCATCATGCAAATGGGGTGGCGGCGAACTGAGAAAAACTCCGCAGGAAAAGCCGAGAAAAACTGAGAAAAGGATATTCTGGTAAAAAAGAAGAAAAACACTCGAAATCGAATTGAACCTTTTACTTGTCATAAATTGGAAAATTCACCGCGGGCATGAAAACAAACCCGTCCCTTGCAAAATAACGCCGTTCTCATACTCCGCCCCAAACTGCTGTCACCGCCGCGCCACGCCGCATTTGCCGCACAAAATCTTGCGACCAGCCAGCAGTAAGTACTCTTGGTGACCTCGAAGAAATTGATAGGAGGAGGCTGGAAAATCGTTCAAGTGTTGGTCGAAGGGGTTGGAAAGGAGTGTGACAGGAAAAAAGAACGACAGAGAGAGAGAATCAAAATAAAGATACTCATGCATACTCGCAGAGCAAGCAAACCAGTCGAGCACGCTGCACAAGGATAACAATAAGGAGGCGATAAAGGACGAGTGGGCGACGAAGGGGGCGAAGAAAAATATTGTAATTTTCATTTTATTAGACGAAGCCCCTAAGCGGCAAAATGATATTGAATTTTATGACTTTTTCTATATTCACTGGGGCTTCCCGAGCACTTGTTCTGTCCCCCTTCTCGAATGCCTTCTGCGTGGGACACTGGCTTAGGGCATTTGTTGCGGGGGGTCATAGCCGATGAGTGGGTGCGTTCTGTGGGGGAGAATCCATTGCCAATCCGAGCATCGCTCATGGATTGATTTGCATTTTGAATGACAGCGACTGGGCTAACAAAAGGCTGCTTGGTGTGGTGAGAGTGACAGTTGTCGGAGATGGATGAAGAGCAAATTTACTGAGGGATCTATTGTTATTTCAGAAGTGTGCGAACGATGCTAGTTTTGTTACGGGACGTTCGCTCAAGTCAACGTTTGCGTTGGGTATCAGAAAGGCCTTGTGCTCTACATTATGGTAGCAAACGGTTCCTGACTGTGTCAGAAAGGTTAATGACACTGACGGCTACTCATATTGAATATGGGGGACTGGGAAGCCAATAGCTTTTAAAAATCGATCTCTTGCAGTCGGCTGTCCTTGAGAGTGCAAAAACTCGTAAAGGTGTCTAAGCTCCTTATAATCCAATAAAGACAACCTTCCATAGAGGGTATGAGCCTAAGCTAGAATAGCCCTTCATACTTGACGTTGTCTCTAGTCATCGAGACCAAGCTCTCTTAACGTGTCTGAATTTTCTTTTCGAACTTGGAAGGTGGAAGACTATTTGTCTGGCCACCAACCCTTAGCTGCGCCGGGCATTTTCTAGAGACGTTTAAGCCAAACGATTGCAAGCAGTACTTAGTGCTTGTGAGATTTTGGTGGCAAGATTAAATATTTGCCAGGAGGGGTGGGGGGGTTGTCATCCTGAATTTGATTCCTTGACTTGCGCGGTGCGTAATTGAGTCTGGGTATGTGGGTCAACTTCCACCCTGGAGTTCCCAAGTTCGATTCCTTGACTAGCGCAGTATGTTAGTCCGTTGACTCACGTGTCGAAGGGCTACGTTCAATTCCTTGATTGGTGCCGTGTGTCAATGCGTCCAACAGAGGATCTTAGTTATACTCTGAATGGTTATTTCGCATTTTTCATGGCGCCACCTCCTTGGAGCCTTTCATAAAACTGAGCAAATGGTCGCTTACACAGATTCCAAACCTACTTCTGGTGGATTCAACTAAAACCATTTCCACATCCACCCTATGTGCTTTTCTGCTGGATTAAAGTGAACGCCTGGACGGATGATGCATCATTCTTCCGCTGAGTTGTTGGCTGAACGTACTTCCGCTCCTCACAGGAACCTACACTCCAGCCGCGCAGTCATTCACTGTTGCACATCAAAGCACTTTCACACACACACCCACATCCAGAGTCCCCCGGAGACGGACATGCACTACGCTATTCACGACCCGTTAGCATTCGAAAAATTGTTATTTTACCCCATCAGCCAGGATTTTTATTGCGCACCCATCGTTGCGCAATTGCCGCACAACGAGTGCGCCCCCCAGTTAGCCGCCGCCAACGTCAGCCGGGGGTGAGCGTCACTATCATCACTTCCGTGAGTGTTTGCCTGCCAATTGACCATGCAGGTCACGTAGTATTGATACGTGCCGATACATGGTAATTTTTCTCTCGACGAATGTGTCAGTGTTATGATTATTAAAAAAGGCCACATCGCAGAGGCGGCGATGCTGGACGGTGCTGGATGGCGAGGGTTGTGTGTTCTTTTGGGGGAGGGGAAGGCAAGATTTTCGTTCTTTTGTCGTGTGACACCCGCTTGAAATTGAATTTTCAAAGGACGAGTGAGGACCAGGGTCGTGTACGGATTACCGAAAGTTTAATGACTTCGGCCTGGTCATGGAACTGGACCAATTGAACTCTTACGTGGCATGAATTTCTGATGGACTAATCACTTAAGTTGTTAAATTACACGCCTATGGGGACACTCTGGAGACACTCGGTGTCTCGGTGCCAGGCTCTTACCTTGAACTGGCCGGTGATTAGCTCGGAATTTACTGGTGATTGGTTGAAGATTATCCGGATGGGTCATTGGAAACGAATAAAGGAAAGCATTTGCTTTTAACGATTCAATGAAATGGTGGCCAATAGTGAGTGAGTGTACACGATGACCTTGTGTTGGTTTCTGCTGATGTTAGGAAATCTGATTTTTCGGGTTTAAAGAGATGTTCGAAGCGTGAACTCAAACAGAAACTGATGCAAAGCCGTGTTTTTGGATGCCGTAGCCGAGTCGTAAAGTTGTATCCTCATTCACATCTTGAGGGTCCCATAAAATGCAGTCGGGGCCCATCATAAAATCCTTATCCGTTCGATTTTGTATGTGCAGTGAGTGCAGGGGAATAAAGAGTGCAGATCAAAAAGACATATTTTGGAAAAAGGAGGAAAAGAGGACAACACATGATCCCTGCATAGCACACAATCCTGCTCTTAGGAAGAGAAGACTGGCGCTCAGAGAGACTGAATTCTTTTGCTTGTGCATCCTAATTTTCTGTGCAATAAGAAGGACATGACTTTGAGTGACACAATTTCCACAGCCTGGAAAGTCTGGTCGTATAATTTCAACTGACATTTAGCAATATCAAGGCAGGAATCAAACAAAGCTGCTGGAGCTGACGCCCTACCCGTAGAGCTCTCTAAACCATTTCTGTCGAAATATATGCTGACATGACCGAAGCCTTCAATGCTAAAAACGGCTTTTGAGAAGGCGATAAACTTTCATGGCACATTTTTGTAACACAGTTCTCGAGAAGTTCGTGCTGAACTCGGACGTCAACACTAGAGGAACGATCTTCCACAAGTCTGTGCAACTGCGAAGAAGAACACATTGGGCTGTCAGTGGTGCTTTTGTGTGCAACGAGATGGAAGCGGCTGAGATGGGTCTTGAGGTGAATGAGGGTTAGACAAATGACACGCCTTCTAACGAATGATTCATAGTAAGGTTTGATTTTCAATAAGTTTTTTTTTACAGACAACGCGTGATTTCTGTCAAGATGCTTTATCACTTTTGTTCAGTATGGTTTGGCAAGTCACGCGCTTTAAAAACCCGCACTTCAACAGCATCCCCAAGTAAAGGGTGAGTTTTTAGCTATTATCTTTTTGGCAACACTGGTTTAAGCAATGCGCTTCTTCCATTTTATGGTCAGTTCATTTTTGGTTCAATGGGTACTTCAATAAGCAGAATTGTCGATTTTGGAGTGAATATCAGCCAGAAGCATTGCAAGAGCTACCAATGCATCCACAGTCACAGTTTGGTGTGGTTAAGGGGCTGGTGGTATCTCAGAACCGTACTTCTTCAAAGATGATGCGAATCGTAACGTAACTGTGAATGGTGAGCGCTACCGTGAAATGATATCCAACTTTTTTTACCCAGAATGCAAGAGATTGACTTGCATGACATGTGGTTTCAACAAGATTGTGCCACATGCCACACAGAATGCGCAACTTATTGACAGGCGAGTTCGGTGAACATTTTATTTTACGTTCGGGACCGGTCAATTGGCCGTCTAGATTGTGCGATTTAACGCCTTTAGACTATTTTTTGTGAGGCTATGTTAAAGCTCATCAAGGCTATACAGACAAGCCCGCTTCAATTGACGCATTGGAAGACAACATTGAAGAATTTGTTCGTGAGATACGGGCCGACATGTTTTAAAGAGTATGCCAAAATTGGACTAAGCGGATGGACCATTTGAGGCGCAATGAAGGTCGACATTTGCATGAAATAATCTTCAAACATGAAATTATATGGACCGTACTATCAATTCCAATAGAGATCTCATGCATATTTCTGAATTTTATGGTTTTTGAAAAAAACTTTCCTATAGCTTCTAAAAAATCACGTTTTAGTTCAGCTGCGTTAGAAAAGTCTACGTTCTGTGAGAAATGTTTTAAGTGCGATTTGAAGAACGGAGGCTTACTGAAACCACTTTCGCCAATACGATTCGCAAATTCGAGTCTCATTTTACATTAGTGGATAATACTCGCCGGTTAGACCACATCCGGCACATAGTAAGGAGACTATAGCAGCTGCAGCTAAGAGTGTACGCAAAGACCGTGACGAATTAATTGGTCGTCGTTCAGAGCAGCTTGACTTAGTGTATTTGACATCTTGGCGTATGTTACCCGAGTATCACATCCTAAAAGCGCACAAAATTCAACTTGTGCAGGAACAGAAACTAGACAACTTGAATTTGCTCTGAAAAAAACTAAACAAAAATCTAGTTTTTTATCGTGAAATTATGGCCAGTGATAAAAATAATTTGTGGCTTAATTGATACGTCTATAAAAAAAACTGCCGTGTTGGTGCAAAGGAACAACACAAAAAATGCCAAGAACTTCCGCTATATCCATTGAAAAAAACGTTATGATGTGGTTCATAGGATGAATCATTGGGCCATAGTTCTTCAAAAATTAAGCAAATCAGAATGTTAAAGTCAGCGGTAACCGTTAGCTTGCCATGTAAACGAACTACGTTCTTCTTAAGGTTCAATCGCATGGTCTCTGTGAGCTCTGGTTTTATAAATATGGCGTAACGAGCCATACAGCGCGTGATTTGTTGCTTTATTTTGTTGAGAGCTTAATTTCACGTAATTTTTCCACCTATGTATATCGTGCGTTTTCACAACTTTTGACCATTTTCTCTGAGGATGTGTAAAGTCTCAGGTCTTCAGGAATGAGTCAGTAACGATTGACGTTTTGGAAGCCAACATTCCTAGTGTTTTCTGTGAGAGTTAGGTCAGTATGCTTAAAGGGGTCGGCCCAAATTGGACCTTCTGAGTGGACTACCTCAGATGTACATTTACATATTATGAACTCTAAAAACTAAATGGCATGAATTAATCTTTTCATCGATAATACAAATTGTAAGTTCATTTTTAAATTCACTTCTTTTGTTTTTCATTAGAAACCAAACCTCGCGATGAATCCCCCTTTACAATAAAGGCCCACCAACACCGACATCCTGGACAACGTGTCACAAGAAAATTTGAACGTTGTTAAGGAGTTTATCAGTAAACAAAAGATAAGTCCGCTGCTGATTCGCTGCCTCCTTAGGCTTAGACGGCAGTTGAAAAATTTCCTCAAGTCAATGAAAAGTAAAATCATCCTCCAATCAGTCAGAAAAGCTTGCATAGGAGTCGTGAGAAATTTTGATTTGTTCCCTCACATGTTCGGCATTTTAATCAATTCCAGGTTGCATGGAGCCTAAAACCCAAAACTTGCTGTTCGCAATTTGTCACTTGAAGTTTTCGATTTTCCCAGTGAATTGTTTCAAAACAAACGGTTTCCATTTACAATTCCAATTGCTTCGCCCGCAGGCCCCCAGCTAAGCATCAATAATTCCGCCCGATGAAAATCAAATTCGATTACGCAACTGTAAGTAATTGTTTCATTTATATTCAAAAGATAAATCGCGCGACAATAAACAAAACAAAATAGCGCATACAACAGCGAGCGGTAAAAAAGAACGCACCGATTAAATTATTCGCAATTGAATTGGCATTAAGCACACGAACATCCACCCGCGCAGCGCCAGCATCAGACATTCATTTAAAAGAATTAATAACTCGAAGGGTTTAAATCCACAATCAATTAACACCACTGCGTGACCCCTGCCCCAGTAAATTCGTTTTTAAATTATAACATTAATTGCTCCGGATTAAAGCAGCGAGAGGGGAACGCGCGTCTCCGCATGGCCACGTCAAAGCACGCATCGACTGCACTCTGCCGCTGCCCTGTCACTGCAATTAGGACCGAAGGCAATATAAACCAACAAGACCGAAAAGAGACAAAAAGCCGGCCAAAAATGAAAAAAAAAGAACACCATCGCACAACAATACGGAAGAGGAAGCGAATTTAATTTGCTTCACTATTTGCGAATCGTTCGTGCCTGAAACAACCTCAACTACCACGAGCAGGTCCGACACCCGGCACGGCACTGCAGCAAACAGTTTTTACATATTGCGGCAGTTAAATTGATAAAGTGTCCTTTTTGCGGATGAGTTGGACGCTGCCCAAACCGGGGGATCGCCGCGGCGACAGTAGGTGCACAGAAAAAGCCGAAACACAGTCGAGAGTTGCTGTCCTGTCAGTGGCCAGCTTTGCGAAATTAAAAATAACTTCGCTCTGACATCAATAGATGACAGGACGCATTGTAACTCTCAACGTAAATCTCGTCCGAGTAGTGTGTTGTTCTCCTGTGAGGACAACAAGAAGACGACACTCTCTCTACTTTGAGGCCCATCCCTTCCGTCCTTTCGTGCCGTTGTGCTGTGGTGGTGCTGATCCTTGCGGGCACGAGTAGCGACTCAGTGGGACGTTTGGGACGTGCCGGTGTAATACTTCGGGGAATTAATTAGATATTCATGACGTGAATGAGGGAGCATCCAGCCGCAGTACATCCATCTATTCGTCTGCGTGTGTACACTTGCCGGCCGAACGGTTTGCCAGGCAGCAGCGCCATCAGGTGACGGTGAGGAGCAGCAGCGGGGAGTCTTTGAAATATAATTTCAATATCAAAGGGGGATTGAGTTAAATTTTAATTGTGTTTTGGGTAAATGGGAAAACCGCTATAATTTGTAAAAGCCACATGGACACGCAGCAGTGCGTGTAGTTCTGGTTTCGGGATTATGAGAGAATTATTGATTTTCCTCGCTGTAATCGGAGTTGTTTCCCAGGCACCATACCCCCTTCCCCCCCCCACACTGCATCCACTGTTCTATTCTGTTTCTAGTGTCCTTGTAGTTGGGAAATGAAGTTTGATTAGCATCTCACTGATTAGAACAATGAACGTTTCAAGAGATTATATCGTTGGAACGGTGTCCAAAAATAGATTTGGCATGGTGGACAGATTTTCAATTCAAGTTTTAAAAACTCTGTCTGGAGCTAATAATAGTGAGACGGCGCAAGTTTTGAGCTAAACGACAAGTGGGGTAAGACTTTCCATTTCATTAATTCTAACTGTGTTCTGTAGTGGGAGGTGCGGGCAACCAACAGCTCGTCGTTTTCTTTCACTGATCGTCGCGAAGACACCAATTGTAACAGATAGACCTCGCCTGTGATCAGTTGCAGCAGTTTGCACCAGATCCCAACAAGCCAGGTCTTAACAAGTGCACAACTTAATTTTGTGGACGTATTTTTGGGTGCGATTTTTGGTCCGTTGACGGCGTCTGGAGGAGAAGATTCAACGGCGAACTTTGTAGGCTGAATGGCGGCATGAGCCTGGTCCAGCGTCTTCGTATACAATGCTTAAGATGACTAGGCCTAGTAGAGCGTATGGACACCACTGCTGCGGCCCGAAATGTCTTTAAATCTGAGCAATTGGGGCGACGCAATAGAGGACGGCCTAGGCTGAGATGGCGCACACAAGTGGAGAAGGACCTCAACCAACTTTGAGGTGCGCAACTGGAGTTAGCTGGCGAGAGATCTTGCTAGGAGAGGTGTGTTGGTTGAGACCCAGGTCCACCCTGGACTGTAGTGCCAGTAAAAGAAGAAGAAGAAATTTGTGGACGTGAGTAGTCCGCGCGGTCATTGAGGATAGCTTTAAGCCGCAGTATCCATATCATTCAAGATGTTTTGGATTATCGTTATGGACCTAATTTTTATCATCAGTTATACTTCTTTTTATATCGCTCAAGCAGTATTTCGTATTGCAACGGATTGCGGATAAGATTCCAGAAGCCAAAATGAGTAAAATCAAAACAAAACGAAGATCCAGACATACCGATGATCCCGAAAATCGAAAATTCTAAAAAACACTCTCCGAAAATTGTTGTCAGATGTAACTTTCCTGCTTGCTGTCGCTGTAGGACTTATAAGATATAGAGAAGGTGCATAATTTGGATAATACCAAATGCCCTCACATTAACTTTTCACAGATTTTTTTTATATTTTATGATGTCGGGCATTTGGCCGCTTCGATATTTTGGATTTCAGGTTTAAGTCGGTCTATCTCCTTGAATGGCTCTCGACTTCAATTCATACTACACCCAATGTTCTGCCTTTCAGATAGTCATTGCCGTTGTTAAACGATCGGAAATGGTTTGTTGCACTACCTCGCACATACCGCTCTGAATTGACTGTAAACGTCCGCCCATTGGCATGTTTAAAAGAATACGAAGAGCATTAGTCAAGCTGTCACTTTGTCTGAATGCAACGGCACTTCTTCGGTAAATTGTGGGTTACCTGAAACGCTTACGTGGCAACTTTGTTTCTTTACATACCCAGCAAGTGTGAAGTCATAGCTGAAGAGAATGTTGTTGAACAAATTTGTCAAACCCCAGGAAGCTTATCTACAGCATTGTCAATGGTCAGTTGACTTCAGTTGTTGTCTTAGTTAAGATTTACAAGGATAGATATGTAAATCCAAATGCAGACACGGGCAATTGGTGCAAACCCCGGGAAGTTGATAAATTGAGAGCATCAGCAATACCTGCATTTACAGCTACATTTTCCACTTCCATTTCTTCAAATACCTTCACAATTTTACAAATAGCGTGCATAGACGATCGATTAGAATGACTGAAAACATCATTTAATGCGCTAAAAGTGAAAAGACACTTTTATAATAAGTTTCAAAAATGTTAAGTCGTTGTTCGATTGTAAAACGATCCAGTATCGTAAATGGCAAGCATTTGACTAAAATTCTGATACTTCCTAATGACAGCTGAATTTGGCAGGTGTCATGTGTCAGCACTACCAACTTGAAATCACAAAATGAATGACCTTGTAATTTTTGTGTTTGTGACAAATCTTCATCGAGCAATGCCTCCTATTCTTCAACCTCGAGACCTATAGAGATTCTGAAACTAGGTAAAGGAAAAGGTAATTGGCTGGAATTGTAATTAAGTTACGCTCGCTGTTGAGTAAGTGAAAATCGAATGAACGGATGCACCTATTACAAAGCAATTATATTTAATTAAAAAAATTTAAAAAATTGTAATTCTGACTATATTTTGGAACGTTTTCTCATCAAAAGAGACTTTTCGCAACTCTATACGACTTACCGTTCTCAAGAAAAAGATTTTTTTTTGTGTGAGTTTCGGAAGTAGCGTCTTGATGGAGTAACTGGAGTTCTACATAAGCATTCTACTCAATAAAAAAAAGTTTGGTAGGCATGCCAAAATCGAACATGGAACTGTACTGCCTGCCGAAATTAACAAATAGCTGGTCGGTGTCAATCGTTACTTCTTGATTGTTTCAAGGATGTGTAAAGATCTGGTCTATCGTGGACTTTCCTGGATTGAAAATGCGCTATTTAAGAATTTTTCAATCGTTGACGAATAATTTCAGGAGCCCTCACACAGTGGATGTTGTACGCGATGTTCTGCAAATTGATCCTGATTTATCAAGTGGTGTCGACACTGAGATTCCATTCACCAGGTATACTTCACAGATGAGCTGATCCTACGACTAACTTGATCATTTAGCCAGCTGTCTACAGAAATTCTGCACACGGTTCGCTCCCTCTAGCAGCTTTGTTTGTCGTCTAGACGAAATTCTTGTCGATCCTTGCCCAAATTGAGTGAAACTTTATGCCTCAAAGTGAAGTTTTTCTCTTCAATGCCGTTTAACAGTCTGCAGAAATTCAAATTCTCAGAATCGATAAGCATTCTGCTACAAGTTGTCAGTTATCGCCCAGGTAGGCATCATTCCGTAGTGTGTATCCGCTAGATTGTCATTTTAGATTCTAACTGCAATCCCGAACATCTTTCTTACCATAACACCTGCCCGTATATTCGACATCCTTTTCGCATTTCCATTCTTAGAGCTTATATACGAACAGCCTATACACGATGCTATGTAGTCTAGTGAATGGATGCATGAGCCTTCCCGCACTCATAGACAAACTCTATTGTTAAAGGTAGACACACTCCATTAGTGGCAGTTTCTATTCTGCTTCGATTGTTGGTGCAGGCGGCATCGACAATTCAGAGGGTTTCAGGAAGAGCCAGTCGGCAATATGTACCGCCCCATATGAAAATTTCAAACTCTTGGCATGTATCCACAAATCCAAAAATCGGCTAGCATCGAATTTTTCTTCAAAACTGAACTTCCCTCTTCACAGCAACCCCTCCGCAAGGTTTTCATTTTTAAACCCGTCAAATGTATGGAATTCCCATGCACTCGTATGAAGCATAAAGAATACCTGCCCATTAATCCATGTCTATTCCAGCAAAGCAACTGTTCAAAACTGTCTACGGCAGGGCACACAAAACAGAACCGGTTGTGTATTTGTTTTCCTTTCTCAACGAAAGTCTTGCTCTCTGCAGGAGAGGGGGGTGTTGGATGGGTCTTAAGCCAACTCACCCGCAAACTGCTGAATCAATGACTCAGACCTGCACCTGGCCGTCGCTTCGGTTTATAATAACTTTTCATCCATTTCTTTTCTGCAACTCGCACTCCCTGCAACCCCACAGCGCTGTAAGACAAATGAAAACTGTTGATTTTAATTTAGCAGCGCATGCACCACCCCGGCCCCCTCCCGGAGTCTTGATGTGAATACCACCGCCACCGCAGCGCCCATCATTCCCACGAGAACTCCGGCATTTCGTGCACGTATTGTAATTCCAGACAGAGCTGGTAATTGCAGTACAATTACAAAGCTTGCACCAACATCCACTCGCATGCACACATGTGTGTACGTGCTTGGAAGCATCAGGTGCATCCGCATCAGGAAAGATGGGGGGGGGGAAGATCACCCCTGTTGCAAGGTCAGCAACTCCGGGCGCTAGAGTTGGAGTCAGTTAGACGACGCCAACGACGACGACGTGTTTTGCCGCATGTCTGTACGGTATGCAGGTGCAGTGAGATGAGCACAGGTCACAGTAACAATTATAATCTGCAACTACCTGCAGAAATTCTGAAGTGAAATAAGCGCATTGGCGCTGTACACGTTTACGCCTACAGCAGAAGGCGAAAACTTCATCATCGCATCCGTTGGGCACAAGAGTGTCTCGTTCGATAATTGGTTTGATAGGAATTCGATGCGGTGAAGTCGTGTCATTATGAAAATGTCGACTTGACAAAAGATTCCCCAGCGGGAGATGTCGTGCTCGAGATGCGGTCGCCCTCAATGGGGTGTTTAACGCGAACGACATCTGATAGTGTGACACTTGACCCGAGGGCCGTTAGCCGTGGAAGTGGGTGCTGTTGAGCTGCACAAGGACGACGTATCACATAACACATAATGCAAACAAGCGTCGTTGAGGAGCTGAGGGTGAGAGAAAAAAATGGAAAATGAATGGCCCAGGGGGAAGAGGAAACTCCCCAGGGTTGTGAGACTTCTGCTTTGTGGGTGGTTTTCAATTTGATGACACACGAGTTGAGTTTGCCTCGAGTTTTGGTGTTTGCAGAAGAGTTGCTCACTATACATCGATACATTCTGAACATCGATATTTATTGCTTGATGTAGCAGTGTACTTGGTCTGTACAGTAAGGAAAAGAGACTGTCATTTACCTCGTCTTCCCGTCTCTTTGACTAAATTTGTCATTTTTTTAAAAAAATTTGTCCCATTTTCTGCTGATATAAATACAGAAACTGAAAATTGGTGTGATGCACCCATTGTGGTGGCAGAGGGTGGACCTTACACAAGACCTTGCAAAAATAAGAGTTTGGCAAGTATTTTCCTCCTGAATTGCTTGTCAAGTTCGTGAGAATATTCTGACAGATGAGGTGTTTCAGTGTTGTCGGTCCACTCCACACGAATGGAGCCTCTACGAACACTACCGGGAACAGCTAACCAAGACTCAGTCTCCTTAGCATCGCGTACAAGATTATCTCTGCTGTTTGTGTGGACGCCTGAAACCATTCGTGAATAATCTCACAGGTCCTTCATCTGTGTGATTTCTTGGCACCAGACCCAAGAAGTAGAATCTTTGTCGATTTCAAGGCCGTAAGCGGCGTGCAAACAGTGTCACGTCTAATTTTGAATTTCTTACCAATCTCGTCAGATTGTGTATGATGACGATGGTGAGCTGATCCGTCAAGGTCGGAGTTGGCCAAAACCAAGAATGACTTCTTCGATTTCCTAGAAGGAACATACGCTCAAGGCGACTACGATATCAGGATGATTCTGATTGACTTTAAGGAGACCAGAATCAGCCTTTAATACACAGCTCGGGAGCGAAAGACATTTTTGCTGGACTTATCGGACAACAAAAAACTGCAGCCGGTCTATAGTTACCAACACTCTCCATGTCCGAAGTGTCTACATTGCCTCCGATCATTTCCTTGTTATATCCAAGGTAAGACGTTAATATGGACACACTGCGGAGTCCAGACAGGACAACATGGTTTGATGTCAGAATGGATCTTTGCCGGTCGAGCCATTCTCAAACTCACTTAAATTCTACGCTGCCTACACTTACAATAGACGACGAATGAAAATGTTGTCAAGAAGGCATCCAAGAGTTTCTCACTGGTGACCACCTAAATTCTGGAGAGGACACAAGAAATGCAGATCGACACCCACCAGCTTTTCATTGATTTGAAGGCCACATAAGACAGCCTGCATAGAGCTATAGAGTGTCATATGTAATTTTGGCTTTGTTACCAAACTCGGCAGATTGTGTAGAACTACGATGGAGAACAGCAGCTTTTCCACCTATTTTGGTTTTTACCCTTAAGGTCAAAAAATGTTTCAGGCATTTTTCATTCTTGAGAAGATCGTGCGAAAGTCACAAGTCAACACCAAAGGTTCAGCTGCTGACATGCGCGGATGACATTGGCGTGAGTTAACGAACACAGCATGCTATCAGTGAAACGTTTGCTGGGATTGATATGGAAGCGGCTCAATTGGATCTGGCGGTAAAGAGAGCGTGTGTAGCAAAATCTTTGAGATAGTCAAGGACTTTATCTACCCCGATACTGCAGTATGACATCGATATTGTAACCAAAATCAAGGCAGGAATCACTCTTGTTAGTTGCTGAACGCAAGAGACGATTAAGTTGTAGAGCCCTCTCTCGAAAGACCAAGGTGGCTTCGCCTTCATTATCACTGTCCTGCTTTATGATGCAGAAGCTTGTAAATTATTAAAACCAGGGGCCCTTGATCTTTCCACAAAAAAGTTCTGAGTGTAATTTTTGATTCTGTTTGAGTTAATGGGTCCGGTAGTAGGCGATTCAACAACTCACTCTATAGGCCGTAAGCACTTAGGGCCAGGAGGAGTCTTTAAATTCGAGTTATTCCACCGAGGCAATAGAGGGCGATCTCATCTTGGATGGCGCATACAAGTTGTGGAGGATTTCAACCAACTTGAAGAACGAAATTGCAGCCAACTGGCTAAAGATCGTACCAGCTGTAGTGGCATATTGATTCAGACTCCGGTCAGAATGTAATGCCGCCCAAAGAAAAGGCTACATTCAGTGGATAGAATAAGTTTTGAGTGTTCTCGAAGAAAGGTAAGTCAAATAACATAGGAGCAAAACGGCTGGATCATGTTTCGTTTATGAAAGAAAATTAATCTTTGAGGAAAAATGGTCTTCCGTCCAAATGCAGCTTTAGGCGAAACCATTTACACAATGTATACTATCAGATCATGCGGGGACATCAACAATTCAGTTGGGTCGTTCATAAAAAGTCGACTTTCCCTGTGTCCGGGACTGGCTCTGTCCAGAAAATGAGCCATTAAGGGAATGCACTCGGATTTTCACGGAAGGCTCCAAGACGATGGAGGGATCTGGAGCTGGAGCCTTCGTGTAAAATAACAACATAAGACTTTACACCTCTTTAGGTAACTTCGCGTCGGCCTTCGAGGCGGAAACATTTGCGTTTCTAATGGTCACGAGCTATTTTGTCTGCGTCTGTAGCGTCAGTCAAGCTGTACTAAAGACCTTACTTAACCCAGGCCACTTCCGAGGTAGTACAAGAATGTAAGTCTTCTCTTAATTTGGTCGACAGACTTAATTCGCTAAGACTTGTCTGGGTCCCAGGACACCACGAGATCATGGGAAACTAGATTGCCGATGAACTTGCTAGGCAAGGATCAAGGATCTGTAGACGGAAAAGAGTGCAGAAAACTTATCGACGTACAAACTGAACACTTCACCTTCGCTAATCACCTACGTCTGCTTGGGCTTAGTGATGGCACCCTATGTGACGCCTGTGTAAAAGGTGAAGGCACTTTAGAGCACTTTCTATTCCGATGTCCCGCCTTTGCTCGTATCAGGTGCCGACTGGTTGACTCTTGGGTGGTGGGAATTAAAAACCTAGGCTCTCTGTCACAGATGTGCTTCCTGGCATTCCTCCGGAAGACCAAGAATTTATATTAAATGTAGGTTCCTTCCTAATATTGAAATGGATCAGTTTTCGAGTCTGAGTGATCCTTTGCAGTGTTTCCCAACCCATACACTTCAATGCAATTAATCTAACCAGAGGTAGTAAATGTCAAACTTTTTCGAATACGGGTAACTTTATCGATCAGATGAAGCCACTAGCACATAAACCACACCAAACAGTCAGTCTTTGTGGATGCATCGGCCTTTCAATAATCACGCGTGGATTCTCATTTGTCAAAAATGCGGCAATTCTTCTTGTTAACAAATTCATTTGGTCAATTGGGCTGACAAAAAAAATCGTGAAAAAGTGCATTTTGATTTGAAGGCCCATTCTCCTTAAAGTCTTCAGCAATCTTAACGCACTGCTCAATTCAGGACCTTTATATAGTTGAATTTGAAACTGAAACAAAGAGGTGTCGAGTTAAGTTGGGCAAAAGAACTTGAAGTTAATGTGTGACTCATAATTTACGCCAACCATTACTTTGGGACTACTTTGAGGTTTATTTTTGGTCCATAGGAGTATTTCTAGTTCTAGCAAACGTCTGTCATTCCTAAAGCAAATGTTCAATAGCTTCACTTCACTGCAGTTCCTGCAGATGTCATTTTTATAAACCTAGTTTTCCACAAGTAAACGATCGTGCTGATCTTTGGTCTACACTGATCTCTGGTTAGTGAGAGAATATGTTCTGTTTTGTAGGAATGGAATACTTGGCAATGTTGGTTGAGTGACGTGTTGTACTCGCTTTCCAAGTGACACTAGATGTAAAGAATAGCTTTACCGGTGATGTGATGATAGCTATTGGTTCTCCCAGTTCTGTCATTTCCAATGACACCATAACCTAACGTGAGCTCTGTACTGCTCACCTTCCTAGTTCATGAGTCCGATGGTAGAAAGTGTAACAAACTATAAACTGTAAACCTGGCAGCACTGAAAGGGCAAGTCGGCGAGTAGCGCACGCCGTCGGCCTTCTAGGTTTACACACTCCAACAGATCTATCAAACTGTAGGACAGTTCTATGCAATAAAGCATGTTCTGACGGAAGGTTGGCAAGGTGTTCTGGAACGCGTAGGTTTCATCTGCAAGCCAACTCCTTAGCTGCGTTAATGTAAATGACAAAGGACCAGATATGATTTCAATCGTTTTTGTGACTTCAACGAAATCGAACTACCAATTAATTCGTCACAACAAACCGATGCCAATAATTCCAAATATCCTCGCCAGAAATCCTGCAATAAGTGCATCGCCAATTACCTTCAATGGGCCGGCAAAAAAAAGGTGATACCGAAAACAACGCACAACAAAGTGTGTAGCTGTTCATTCATTTCACAGAATTCCTCATGAATTCATTAATCAGCAGGCGTGCAGAGGGTAGAGGTAGAGGCAGAGACACAAGCTATCCGTAGCTCATGTGCGGGGGAAATGATTTCATTGTTAAATTTATAATTCACTGCTCCCTCCGTCCAATGACGCAATCGTCGTATTCGTGTGAACATGATTTTCAAATTGGCCGAGGAAGGGATGAAGGAAAAAAAAAAGTTTCCTGCTGTAGTGCACACATGTAAATAAATTTCAACCTGAATGCGATCTGTCTCCTTCCGGCTTTGTGTGTTTGGTCGCCAGCGTTGCTGCAACGTTTGATGACACCGCACCGCCCATCGCTGGCTGGATGCCTGGGCAGCAGTGTTATTGATTTTCAATACGAATCGAATTATCGCACCTCTGGGACAACTCGGACAAATTGAGTTAACTCTTGCAATCAGAAACATTAATTGGAGCTCTGATATTAATAAATAACCCACCAGGCGGCAGGTTGAGTTCATTCGACGGCGGCGGTGGTGGCGATGGTTGAGTGACGGCGCATCAGCGTCAGCAGCAACGTTTGACAATGACGGCACGACAACTACGACGAGTTGGATGGACTGTTGATTACGATGATGGGTGTAATCCCCCGCACCACGTCGAATGTGGAGAAAGCCGCATCCACTTGGGCTGCAGATAATTAAGAGCCGATGAAGCGCGTTTTTTTATTTCAGCCCGCCGGACCTAGCCGGCCGATGATTTTATATGATCGGAAGTGAATCACTGTTACCGCGAGGCGCGTTGGACCAGCGAGGTGCGGAGCGAGAACGACTGCTGCACAGTGGGACAGTGGGACAGCGGCAGCTGGACAATGTTATTGCGGATGAATTAATTCATCAGATTTTGATTGAAATATTTATATTTGCCTTTGCCGCTGCATGCAACATGGAATGCGAGCGGCAATGGACTTTCGTTGAGGGAATTCAAATTACTCTTTGGCTGGAGGACGCGATTTATCCGATGGCAGATTGTGTCAGATGCAGCAGAGCGGAACGCTCAAAAAGTCCGCTTAAGTCCGCAATGGAAATGTTGTCATCATTACGTGAGGAATGATGTGGTTATGACCAAAATATTCGCATTAAACTATTTGCCTGTGTTGCAATGAGAACGCCGGCGGGGATAGGACCGCCGCACAGCCGACGGGGGTGACTTTAATTATAAATCAAAGTGTGGACAATTAAACTGAAGATAAATAATGATGTGGAAGATATTCGAATTTATGGTGGGGCTGGAGTTGAAGTCTGTTTTGGTCGGCGCGAGTGGAATTAATTTCAATTGTGTGTTTATTCAAAGTAACGACATTTTTGAATTCTGTCAGAAGCTTTCAAACAAACGTTCGATTGCCTTGACGAGTCTGTAAAATCTCATTTCACAGGCATGACTGCCCCCGAAGAACTCCACCTCAATTTTTGTTGACCCAAAGGCCAAATACGTTACCCAGTAACGACTCTTCCAAAAACTGAAAACCCACTTAGAAAATTAAATTCCCTGCTGGTTCAGTTAAACATTCAGTCGTAAGAATTCAACTGATTTCCTAGGATTCAGAACTCTTCCAGTAAATGCACAAAACCAACAGCACGATTCAATGTCCCCTTAACACACACCAGCCACCCCCATACCACCCACTACGCTGCACCGTCCATCAGGCGTCGACCATTCAAAGTCAATTGAAATTCTAGTCCTTTTCAATGCAAAAACCTATACAACTTCGCCTGAGAACGGGTATTTGCATTCGCAACTCCTTCCGTTTCCCTTAGTGCAACTCAGCAAATGGACTTACACTTGTGCGCATTTGTGTTCGTGTCCTCATCACTTTATTGATTGCATCCAATGGAGGGCATTCCAATTAAGCAAATTGTCGACGCTTTTTGTTTCGTTTCGTGAGCCAGATTTTGGGATCGCCCTATCGTCGTCGTCGTCGTCACTGGTGGTGTGGCTGTTGTTTGCAATGAACTCGGATTTGTCGGAAGATCTCTCCTTCTTCAGCCTTCTGCTCGGGACTTTATGTTGTTCTAAGCCCTTTTTCGGTGATGGCATGCATCAAGATAATTTTGAAAATAATAAGTTCGAGTGAATTTTCGTGCTTAATGCTGACATAAAGTACACGGCGTTATGGTACAGCTGTAACTGTAATTGTTGTTTATTTGAATTTGTCAAGAACCGGCGAACAGTGGGGAATAAAAATTTCACATCACACTGTTGGATTGGAAATCGTTGAAAGTTTTTGGTGAAAAGCAAATTTTACAAAATATTTTATATGAATTCCTTATTTCAACAGTTCAAAAGAAAATTCATACTTTTTCCCGACAGATAACAACGACCTTTGGATCCATCAATTAGGATCCATCACGTAGGATTCACTTAGACCTAGAGGGTCAATGGTGCTGCCACAGAGCTGATTTTTAACAGCTTCTCACGACACCATTTTGATTTCGGGAGAAATGTTCATATCTTCTGACATAAATTTCTGAGAGGCCAGTTCTTCGATGTAGACAACACCCATGGTTTTTTTCATGGGTGTCGGAGATGGAAGATAAGAAGAAACTATAACAGCTTAACCACCAAGTGCGTGCTACACTTGAACACAGAAGGTTTCATTTTTATTTAATCTATTCAAGGGCGATTTGTTTTTAATGAAAAAACAATTTTTTTTTTGTTTCGATTTATTCAATTTCTATTCATAACAATTCAGTAGTATGAGAAAAAAAAATAAAAGTAAAATAATTTTTAACCAAAAATTTCATGTCCCCATATGTCGGTCATTTAGAGTAGAGTTCAACTATTAATGGAAATATTTCAAGCACTCAGGACAACCAGGCTCCACACATATAGCGATTTTCCAAGACAAAAATGATTGAATGAACTTTTGATGTCTTCAAAACTCGATGCCCCGGCTATGACACCAATATCGTTCTAGGAGATTTCAATGCTCGGCTGGGAAAAGAGGCGTCATCGGAAAACACAGCCTGCACGCCAACACCTCCGGAAACGGACTCAGGCTAGTTGACTTCGCCTCGGAGCGAAATCTCTCTGTGGCCAGCACGCGGTTCCCACACCTTAACATTCATAAAGGGACCTGGCGATCACCTGATCAATCAACCGTCAACCAGATTAATCATGTTGCGATCGACGTCAGACACTCCTCCAGTATTCTCGATGTCCGAACCTTCCGAGGTGCAAACATCGACTCGGATCATTTCCTTGTTGTAGCTAAGGTAAGAACCCGGATATCGAGAGAACAACGGAGTCGAGACAGGCTAAAACGGTTTGATGTCGGAAAGCTACAATCGCAGCCGATCGCTAGAGCCTTTTCCGATCGATTCTCCCTGAAACTGTCTCAAAGTTCGACGCTGCCTGCACAAACAATAGAAGACAAATGGAAACGTTGTCAAGAAGCCATCAAACAGGCCGCCACTGATGTGTTGGGTTTCACTCCACCACCTAAGAGGAACCCATGGTTTGATGACGAGTGCAGACAGGCAGGCATGAAGCCAAACAGGAAGCTTACAAGGCCACGCTGCATCGAACGACGAGAGCTGTTTGTGAGCTTTACAAACAGAGAAGAAGGGAAGAGAACCGGCTTCTCAGAAGAAAAAAGAAAGAGCACGAGAAGCGCGCGGTCGAGGAAATGGAGAGGTGCTATGGCAGGAATGACGTCCGAAATTTTTACCGCAATATAAAACAGTTATCTGCAGGAAGGATCATTTCTGCAGACTCCTAAACGGCGATGACGACACAAATCCCGCTGTTAGGCAGAATGTTCCACCCAATTTGGACGACGATGGACAAGAATTCCGTCCCCCCGACCTCGACGAGGTCAAGATAGCAATATCGAGACTGAAGTCGAACAAAGCTGCTGGCGCGGACGGACTATCCGCAGAGCTGTTCAAAGCGGCTGGGGATGAGCTGGTTGGGTGCATGCACCAGCTCATCTGTGAGATATGGTCGGAGGAAAGCATGCCCGACGAGTGGAATCTCAGCATCGTATGCCCGGTCCACAAGAAAGGAGACCTCTTCGACTGCGCCAACTACCGAGGGATCAGTCTCTTTAACATCGCGTATAAGATTCTCTCTGCCGTATTGTGTGAGCGCCTGAAACCGTTCGTCAACAACCTGATAGGTCCTTATCAGTGTGGTTTCAGGCCAGGGAAGTCCACAATCGACCAGATCTTCACACTGCGGCAAATCCTGGAGAAGTCCCAAGAAGTACAAATCGACACCACCCGAAGAAGAAGAAGAGTTGAGGAAGTAGGAGGAGGGATCGATCTTAGTGGTGTGAAGTTGCCTGCACTAAAGTTTGCTGACGATCTAGTGTTCTTGTCGGAGACTATAGAAGGAAAGCAGCTTGTTATGAATCGTTTAAGTAATTACTGCAGCAAATGGAATTTATCGGTGAATCTATCGAAATCAAAGGTGAGGATTTTAAGAAGTTTCGGTGGAAAATACTCTCGCTGGTCTTATCGGGGTGAAGAGGTTGAAATAGTAAAAGAATATAAATATTTAGGTGCGTTGATAATATCTAACCTAAATATGAAAAAGCATCTCGTAAGTCAACTAGCAGCAGCTAAAAGAGTTATTTCATTAGTATGTCGACGATATATTGATAATAAGTATATCGAGCACACTTCGAAAATTAACAACATCGGCCTCTATTCGGTTATATGGGGCGCAAATCTGGGGTTTTTGTCCTTTTGAGTAGGAGGAGAAATTCCTACGATACTTTTTAAAGCGAATCTTTCGACTCCCTACATGTACACCAAACTATATGTTCCATTTAGAAACTGGAGTCCCACCTCTTTTCTTAAATACGGTAAAGCTACATGCGGATTTCATTATGAAAATTGTGGATATGGAAGAAAGCAGATTTTGCGGATTCTACTGAAGCATATAATATCGACAAGAGGGCCCTTGGTTCAAAAGTGGGAAGAGTCGGTGTTAAATTGTGGCGTGGATCAAAGAGTTTCAACTCATATGTAACGAATTAATACATGTTCAACAATATTTTTAAGAAAGCAGGTAATGCTATATGCGACAGATTTCTAGCTGATGCCCATTCATCGCAACATAGAATGGTCTACAGTAAGCTGAATTTAAATCACATGAGCAATGCGTCTTAGTACTTCCTCAACCATTATCCCCTGCATATGATAAGCACCATATTTAAATTTCGAGCCGAACTTTTAAGTCTTTACTTTACTCCGCATCGTCCTCATCTCCCAATTATATGTGACCTGTGCAACCTTAATGAAAGAGAGGATGCTTACCATTTCATAGGAAGATGTCCCATTTTAAAAGAATACCGTGTGAGATATTTCGGAGCCAACTTGCTGAATCTAGATACGGTCATCAACATATTGAACGGTAGTCTTGGGTGGGAAGTTGCATATTACTGTACTAATTGCGCCATACGCTACAGAACTCGTATTTTAGAAGGCGATTTTTAAGTGTAAGCACTAAGCAGAGCTAAAGTCACCATTAACTTATTATGAACTTTAAATAGTATTCAACAAATTATCAACCTGGTAGACGGCTTTAAGCCAAACCGTAATCGACATTGTATCCACACTGTCAGATTGTTCTATATGAGATGTAAGATTTTTTACTAAGTACTAGTTTTGATTCTATTATAAGATAAAGTAGTGTGGGCGTTCGATTTGTTCATTTATGGGGTAAAGTAATTTTTTCTAGAAATGTCTCAATCATATTGCAGTAAGAAGATATCCATTATTTTTTGTATGGATTTAGTATACATCTTTAGAATGACCCGATTTAATATACACCATTTTGAACAACATCTATCTGTCAGTTTAAAGGCTATTTTAGTGTGGATCTCTCACGGCAATGATCAAGAAACTGTAGCAACCCATTTGCACAAGCAATAGAGAAGAACAGTTTGTACTCACTTGGTGCAAAGCCGGGCTATATGGTTGACTGAGGAGCTTTTGAGTAACTATCGATGTGTGTGACCTGTCGTTATACTAATGAGAAACAAGTGCTCTTCCATTGACCAAAGCCGGTCACTTCTGTACGATTGCTTCTTTCGAGTGGTCTGATTGTTGACTGTCCACGATCAAGTTTGTTTGACTGTAGGAGATAAGGTCATTGTATATGATTCCCAACCATTCTCACATTACGAATCTATGCATGTATCCGGCCTAACTCAAATGGTTCCAAACGGTTTTGTGTGCAATGTTCGATTTCTATGCAATCGAAACAGTGCGTACATGACTGTTGGATTTACCGATTTTCAGAATCTTACAAACAATTTTAGTTTAATTGACCTTCCAGAGCGTGGATCATGTTTAACCTCAAAGTTACCTGAATGGAATTGACGAAACCAAAATTGCGCACAGTGGGCTGTTACAGTATCAGGGTCAAAAATCGAGATAGTTGAGTATAAGACACAGAAATTCACCACGTATACTCACATGTAATGTAAATATGAATTTGTATGACAACCGTTACAAATCTGAGCAGGAGCTGAATGCAGACGAAAAACTTACCCCAAACTTGGTTTTCACGCCTACATTTAGGTTCGCATTTAAAGGACCAATTCAATCATCATTTTTTTACCCATGAGAAGTGATAAATACATTTCAAAAACACGATTCAATGCGTCCTGCGGTGCCAAATAGACATGGTCCGAACCTGTAGCATAATCCCATATTTGACACGTAGCAGTGCAAAAGCTACTGCAGCTTGTATTCGATCTTCGATCTTTGGTTACCACTGTATGATATTTCTCCAACGGGCTAACACCTTTGCCACAGTCTAGCGTCACTTTGCAACAGATGTGATCGTTTTCGTCTTCTCAAGAGCTTTTAATTTCAAGAGCTCTTAATTTTTCTCCTAAATTGCGAGACGACTATTCAATTCAATTTTACTTAGAATTACTGACTAGGCTTATGTAACAATTACGATAAGCACTGACCAAAATCTTGTCTTCATTGCAAGACTTCAAAGATCTTAACTGTCAATTAAAAATCACAAGAATCACTAGAACCACGAGTTCCTATGTGAATTTCTTAAAAAAAAAACAAAACTTAAATCCATCCGATTTCGGTTCAACCACATTGTAAGTCCATCGACCACATCCCTGCAACGCGCCCTACATATTGTACGTTCGCACGTTTATTCCAAGGAATACTTCTTCCGCAAGCTTTACACTCCATTCCGACCTCACCATTACAAGCCATTTTCAAATTCCCAACCCCATTGGAACGTCTCGAATGTGTTGCCCAAAAACGCGCCCCCCTTCCCCCACCACCAAGGTAAACGAAGAACAACGACCAGACACGGAGCAAGAAAAAGTGAAATATTCATGGAGGGCAAAGGTTACACAAGAATTGCGCTTCCTCAAAATGAACACCTAGTCAGCGGAAAATCACAGCGCAACCAGCAGCTCCACCGTCATCATCGCTATCGTCACCGCTACCGCTGTTGTTGCCGTCGCCGAATACAGCGCTTTCACCACCATCGCGTCTGGAATGCCACCACCACCACCACCGCCATTACCGCGGCGCCGCCGACGCCATCATCTCCACCCCTCTGGCCGACGCCTGTGGATTCTTCGTGTTCACTGTGTGCATCGCTCGTAAGTTCTACTTTGGGGAGCTCCTGCGTTGGTGGTGGCGTTGCTTTTGACTCTTGCATCGCATGATTAATTCAATTAAAATAACAGTCTAAGCCGCCTCTGTGTATGTGTGTGTGGGAGTGTTTATATTTATGTGCACGAGCTCTCGCCAGACAGACAGTGGAGAAAGAGTCGCAAATGCGATCCGATTTTCCATTTCATTTGGTAGCAGGAATGAAGATAACTGTTCAGTTATGATTACACTGATGCAGATGTCGTCGACTTTTCCCGGCGAACATGAACTTAAGGGTAAGTAAGGAACTGCGTTCACGCGCATGCAAAGATGGGTTGTTATGCTTATTTAACGCATTGAAGACATTCATCTTGAAAAGTACCTACGTAGGGTAAGCGGACCAGTATCCGGTCACCTAAGAAACAAATTTGACTTTCAAGTTGGATAGCGTATTCACTTTACTAAGAACGTATGTATGCTTATGTTATTTGTTTTGACCAATCATTGGTTATGTGTAAGAACAATTTTTAATTAGGTTCATTCAATTTTCGGTTTCAAAAGTAAAGCTTATAAAACACACAAAGCGATACATTTTTGATAAAATCGTTAATAATTTAGAAAGTCTGGATATTGCCATTAAGAGAACATCATTCAAACGACCGCTGCGAGAAGACTTACTTGAGGTAATTTTTGATTACTTTTTCGTTATTTTTTTGGCGGTATCTCGACCATATCATGAGTAATGTTGGCTTTATTATACATCGGCAGTTCCGTGTTAACACGGCTTCTTGCGTAGCTTCACAGAAAAGAAATTAACGGTATAAAATATCATGATCTTGATGGTCAATAGATTTGCGCCATCAGAAAACTTCTCGGGCAATAAAGCCGCAATTGTTCGTGTTGTGTGGCTTGTTGATTCAAGTCTATGTTAAGATCTTCAAGAGCCGGCCAAAAGATAAAAAAAGTAATGACTCGACTATATCGTTCCGAATTATATTTATCCGTCCGCCAATTGGCATCTTCAGGGAAATACAGACGAATGACACCAAACACCAAGCAGTCACCTTCTATAGATGCAACGCCATTCGCTTATGGGTTTTTCTAAGCCTCATATGCGGTGAACTTCGTCGCCGTTGAAAGTCAATGTGGAAGTCGAAGGAAACTGTCCAACTGTCAAGGCACTAGGCTTCTAAACATCGCATACAAGATCCTCCACGCCCTATTGAGTGAAAGTCTGAGACCGTTCGTCAACAACCTTATCTCTGTGGTTTCAGGCCAGGAAAGTGGAGAATAGACCAGATCTTCATTTTATGGCTGAAGCTCTTAAAGACCCAAGAAATACAAATCAACACGCACCACCTACTCGTCGATTTTAAGGCCGCATACGCATAGAGACGAGCTATAAAGTGCCATGTCTAGTTTTGGCATTCCTACCAAATTCATCAGATTGTGTAGTCTGACGATTGAGAACACTCGCTGCTCCGTCAAGGTCGGGAACTAACTCTCTGAGACATTCAATGTCAAAAAAGGTTTTAGACAGGGCGACGCACTGTCATGTGACTTCTTTAAAAAAAATCCTTGAGAAGATCGTGCGTAACTCACAAGTCAACACCTGAAGCACGATCTTCCAAAATTCAGTTTAACTGCTAGCTTACGCCGACGACATTTACGTGATTAGACGAACACAGCGAGCCGTCAATGAGGCTGGTATTGAAGCGGAAGCGACTAAAAAGGGACTGGTGGTTGATGAGGGCAAAAAGGCTTACATGCTGTCATTAAGGAACGGCGCACAACATCAACGTCTCGGACAGAGCGTCACACTAGGCAGCAGAAACTTCAAGGTAGTCAAGGACTTCGTCTACCTCGGCTGCGCAGTAAAAAGGGACAATAACACCAGTACCGAAATCAAACGCAGAATCACTTTTGCCAATCGCTGCTTATTTGGGCTCAAAAGGCAATTGAGGAAGCCCACTCTCGAAGGACTAAGGTTCCTTTATATAACACCTCGATCATCCCAGTCCTACTCTATGGACGCTACTAAAAGCGGATAAGGAAGTCCTTAGTCTTTTCGAGAGAAAAGTTTTGCGCGCGATTTTTGGTCCTGTTTGCGTTGATGGCATCTGGAGGAGAAGATTTAACGACGAACTCTATGGGATGTACGGCGGCATGAGCCTAATCAAACGTCTACGGATACAACGCTTAAGGTGGCTAGGCCATGTAGAGCGCATGGAGAGTGGAGAGGGACTCAACCAACTTGGAGTGCGCAACTGGCGGCAGCTGGCGAAAGATCGTGCTGGCTGGAGAGGCATGTTGGTTGAGGCCCAGGTCCACCCCGAAGAAGAAGAGGAAGAAATGACAGCTGAGTCTAGCACGTGTTAAAGCGCCAGCGCTATCAACTTGAAACTAAAAAATGAATGACACTTTCCTTTTTCTTTAAAAGAGCGAATTTTCATCAGCTCTCGTTAACAAAATTTAATTCCCTCCCACTTTGATGGAAATCTACATATACCTTCAAACAAAAACAGTCCATCCCGTATTTGTAGATTTCAAAAACTATATTTCTGGAACCAAAGCCTCTTGTATCAAAATACAAGCTGTTGTGCCACTAGCCTTGCCCTTCCCAACACTTGGCGCAATGGATGCAATCCCTGGGATTCTGAACATGATCAGCGTGGTAGAATATAGTTTGTATCATCATTACGTCCGTCTTGAGAAAATTTCCATTTCATTCAAATCACTGAAGAGTTTATTTAACTGCACAACTGCACACCTTAACAATGACAACAGATTTTCTGTGTAACCCAATATCTTTCTCTCGGTCTCTCTCTCTCTCATTCTCTTTTCCTTGCTTACACCCCCATGCATTACACGAAACCTTGAAGCAGAACACAAGAAACCTTTTACAGCTTCACATCATTTTTCTCGAAAAACCCACACTCGCCGGAATCGAATACTTACCACGCCACATTTGGATCTGCCCCACACACGCCCCTACCTGGTTTCAGTGTTGCATTAACTTCATCTCCCTTTCACGCAGAAGCTCACACACGGACACCTGTTACACCCCTAGGCCCCTCTGCAAAGACCCCGTTCTCGTCGTGTCATAGGTACACCGGAAACAGAATGAAAACAGAAAAAAAAACTTGGAAGGAAATGTCGTCGTCGTCGTCGTCGGTACAGTACGCAGAACGCAAAACGTTCAACGGAGACAATCTGCAATTTCAATAACCATAAAACAATTTCTTAGCGCTTAAAACTTTTCAAATAATGTTGCTTTGACAGGGGTTGGTACATGTCTGTGCGGTAGGGTGCGCGCGGGTGGGTGCTTGTCACCTTGCCGGAAAGTTCTGTTGTGACTTTTGCTGCTTGTCTCGTTTTACGTTGTTTTCCATGTTTTTCTTTCGATTTCTTGGCGAAACTTTTCTGTTTAATGGCTTTTCCAGGGGGTTTATGTGTCACCTATTTTTTTTTTTTCATCCGCTCCCCCCGTTCCCCGGACGAAGGCTAACGCTCTGTTCCGTAAGTTTGACAAATGGCAACATGCAGGGTGTCCGTACAAAACGCAGAAAACTTAAGTATACTACTTTTCAAACTTCACTCTTGGTCGTGCGAAAATGAAATGCGGACACAGACGCAGTGGCGAACTATGAAGTTTGATGGTGTGTGGGAAATTATGGGCATAAAGGATTGTGCAATTTTGGAAAAGAAACAAATTTTCAAAAATTCATAACTTTGTTAAAGAAATTTCAACGATTATGAATTCACTCTTGATTTGTCTTAATTCGATTTTTTTTTTAGATTTTTTTTGAGATATTTTTTGAGATTTTTGGCTTTTTTGGATTTTAGACTGTTCAACTCTTGGATTTCAATATTTTCGGCTTTTGATATTTTCGAATATGCTTACTTCTACAGAATGATGTGCCTTTTAGAAGTTCAGATTTAGGACCTTTCAGGGATGTTGAATTCTGTTAAGTTAAAGTTTTTTGGTTATTTTACTATTCCGGATTTTGGGAATTTTCAGCATCTTTGGTCTAATTTTAAGACTTTTCTCAATTTGTCCCTTTTCGCTGCTTTTCGATGTTTTGTATCACATCGGAATTATAATATTAAATTTAAGGGACTTTAAACATTTTCAACATACGAGGGCTGTCTGATAAATAACCGACCTAACCATGATGCACGCGACTTTTTCAAAATTTTTTTATTTATTTTTCTACATAGTCTCCTTGTAACTCCACACACTTCTCCCAGCGATGCTCCCATCTCTGCAACCCTTCCAAATAGTACTTGGCATCTTTTTCTGCAAAATACGAGTTCACGAAAGAGATTGCCTCCTTATTTGACGAAAATCTCTGGCCGCCGAGCGTAGTTTTAAGTTGAGGAAACAAAAAAAAAGTTGCTTGGTGCTAGATCCGGTGAATAAGGTGGATGGTCAAGCAGTTCGAACCGCAATTCGTGGATTTTCGCCATGGCGACTGTTGAGGTGTGAGATGGTGCGTTGTCTTGGTGGAACAAGACTTTTTTGGGGCCGGTTCCCCCTTTTCAATCCACTGTTTAGATTGGATTTTTGTTTCGGGCGTATAATGATGAATCCAAGTTTCGTCTACAGTTATCAATCGGCGCCAAAACTCGATCTTATTGCCTCTAAACTGAGCCAACAGAGCGCTGGAAACGTTCATGCGCACGTTTGTGGTCTAGCGTAAGCAAACGCGGCACCCAACGCGCGGACAGCTTTCTCATGCCCAAATCTTGGTTTAATATATGGCAAACACGTTCTTTTTACATCTTCATAATCTCAGCTATTTCTCTAACTTTAATCCGGCGGTGGTCTAGTACCAATTGATGAACTTTAGCGATGTTATCGTTAGTGGTTACAGTTTTTGGACGCCCAGGACGTTCATCATCTTCCAAGCTCCTGCGACCACGTTTAAATTCAGCTGCCCAAAATTTTACGGTGGTAAACGATGGTGCAGAGTCACCATACACAGAGTCCAACTCATCTTTGATTTGTGAAGGCGTATTGCCTTTCAAAAATAAAAATTTAATTACAGCTCGATATTAAATTTTTTACATTTTGGGAACCGAAATACACTCACAAAAACGACTGTCAACAGATAATGGTGCAAGATAAATTTCTGATATTTTGGCGAGTAGCTATTATAATATGCACAATTTGAAGTAAAAACTTTTTCCATTACAGGAATTCGGGCATCGCCAGATTTTTTCTAGATTCTAGGTGATTTTGGCTTTCCTATGGTATAGGTTCTAGCGATTTTATGTCTGTTAAGGATTCTCAACTCTTGTGATTCTAAGGCTCTCCAAGAACTTAGACATTTTAGGATTTAAGGCTTTTAGGGATTTTGATCATTTTGACCTTCGCCTGATTTACTTGATTTAGGATCTTTTAGGGTTCTGGGTTTTCTAAAGCTTTAGAGTCCCGAAGGGATCTAATAATTTTATGAAAATGTATTAAAGTGAAAAAAAATTTTCTGCCAGGCGGGCAACGATGGTACAAATTTTTAGGTCGCAGAAAAAAGCTAAAAAAATTTATATTCGATGCTTTTAATATGTTATATGACTTTCCACACTTTCTCTGTCATTACATAACTTGAAATCATTTGAATATCTGTCCGTCCAAGGGAATGCCTTGCTAAGAGAATGTCCATTCAAGGGAATATCCGATTAAGGAAACGCCGCTCCAGGAGAATTTCAGTTTAAAAGAATATATATCGAAAGGGAATGTCCATGGCAAGAAATATTAGACGGAGGGAATGTCGAAATCTCGTTAGACTTAAAACTGTCCATCCAATTAACAGGTTATGGGCACAAGTAGAAATGTTTTGCGAGGTCTTTGGGTTCTTCGAGAATTTATTTAAGAATTTATGTTGTTCGTTTTTTGGGCTCTTTAGGAATTTCGAATTTTCGAGAAACTTTGATTTTCACATCACTTCTTCGGATTCGAGGCTTTATGACAAGAGAAGCCAAAGACATTGTCATTTTCACTGCTTTTTAAATTCTAAGATATTTGGATTTTTGTCTTTTTTGAGACTTTTTAGATCATGATGCTCTAAATTGACCTTTCTGACATTTTTACGACTTTTGAGTTCTTGGCGCCTTGAAACTTACTCATCGCCCTTTCAAAATTTTGGAGGGTTCAAAATATTAGCCAATGATGATTTTTACCTTTTCGAAACTTTAAGACATTTCTATTTCTTCTAAAGAATACGAATTTTGTCGAATTCTCTGACTTTTTGATTTCTCGGAGCATTTGTTATATTCGTCCACTTGCATCGTTCAGACGGCATACTTTTGGTTTCGATGTTGTTTCTCTTCCTTTGTAAAATGAAATTTAAAAAATTGGGTAAGGTAATGGGTGTCCCAACAAGAGCGCAAGATTTAAATTTGGTGCCATTCGAATTGTCATTGTTTGACATTTGAACAATTATTACTGTTTGTCAGTAGAAGCTATAAGGTTAATAAAAATGGAGCGCTACATGAATGAACAACGCATTCTCATTGTGAAATTTTTTACTAAAATGGTGAAAGAAAGAAAGGCTACAGTTCGCAAATTGCGATCAATTTGGGGTTCAAATAATGCTCCAAAAGACTAAACTGTAAAGCGATTAATGGACAAATTTGCTGAAACTGGGCCTATAACTGATGTAAAGACAACAACGCGCCTTCGACCAGGTCGATCGATCGAAAATATCGCAGCAGTACGTGATGATGTCGCTCAAACCCCATCCACCTCAATTCGACACCGAGCTCAGCAAATAGGTGTTTCTAAATCCACTATCCAGCGAATTTTGACGAAAGATTTGCGTCTTCATACATACAAAGTTCAATTGACTCAGGAACTGTAGTCAGCACAGCGAAGGAGTTCGTTAGTTGGGTATTGGAGGGACAACATGAAAATGCTAATTTTGCCGATAAAATCATTTTTAGTGACAAGGCCCATTTCCATCTTGATGGCTTCGTTAATAGGCAGAATGATTCACGAGAAGCAAATGCATCCTCATCGTGTCACTGTGTGGTGTGGATTTTGGGCTGGAGGAATCATTTGACCTTTTTTTATGAAAATGAGTCAGGTCAAGCGCAAACAGTCAATGGTGTCCGGTATCGTGAAATGATAACCAATTTTTTCGTGCCTAGAATTGAAGAAATGAGTGTGGAGGGGATGTAGTTTCAACAAGACGGCGCCACATCTCATACAGCCAGAGAAACAATTCAGTTGCTGCATCAGTCATTTCCCGGTCGTGTTATTTCGCGTTTTGGAGACCAGAATTGGCCGCCTAGATCGTGAGATTTAACACCATTGGATTTTTTTCTTTGGGGTTTTTTTTTAAGTCGATGGCTTATGCGAAAAAGGCCTAAATGAAATACGCAGCATTTATGCAAAACGGTCATTGAAAATTTTTTATTAAAAGATCGCGTATGTGCTAGCAAAGCCGCGGCGGCCATCTGAGCGATGTGTTATTCTACACATAACCTCATCCCGTCTATTTTACGATATAATAAAGAATTCACTATTTTTTTTAAATATCTGTTTTATTTAAGATTTAAATTTTGCGTTCTTGTTGGGACACCCTTTACATGGGTTGAGACAAAGTATTGAAATATCTTTCTGCCCACAAGTGGTGATTCCTTTTCAAACAATTACGTGCAAAGCGCTCTTTCTTCATAAACATACAGCGACTTAAATACATGTTTTTAGCTCTCAACGCCCTTTGACAAGGCTATTGACACTGCAAGTCCTCTTCAAAAACAACATTAAACCAGTAAAAGAAAATATGTACATATATCTCCCCAAATGCTTGTAATCTGCCAAACAATACTAAAAATCATCCGCACAAAACTTTCACCCACAGTCGTCCCTCTCTGTCAAACATTTCATACAACTTCCGACGTTGCGGTCCCACGTGAATTGCGGCCAAAGGGAAATCGCGGCAAAATCGAAATAATTCAATTTTGTTATGTGTTGCCGAGCACCACACGCGGACACCAGCAAGCCACGTCACCACCATCATCGTCACCTATCGCCTATCCTCCCGTCCGTAAATCACCTGAAAGCGAGCAAACATCCCCAATTTGTGGGAGCAATTTTATTGGTTTTTGTCCATTTAATGCAACGCTTTGATATCGCAGACCGAGACCCTCTCTGTGTTCCGGGAGGAAAATCCCCGACTCGAAGGTGCAGTGCCCTGAAATTGAAGGCACCACGAGCGTGGACAAAGGCCGCCTGTCACTCGCCACTCGCCATGATTAACGGGACGCAAATGAAATAACAGCTTTGCTTAACATACACATGCACAAAAGCAGCCATGAGCGCATTTCGGCCGACGCTACGTAGGGTAGTGGACGCTGTGCGTGCGTCCCCGTGGAGGGGACTGCATGATGATGCGGAGCTCCGGAGCGATTGAACTCGTCGTCGCGTCGGCCGTTGGAGTCGTTGCTCGGAGATTATACGGGAGCTGCAGTGATGTATCTGTGTGTGTGACAGTGTGTATCTACGCGTTGTTTACACGGAGCGATAGTGTCAGGCAGGCAGGCTACACAAGAATACCCCGCTCATTGTATGCATAAACACGTCCGATTCTCAGTAATGGCATCCTTGGGGCGAGCTGACTGACTGCCTGGCTAGGTTACCACGTCCCCAGGGCGAAAAGGGAAAAGGATGGGAAGCAACTGCAGAAAATTTATGCCGGGTCGCCCAGATTCGATGTGTGCGCCACTGAACAGCAGGGGCAGGCGGAGCAGAACCGTGCAAGCAGGGATATTGATTTTCGTTTCAAGTGCATTGTGTGACTTTGCCTTGCACAATTGAAGCGACATTGTCGGTTCCCGGTTGGCCGGGCTAATAGCACACACACCCACAGCCATGCCGATGCTTGTGCATACAGGCGGCGCTTACAAAGCCAAAGAAAAAAAAAGAATTGAAATCCACTAGTCCGGCGATACTGTAAAAATTGGTAAAAATTGAATTTTGTTAAAGTTAAAATATTGAAATTAAATATGTTCGCTTTTTTTTGCCCTGCCAGTGCTACGATGTGTCTGAATAATGAATTTGCAGCGCGAACATTGAATTTTGCACAAAACTAGGGAATAGATGGGATTTGCCATCCATGGCGCATACGGTTTCCGGCAACTGAATAGCAATCAGTTGGCTGGTTAACAATTTATCTATTCCGGTAGCGGAGGTTATGGCCGCTGTTTTTTTTTTGCGATCGAGTTAGGAACCGACTAACTGCTCGGTGATTGTGAATCAAAGCGCTTTAATAACTGTCCTGGATAATTCTCTGAGAATGTGTGTGTATTCGCCCTATTAGTTGGGAAGAACTGTTCAGTTTTATTACCGTTGCCTGGAATTATCTGTGTTTTTTATTCGGATTACATTATTTATGTGTAGGATAAACCCCTTAAATAGAAACAAATCAATGCCTTGTTAATATTGCAACACAAAATGTATTGGACGTTCGAAAAATGTCGGTCGGACGACTTAGAAATGTCACAACTTTAGAGCATCTGGCAATACCGTAGCTTCTTTAAAAAGTGACATTTCTTGCTAAAACACATAATATCTAATTTTCTATGAAAAATCTAATTTTATATGAAAGACTAAAATTTGTGAAAACTCGGAAGATTATCTTTGCCTTTCTATTGTACATAGAAATGCTAAGAAAGCGTTTCCTTTTTCCTGCAATATTGCAGTACGTGACCCACCTTTCATTGCCCGTAATCATTGGTCTCAAAAAGGGTTCAATTTCGGTCTTCATAAGCGGTGAGACACAAGTCCAAATTCGGTCCGTTAAACTATTAATTTCATGTGGGGCCCAACCAATGATATTATTTCTGTGTATTTGTATTTCCAGCTTTCTTCAAAAGGTAAAGGACTATTTGATGGTGAATGCCTAGCTCCACGTTGCTTATGTGGCGATTTTGCTCATATTTCATCTGTTCTGGTCTGGTACATTCATTTTGATAGCCAACCAGAAAAACTAAACATTGCTGATCACAAACTTGGGTGCGTTAGCTCAAGGACATACATCACACAATGCACTGGGCACGCTGCCCAGTTCATTTTTGTACAAAGATGTTGTTGTACATTTTTCTGGACCGATCGCCGCATCGAAAGAAACTGAACCAATGCCCACTGGTTGCATAAAGAAAGCTTTCACTCTCGATCCAATAATTGTACAGTCTTGTAGACATATTCGCCGTTCAATCGAGATTTGTTAGTCTAATTATTACTATCATCTGTTTTCTTAAATTCGTTCAATGGTCGGTCTACAGGTTGTCTATTCCCAAACAAAATGAAAATTCGACTTTTTCAACAATTGGCCGACTAGAAGGATTTGCATTTTCAAATCAAAAACGAGCAAGCGGCATTGCTGTTGTTTTTCAACTTATACCATCGATTGTGTATACTTCCCAATACTTCTCCCATAACTTACGATACATAGCAGATACTTTATCGGGGAGGACCGACCAGTATGCATCCCACCAAGCCACCTTCAATTTCGCTCAACAAGTTGGTTAAAGCCTTTCTCCAGTTGCTTGGCCCATCTTCCAGGAGGACGTTCTCTTCTAAACTGTTGCGATGACTCGATTTGGAAGACTTTTCGGGCTGGATTGGGTCTGTTCTTTCCCTACACTCTACATGGCCTAGCCACCTTAAACGTTGTCCCCGTAGACGCTTGGTAGCTCATTCCACCCTATAGCCTATAGAGTTCATCATGGGAGCTCAAAAAAACAAACATTACACATTGAACTTTGATCTAGAGGAGAACCAGGTTTTAATGATTTTATACCAGAACAGGGATATTAAAAATGTTGTACACCGCCAGCTCGGTCTTTCGAGAGATGGCTCTACTACTCAATCGCCTCTTGAGCCCAGCTATTCACAAAATGATTTCGGTAACAATGTTGGTGTCTCTATACACTTCAAAGCCAGGATAAAGGAAGCCCTTGACAATCTTACAGACAATCTTGCTACACATTGTGACATTCTGTAAGAGACGTCGATGTCGTTCATACTTCGTTTTACTTTCGTTTGACGCCAGACCCAGTTAAGCCATTTCCATTCCAATATTTGCAAGTGCCTTACTGGTGGTTTGCTGTGTTCATCCCACAATGTCAACGTCATCCACCAACAACTGAACGGACATTCCAAATCAACGCCAGAAAAATTATCTGGTGTTGATTTGTAACTTTCGTACACTCGAATAATGCTGAAGAAGTCACATGACAAGGCCTCACCTTGCCTAAAACCTTTTTCAACTCGTCTCGGTCAGCTCCGATATTGACAGAGCAGCGAGAGTTCTTCATCGTCGTCATGCACAATCTGCCGAGTTTGGTAACAGAGCAAAAATTACTCATGACACTCTACAGCTCTATGCAGGCAGGTTTTATGTGGCCTTCAAATCTTTAAAAAGTTGGTGTGTGTCAATCGGCATTTTTTGTGTCCTCTCCAGAATCTGGGTGGTCAGCAGTATTAATCTCCCTGAGCCTTAACCAACATGCCTCTTCAGCTAGCACGACCTTTGACCAGGTGCCTGCACTCCAAGTTGGTTGAGGTCCTTCTTTCGACTCCGTTATTCTCCACATAACCAAGTCCTCAACTTGGCTAGAAGGAGGAAATGATTGAAGTTAATGTTGACACTTCTGATGTCGGGAATGCTGACGGAGAACGCAAGACTTACATTTTAAATAAAACGCAGATACTTAAAAAAAAATGTTAATTCTTTATTGTATCGTAAAGTAGACAGGATGAGGTTATGTGTGGAATAACACATCGGCTTATTCGCATAAGCTATCGACTTCAAAAAACCCCAAGAAAAAATTCCAATGGTGTTAAATCTCACGATCTAGGCGGCCAATTCTGGTCTCCAAAACGCGGAATAACACGACCGGGAAATGACTGATACAGCAATTGAATTGTTTCTCTGGATGCATGAGATGTGGTGCCGTCTTGTTGAAACCACATCCCCTCTACATTCATTCCTTCAATTATAGGCACGAACAAATTGGTTTTCATTTCACGATACCGAACACCAAAGACTATTTGCTTGACCTGACTCATTTTCATAAAAAAAGGTTCAATGATTCCCCCAGCCCAAAATCCACACCACACGGTGACACGATGAGGATGCATTTGCTTCTCGTGAATCATTCTGCCTATTGACGAAGCCATCAAGATGGAAATGGGCCTTGTCACTAAAAATGATTTTATCGGCAAAATTAGCATTTTCATGTTGTCTCTCCAATACCCAATTAACGAACTCCTTCGCTGTGCTGACTACAGTTCCTGAGTCAATTGAACTTTGTATGTATGAAGACGCAAATCTTTCGTCAAAATTCGCTGGATAGTGGATTTAGAAACACCTATTTGCTGAGCTCGGTGTCGAATTGAGGTGGATGGAGTTTGAGCGACAACGATCGACCTGGTCGAAGGCGCGTTGTTGTCTTTACATCAGTTACAGTCGATTTCAAATTTTTCCATTAATCGCTTTACAGTTGACTCTTTTAGAGCATTATTTTAACCCCAAATTGATTACAATTTGCGAACTGTAGCGTTTCTTTCTTTCACCATTTTGGTAAAAAATTTCACAATGAGAATGCGTTGTTCATTCATGTAGCGCTCCATTTTTATTAACCTTATAGCTTCTACTGACAAACAGTAATAATTGTTCAAATGTCAAACAATGACAATTCGAATGGCACCAAATTGAAATCTTGACTTCTTGTTGGGACAACCTTTATTGATCTCAATAAGCAGTATTTTGAAGAAGTTTGACGTATTTTTAACGTCCTTGGTCCTTGGTCCTTGGTCCTTGATGGATTAAATTATCTTCATATTGTAGCGGGGGCGTTGATCGTATGTTCTTTCTAGGAAATCGAAGAAGTCATTCTCAGTCTTGGTCAGCCCCGGCATTGACGGATCAGCAAGTACTCTCCATCGTCATCCTGTGTAAACTGACAAGATTGGAAGGAATGCCAAAACTAAACACGACATTGTAGAGCACGTCTCTAAGCACGCTTTCGTAATGCGACCTTAAAATTGACAAACAAGTGGTGGGTGTCGATTTACAGTTCTTTAATCTTTTTCAGGATCTGCCGCAGTGTGAAAATCTGTCCACGTTGGCCTCCTTAGGCTTGACAACACACTAATGAAGGACCAATCAGAGTGTTGTCTAGTGGTTGCAGACATTCCCACAAACCTCAAAGAGGATCTTATACGAGATGCTTAAAAGACTGATCCATGGTCTCCATTTTATAAACCGGACAAACGACACTCACTAGATCTGGTAGATAATCTGATGCAACCAACCAGAGCATCAATAGTTCTGTCAATAGTCCGTCAGCTCCAGCGACCTTGTTCTCGATATATCCATCTTGAAAATTCTTTCCCATCGTCGTCTAAATTGAGCGACACTTAAGTCGTCATCGGCTTTTACGATCGTCAGAAGTGATTTCTTCCAAATTCTCAGCATGAACTGGGACTTCACTACAAATTATCCCACAGGCTTCTGCAGGCTTCAATCTACCAGATATCTGCTTTATCTTTGCTGCGAGAACACCTTTCCTTCTATTTTTTGACTGCCCGCTTTTCATGCTGTTTCTTTTTTGGCTAGGAAAGTCTGTACTCTATCCGTCTATTCAAAAAGCCCACGAAATATGTAAGTTCAAGAGTTAATCAATTTTTTTCACAAAATTTAGCTTAAAATGTCGACTTTCACAAAAGCTACTTTATTCTCAGATGTATAAAATTTCATAGACAATTTGTTTAGTAAACGTTCTCGAACATCGAACAAATCCTACACATTCATCTCTGGTATTTTTTGAACTCTTGTCAGTTCAGTTAAACTTTTCTTGACAGATTGCAGTTCCTTAATCCTCCACGCCCATGACGCTTTTATTTAAAATAAATCAGTTAATAAAGTCCCGCTTCTAGATAGCATTCAACAGAAATAAGACGCATTGTTCCACATTTCCAGGAAACACCAAACAATCGTTCCCCGCCAGCGCCATACCCAATGCCATCAGCCATCCGCTCAACCTGGCAGCGACATCGTTCTCCACTCGATTTTCCACCTTTTGCACCTACAATGGGACAACACCAGCAATCCAACATCTCAATTTATTCTTGCGCCGAAGAGCCCGGCGATGACACATCTCCACGAACGTGATTCCAATAACAAACGACGCGACCTCGAGCGTCGTCGCTGCTGTGCCGCACAAACAGCACACCGCACACAGGAGTACACAATTACCCGCTTGACTTCATATAATCCAAGCAAGGATATCGGAGTACGAATTAAGACTTCCTGCAGACATGTTCCAGGCAAAAGTGTGCGAAATTGTTTTTATTATTTTGCGCCCCCCCCCTCCTCTGCTCCTATCAGCAGCGCACAAAATTGTTTGCCAAAGGGAAGACGCTGGAGAGAAGGAGAAAAAAGCGAACATCCTTCATTTCAAAGAACTATTTTGCGCTTGTATTCCTTACAGATGCTCGCTCCATTGTTGAGAGAAAAATCAAAGGTACACGCTTTGCTCCGCCCCTACAGCAGCCGCCCACACATTTCACAGGGAATGTCAACCATGCAGGTGAAAGTCAGAAGGAGCTCAGGCACTTATTGCCACGGCGGCGGGTCGCATTCCGCCAGCCCCACGGTGCCTTCTTAAGCCAATCATTTGAATTTGAACTTGCAATTTATCCCGGCACACAAGTGGAAATGGAAAGAAACGAAATCCAAACCGGATTGTACCTGGAGGTGTCCCCAGAAGAACTTTGACCGGTCGACTGTGGCGTCCCGATGGAATTCGATTTTCTTTTCGATTCTTCGGTTTGTGTTCTGTTTCCCTTTTTTTTTTGTTTTCCCTTGCTGGTCCTATTGACCTTTTTGTTAAGCCTCTTTGGTTCACGCTTCTTAAAGTTTCACTAGTCCTAAGCTGTGATAGCTTTAAACTTTGAGGGTGTAGCGACACCCAGTTAGGGAATGTCCTAGTCTCTCAGTCCGTACGGGTGGGGGTGGCTGGTGGTTGCAAGGACGAATCGAACCGGTGTCATATAACTGAATTTGTTTTTTCTATTCCGGAAAGGTATCCCGTGAGGATGCGATTAATCTGGCATTTAAAACTTGCTCGACCGTAAAACTGCCAAATGGACACTCAAGTTTGTCGATACAGTGGCGTGGAAAAGTGTGGCACTTTGATTTTTTTAAGGGGAAAGGCTTTGATGCAGGACAGAAATAAGGGGTGGCTTAAGGGCATCCTGCACACTAAAATAGATAAATCCATAACGTCATTGAAGGAAACCTGTGAGGATGCTTTGATTTGTAAAGATGGCACAATGTTTAAGAAGGTCCTGCAAGCGCAAACTTTTCATAGCTTAGCGATTGTTGCCTCAAATGCCAAGTGGATTGGAAATATTGTGTCTTTCTAGCTTACAAGGACAATACTTACAACAGCCACTGTAGCACTCCCATCATCGCATAGGCGGAGACATGAGCAAAAAGGTAGAAGAAGAATGATTTCAGGGTGAGAGCAAGGGAAGCAGATCCCAAAAATACATCAGGTCAACATTTACTCAGGTACTCAGGCAGAGTATCTCAATCCGAGCGACGTGATGGAATCCGAAAAGATATCCTTTTTTATCCACTCCACTTGGGAACATTTGTCACTCTCACACCTGAGATTAGCAACTTGATTTGTTCCGAAGGCCGCCGCCGCCGCCCCCACACAGACGCGCTGCCTCTTCTGCTGCTTAAGCAGGACTGATTGATTGGAATACATTGTGCGCATCTGGGAAACAGGAATTAGGTTACACGCAGATTGTCGCCCACCTCGGATAAATTAACCTTTCACGCTCCGCAGCAGCAGAAGACACTTTACACCTGCGGGTAGTGTGTGCTTTTCCGATCGAACGTCGTGTGGAAAAACCTCCATGACGTCCACCCCTCCAGCGAGGGCTGCTCATAAATTTACTCCTCCACTCCTAGACCCCCTCCCTTGCAGCAACTTGTTGCCGGCTATTCCCATGATAATTGACCTGTTGATGTGCTAAATAAGACATGCGACGCGCCTCGAGGGGCAGGCTGCTCTCTCAAAGCACTCGAAACGAGTTGATGGTTGAGTGCTCCAGCCTGTCTGCCCGGAGTGTATCTATTTCATAATTTTCATATCTAGTGAAATGGTCGGGGATGAGTGAGCTGTTCTGCTTCAAGGGTTGCGTGTGCTGCTGCTGGCAGTGGGGGTTTTGGAAACGGCGCCACAAGGGCTCTTATGTTTTTGTTTGAATGAGAATGAGAATGCCGTTTCTCATTGAGGATCTCTACGGTTGCTAGCTTATTAATGAGCATAGTTTCCCTTTGAATAATTATTCTCCCATACAATTGTGAGGGCATTATCTGTGGCTTCTCTCACATGTGCGCCAGGGAATGCATATCCTTTGATGATACGCTTTCGTTAGCTAATTAGGAAGTAAGTCAAAATGACTATCTTCAAACGGCAGACGTTCATGGGAAATGATTCCTTCTCCAGGAGGAGGGGGGCCTGCTTTTAGTCAGAACTCAATTTTTTTATGTGTCCAGCAATTATGCGGTACAAGTAAGACAGACTTGCATCAAAATTCAACTCCTTTGACGCATAAATCCACCCACGAGCAATCACTTCCAAGCAATCATTCCGTCGAGTCGATTCGTTTGACTTGCTCTTTGAAGGGTGTTCACGTGGCACGGGTTGCCATGAGACACCCCCACGTCGGGTGTCTGGAAATAATGTTGCTGTCGGTTTTGGAGCAGTGTGCTCGGGTGATTTACTTCGGCAGGTGCTGCTTTAAAAATTCAATGCGATGTGGAACGTGATAACAATTTTTTGTACTTACAGTGGCTCCATGTTCTTTGTCCTTCGCCATCGTCAGCTGGGTGGCGAGACAAGGAAAAAAAAAATGGAGTCTGTGGGATGATTTGATTGGGGTTTGGTTGGGATTTGTCTGAATCACTTGAATAGCTTCAGCATAGTCTAAGCGGTCAAGTTTCAACCACCAATGTACACTAGGACTTAAATTTGCGAATGATGTTGGCAATAGTGGTTTCCGTAGGTTTTAGAAGCGCAGCATAAGTTCTTCAAATAGCACGAAAAACATTTCTTATAGTACTCTGAATTTTGCCATACAATTGAACAATCTTTAGGCGCCGTTGTGGTGTGAGTCTTTCCATGATGACTTGCCAGGTGATACTGAACAAAAATGACAAGGCACTTCGGTAGGAGTCACGCGTGATCTTCGAAAAACCGGCTATTGAAGATCAAACATCACAATGAATGACTCGCATTCAAGAAAGACTTTAAGCTTTCCCTTGTCAATTGGGCAAATTATGGACCTTTTTATCAGCCTTGGCACATGACATTGACACATCTTCTTCTTGTGGAGCTACAGTTCGGGGTGGACCTGGGCCTCAACCAACATCCATCTCCAGCCAGCTGCCGCCAGTTGCGTATTCCAAGTTGGTTGAGGTCCTTCTCCACTTGTGTGCGCCACCTTAGTCTGGGCCGTCCTCTGTTGCGTTGTTCCAATGGCTCAGAATCGAAGACTTTTCTGGCATGACCAGTGGTGTCCATACGCTCTACGTGGCCTAGCCATCTTAAGAGTTGTATCAGGCACATGTCGCTGTACAGCCCATAGAGTTCGTCGTTAAATCTTCTCCTCCGGATGCCATCAACGCAACCAGGACCAAAAATCGCGCGCAAAACTTTTCTCTCGAAAAGACTAAGGGCATCCTCATCCGCTTTTAGTAGAGTCCAGGTTTCCGCGCCATAAAGTAGGACTGGGATGATCAAGTTGTTATATGAAGAAAGGTTAGTCCTTCAAGAGAGGGCTTTATTACTCAATTGCCTCTTGAGCCCCAAGAAACAGCGATTGGCAAGAGTGATTCTGAACTTGATTTCGGTACTGGTGTTGTTGTCCCTATTTACCGCGGAGCCGAGGTAGACGAAGTCCTTGACTACCTCGAAGTTTCTGCTGCCTAGTGTGACGCTCTGTCCGAGACGCCGATGTTGTGTGTCCTTCCTTGATGACAGCATGTACTTCGTTTTACCCTCATTAACCAGCAGACCCATTTTAGCCGCTTCCGCTTCAATGCCAGCAAACGCGTCATTGACGGCTCACTGTGTTCGTCCAATCACGTGTATGTCGTCGGCGTAAGCTAGCAATCGAACAGACTTTTGGAAGATCATGCCTCTGGTGTTGTCTTCTGAGTTACGCACGATCTTCTCAAGGATGATGTTAAACAAGTCACATGACAGGGCGTCGCCTTGTCTAAAACCTTTTTCGAGTTCATTCCCGACCTTGACGGAGCTGCGAGAGTTCTCCATCGTCATCCTACACAATCTCAGTTTGGTAGGAATGCCAAAGCTAGACATGACACTGTATAGCTCGTCTCTATGCACACTGTCATATGCGGCCTTGAAGAGGACGGATAGGTGGTGGGTGATGATTTGCACTTCTTGGGTCTTTTTCAGGATCTGCCTGCTGCTTTCCCTGGCCTGAAACCACATAGATATAGTTGTTTACGAACGATTTCAGGCGTGCAGAGAGAATCTTTTAGGCGATGTTAAGAAGGCTGATCCCTCGATAATTGGCTCAGTCAAAGGGGTCTTCTTTCTTGTAGACCGGACATACGACACTGAGACTCCACTCATCGGGCATGCTTTCCTCCAACCATATCTTACAGATGAGCTGGTACATGTGTCCAAGCTGTCATCTCCAGCTGCTTTAAATAGTTCTGTGGACAGTCCAGCAGCTTTGTTCGACTTCAGTCTCGATATTGCTACCGTGACCTCGTCTAAGTCGCGGGGACGAAATTCTTGCCTGTCATCGTCCAAATTGAGATTAACATTCTGCCTAACAGCGGAATTTGGGCCGTCATCCCCGTTTAAAAATCTGCAGAAATGATCTTTCCACATTCTCAGCATCGATTGCGACTCTAGACAATGACATGCCTGCGACACAAAGACGTCGCATTGTGACATTGACACATACTACAGTTAATAATCTTGGATTACAATTCACCTGACTCAGTATCTTAAATATTTCCTGCTCAGTTGCTTCCTTTAAGAAGATGCTCTGTTGAAGTTGACCGCTCACGAGGTCTGACATTTTTGTGTCGCAGGCATGGACGACGTTTGCCTCCTGGTTAGAGAATTCGTCTGCAAACCTATCCACGATGTTTCTCAGGTCAATAGATGCACTTGAAAAACTGGTTATAACAACTTTGTTATTTGAGCGCTTCCTTCTTCCAAGTAGTTCATTAATGAGAACCCAGGTTTTTCTTGGGTCATATTTTTTGATTGTAGTACTGAGCCTTCCTTAGTTCGATGCTCTTATTCACCGTGTTTCTATACTTCTTGTACTGGCTTTTGTAGGTTTAACACATCGGGCTATTCTTCCACTTCCTATAAAGCTCATACCTGTTTTTGCAGGTGGTGCTTTTTGGGTTAAGTCCATGGCTTGTGTTTGCGGAAACCTAGGGTTTAGCTCGATTTGCACGCTTCAGCATATATTCTAGACATTCCTTTCGATCCAGGGTGTTTGCCTTTCTACAATTCTTTACTTTCCATTTCCTCCATGTTGCTAGAGACGCGAAAATTCCTATCTTCAGCCTCTTCTTGATCTGTACCTCACCTTTCTTTGCAAAACGCGGTGTATGGGAGGACATGACACAATGTCCAGTTGCAATCAATAGTACATACGTTATTTTTGTCTTTCATTTATTCATCATTGTCGTGTGTCCTTTCTTACAAACTCAGTCTTAACACGATTTGTGACTTAAGACCTTCTGCAAAGGCAGGGGAGAAAACTTACTAGTGTCATTGAGCCAAACTATGAATCTATGAGCCAAATATATATAAAATCCACATCCCTTATGCATTCTTTACTTAACTTCAAATTTCACAGCGTTCCTGCACATTCCCGAGAAATTGAATACCGTCACATTCGAAGCACTTGGCTTTGCATAGTGCCCTCAAAAAGACGCCAGCTGCACCGACTGTCTGGTCAACTTCGAGGAATGCTGCCAACTTCTGCTGACTGTCAGTTATCCACGTCAATGTGATGGATTCGCCCAAAAGTTGCACACTTCAATCCATCTTTGCTTTTAGTGGCAAACTTCAAATTAAAAAGAAAAAACGTAGCAGCAAAAAAAAGACGGAAATCCACTTCAAAACTGATTTATACATCTCCGCCATCTTTCGCCTGAAATCTCATTCATCTGCATACTCGGCAAGGGAGTGCAAAAACAAAAAAAAAAAAGCAAATGGAGGAGATGAGCGACGGAAACTTGCAGGAATCAAAGTTTCCACTGGCACCGTAAAGGATATCCCTTTTTGTGCACCGTTCTCCGCTGGCTTCGGCTGCACATGTGCACTCACTCATTCCCAAACACCCCCCCACACACACACACACACATGAATAACATTTAACACCACAATGTCAGGGAGCAAAGTAATAAATATCCAAGAAAATGAAAAATGTTCTTCCGCTCTGCCTCGTGTTCGATAAACTTCGGTCCGAGACCGGATACACTCTCTTTGGTGGCCCCCTCGATCTCCGATTACATGTTATCTGCGGTTCCCCTCCCCCTGAACAGGTCACCCTTTGGTCAGTTAGCAGCCCTAAGTGGTCCAACCGGAATGGGCGCACAGACCCTCGGCAGCCAAGCGTGAGGTGAACGGGATGGAGGAACCATAACATCCCAGCACACACACACATGCACACATACATGAGGGCTAATAATCCTGCAGCCAGGGTAGTAGATGTGGGCGGAGAACCGGAGAGAAGGGTTAAAGTTTCAAAAGTGATGCCAACAGCATCCCTCCGGTGGTTGGAGTGTGTGACGACTATCCTGATCCACTTACTGTGACAGAAACGACCACCCCCACCCCCACACCTTTCTTTTTTGTGTGGCGCTCTGCCCTCGCCACCGTGTCTGGTAATATCCAATAAAATATATGAAAATGTCCAAATTTGTTAAGCAGAGAGGAAGCAAATAAATCTATTTCATTCTCCTGCTCCTTGGCGACGACCTTCCGTTTACCTCCGCTGTGCTTCATTGATGTCAGAGGGATCCTGTCCGCAGACAGAACTTGAATGTCATCTCTATTCCATACACACACACACACACACACTCACATGGGGACGTGGTAACACTTTGAAAATGATGCGAAAATCTTGGACACGAAGAGAGATTCACTTACAATTTACTGGTTATTGGATTAAGGATTCCACAGGGAGTTCGAGTCGAGTGCGAGTGCCAGGTCCTGCTGGAGATGCTTTTCAATTTGAAGCGTATGTGAGCAATTGAGAAGCGTATGGCTTGGCTTGTCTAGTGACTGGTGGTGCTAGCCAGAGACGACAGAGCAGATATGAAGTGTCCTTTTGTGCGGCCAATACGTGGAGTGAACTTGATGATGTCCTTTTTGATAAATTATCGGTCGGCTGGGATAATTTCGAAATCGGCTTAAGAGCTTTCGAATCTCCATGAACACAATGTGTGCGAGTGAAGAGGTCATTCGATGGTCGAGTGTGAGGTTAAGTTTTGCAATTAAAATCTGTCCCATGGCCCAGAGGGTGAGATGCTGACGGTGGCCCTTATCAAATGCCAATTAGGGGGAATTTTCGACTGAACGATGTTGAAGAATGTGCGGAGGGGAGTAGTAAGCTGTTCAGCAGGATCTATTTAGGTTGTGACGTGTGTGGACTCAGACCGCAACTCTGCTGATAGATCTATAAATACAATTGACTGGGACACGGGTAGCTTAAACCTGCGCATCAGATTGAAGGAGGTGCTGATGGGCAGTGCAATTAAAGGTATATGCGCATATTTAATTACCCTACCTCTGTTTTGTGGCGTGTGTCAAGGCACTAGAATATCTAATCTTGAAAAGAGGACTTTCCAGTAAGGACGAGTCGATGGCGAGAGTGTGCTGTAAAGATGATGTTTTTTCTGCATCTGTCAAATCCGTTCTATTTTCTTGTTCAGTCAAATTCATCTTTTTCGACTCTCCAAAATTTAATGACACTCCAACAATTAGTGAGCAGTCCGGTTTTGTAAATGTAAAGGGAACATTTAACGAACTCAACGTCTTGCTACAAATGTGAAAGGCAATGATCTATCAAATATACAGATTGGACAACATCTTCCACATATCAGCCTCTAGATTCGAGAATGACAGGAAGACCGGAGCACAGCAATTTAGTGCCGACAACTGAAATGCAGGTGGAGCAATGTAGCGCTCTGGAGCAATGTAGCTCTCTGGAACTATGTAGCGCTCTGGAGCGATGTATAGAAGCATGCTTTAGCAAGCTTAAGCTGGTGAGTAGGCATGGTGAAATCTGCCTTACAATTATGATGTAATGTCATAAGGGAATACAAGACCTCTTCTTTCATCCATGACGAGTAACCAATTGTCCAGTCATCGAATGAGTCATACAAACTTGAAGAAGGAAAGGACTAAGGTCATAGTCCAGACCACATCCAGCAAGTAGAGGAGAGACTATAGCAGCAGTAACTAAGAGTGTACGCGAAGACTACGACGAATTCGTCGTCCTTTAGAATAGGACCTCGGCCTAAAAGTTTAAAAAATTCAACTTATTGAAGCCATTTTGAATTTACGTCATATTTTCAGTGAATGGGCTCTGCATTACTTACTTATCAGGCTAGCGCTGAGCCTGAGCTATAGTTTCCTTCCATTCCTCACGGTCAATGACGCTGCTTCTAGTTGTGAAGGCAAATCTCTCTAGCGTCCGCCATCACATTTTATTGGAGGTTCGGTCTTCCTCTCCTCTAACCCGCGATTCGATGGCCACCTTGGCTGAAGCGTTGTTGTCCATTCGGTCGATGTGACCGAGCCGCTTCCGGGCAACATTCACATCAAATTGTTCTTTGAAGGTACCAAATATTTGTGTGTCGTTTGGAAATCGTTGTATCTGTGTACGAGTACGGGTAGCATAAGCGCCTTGTACATAGTAATGGACATGGTATTGCCATGGTCCTTCGAGTCTTGAGTTTTGATCATAGCTGTTTCGACAGACCGAAACAACAACGGATGCCAAGAGTGATTTTACGTCGAATCTCCCTCAAGGTGTCAGTTTTGGACTTCAAGTTCGTCCCAAGGTAGATTTTTTAGATACCTCAATCTCAACAAATCAATTTTTTTTCGATTGTCACAGATCGATTCTTTGTCGATAGAATATATTCCGTTTTTTCCTGGTTCACTCCATGAACAGCTCGTTTCACCTGCTTGGCAATGAATGGTTCTACAACAACTAGCTGGAAATCGTTGTCTTATTGTCTCCTTATTTGTATAGGATAATGCCTTCCGTCTTTCTATCCTCTCTAGTACAATATTGAAAAGGCCACACGACAGTGCATCTCTTTGCCAAAATCCGTTGCAGGCTTGGAATGGTTCAGAGGCTCTCGAATCAAACCACACGATGCATCGCGTGTCCGTTAGCTTGAAACGACAGAACCGAATCAGTTTTCCCGGAATCCCGAATTCGGCCGTATCATCAAAAGTTCTATGCGGTGAATACTTTCGAATGCGAATTCAAAATCAATAAAAAGGTGGTGTGTATCGATTTGGAATTCTTTTCCAGAATTTGACTTGGTAGGGCTCTAGAAAAATCATTCATCGTGAAATTTTGTTTAGTGATGAAGTCCATGGCTCAATGTATAGGTTAATAAAAAAAAAGTGTCACACTAGTTGCTGCCATTAAAAAAGGTATGGTGTGGCTTATGGGCTTGTGGAGTCACTGTTCAATATTTTTTTAAAAAATCAGGCAAGTCAGAGTGTCACCACCGTCATTGTCAATTGGTAACCGTTATTGTATGGTTCCTGAAGCTTAAGCACGTGATCTCGGTGAGCTTAAAAAGACGGTAATACAGTGCGTACAGCGCTTACATGCAGAACTTTTTGAGAAATCAATTTGGTGAGCACTTAATTTCATGTTGAATTGACCGCCTTAATCGAATGATTTCACCCCTTTAAAATATTTTCTCCGAAGATATTCAAAGTCAGTTGGAGTTTTTGGCGAATATGGGAGCATAGCGACTAGAATCTCGTTGATAACACGAGGAATGTTGGCTCGTCACCCAAATTAACACATCACTCAATAAGTCCCTAGACTAACGAATAAAAACACATTTTCTAGACAAAATTCGACATAGTTTCCTTCAAGAGTGATACAATCAGCCCAATGCCGCTTTAGCATTTTGATACCAATTTTGTAGACTGAATTATCTTTGGCTTCGAAATGGACTTAAGTTTCGTCGATCACCTCCTTATTCTAGTCATATGTTATTTTTTTTCGGCAAGCATCTTTTTGAGGCCTGAAAAGAGGTAAAGGCTGGGGCTCAGATCTGAAGAATTCGGAGGTGAGAAAGCAATTCAAATGTCGACTTCGTACAATTTGGCTTCGTACAACAGCTCCAAACAGGTCTCATCATCGATACGTTGTTGTTTTTGGTGGATTGTGAGCAAATGCGGCAAATATTTCAAAAACAGCTTGTGATTGTTTGGTTGTTTTTGTTTTTAAAATCGCGAAAGTATGTAGCGTAACCTAAAAATCAGATCGTCATGAAAATTGTACAGGTATCATTTGAATGTTGGCTCCTCCTAGTTATTCACGGTTCTTAGCAGACCCAGCTGTCTCTTATGGGAGAAACAACAAAAGAATTGTTTATAAGGTGAGGAAGGATATATACATAGTCACCAATACCAAATGCATAAAGGGGTCTCAAAATTCTCTTGATATCGATAGGAACCAAAATTAGAATTCAGTGAAAACTATTTTTATCTTGCAATACTATATTCTTTTACGTCAAATTCATAAAATCCTGAGATTAGCTCTCAAAATATGGGTTTCCTCTCTCCCTCTCCCTCTTTGCAAAGTATTATTTTTTAGCCTCCTGAGGTCTTGGTCATCAGAAAGATTTTTTTTTTCAAATCAGAAAACAAGAAATAATCACTGGTGGCAAGGTTTGGGATTGGTGTTGGATTTCTTCGAAATCACAATCTCGTACAACAGCCTTGGAAACTCGCGCCGGGAATGTTGTCCTCAATAAGCAATATTCCTGCCTTATATTATGCTAAGTAGGTGCGCATAATGTGCCGTTCATGATTCCATGTTTTCCTTTGTTCTCAATCAACAATATTGCCTTTGAGTTCAAAACTCCGTGGGCATGAAAGGGAGTGACTTTAAACTTCTTTGCGAGGTCTTTACCTTTTCTGTGTCACTGCATGAACTTTTGCTTGCTTTCAAGGTCAGGATTGTGAGCCCACGTTTCGTCTTCAGTATCACTTCTTCGTAAAATAAATTCTCAGTTTTCACTACAGAAATCCAAAAACTCGACATGAGTGCGCACAGGTCCTCTTTCTCTGAGGCTCTGTGAGCATTCATGCCACCCATCTTTAACCGACCTTTGAAAGGTTAAGATGGTCATGAAGAATAATGAGTACGGTACCATTTGCCATCATCTTCATTTAGACTTTCTAACGTACAAATTTCTGGAAATCTTTAATATTTTCGTCCGTAAAAGTAGTTAGCGGACAGCCCGAACGGGTGGCATCTTTAGTGCTCTCTCTGCCTCTCTTAAACTCCCTTGACCCCTTTTGCACAGTTGATAATTAAGATGCATAACCCTTCTAAGCAGTCACCATCACTTTATGAGCGCCCTGCTCAATTTTCACCATCATCGCCGCACTCACCATTTCAACTGAGTTTACCTAAAAATTAAATTAAGTTTCAGTGCACAGAACCTACAAAAAATTCCAGATCTCTAGCAACACCGTAGTTCTCGTATTACTGGTATTAAAGAACATTTCCATTTCACTTTCAGAAATGCCACAACATGTCGTGAAAACTACAATAAGCGCGCAACCTTACATTTCGCAATAAAATCCTTGACGCCGCTAATCGGATGTGTGTCGTCTATGTTGCAAATAAACTCAGATGAATGTCACTTAGTGCTGACATTCTTTAACTTGTTCTCGGTCCAATGTCAGCGACGTCGGCGTCGGCATTCGTCTACACTCTGTCTGGATATAAAACGAACGCCGACAGCAAGGATACCATATCATGTACGGATCCCAGACTGCGACAGCGAGAAAACGAAAAGCACTGAAAAAAGAAAATTATAATCAGATGAATGTGATATGTGGGATGGTGTATCGTGTTTATTTGAATTTTGCTTCAATCTTGTTTTTTTTTAGTTTATGCGGAGTTGAAAAGAGTTTAAAGAAAATGGGGAAATTCAAATATTTTGATCGGTGTTTGGTTCATTTAAAGTCTGATCTGATAATCTGATCTCTAGCAAAACTTTATACATAAAGACGAAAGACTAAAACTTTCTCAAGTTGTTGGAGTATTCCAGTGAACATGGTTGTACAGGCTAGGTAAGGTGTGGTGGCGTACATAGACCGCCCAGATCCATAGTGAAAAAATTCCAAACACTAAACAAAACCTAGGAACTGATATTGTTGAGACAGAACACTTAAATCGCAAATCTACCCTCTCCTTAAAGGACTTGAAGAAATGTATGTCTGATGTAAAGTGTCTATTTCTGACAGGCAGACTGACAAGCACCTGGCAGACGCAAGATACGTTCGCAGCTCCTACAGATATTGACGGAGGTAAAGTCAAGCGTATAAGCGTTCTGTAATACACTGTTGAGAGAATATATTCAGTCCGAATCAAATTAATTAGTGACACGCTGCAGTCGCCATTCAAGTGACAATAGCTCCCTTAGAAAAAACAAAATGTATCCAATTATGTTAGGAATACTTTAATTGATACCACTTGATCTGCTTGAGTTGAGTTTTCAAACTTAACGAGTTTCTTGATTGTTCTAAATCCATACTGCGACCTAAAACTCAGAGTGGGCAATTCAAATTTTGTCTTCTTATATATTTGATCCGTTGGGGAGTTTGAACACTGAAGAACCTACTTTGATGAGTCCTGCTGCTCGACTGTCTACGAAAATATTTTAATGAATACTATAGGTGGTCGCCGTGGCGTAAGTGCCACACGCAGAAGGTCTAGGTTCGATTCCCGGACGGGACACCTTACATTTTTTTCCACGGCACCATCTCTTTCGTATCAATTGTCTATGAAAAGCTTCTCAAATCTTGCCGTTCGGAGTAGGCAAAAAACTGTAGGTCTCTTCTACTAGTGAGTTGCTATAAAACATTATTATGAGCACTGTTGGCCACTCTGGCGTATACGCAATTATTTCCTTAAACTTTCTCCTTACATTTTTGGCTGAAATCTTACCAAAACTTCATCAGTTTTGATTAGTTAGCCATCCTGAGGATAAGATGCACCATGAGTAATACAGACAGCATCACACGCCTATTCAAGCATCTACGGATAGGGCGAGAATATTTAGAGGTTATGAACAAGAGAGGTTTTCGTCCGTAGAATTCTTGAATCTAAGCCATTAGGACATTCCAACAGGGGACTTCCTCGGCTTGTCATAGCATGTGAAGAAAGACCTCAACAGATTTTCAGTGTAAACAGAAAACAGCTGTCAGAAAATTGAGCCGCGTGGAGGACTGTGTTAGACTATGAATGTAATTTCACTTATGAAAGCACAAGGAACTATTGGGACATTCTCCTTCTTTATGATGTGGAACTAACCGAGGTGTCTAACCGAAGCATTTGTGGCTTACTCAGGAACTAGCATTGAGCTAGTGAATAACTTTCTAGCAAACCGCAGTAGGAAAGTACAATAGGAAACATGTATAATGCACAGAAAAAACTAATTAAGGAAATTCTAAGAAACTAACTTATTTTATCTTAAGCAAGGGTTTAAAAAGGACGTGTGCCAGGGCGACTTGAAATCTTTTTGATAAATTCCTACTAATAAAAGAGGACCTCAAGATCTTCCAGTTGGACCTCTCCAAATGAATTAGAAATCTCCATCAGCTTTCAAGTAGCCACTAAAGCTGTTGCGTCAATTGTGCAGATTTGCAAGGTTAACCTTAAGCCGGAACTTAAGTAAGATGTCTTTGGTGATCACCGACTCACACAGCTGAATCCCAGGCAATGTGAAAACGAATGAACACTCTAAGGATGGGGTAGACAATAAAACTGATGCACTTTAATGGAGGAAGGCAGATAGAAAAAATGCAAAATCGATGAGGCGATACAAAGAGGGAGCCACTACATCGAGAGCCATCGGGAATGAACGTGAAAATTACTTAGTCGCTTCTTTATCGGGAAAAAGGAAGGTTTCTGGAGAGGCTTCCAACAGGGTACTGTGCCATTGGCACCCATTCACATAATTTCAGCATTATGTGCAGTACCTACTGTAGAAGTTTAAGGGATTCAGGCTCTTCGATTGCCCAGTATTAGCGGCAATGGCACTGAAGCTTGCAGGTAGTGTTTAGCGTCTTTTTCGTGGACAGGAAGGATCTGATTAACATCGAACTGAGGAACATCCTTAGATTCATACATAAATTGTAATGGTTTTAAAAGCCTTAAGATAAACAAAAAGGGTCTTAGCAGGCGCCAAGCTTCACAATAAATCCCTCATTTTAGGGCGCAATGGAAGTAACCCGAAGTGAGGACCCTGTCCACTCCACTCGTGAGATAACAATTGTAAGGTCCATTCCACTCGTCAGAGAACAACTCACCTCGTCTTACAATTGTTCTCTCACAAGTGGAATGGACCTGTAGTTTATTGCCGACTCCGAACAGCGAAATTTTGGAATAATAAGTGCTTACTGAGTGTTGTCAATTTCCTTGAATACTGATTGCTTCTGAAGAAAATTTAATCTCTTTCTGAATCTCAAAATGCAGAGATAGGTAGCAATGATGCCCTAAGTTGAAAAGCGATTCTTAAAGAAGCTAAGCCCTCGCACAATCCAAATCATTATTTATTTTTCTACGGAATCTAGATTATGTCTGACCAAAGTATCACCCATGCCAAGGTTCCAAACTCTCACCGGGAGTTGCAAGACCCGCACTTTATGCTTTGACAACAAGCCTCTGCCAAACAGTTGATGCCGATATTTTCAATTTCCACTGAAGTTATTCCATCAATGCCCTTCCCGCTGGCCACAAAGCTTCCGTCAACAGGCGATACGTAAAATTCCCGAAATCCCCAATCAATCCCGTACGACCGAATAGTGCGGTTACACCGGCGGCGGCATCAACCGCTACGCCGGTGTTTGAATTAAATAGAATCATCGCTAACGAGATAATCTATTAATCTAAATTTACCTATCGCTGGCTACCGCATACAAAGGGCCGATTTAAAATTCACATCCCATTTTAAGGATCCCCTTCCCGCTACCGCCCCCTTTTTTTTTGTTTGGATTTCCAGTACAAAGGACCTTAATAATTGAAAAATGAAAATGACGATAATTACTTTAACGATCCACGTTCCACAGTATCCCGCAATTAATAAAATACACCTCCCCGTGTATCCCAACATCGTTCAGCTTAATTCTGGCCAGGAGTTAATTTACGTATGCAAATAACAATGACATTGTCGTCGCAATTATGCAGAGCGTTTATCACGCAAAAAGGGACAACTGGGGAAAAAATTTGAGGAATTTTTCCCGTTTCCGCGATTCCATTTCAAATTCATTGCGCGGCCAGTTACCACTGTCCCGCCTCGCAAATACGAACGCGATGGTGATCTCTTCCTCCCTCCGCTCATGGAGGGTGGAAAAAGTTTACGACGCAATGCCTTATTATTGTTTTTTTTTTTTGCCTCCTCATAGATTTAATCGAGTCTGCGATTAATTTTAATTAAACCCGTGTACTGTGGTGGCTGCTGAGTTTTTCGGCACTCTATCGAAGGCCAGAGCTGCAGCGGCAACTGAAGTACTTCATCTAACGTCTGCTGCAGCACAGTTCGAGTGGGCACTTGCAAAGAGCGCTGCAAACTTATAATTATCATAGTGCCAGAAGATACCACCAGGTGGCTCAAAGGCGGGCAAATCGAATCGCTGGTTGATGATGTGCGGGCAGAAAAAAAAATAAAACAGTTGAAGTCCTCGTCCGGTCTGCTTTCTGCTGTATTGATTGGCAACTAACTCGCTTCAACTGTCTGCTGAGTACGGAGGCGTCAAGTGCCATTCAATTTGATTCGATGAGTTTGAGTTTCTCAGATTGTGTGAGGTTTTTGCTTTGCCAACAGCGGTATGGTGCTGCGAGGTATGTGTATCCTATTGATTCAATTGGAACTTTTGTTGTGACCTCTTACTGAAACTGAAGGTTCTCATTGCTCGATATAATGACTGAGAAATCATTCACACAGGAATGTGTAAGCAGGTTGTTGGTTGATTTCGTTTGAAGGTGTTTTCATACGGTTCTCCCCCGATTGATGATATCTGAAATCTGAACGTTGGTAATTCGTTTTTGCGAGGCGTTTCAGTCCGTGTGAGCTGCAGGGGTTTCACTTCTCTACTATGCGAAATGACGTACGTTTCCTCATCGTTTTATGACTGATTGTCGCATTTTTTTGTAGTCTATTCTTCGCTAGATCAAGACTGATTTATCTTGTCGTCATCAACTAGCAAAACTGCTTGATTTCTAGTCTGTACGTGACCAAAGTCTCTATAATATGGACCAATTTTTCCTCGTTTTTTTATTTAGACCACTTAGCTTATAAGCTCACGATAACGAACCAATATATGGCCTACTGGAGATGAATATTACGGGGCCATATCAGCGCAGTAGTCTGAATGAAACTGCGCTGCGACACAAAACGGCAGCTCCGATTCTGGATTAAATTTAAATAAGTATTGGATTATAGAAGGAATTTGAAGAAAACCACAAAGATCAACGATTTTCTAAAGACTAAGTCACGTGCAAAACCGGTCGAATAAATGAAAAAAAAAATCAGGAAATCATTTATAACATATTTATTAATAGTCCTACAAGGATTTCTTTTGATTTATTTTATTTGTCGATGTTTGCAGAACAGTAAACCCAAAAAATCAAAAAAGTCTACTTCCTGCAATCGTCCACTTTTGCACGGTTTGGTTACCCGAATGTATTGCTGTTCTTCAGTATTTTACTATTCACTTCACTTTTTTTTGGCATGCTTTCTACCAATTTTTCAATCGTAGAGTGAGGAATACGTTGCCATTCAGCCTGCACTCTAAGCCACAGTTGATTGACATTGCTCGGTGCTTCCTCGTACTTCGACAATCTTTTTGTTGTGTTCGTGAACACCCAGAAATTTTCGATTGTAAACTGCTGATCCCACAAGGGAACGGGGCCTAGCTTCTACAACAACTACTCGTGGTGTGAGTGCTACAATTCTCTCAAGAGTAGAAGCGACCTACAGTTTTTTGACGACTCCGAACGGCGGGATTTTAGAAGCTTTTCATAGACAATTGATACACTTTGAGTGTTGTCAGCAACTCGAAAGAGATGGTGTCGTGAAAAAATGCGAGGTGTCCCGTCCGGGAATTCAACCTAAACCTTCTGACGCTTTTACGCCACCGCGATCACTTCTGCAAGATAACAATCCCAAACATACCGCGCATAATGTGCGTAGTGGCTTATAACCCACCTTCTAAAGACCCCGCCACAAAGCCCAGACATTAGCCCTACAGAGCATGTGTGGGATGCTTTAGAGAGACGGATCCGTATCCACCATATTAATAATAGAAAGAAGTTGAAAGAAGGTTTGCTATTCGAGTAGAATAACATAAGCACATCTTTCACTGAAAAGTTAGTAGCATCTATGCAAGATCGCCTCAAGGATATAATTAAGATGAACGAGTATCCTACTAAATACTAAGATTCAAAGTAATAAGAAATAATCATAACTTTTCATATATTATTAATACAGCTAACCCTCTTACAACGCGGTCAATAGGTTCTTGAAAAACTCCGCGTTGTAGGAAATCGCATTGTAGGAGACTTTAACTCCATACAAAAATCAGAGTTTGATTCCAAAGTAAAAAAATGTTCAATAAAATATTGGAATTTGTATTTTAAAAATATGTGCTTAATATATTTTTGCGTATTTAATAACCCCTTTTTATTTAAACAAGAAAAAACAAAACAAAATGAAATAAAATTTTAATTCTACGTTGAATTCACAATCCAAGTTGAAAGATTTAAATAGAACGATAACTTTTTACTCATCCTCATTACTTAGTATGATTTGTACAAATTGTTCCAAATCTGAGCTCAATTTCTCGGTGGCAATTTTTTTCACGCGTTTTTAGATTGATCTTATTTGCAATGGTGACCACAAACGAACAAAAAAAATGTTACATCAAATGAAAGTAGCATAAATAAATACAACGACAAAAATTTAAAAAAATTAATGTTGTCGTTGCAGAATATTGTTTTGACAACTCTCAAGATGTTGACAAGAGACTACACAATTACGTATTTGATTGTCATTTGTTCAAGTGTAGCGTAGCTATAAAAAAGATAGATATCAAAGTATGAACAAAATGCAAAGAGCTTTATTTGGGCAAGAAAATCTTTTTCAAACTACAATAGTAAATATTTGAAAAAATGTTCGTACATACAAATTTTCTTAAAAATCGCGTGGAAGAGTAGCGCTGTAAGAAAATGTCCGCAGTTTGGGAACCGCGTTGTAGGAGGGTTAACTGCATATTTAATTTTCTTTTATAGACGTACGCAAACTTTTGTGGAGCACTGTAGCTCGATCCGTCACGATCTTTGCGTACGCCCTCAGCTACAGCTATTATAGTCTTCACTACGTGTTGGTGAGTTGAGTATTATCTACTTATGTAAACTGGGATTCAAAACTCTGGAATTGGTAATATTTTGGGCGAGAGAAGAGCCGCTTAACATCAATTGGCCAAGCTTTTCGCTGAAAAAAATAAAGGGAACAATAAAGCTTCTCCGAGGGAAATATAAAGCTACCCGGGTAATGGTCATGGGTAATATGCCAATGCCAATGTGCTCTTAATTGAAATTGATTTTCATCAAAGAACATTTTTGTGGAAAAAATGTCCCGAAAAACTGCGCAAACTTTTTATTTCTCGGGACTGCTTTTTTGCGTTACAGACGGAATTCAAAGAGTATTTATTGTCAATGTAATCGTTTTTTCCGATTTATAGAGAGTTCAAATAGATCCTTGTATTACATGGAGCTCCACTAGACAGATTCTTCAAATTGAATTAATTCAAGAGAATTCACCGAGAACTCCGTAAACGCGTTTCCAACTCCAGCGAATTCTTCAAAACCACATCCCATCCTTGAGTTCGTTGCAAATGCATTCCCCGTAGAAATGTAATTTCAAAACACAACAAAAAAAACAATTTAGCGTTTACTTTCAAAATCTTCTTCTTATAAACATCGCACACAGAGCAAATCAACATCAGTGACCACCTAAGGGGCATCTCACTCAGCCCAGGCATGTTCGTCCATCAGAGTTCCCACGTAAATCAACCGCATAATTCTCAATTTTCCCCACTCAATTTGACCAGAGCAGGACCCTCGGCACACTCGTGCCCCGCAGCCCCATCCCTCGCCGATGATGAGCGCAAGGATGTTGCGAACGTATGTGTGAGGAGTGGCAGGGGTGTTGGTTTAATTTATGAAGGTCATCGTTTTCCTCTGATTGATATAAATTTCATTTCACTCTATTTCAATACAGCCCTTCGGTCCCCAGTCGGCTGTCCGTCGTCGTCGTCGTCGTCCTCCCTAATACGTATAATAATATCCTTTCGTCTTTATTTGCTTTCATAAGGAGTATGATCACCATTTGCACAGACAAAGGCCCTGCACCAGGGTGGTGTGGTGGTGTGATGAGGTGGCGGCTCAAGTAGGCTCTCCATCGAACGTGGCGCGCCCGGCGGGGGTATATTTCACTTCACAGACACATAACGTATTCAAAACACAAACCCCAATACAATTTATCTAAATGGTATTGCGGCGGAGAAGGCGTTGAAAAGGATGAGCGGGCAATTCGGCTCTTCAGTGTACATTCGCTGGCATTTTTTTCGGTTTCTTTTGTTTGTGTTGTTTTTGCGCCTCGCTTCGGCTATGGTTTGGTTTTCGCCTCGTTCTCTTCACCGCCGCCGTATCATATACACAATATTGCCTTTTTATTTGTTAGCATCCTTTTAGGAAATTTTATTGCAATCCACAGAGAGTGAAAAAAAGGAAGAGATTACCAAAACACACATCTCAGCTGGGGGAGGAGTGGTGGACGGTGGACGGCGGATTGGAGTGCAACCTAAGCGAAAGAAATTCAAGACCCGCTCCGTGGACTCTCTTTGGACACAGTCCTTCGCACACGCACACATGGGCATGCAATCTAGGCGGGAATAGATGGCAACACAGCAACAGCGTGGGCCGGGGTCAGTGTTGGAATATTATTCCGCTTGGAGAGTTATGAAAAATTGACCAAAAACAATATACCCCTTAATTTGGGCGGTGGGAGCCGAGCAATTTGCCCGATTCCGGAGGAGGAATACCATCGGAGCCGAGGAGGTAGAATATATCCTCTCGTTTGGCCTGATTATTGTGTGGGTCAAAGGATGCGGCCGTGCACGATGGTGGTGTATTGATAGTTGTGGCCGGGCTGGAGGAGGGTTTTGTTTTTTTGTTGAAAGCAATCTTCTGCGTTGCAGAGGACAAAGGATATTTATATTGACGTCCTGTCAATTCCCTGCGACTGGTCACGGGGTAATGAATTAAGCGAACTATTGATACGAGGCGACACATGTGGTCTTTATATGGCAGATCTGTTTGTATTGCGTTTGGCAGAGGGACGACAGACACTGCCGAATGGCTAATGAAAGCCAGATGGTGAAGGTTATGACCCATATCGCATCAGACGATGGCTTATTGAATGGTGAGGGTAGACGCACTTCATTCGCTAGGGAATCTTAAACGTTCTCATGCTGTTGATTTATCACGTCAATGTCGCAGATTTTTAGATTAAGCTCACAATGTCAAGGCTTCAAGAGGTCACTTTGCGTAACAACCTTTAGGTCTCCCAAAAGATTACTGACAAGATTCATTCAAACAGTCAAATACAATGAAACTGGATTAAGAGAAACAGAGTGCAGGAAACGAATGGAGAAAACACCGTTAGTTCGTTTGACGGAGTGGTCAAAAACACATTTCGTGCTTTAGGTGGTTACTTAGACTGTTTGAAGACAAATCAATAAAATTTGGAGCTGTTATAGTCCACGAGGGCTCAGAGTCTAGCTTTCTTAGCAACTACTGTCTCTGAGGAATAGAGAGGATCTATAGGTTACTACCGACTGTATACGGTGAAATTTCAGAAGTTTGAAGTCAACAACTCGAAAGATGTGATGCGGTGAAAAATTGTAAAAGGAACTTTCAGTTAAGGCTTCAAAGCTTCAACCTCCGCCGTGTAAATCACATCATGGCGGCCAGTTTTGAAGATAAACTTGGTAAAGACAATAACAGTGGATAGAGACGTGGCTTAATACCATGGAGTCTATTTAAACATAAAGGCTATGCAAGACTAGCTACTCCAAGCTTCAAATGTGATTATGTCTTTAGAAACAATCATTCCTTCTGGTAAGCTTTGAAGTCGCTTAGATTACAGCAACCGATTTCGTTGCGATTGCACACTGAATCAGGAGTAAAATCCCATAGCCATATGATTTGAAACAGCAGGGTGCAGTTAGATTCCAACTATTAGCGAATTTTGGGTTTAAATGACCGCCACAACGATACTCCCACAAGGGAGCCTGTCACATAGTCAGACTAAAACATATGTTTCAAGGACCCCTGCCCGCACTTTCCACCAGAATATAGCTTTCAGTCAGGTTCTTACTATCAGTCAAGTTGCTGGGTTCCTTTAGCTGGTAGCCTCCCATGAAGCCCAATAGTCGCCAGATAAGTGTCACACCATCAGACTCCAACCAAGGTAAGATTTGTAAGCCAGTTCAAAATAGATCATAACATCCTGATACCTTCAGGAAAGCGTACAAGAATTATACAAAGCCAACTTTGTTCAGTCGTCCCTCTCATCTCCTTTAGACTTCGCATTGTTTTTTTTGTTCACGCCTCAGAATGAAAATATTTCATAGAGCTCTCATCATTGAGAAAACAAGAAAAGAATCACACTCAACCAATTTGTGTAATTTAAGGAATGTCCTCGAAGGCATTTTCATTCATCCTCCTCTCGGGCGCCCAACACCATCTACACCTGCAAATTGAAGAAGTAATTAATGAGCGCACAAGTAATTACGGCAAGAGAATAGCGCTTCGCAGTATTTAATTTGAAAAGAAAAAAATAGAAGAATCCACTTTGCCACTCTGAATTTGGCCCTTATAACAATTAAACTTAAGCGCCAGCAAGAGGGCAGCTCTTAGCCTCTAAGCACTTACAGGGAAATCAATTAAATTGGTCGCACACAGCTGCCGGCCAAATGCGGGTGTGAAGATTTTTTTACGAATTATTTCTTTTTTCGTGTCTTAACACTACCTTCGCTTTGGTGTTGATTTTGAAGTTGATTGGGCGTTTTGAATAATATATTTGCACCTCTTTGAGATGGCTGATTTTGTGGGGTAGGGTAGGAATTTTCAGTCCATGTGCCGCGGCACTTTAAGAAAATTCCTCAAGTCTTCCGTCAAATTTCAAAACGTTATAAATGTAATTGTATTATAAACGTAGAGAAATTCCCTGGCGTGAAGGTACAAAGTTCGATTCTAGGAGTAAACATCTTGCATATTTTCAGAACACTTCAAGGCTAAAATATTGCCTTTTGAAATCGGCAACTTCAAGCTAGGGTAAGCTTTGCCCCCTTGTGAGCTGTAGGTCTACGACGTGAGATAACACGGCGATTGAAATTCCCAAGTGGTTGTATCGTTAGCTGTGGCACCAACCTGTTGGAAGAACAAATCGTTCAGGTCAATATCGTCAATTTGTGATCACATGAAGTCAGTTATCATCTTACTATAGTGAACATCATTCACAGAAACTGCTTGGCCGACCTCATTTCCAAAAAATGACGGCCCGATGACGCCACCAGCCCACACACCGCACCAAGCAATCACTCTTTGTGGATACATCGGCTCTTCAACAATCACTCGTGGTTTCTTTTTTGCCCAAATGCGGCAATTGTGCTTGTCAACGAATTCACTAAAGTTGAAGTGTAAGAAGTAAAGTTCACTAAGTGAGTTGTAAAGTGAGCACTTAAGTCTATTCAATCAACCATTCCACGTATTGACGACGCTTGAAATGATTATTGAACCTTGTAAGCGTGTAAATTCTAATCTCTATTCAAAATTCGCATCAGAGATATTCTTGAATTGTTCATGGTTGACTGCTCTTCCGCTATTGACACTATCGCGAACAACAACACAAACAATCACAAAGTGCACGCCCCAAAGTCATTTCTCATTTTCATAATATCACGTTGCGACCGGAAGTTATTTCTCATTTTCATGGCATCACGCTGCGTGGCTTATGACTTGAAAATGAAAAACTACTGCGATATAATAAAAGCAAATTGGGTGTACAAATTAATTCGGTCTATTTTCAAAAGATGGCGCCAGCTGCAAGCTGTGGCTGATCTTGGAAGCGATAACATATTTCACTGGAAAGGTGTGCCATTTGTCAGCAATAATTGGTGTGCATCAGCGTCTGTGTTTGACAGCAACATTATTCTTTATCTCTTCGAAAATGTTCGGATTTATTTTAAATAGACCGGCTTTGCGAGAAGTTTTAACTTTCCTTTTCTAATTGGAAAGCGAATACTATCGAATCTCAACAAATGTTTATTGTGAATCTGCTCCTACCGATAATTCATGCAGAGAGTGGTTTGGACCCTTCAAAGTAGTGACTTTAGCGTCGAAGGCAAAGAGCGTCTTGACCAGCCCAAAAAGTTTGAAGATGCTTAATTGAAGGCTTTTCTGGATCTAAATACATGCCAAACGCAAAGTGAAGTCACAGAGTCGTTGGGAGTGACTCAGCAAACAATAACCGTGACTGACGATGAAAATGGATGCTACAGTGCGATAATCCCAAGAAGAACAAATACTATGTAAAGACTGATGAATCCGTTCTATTATCGTCTACATCGGCTCCAAAGAAAAACATCCAGGGTTCAAAGGTCATGCTCTGCGTATGGTGGTACTAGAGGGTCTGTATGTACACCCATGTGTAATATGAGCTGCTTAAACCAGACCAAAATATTGATGGGAAACATTATCGACTACAACCGAACCGACTGAAAGGTATACCAAGGTGATTTTGCAGCATGGTAACGCTTGGTCCCATGTGGCTATTGTGGTCTGAAATTACCTGAAAACGTTGAAATGGGTGGTTTTCTGGACATTGTTCCTTCCCACTTCTGACTTTTTCGACGAATTCAAAACGATTTGGGGTGTCACCGGTTTCGGGCTTTTGAAGAAATCGAAGAATGGCTCAATGATTGAATCGATTTCCGAGTGGACTTATTTTTTGGAGATGGCATTCGAAAATTACCAGAGAGATAGGAAAAAATGATCGCTTCTGACTGACAATACCTTGATTGATGGATTTTTTTTAAATTTTTTTCAATAAAAACAATTTCTGAATTCGCAAAAAAATTTCCTTACTACAACCAATAATATTTTTGATTGTTTTTAATGTCAATTCCTGCACCTGCAACGCACCTCGACGTTACAGCTCATTTTTTTTACCAAATATGTCTTGTTTCCTTGTATCAACAATGCACCAGCACGTACATCTCATCTTATGCGTCATTCCATAAGATAAGTTCCACATCTCGTTTTCACTTAAAATGGCTGCTTGTTATTTTTTCCAACTCCCAGGATCCGCATTAACACTTCGAGACGCTTAAAGCAATAAACTAGAAATCACAACTGAAAGCGATACCTAAATCGGCGCATGACAAGTGTTTGAAGGTTATCTCAGAGAAATCTTTGAAATTCTTGTATCACTTTCGTCTATTTTGAATTGTGTAGTTCTTCCAAAATCTTTACTCAACCATCTGCAACAAGTTAACTCCTTCAATCCTGCTTTTGCTTCTCTCGACAAAATTTTCTGTAAAAGAAGCCCCTGAGAACTCCCCTCTTGACTGCTAATTAATTGAAAATAGTTTAACTACTCCACCATAGCACTTCACTTCCACTCCTTTCAGCCCACAACAAATTCCTCATCCGTCCATTCAGCCCGGAAAATCTGGTTGACTTTCGTGTTTATTTTTGTTTCGCCCGTCTGACGTGAAGACACAAAGGACAGGGACAACTTTTACCAATGTCCAAATATTGACTGCAAAAGGCAGAAAGCGTTGTGTGTGCTCTAGACCGGTGAGAATAAAAGCTTCTGCTACTTATCCACCCACACACTCTCGTGCCGCTTATTTACTGTCGACTTTGTAAATTTAATTAATAAATGCTCTTTTTCTTCTTCTTTGTTTCCCTTCGGTGTTTACTTGCTGAATGATTGTTTTCATTTTTAAAATTATTTTCAATTGACTATTCAATGCAGTTGATGAAGTCAACCTTGTCCTCAAGCAAGATTCAGGCAAGTGCATAACTTAACTTAAATGTCCAAGACCTTCACTTTTTTTAATGTCTTCAGAAAGGATTTGACTTTTATTTGGTTCACCAAACTATTTACTGATGAGGAATGTGGCGCACAAACATCGCTTTTCGTTGTGTTTCAGTGAATGTGGGCAGGGAAGGATCTAGACAGTTTTGAGTTCAGTTTTCGTTTTTCTCTTTGTGGTCTGAAAAGTTATTTTCCGAAAAGTGATCGTCGATAAACTCTCTTTTATTATCATGGAAAGATCAATGAAAATTATGAGTGAAACAAAATCACCACTGCTTCTGTAGTTGCCTCTATTCGATGGTCGATACATTCATTGACTCTCAGACGTAATTAAGGTTCAATGTCGTTAATGTGCCGTTAGTGTGTTCTGGGTTTATTGACGGAATCTTTTTTCTTTCTTTAATTTCTTTATCCCCAAAGACAAAAGTCCAACGGTGTCGATCACATAATCGTGGCGGTCAATAACGTGAGATAGCACGACCATGGAATTTCTCCCGCAATAGAATGGTTGTATCCTTTGCTTTGTGACGAGTTGCCCCATCCTGTTGAAAGTACAAATCGTCCAGGTCAAAATTCCAATTTAAGATCACAAGAAGTCCGTCATTATCTCTCGATTGCGAACATCATTCACGTTAACTACTTGGCCAACCTCTTTTTCAAAAAATCGCGATTAGTAGGCTTCAGCTCTTGAGTCAATTGAAACTTGTAAGCATATTCAACGAATTTAAATCTTAAATAAAACTCGCATCAGTGATGTTCTTGAGATATTCAATTGTTTGAAACGACGACGAGCCGAGTCTTCTGCCACACTATCGCGAACGAAAGGAATGTTTTCCACAGAACGAACTGGGCGAACATACACAACTGTTTTCAATTTTCTTGGTCTATAATGTAAGTTAACTTTAAGATTTAGATAAAAAAAATACATAAATTCTGACGCCGAAAGGCAAATCAATATTAAGATCAGATTCACTTAGAGTACTTGCATAGGGTCAATTAGTTAGGCTAAGAACATTGTTCACCTAATTAAGGTAGCTTTAAGTAATTTTGTCTAGCATGTAAGTAACATGAATTTAATAAACACAAATTGCAAAAAAAAAGTATTTTCAGATTTCCTACAAACCTGGGTTTTCTGATATTTGCGCACTGTTCTACCAATTGTGGGCACCTTCAGTCCATTATGCTGACCAAACAAATCACAAAGTGCACCAAATGCATTTTGATTTGAGCGTCCATTTTTGTCTAAGGTTTTAACAATCTTTAAGTTCAATTAAGTACTTCTCCATAATTCAATTTATGAAACACTGGAACAAAGATATGTCGAATTACGTGGGGCAGAAAAAACATAACGTTAAGGTGTACCTCAGAAATCACTTCGTACATGAACCACGTTAACGCGGGCTATTTTTTTTTTTTTTCATGTTTTCAGACATCTTTAGCTTAAAAATTATAAGATCGCAGAGGAGTGAAACAATTTGCAGCCGTCTGTCTTAAACTTCGCACATATTTTATCAGCCTGCGGCTCTTACTTACCTCTTCTGTATTAGGGAAGAAAAGTAGGCTGATCTTTCATTTCTCAGCTTAAATAACTTTTCACGGAAAATTCGATATAGTCTTCTTCCCAAACTAAGCTCAAGATGCAGCTTTCCACACAAGCTATAGCATTGCTAGATGTAATTGGTATTATTAGTGGTATAATGTGTCAGAGATATCTAGCGACAATTTGTCAACAAACCTTTTCATGAAAAATTATTGAAATAACATGTTTAAATTCAACGATGAAGTCACGTTTGAAAGACAATAGGGTAGAGTCGCTTATTCCCGAACAGTTTACGGACTTTGAAAAATGAATAGTTTGTAAGAAATACTAACACTTTACTTACCTGTAAAAATACTTATATTTTTGTGATTGAGTGAAGAAGAGAAATCCAAATATTTTCAAGTCTCATATTGTGATTTCGTTTTTTTAATTATTAGTGACACATTAAAAATATGTGAATTCAAAATATTTGGAAACAATAATTTTAACCTCGAAAACGTGCGGCCTAAAGACGAACATAGACTTTCCTTTTTCGAATTCAAAGATTATTTGATCTCAAAGTTTGTCTAGAATGTTAATTTGGAAGTAATGACGAATTTTAGGCAATAGTGCCTCCTAAGCCAACTCTGCCGAAAGAATTGCCCCATTTTTGTTCCCTTTTGATAAACTTTTTAGGTTAAAACCAAAAATGACAAGAATATTTTATCAAAGACCGTTTCTGTCAACAAAATGGATGACTGACAAACGTTATACTGCACGAATTCGGAACAACAGGAATAGTTGCTAAAGAAATTTGGCCCTGATCCGTTGTGGACTGTAAAGTCATCCCATTGTAAAGTTAGGCTAAATAAATGAGTGTAGAAACTCCCAACGTTGCACCTCACTTAAGGCCTATGCATGACCAAGCCTTAGGGTTACAGGGTGGCAACACAAGTTTTTCTGTCTTTCTCAATTAATTTATCACAGATTCACAGACTAATTAGCAAAAGAAAAATTGTGAAAAATCTATTCCCTACAATCGGTTCAAACATGCAGAATAGATAAACAGTAGTTAAATGCATTTTGCAGATGCTTTTCTTTAAAGCATTCATTCTCTTGGTTTTGCTAAATAGAACCATCACTTGAACTTATTTCTGTTATAACTTGCCCAATTTTACTATTAATAATAATAATAACTGACAGCCCACAAGGGACCAGGGCCTAGCTTCTACAACAACTACTCGTGTTGTGCGTGCTACTGTTCTCTCAATGGTAGAAGGGACCTACAGTTTATTGGCGACTCCGAACGGCGAGATTTGAGAAACTTTTCATAGACAATTGATACTCTTTGAGTGTTGTCAACAACTCGAAAGAGGTGGTGCCTTGAAAAAATGTGATGTGTTCCGTCTGAGAATTGAACTATCAATCATTGTTGGAAATAACACATCCTAGGGGCCTACTACGTAACTCGATTCTACTTTTGATCCGATTCGGAAATTGTTTCCGATTGTAGACACTACTGGTGTAATGTATGAACGTAGAATCGAGCGCCGGTTATGAGAAGTTTCTTCTTCGATCGAGGATCGCTTCATAAAGGGTGATTCTTCATAAGGGTTTATCAATAATGTAAAAAAAACACATAAATTCAAAAGTGAACTTAAAATATTTACTATCGGCTAAAAGAACAGTTCATGGCATTTTACATTTTTTTTGTGTAAAAGTTGGGTATGACTATGGATGAAAGAGTACATTCGGAAGGCCCATTTTTGTGCAAATAGTTTGATTATATCGGCTGGAGTTCGCATATAACAAGAATAAAGCCAACATTTCAATCAAAGCATAGCATAGCGCCTTATTCCAGAAGACCTGATACTTTACATATCCCCAGAAAAAACAGTATTGTGGTGTGATATCGCATGATGTAGGCAATTTACGGTAAATATGACGCTAGTGCTCACCAAAATCTTATGTATGACGCGCTGTATGCACTCAGCGCCACCTTGTTGAAACCAGAGCTTTCCAAAACCAATTGTTTGAATTTCAAGAAGGACATAGCCCGATAACATGGCACGATAACGGTTACCAGTAACGGTGAAATTCAAATTGCGTCATTTTTTCATCGCCTTCACTCTCAGCTACAGCTGCCATAGTCTCTTCACTACGCGCTGCATGTAATCTGACCGGTCGAGTATCAAACACTAATTTTAACTGGGGCTTAAGCTTGCAAATGATTATGGGATTTCCCTGAATCGCAGGAAAAGGTGTATCTCACAGAATTCTGATCTACGTAACACAGTTGCACAATTTGGAGATGCTGTTGTGTTGTGCGTCTTTTCGATACTAGTTGCCAAACCATACCGAAGAGAAATGACAAAGCAGTTTGATAGGAGTGGCGCGTGAGCTTTCAAAAAAGCCTATTGAAAATCGAACCTCACGATGAATCCCCCGATAATTGAATTTCGTTAAAAGGGGGAAACATATTCCAGTTAAATACCTCCAGATTAAGTAATTCGATTTTTACACCAAGTCACTGTGGCCTGCTTCTTGGATATTGAGAAGGCCTTCGATACGGGCTCATTTTCAAACTCAATTTAATGAGATTTCCCTCCAACCTCATCGCGATCATCCATAGTTTTCTCCACTCCAGGAGATTCTATGTAGAAATAGAAGGAAGAAAATCAAGAATAAGGAACATCCAGGCAGGCGTTGTCCAGGGATCGCGACTGGGACCTATACTATTTACCATCTACACCGCAGACCAACCGCCATTATCACCATCTGTTAACTGTTGCCTGTTTGCGGATGACTCGTTAACATACTCAACATCGCCGTCACCGCAGATAGCAGCGCGGAGGATCGAACAACAAATGGAGAAGTTCTACTTCTACTACCAGAAGTGGGGCATCCGGATCAACGTCAAATCGGTCCTCATGTGCCTACGGAGACCAACACGACGAGACTCCCGAACAGCCACAAAATGCCGGAACATCAAGGTTGTGCTACCCAACGGGACAGCACTAGCAACAACGGACAAGACGAAGTATCTTGGAGTGAACTTCACTGAAAGGTTGAAGTTTAATCCTCACTCCAAATTGACCCTTCAAAAGGCTTGTTTCGCTTTCCATCGCATCTACCAATTGATGCGACGTGAGAACGGACTGGCCGAGAAGACGAAGCTCTTACTATACAAGCAGCTCATACGTCCCATCATAGCGTATGGGTTCCCTGTATGGTACAGCATCTCCAAGACCAGCATGGAGAAACTATCGATCTTCGAAAGGAAGATACTTCGCATCTGCACCGGTCTCACTTTTGACAAGGACCGGATGAAATATTACAACAACAAAAAGGTCCATGAAAAAACGCGCATCATCCCTCTGCAAAAGTTCTTGGTGCAACTGGAAGCAGCTAGGTGAAACTGGAACCCATCCAAACACAATCGTCAAGAACTTAAGGAGCTCAGTTCCTGGACAACGATTTCTTAACGCCCACAACATGCTACACGACGAGATTTTCCCCCCCGACATGTACTGAATACGAGCCGTATCACTTCTACTCCAGTAGTGATACAACATACCATCGAGGCTGAGCTGGCGAATACAAACACAACCCATACAAAGGAACACCATCGACACACGGATCTGAACACCTCGATGTTAAGACAGGACATCGCTAAATTGTAAATAATTCAAATGTACACATTCAAAACTATGTAAGACAATTGCTCATCCGTCGCGCCCTTGTTGTTGAGCCGACACTTATATACATTCATTATAGTTTTAAGCTTTAAACAAATTTTAAAATTGTAAATACTTGTTCAATAAAGAAAAGAATTGAAAAAAATTAGATTTTTAGCACATATTTGGATTGCTGATGGTGGTCGCCGTGGCGTAGTCGTAAGTGCGTAGACCACCGCGCAGAAAGTCTGGTTTCGATTCCCGGCCGGGACTCTCTCTCTTTCCAGTTGCTGACAACACTTAGAGAGTATCAATTGTCTAAGAAAAGCTTCTCAAATCTCGCTGTTCGCACTCGGACAGAAACTGTAGGTCCCTTCTACTCGTGAGAGAACAGTAGCACGCACAACACGAGTGGTTGTTGTAGAAGCTAGGCCCTGGTCCTTTGTGGGCTGTAGTGCCACTCAATTATTATTATTATTTGGATTGCTTGTATTGAATAAAAAACGAAACATTTTGTGTTTAAGTGCAACTCACACTTTCTCTATTTATTTCGATTGTATGAGCACTTGGTCTTCTACTTATGTATATAGTATACGAGAATCAATTTTGTGTAAACACAAACACCACTGCGGCCTGCTTGTTCTCTTCTAGCCAATCGCAAACCTGAAAGGACACTTTTCACTCATTACAGAACAAATTTTGTTTTCTTTACACGATTTTTTGGTACGTGGCTCTGTCTAACATTTCCAAGAAACAAAAGTTAATTTCTTTACGCAAATGATGCGGAATGTTCGTAAAATTACCAGCTTAAGAGGAAATGGTTGGGCACTTACAAGAAAGTCGTACACTTACCCTACCTTACCCTACCGTTTTGAATGTTCTCACAGTTAGAATCACTCCATCATCAGCAACTGGTAGATAAGATCAAAGAAACAGCGATTGGCAAGAATTCTTTTCTGCTTTAACCTATTGCCGGCAATTTCTTCCCAAACGAATTAAACTAGACTCCAACTATGTCGGTGCATTATCTCATTGATTGATCAGAATGCACTCGCGATACGTCTACTTTTGAATGTGTCAAAGTGCCACTGTCATCCGCGTGTGTTTGTATTTGTCACAACTGATCTCCAATTGCCTTCGGTGTCACATGTTGAAACAGCTCATATTACAGTTACAATTCGAAGATGTGGATGAAGCATGGTGATAGAAAACTCAGTTGGCGCTTGAGCTAAGAAGCAAACTGAAGTAAAAAAGAAACATTTAGAAACAGAGACAGGCTTTGTAATGAACTTACACCTTTCTACAAAGATGGTCACCCATCCCCACTCACTAGTTGTTGGAAATCCAAGTAGGATAAACAAGAATGCTGAAAGCTCGCTATCACAAGAAGTGTAGAAAGTATAGCGGCGCTTTCAACTCCTGTTTCACGTTTTGGGTAGTCAGCAAAACAACACCATGCATTTACTGTTATAGACAAAGAGTGTGTTCCTTGTCAGAATGCAGAATTGTGCTTAAAACGTTTTCATTTCTGCCAACTTTCGGCACGTAATAGTGAAAACAGCGTGCGATAGCGTCAAGACCATATTTTGATCGTCAATAAAGAGAGACCATATCTTGATAAAAAAATTTTCTTATGGTAGCTTGACTTGATTCTAATTTAGTCTAACGGCTTTACTTATGGTCGTGAAAATTTGAGAGTTCAAAGTATATTTGCTTGAACTACGAGCAATCTTGGTCCTTCGGAAACAATCCTGTTATTAACATTGCAATGTCCAAGATTGTGAAATTCACTACGATGTCGGCGCTTTGGCCTTACTGTTCTGCAATTCGTCATCGCTTTGTGCCTGGAAAAGAGTATTTGCGTCTAAAAGAAGAAGAGTGCCAGAGACTAAGTGGAAAAGGGATAAAAAATGGGAAATAGTTATCGAATTTCAAAAGGATTTAGTAACCGTAATGCACTGCATTGAAGGGTTTTAATCGGAGCATGTTTTTGTTGCGAAATTTTAGGCCAACTTCTTTGTCTCTGACATTCTGGGTTGCGCACATTATAACACGATATATATTTCGTTATTGGCATACCTATCTAAACGACCCTTTCTTTCACACTTACGTTTTGATTTCGAAAAGTTGCATTGTGCAATACCGATATTTTTAAGCAATTGAGCGTCGTCTGCAGTTAACCTCTATTATCCGCATATGACAGGAATGTGGGTACAATTTTGATAAACGGGCACATATGAAGATTTTGTAGAAAATTGTTGGCTAAAATTAAGTTTGTGGTGGCTTGAAAAGAAAAAAAAATAAATGCACATACCAAAATGGAAACTGGCCTCTATGGACAGAAAGTATCGATTTTCCGTTATCAGAACCATTTCCCGCAGTCTTTTGTGTATTAATATTATTAATTGTTTGCCTATATTATGTAGGAATAAAAACGCAGAGAAGTAAAATAAAAATATGCGTCCTCACCCTGAAAACTCTTGAATCAGTTTTCTCCAACAACTTTTCCCTAAATATAACTCCTTTGACAACATTTTTCCTCATTTCTCCCTACAGCACCGTCATCTAGCTCTCACCAAAATCCACTTAAATGCTTCATTCCCATCAAAGATTTTAAAATATTAAATCATAACAACTTTTCGTTTGCTGAATGCATGCAAAACTGTCCGCCTGAACGCCAACTGTCACTGTTATCGCTATCAGTTTGACATTCGCATGTTGCTTCGTTACCAAAACACAATGTTTTGCTGAAGTTACTGCTTTTGTATATTTTTGCCCGTGTGAGATACAAATGCCGTTAGGAATTGTTTTCAATAAGCACGCACTCAGCATTCGGTAAATTACTTTATTTTTCTTCAGAAACATTTTTGTGTTTGGTTCAAAACATGTCTGGTGGAGGGTTCGGCAGGGGAAAGCGTATATTGGCGCAGTATCAAGATGAGCAAACGAGAAGCACGTTGGATTCGACGAAATCCAGCAGTGAACCTAAAACCACAGGGGACAGCGGATTTGGCCCCAGCGCAGCTACCAGCAGTGGTGAGCCGCAGCGTGTCGGGAGAGGCAGGCTGCTGCAGCAGCTTATGCAGCCGACGCTAGGTGCGGAGTCAGCACCGGTATCTCGTGGTCGTGGAAGAGCTGCGATAATTGAAACGCTGCTCGGTGGTAAGTCAAGCGCGACGGAAAGTCCAATACCTGGAGTGTCCAGAGGTGTGTCCCGGGGTCAGCTGCTACAGAGCATATCCAGGTCATCTGAAGTGACAAAGACGACACCATCCGGCGCATCAGGAAGTGATTCTTCAGTCCAGGGCTTGGAGCAAATCAGCAAAAGAGTAAGTAACATACAAATCGATCCCCCAGCTCCCGAAGAGGAAGCGCCAGCTAAGTACGCTCTCCCGCAAGATCCGATCCTTAAGCACGGAGGTCATGGTCGACAAGTGCCTGTTGTGAGCAACTACATCCACCTGAAGCAGAAGAACGCAAACATGGGCGTCTACGAGTACGAAGTACGATTCTGCCCCACCATTGACTCGCGTTCGGTGCGCTTTCAATTGCTGAACGAGCACTCGGCCAAGTTCGGTGGCGTCAAGACCTTCGACGGCGTTACCCTGTACTTGCCGATTCTCCTACCAGACAAACTCACTACATATGTGTCGCAAAACCCCGCCGACGGGTCGCAGCTGGAGATTCGAATCATGTACAAGCGAAAGAGGGCGTTGCGGGAGTGCATCAGCTTGTACAACATTCTGTTCGACAGAATATTGCACACACTCAACTACGTGCGTTTCAAGCGTAAACAGTTCGACCCCTCGGCACCGAAGGTGATCCCACAACACAAGCTAGAAATCTGGCCCGGCTACGTGACCGCTGTCGACGAATACGAGGGCGGCCTCATGCTGTGCTGCGACGTCTCCCATCGCCTAATTTGCCAGAAGAGCGTCTTGGAAGTGCTGCAGGAAGCATATAAATCGAATCCCAGCCAGTACCAGGAAACTGCCAAAAAAGCATTACTCGGCTCCGTGGTGCTCGCTCGCTACAACAACAAGACGTACCGCATTGACGACATCTCGTTCGACATGAACCCCATGAGCACCTTCAAGGCAAATCAGTCTGACGTCACCTACTACGAGTACTACCTGTCCCACCACAACATCGAGATCAAGGATAAGAGGCAACCCCTGCTTATCAGCATCAAGCAACGACGGGTCTCGAACAAGGCGGAGCCCGAGGATCTCATTTTCGGTCTAATTCCAGAGTTATGCTACTTGACGGGACTGCGGGACGACTTGCGGTCAGACTTTCATGTGATGCGAGAGATCGCAACGCACACACGCGTCACACCGAATCAGCGGTTTATGGCGCTGGAGAAATTCTGCCAAAATGTGAACGGAAACCCGGCGGCCCGAAAAATTCTTGAGGACTGGGGCCTGCAGCTGGTCAACACGCCGCAGCAAATGATGGCGCGTCAGTTCGAAGAGGAGCAGATCTTCTTCGCGAAGAACAAGGTGTCCGCAGGTCCGAATGCAGACTTCGGGAAGTACGCCACAAACAACCAACTCATCGACGTGGTCCACCTCCGCCAGTGGCTGCTAATTCATTGCCAGAACGACTCGCGCGTCGCCAGGTCCTTCATAGAGTTCCTCGAGAGGAACTCCGGCCCAATGGGTGTGAAGATTCAACGACCGACTGTCATCACGCTGCAGAACGACCGTATCGAAGCTTTTGTCAGCGCCCTCCGTGAGAACATTCGCCAAGGAGTGCAGATCGTTGTGTGCATCTGCCCCAACAGCCGCGACGATCGTTACGCTGCCATCAAGAAGATATGCTGCGCCGAGCTGCCGGTCCCGTCACAGGTCATTAACGCCCGCACGCTCAGCAACGACGCCAAAAACCGATCCATTGTACAAAAAATAGCCCTGCAGATGAACTGCAAAATGGGCGGCACCCTGTGGAGCCTCCACATCCCCATCAAGAGCGTCATGATATGCGGCATCGACTCCTACCACGACCCGTCCGGCAAAAACAACTCGACGGCCGCATTCGTGGCCTCGATCAATCCCAAGTTCACGCGTTGGTACAGCAAGGCTGTAGTGCAGACATCGCGGGAGGAAATCGTGAACGGACTTTGTGCGTCCCTCATAAACGCTCTCAAGGTCTACGAGAGGGAGAACGGCTCTCTGCCGGACAAGATAATCATTTTCCGCGACGGCGTCGGCAACGGGCAGTTCAACGTCGTCGAGAACTACGAGATTCCACAGTTCGACAGTGCCTGCCAGCTGGGTTTCAAGGACTACAAGGCCAAGATCACATTCATTGTCGTCCAAAAGCGCATTAACACGCGCTTCTTCAACGCCGAACGGGATCTCTCCAACCCACAGCCGGGCACTGTGCTCGACCACACCGTGACTCAACGCTACCTGTACGACTTCTTCTTGGTCTCGCAGATGGTGCGGCAGGGAACTGTGACGCCCACTCACTACGTCGTGCTACGAGATGACTCCGACTTTACTCCGGACATCCTGCAGCGGCTCAGCTACAAGCTCTGCTTTATGTACTACAATTGGCCGGGTACTGTGCGCGTTCCAGCGTGCTGTCAATACGCCCACAAGTTGGCTTCCCTCGTCGGCGAGAGCTTGCGTCGATGCAATGCTGAGGAGCTGGCCGACAAGCTGTTCTACCTTTAAGCACCACGTTGTGTTCAGAATGAATTTGTTTTTTTTCCCTCTTTTTTATTTCTCTTCAGTTTATTTTACGAGTTACTGTTTTTTTTTTAATTAACAAAGAATAAATGACATCTTCACCTTGTACGTGGATGTGTGTTTTCTTGAAGGCGTTCGTGGTTCTGGGAATGTTAAGAGGTGGTACTGGAGAGGAGAAGGAGGCAATTTTGTGATCTGATCTGAGGAAGAATCTCGTAGAGAGTAAGTGACTTGGAATGTGCAGTTTTCGGTAGGTACATAAGGGGGGACGACGAATCTGAGGGAAAAGGAATTTGCGACCCAAGAGACATGACCCGCTTTTAAGAGGAGGCGAAAGTGCGTTGTGCTGCAACTGAACCAAGTATAAACTGTTGTAACTTTCTCAATTTTCTTCTCAGAGCCACACTGCACTGGTTCACATCGTATCCATAAAATCCCGAATTTCACTGTCGGTGTCATCAACGTACATAAGTGATGATTTTGCGATTTCTACTCCTTGGAGCGGAACTACGCAGTCAAGAATTCACGTTCAAGAATCATGGTTCTTTCTATCATGGCTTCGTCTTGTGCTGCCTGAAATGTGTAGTTCGCGTAATTCAACAGTCAACCAATAAGCCCTTTCAGCTAGTGTTTAAATTCAATGTTGTTGCTTTGAATGCGGAGCCAACCATCGCAGCTCTTTTGCTGACAATCATGACGCTGTGTCTAGATGTCGAAATTATTCATACTTTCTTGATGAGAGCATATTATGTTGTGGCTGCGATTGCAGCTAACGTTGCATCTGTAGACGCTTGACCCTGCGCATGCCGCCGTGCATCCTGTGGAAGTTGTAATAGACTCTTCTTCATCAGATGCCCATTGTGGCAAACGGGACCAAAAACGCTTAACAGTCCTCTCAAAAGGAGCAATCCGCGTTACAAAGACGCTTTAGATGATGTAGTCGTTATACAAGGAAATCTTGATCTTTCTATAGAGGTATTCGTTACTCAACTGTCTCTTGAGCGAAATGAACCTGGCAGAATGCCAAAGAGATCCCTTTAAGTGCATGAGTCAAGCTGGCATACAGCCTCCTAGTGGCAACCCCTGGATAGAAACCCCAACATCCGTTGGGTGTGGTGAACGAAGAGAGCAAGCTGCCTCGGATCCTCGGATAAAACCACGACGACGACACAGCGTGAAAAAAAGACAACGATTTACGGAGATCCTCCTGGAATTCGAGATCTATCAACTTTCCAGAAGCCACTAAACAACTGTAAGAAATCCTCAAGCAGTATGAGCCGGACATTACTGCCATGCAAATACGTTAGGCAGGACAAGGTATTATGCGGAAAAAGGATTGCGACATACATATGTATATAACAGTTGTCACGAAAGTCGGACACTCGACTTTCCGTGTCCAAGACTTAAACCACTTCCAAGATAGTCAATGCAAGGCTTCGCTTAATTTGGTCGGCAGACTGAATTCGCTTAGACTTGTTTGTGTCCCGGGACATCATGGGATCACGGGAAACAACATTACTGATGAATTAGCTAAGCAAGGATCAAAAGAGGCATTCTTAGGGCCCAAAGCCACCTTGGGACTACCCGCTTTGTTGGTTAGGGCGGTTGGGTCTCCCAACAACACAACAAGAGTATCCAGTATGCAGGCTGACAAAATACATGCTCCAAAACATCAGCAAGAAATCCTGAGTTTTTCTGTTATCTCTAACCAGACGACGACTTATTGGCGTACAACCGAGAAACTTCACCTTCGCTAAGCACCTAAGTCTGCTTGGGTTTAGTGATTGGCACCATTTGCTACGCTTGTGAAAAGGTGAAGACAGAAGCCGAAAAGTGATTTCAAATTTCCTGAAAATTACGAAAAGAAGAGGCCCAGGCCATTCAAGAGCTATAAGTGACAGGGAAAGGAGCGCAATCCTAAGAGTTGAATCGAATTCGAGCAGAATGGCTCGAAAAATCACTGAAAAGCAGGTGTCACAACCAATGTAAGAAACGTCCAAAAACTATTAAAGGAGTCTCCAGTTATTAAGCGCAAAAAATGAAGAGGAACCCACCACTAACGGCAAAGCACAAGGATGACGTGATGGAGCGAAGACACAATGGCGTCGGGGTATTATTCACGGACGTGAAAAAGCTCAATCTCGACGATCCCGATGGCCTAGCATATTTTTAAAACGATTTACGAAAACAGGACTCAATATCGAGACGTCGGCAACATGGTGGAGGGAGCTGTTATGACATGAGTTGCAATAGGGTACCATGGTAAAACAGAAATAAAGTTCGTACCACAAGGAATGGACAATAAAAATTACCTGTATTTGATTGCCGGTGAAACAACACGATCAACTAATAAAATTAGGGACTTGCGGCTTATTTTTTATTAAAAAACATTTTTAAAAATTATTTTTCAAACAATGTTGATGTTTAAGATTGGCCAGCGCTATCGCCAGAGCTGCTTATGTTGAAAACAGACAATACGAAAGGGTAAACGAGCTTAAACAAAACATTATCTCAAATTGTTTAACTCACAACAAATAGAATGGCTTATTTCTTTTTTAGCTAATATGATATGTTAGCTGTTATTCTGTTCCGAGACCTTCAATGTCAAAAAAGGTTTTAGACAAGGCGACGCACTGTCATGTGACTTTTTTAACATCATCCTGGAGAAGATCGTGCGTAACTCACAGGTCAACACCAGAGGTACGATCTTCCAAAAGTCAGCTCAATTGCTAGCTTACGCCGACGACATTGACGTGATCGGTCGAACACAGCGAGCCGTCAATGATGCGTTTGCTGGCATTGAAGCGGAAGCGGCTAAAATGGGTCTGGTGGTAAATGAGGGCAAAACGAAGTACATGCTGTCATCAAGGAAGGACACACAACATCGGCGTCTCGGACAGAGCGTCACACTAGGCAGCAGAAACTTCGAGGTAGTCAAGGACTTCGTCTACCTCGGCTCCGCAGTAAACAGGGACAATAACACCAGTACCGAAATCAAACGCAGAATCACTCTTGCCAATCGCTGTTTTTTTGGCTCAAGAGGCAATTGAGTAATAAAGCCCTCTCTCGAAGGACTAAGCTTGCTTTATGTAACACCTTGATCATCCCAGTCCTACTTTATGGCGCGGAAACTTGGACACTACTTAAAGCGGATGAGGATGCCCTTGGTCTCTTGGAGAGAAAAGTTCTGCGCGCGATTTTTGGTCCTGTTTGCGTTGATGGCATCTGGAGGAGAAGATTCAACCACGAACTGTATGGGCTGTACAGCGGCATGAGCCTAGTCAAGCGTCTACGGATACAACGCTTAAGATGGCTAGGCCATGTAGAGCGTATGGACACCACTGCTCCGGCCCGAAAAGTCTTCGAATCTGAGCCATTGGGACAACGCAACAGAGGACGGCCCAGGATAAGGTGGCGCACACAAGTGGAGAAGGACCTCAACCAACTTGGAATGCGCAACTGGCGGCAGCTGGCGAAAGATCGTGCTGGCTGGAGAGGCATGTTGGTTGAGGCCAAGGTCCACCCCGGACTGTAGAGCCACAAGAAGAAGAAGAAGAAGCTGTTATTCTGTTGCTTTGGTGATGGAGATCCTTCAAGTAAGAAAAGCGATTTGCTTCCTATAATTGCAAAGAGAAAAAGTTTGCCAGTAGCATTTATCAGAATTTTCTACGGCGACTGTCTATGATAAATTTGAAAAAAAAGAATTATCGAAAAGTTCACAGAAGACCTTTTTCGAAACGCCCATCAAATATCCTCGAAAATTCGAAATTCATTTCACATTTGGTTCACGAGCATAAAGATGGTTGTTGCCCAAGTCAAGAGGGCCTTTAGAGAAACTAAATTTCCTCGGGATAAAATGAATGTTTTCTCAGGAGCCAGTATTCTTTTTTATCCTTATTTGGTCCAACATTTAGATTCCTCAACCGGTTTAAGGATATTTAGCAAGTTCCACACAGTGAATTTTTGGAGTGAACAGTAGATTGTGGAGTTTGTAGTTCGTCGAGCTTCCAACCTCAGCCACAGCAGAAAACCGAGGCGCTAAAAGAATTTAACACTAACTCAAGTTTCAAATCATTCATGGTTCCGAAGGGAGGAATGTCCTGCAAGGGATGAAAATGTTAAATTACAAATGAAGGAAAATGAGTTCCGGTCCGGTTTTCTTATTTTTGATGTATGTCCTTGCTAAATGAGAAATCCGCACCATTTTGTGAATTAAGATAACCTATTGTGAATGAGCCAAAAGTAACCCTTAACAAATTGATACCAAATACGCATATTTTTCGACTCAAATCAATGTGCACAACTAAATGTGCATTTTCCCAAAGTAATCCCCGTCCCAGAGTATCCATTGTGAATTCGAATGAATGACTTCCTCTACGCAACAGCGTCCAGAACGCTACCTGCCCCAAAGCACGGCGCTCTATTGCTCATGCGCTGGACAGAATTCATAACAAAACACAACACAAAACAGCCGCGACCCCCAGTGAAGGGGAACACGAGTGCATTGGAATGTTTGGAAAAGGACGACGCGACTACCTTGGGGAAGTGGAGAAGTGTTCGCGCCGCGCGATAATTATCCCAGCGCCTTGCGTCCCTTTCACATGACTTCCACAAATACATTTCATCTCACACCTTTGAGGGGAGGATCATGCTCCGTGATAATGGGGTTGTGGCTCTTATCATCGGGAGGGTGTGTACGGCTCCGCCAACCGAACACCATCCACCACCCTGCACCTAGTAGCCCATTTTCGCGCTTCAAAAAAAAAACTAACAAAGCCCACAACGGCAGCCGAAGCTGGAGCTGGAGCAGAAGCAGAAGCAGAAGAGTGGTGTAGAGAATTTTCGCCTGTCGGAAAACTGGGATAAAATTTTCCATTTTGTATCCAGCGCTCGACGTATGGGAGATTGCTTGTCGAGTGCTTCGTTTCTCTTCCCGTTTCTGTATTTTGATTTCCTCCAGGAGCACCCCCGTGAGGGGCGAGTGCCCGTAGAGAAGTTGAAAAGAAAACAGGTTCAGATGCAATGGGGAAGAAGTGCTGTTAATGCACAGGAATGATGGTGGTGGTCGGGTAGCCGAGGGGGCGCGTACAACTCTTCGATGCAGCTTTGATTATTCTTCCCTTCCCTGCATTATCTTTTGTATCGGCTTTTGCGCCTTTCGTGGAAATGTGTTTTTTGACTAATTGGAGTCGCGCCGGATGGGGACGTTGATGCTCCTTCACAACCATCTGACGAGTGGGTGGTCTGTGAGGAAAATTCGAGGAGAATACATGGAAAACCGGGAAAAGGATGGCGATGAGGATTATTTTAATAAATTCGGATTTATTTTGTCCTCAGCAAAGGTAGATTTCACCGACAATTCAGCAAATCCATTTCGCTAAAGCGTTTATGGGCATGGTAGCGGGATGATGGGAACATTTAATTTTTGCGCGTCTTCGGTGTCTGCTCTGTTTGCAGGAGAATATCAGGCGTGTCGTGAAATTGGGTTTGGAGGGTTGGAATATGCCTTTTAATGCTTCATGCACATGCCATTGCAAACGGCGATTGAACTTTATGTCTTTGTGAATTTCATATCGAATTGTGGTTGATGACGATGAAAATGGCAATCAATTGCGATTTTTGCGAAATTTTATTTAATGATTAATTCATTCCTTCCTAAATTTAAGTTTTGATTTTTAAACTCGTAGTCGCCGTGGCGTTGTGGTAAGTGCATCGACTTCTTCTTCTTCTTCTTCTTCTTCGGATGACGCTACAATCCGGGGTGGACCTGGGCCTCAACCAACATGCCTCTCCAGCTAGTACGATCTCTTGCCAGCTGCCTCCAGTTGCGCACTCCAAGTTGGTTGAGGTCCTTTTCCACTTGTGTGCGCCATCTCAGTCTAGGACGTCCTCTGTTGCGTTGTCCCTGTGGCTCGGATTCGAAGACTCTTAGGGCCGGAGCAGTGTTGTCCATCCGCTCTACATGGCCTAGCCACCTTAAGCGTTGTATCCGTAGACGCTTGACTAGGTTCATGCCGCCGTACAGCCCATACAGTTCGTGGTTGAATCTTCTCCTCCAGATGCCATCAACGCAAACAGGACCAAAAATCGCACGCAGAACTTTTCTCTCGAATAGACCAAGGGCTTCCTCATCCGCTTTTAGTAACGTCCAGGTTTCTGCGCCATAAAGTAGGACTGGGATGATTAAGGTGTTATATAAAGCAAACTTAGTCTTTCGAGAGAGGGCTTTATTACTCAATTGCCTCTTAAGCCCAAAGAAACAGCGATTGGCAAGAGTGATTCTGCGTTTGATTTCGGTACTGGTGGTGTTGTCCCTATTCACCGCGGAGCCGAGGTAGACGAAGTCCTTGACTACCTCGAAACGTCTGCTGCCCATAGTGACGCTCTATCCTAGACGTCGATGTTCTGCGTCCTTCTTTGATGACAGCATATACTTAGTTTTGCCCTCGTTTACCACCAGTCCCACTTTAGCCGCTTCCGCTTCGATGGTAGCAAACGCCTCATTGACGGCTCGCTGAGTTCGGCCGATCACGTCAATGTTATCTGCATAAGCTAGCAGTTGAACGGACTTGTGGAAGATCGTGCCTCTGGTGTTGACGTGTGAGTTACGCACGATCCCCTCAAGAATGATGTTAAAGAAGTCGCCTTGTCTAAATCCTTTTTTGACATCGAAGGTCTCGGTGAGTTCGCTACCGACCTTGACGGAGCAGCGAGACTTCTCCATCGTCATCCTAAACAATCTGACGAGTTTGGTAGGGATGCCAAAACTAGACATGGCACTGTATAGCTCGTCTCTATGCACGCTGTCATACGCGGCCTTGAAATGAAAAAGTGCATCGACTGCCGCGCAGAAAGTCTGGGTTTGATTCCCGGACGGGGCACCTCACATTTTTTCACAGCACCACCTCCTTCGAGTTGCTGACAACACTCAAAGAGTATCAATTGTCTATGAAAAGCTTCTCAAATATGGCTGTTCGTAGTCGGCAAGAAACTGTAGGTCCCTTCTACTCGTGAGAGAAAAGTAGCACGCACAACGAGAGTAGTTGTTGTAGAAGCTAGGCCCTGGTCCATTATGGGCTGTAGTGTCACTCAATTATTATTATTATTTGTAAACTCACTTCTAAACAAGTTACCAAACTGTGAATGTATGAGTGCATGCAAGAACTTTCAGTACAATTAACGGTAATTGTCAAACGATTTTGGTCTTGGATAAAAACTAAGAATTATGTACAACAAAGAGACATTTTTATTTAGTTTTAAGAAATTTTTAGCATTGCATATACAAGTTTTGGTTTTCCATACAAAATTCAATTGTAGTAGATTGTAGAGAATTGCAATAACGGATGTACGGGCTCGTAATAAATACAGATTGTATGAATCTTAATAATAATACTTGAGTGACTCTACAGCCCACAGGCCTAGCTTCTGCATCAACTATTCGTGTTGTGCGTTCTATTTTTTTCGCACTTGTGGAAGGGACCTACAGTTTCTTGCCGACTCCGAACAGTGAGATTTAAGAAGCATTTGAGGCAATATCGATGCCCAAAATATACTTCCCAATGAACAATTTGGCTTTAGGCGCTTTCATAGTACGAACCACCAATTGTATTTAAAGGAATCGTGATATGGGACAATCGACCGGTTTATTAATACTGGATATTAAAAAAGCATTCGATACTGCGTGGCACAACGACCTGTTATATAAATTATAAGATTCCATTTCCCAATGTATATTTGTAAAGTAGTTCAGAGTTTTTTGGTCAGATTGAAAATATAAGGTTGATGTCAATAATAGTCATTCATGTTTGTGTAATGCTGATGCTGGTGTTCCTCAAGGATGTGTTCTTGCTCCGATCTTATTTAACATGTTCTTATCGGATTTTCTCCATTTAAAGGAATGTGATTTCGCCCTGTACGCTGATGTCTCTGCGATTTTTTCGTCGCATTAGTTTGGTCTCAATTTTGAGAGAAATTTATGAGATGCGGCGGGTATAGTTATTCCATACCTGAACAAATGGAAAACTTAAGTTAATGAGGATAAGATAAAAGCTATCTTTTTCAAAAGAAAAAGAAAGTCTTGTTATCTTCCCTCCGACCAGTTAACAGTAAACGGGTAACACATACTATGGCAGATGTCGGTGAAGTACCTGGGCGCTGCAATTAAATTGTTGTACCCATTAATAAACAGAAAATCCTTACAATCCAATGGAAATAAAATACTCTTATAAGGGTGATTTTTAAACTATTATCTTTTTGGCAACACTGGCTTAAACTTAAGCTGACTCACGTTTCGTGTTTTGTTTCACTGTCAAACATCTTCAGTTTGGTCTATAATTGAACCATGAATCGTCTTACAAACGAACAACGCTTGCGAATTATAGAATTTTTTACCAAAATGCGTGCTCTGTTAAGAAAGTTCATCGCGCGCTTCTTCCATTTTATGGTCAGTTCATTTTTGGCTCAATGGGTACGTAAATAAACAGGATTGTCGATTTTGAAGTAAATATCAGCCAGAAGCATTGCAAGAGCTACCAATGCATCCAGAAAAGGTCACAGTTCATGACAAGCCCGCTTCAATTGACGCATTGGAAGACAACAGTGAAGCATTTATTCGTGAGATATCGCCGAAATGTTGGAAAGAGTATGCCAAAATTGGACTAAACGGATGGACTATTTGAGGCGCAGTCAAGGCCAACATTTGCATGAAATAGTCTTCAAACATTAAATTGTATGGACCGTACTATCGATTCAAATAAAAGTTTCATGCATTTTTCTGAATTTTTTTCAAAAAAATCACCCTTTAGAAAAAACCGACGGACTGTCACAACTCCCTCTGTTGATTTTCATAAGTAAAAGTCATTCACCTCTTACAAGGTTGCAAGAACAAATAATAAGCCTCACATGACACTTAAATAGACCTTCTCTGGTCTAAGTGCATACAAGCCATACCCACCTACCTCCTACTTTATGCCCTCCTCGGTCAATTCATGAGGTTGTTTGGACCATATTTACTTCAAGTCAAACCTTTTCTTGTCCCTCTAAAGAAGCTCTTCTTTAGCTTAAAAATTTAGAGCAGACTATTGTAACTAGTGTTTACTATTGTAACTTGTTTCTTAACTGAAAACTGAACAGTTTCTTTTTGGAAAGGAACTAGTTCCGATATACTACCCCACTAGTAGAAGGTTAGAGCTTAGAGCACCTGTTTAGGGTGAGTAAACCAGAACTGTTGTCAAATCTCCATCTCTCTTTTTTTTGCACTACACTGTACTGTGCTTGAAGACAAGAGTGGATTATGTGCATCAAACATTGCAGTGAAATAAATATAAGTTAACTGAGATGCTGAGAAATATACATATGTATGATATCACACAACGCAACAAAGGTTTCGAATGACGTAAGAATATGTGTAAAATTTATAATTTGCTCATAGATGACTTTTTTCACACATTTAAAATTCTTCTGTCATGCGTGAATTACGGAACTTGTTGGAACTATCATATGTGGAACGATCGGAACTTGTTTCGACAGTGGAACGAGATAATATTTTTGAAATGTATTTTATTATCTTCACCCATTAGTTAAAAATTACCTTAAGTTGTATGACCGCCGCGACCGACTCGGATCTGGTGTAATCTGGAGTTCCAATTTTCCAAGACTTTTTTCAACAGTTATGGCCGTTTCTCGGCAATACCGCGGCGAATGTTGTTCCTCAAGGCGTCAATAGTTGGTGCTTTTCAGCGTAGACTAGCGATTTCACATATTTCCGCCGAAAATAGTCAAGCGGCGTTAAGTCGTACGATCATGGGGCCAATTCACGAGTCCGTAACGTGAAACTATGAGGTTACCAAACGTTTCCATCAATTAATCAATTGTGGCACGAGATGTGTGACATGTTGCGCCGTCTTGTCGAAAGTAGATTTCCTGCTCATCATGGTTGTTCAATTGACGAACGAAAAAGTCAGTAATCATGACTCTATAGCGGCCATCGTTGACTGTAATATTCTGGCCAGCATCGTGTTATGTACGGACCAATTACTCTATCAACACAAAAAGCACACTAAACAATCAGTTTTTGGGGATGTAACGGTGTCTCAACATACCCTTGAGGAACCACCATTCCAAATACGATAGTTTTGCTTATTGACGTACCCATTCAACCAAAAGTGAAAATTCCAAAAAATCGCTTTTGAAAATCAAAATAAACGACAGTCTTGTCTTGGGCTAAATTTGAGCAACTGGGAAGCGTTGTTGATGTGTCAGTCTATTCATGTTGAAATGTCAAACCAAACTAAAACTAAAAGAGCTGACAAAATGGCCCGTTAAATACAGTTCTTAACTTAACGTTCTGTACCTCTAAAAACAAAAAAACAGTCTTTTGTACTAAACAACCCCTGAGTTGAATTAATAATAATTGAGTGGCACTACAGCCCACAAGGGACCAGGGCTGAGCTTCTACAACACCTACTCGTGTTGTGCGTGCTACTATCCTCTCACAAGTAGAAGCGACCTACAGTTTTTAACCGACTCCGAACGCTGAGATTATTAAAGACGACCCTCGCTCCGGCGCCCTGACTACTGCTTGTACGGGGGAAAGCATCAATGAAATCGAAAAACTTGTTCTTGAGGATGCCCGAACAAAGGTGAAAATAATGGCAGAGATCACCAAGCTTCCAATTGGTACCATTCACACCATTCTTCATGACAATTTTAACCTTTCAAAGATCAGTGCCAAAAATGCTCACAGCGCCTGAGAAAAAAGTGAGAATCGCATGCTGTAGAGGGCTTTTGGAGATATGTAGTGAGAACGCGGACGGTGTTATGGATCGAATTGTTATTGGGGACGAAACATGGGTCCACCATTATGACCCTGAAGGCAAACAAGAGTCCATGCAGTGGCATAAAAAAGGAACAGACTCCCCGAAGAAGTTCAAAGTCTCCGTCTGCGGGGAAGCTCATGGCACAGTTTTTTGGGACTCAAAGGGAATCTTGCTCATTGAGTACAAAAAAAAAGGTGAAACCATCAACGCCACATCCTACGCATCCACTTTGCATAATCTGTGGGAGAAAATTAAAAAGGAAAGACGGGGTAAACTTGCAGCGGGTGTGTTGCTTCTTCATAACAACGCTCCTGTTCACACGGCGCGAGTTTCGAAGGCTGCTGCGCGAGATTGTGGTTTCGAAGAAATCTAACATCCACCCTATAGTCCAGACCTTGCCCTAGTGATTTTCCTGTTTCCGGATTTGAAAAAAATGTCTTCGTGGAAAAAGATTTTCGGATGATGAAGAACTCAAGTCGGTAATAAATGTGTATTTTGCAGAGAAAGAGGAAATCTATTTTTCTTGAGGGTCTAAAAAAGCTTATCTTATGTAAGGGGAGATCAGTTCGTTGGTTAGTTAGTTTTACTTTATTTATAAAAAATAATATATACATTAATTCAATCGCTTAAATTTACAAAAGGTGTAATTTGGTATGGCCTAAGGCTGTCTACCAGAAGGACTTTATAATAACTTTAATTTAATTGACGTTGACGAGTATATTAGATTTAGAAGCCACCTTCAACTATTCGTGATCTATAGCTCAATGCCAATTTCGTGTTTTCCCAGCCGAGACTTCCATTCAACCGAAGTATATCACACGCAACACTTTTAGAATCGGGCATCTGGCAATGAAATGGAAAACATCTTCTCTTTCCTTGAGATTGCAAATATCACACAGTATAGATAGTTCCGGGCGATGTGGAATGTAGTTGAGGTTAATAATTTCACTCCTTATTTTAAATATCGTGCTTATCATTGAGAGTGGCAACCGGTTTAAGAGGTAAGAGTTTTCTTGCAAGTTATAGTCGAGCTGGCTATAAATCAACCTGTACTGGGAAGATTGGGCTTCTATGACATAACCTCTGTGAGCCAAAGATCTTACAGCTTCCAATATCTTTCGAAACATATTTCTTAGAACAGCAGGTCTAATGTTTGTTTGAAGTAGAAGCCTTTCCCCACACTCGGCCGCTATTTACTCCCATCTTTTCACGAGGTTGCTTTTTGAAGTGATCATTGATTTGAGTACAAGATGAGGCAGTCCTCCTTCCTGCATTTCTAGAAGTTTTAATATGTAGTTGAAGTGCATGTTTAATGTTTCCAGATAAACCATATAGTTCGTTATACTGGCCGGCAGCCGAAATATTCGTTTCAGAAAGTACCTTACAAACTGTTCCATGGCATCGAACTTCCAACACCCCCACACTTGGGCACCATGCAGCATAATGGACGAAGCAGTGGTACAAAATATCTTAATCTTTGCACTATGCTCCATAAACCTGTTTTCTATACAACTGCTGAAGATTGACGATATAGCTCTTTTTGCCTCAGCAAATTTTGCCACAAAATGCTTTTTAAAATTAAGGTTAGAACTGACCACGACACCAAGGTACTTATATTCTCGAACAATTTCCAAATTTTGGCCTTTATAATTTCACATTTCCTTCCTCGAATATCTACCACCTCCATCCCTGAAGATCATCATTTTTGATTTTTCAAGATTGACAGTAAGATTCCAACGATCACAGTCACCCCTATTCCGAGAGTCATCTCATTTTAGTGACTATTGTAATTTTGAAAGTCATCTAATTTTTTCATCGGTATTCCGAAACTAAAATGACTTGTGGAATATGTTCCACAACAAAAGCCGCCTGTCAAATGCAAAATGTCATATGCTTACACTTTGCTTATATTTTGAATTCTTCAATAAAATAACTTTTAAATAATCTTTAAGTGTTTTATTTGAAAACATGGACATTACAAACAGTATAGCTCTGTTTGTAAATATAGAGGACAAAATTGAAGAAGAAGAAATAAGAAAAAGAACTTAAATAAACTTGAGGAAAGGAGGTATTTTAAACCGTCTTTTAAAATCATCTCAATATTTCTGAGAGACTCCTTCACATATTTGTGAAAACTTTCTTGGACGTCCATTTGTTTTCCTAATAACGACTTCATTTCGTCTTTAGCGTTTTGGGATCCGGTAGATCTCACTGATCTCAACAACGTTTCTGTTGGTGTGCGGCAATTTCCCTCCTCCGTAAAAGGCATATCCTCAACTTGGCAGGTAGACTTCTTTGGTGTATGAACCAGACCAGACGGATTGTCCAATAATGCATTGTTGACTCCACGTTGATGAGTTTCTTTAAAGCCGAAAACTCTTCCAGGTGAGTCCACTGTCTCATGCATTGATAGAAGTTCGGCCACCGTTTCATCCAGCTCCGTTAAAATGTTTGTTTAAAGCGTGTTCCTCCGGTTGGCTCAGATTCCCTTTTGTTGTGCGTCAATTTTTTTTTTAAATTTGACTTTAAATCGAACCAAACCTATGAAGTATCTCAAAACAAATAATTTAAATGTTCGTATGTACATATACATATGTATAGTTAATTGCACATACCTTGTGCCATTCTTTCTCATTACGCACAGGTGGTCCTAAACTGTTTAATATTGCCGCAACCTCCTTTAAGCCAATTCTTATGACGTCACTTTGAGTAACGCCTCTTTTGAAATTTTTGGCAAGAGTCACGTTCTCTTCCATGAGTCCCCTTTAACCTTTGGAAACCATAAATAATAAGCAAACATATATCAAGAAACACAAAAATAAGAAAAAAACAAAAGAAACTTTCTCTATAGACATTTTTAGTTTTATGTCGTGTACTAATTTCAAATCGACTGTTTTTTTCACTTTTCCTGTCGTTTATACCAAAAAATGAGACATGTCGAGTGGTAAATGCGTTCCACAGGAGCTGACAGGAGCAAAATGACTAGTGTCATTTTATGAATTCTTAAATGACTATGGGAATACCGATTTCTCACACTCATAAAGTGACATGCCACTAAACGACTGCCGGAATAGGGGTGAGTAGCGTTCTAGCCGATTGATCACCCGTTGCATTTCCTCTACTGTATCCGATAGAAAAACGATGTCATCGGCAAATAAGAGACCTGGTGTCCGCAGTCCACCGAACTCGATTCCTCCTCCAACTTCCTCCATAATAGCAAAGTACTCAGCACTCATCCTTGACGTACTCCCATTTGTGTTTGAAAATCGTCCGACATACATATATGTATTTACCATCCCAAACAAAAGCAACATTGCTCTCATACATTGCTTTCAGAAGGTTCACAACTTTAGTTGAAACTAAAGGGGAGATTTTATTGAAAAATAAAAACAATTTAAATTGAATTCGCATATACATTCACACTTCATATCGATACCAAGATTACATTGAATGCCTCTCGTAATTGGTACTCTTTGTGTTTTGGAGCATCTCGAGAGAGGTGGTGCCGTAAAAAAATGTGAGGTGTCCCGTCCGGGAATCGAACCTGGAGTCGATGCACTTACCCAATACGCCACGACGACCACACCTGATTTGAATAGAATGTCACAAAAATCCACACCAATAGCAGCGAATGAAGAACCAATACAATTGGGATTGTTTCTATTTTTGAATTTATTTTACTCATATTTTGTTCTTTTCTTATCATATACATATATATACTTTTTCATCAAATACATTACACAGTGTAGAAATAAAAAACAAAAACATCCTTCTACATCATTTATGAAATTTATTTAAATTTGTTTTTACTTTTAAATTAATAGTATTGCTTCGAAGAAGAAAACCTAATAAATTACAGAAACACTTTAAATAAGTCGTTACCGTTTGAATAAGTATAATGTTTTGTTTTGTATATTTTCTTTATCAAGCAACTAATGTTTTTTTTTTGTTTTGTTTTTTTGATTTTGATTTTTCTTCATATATATATATTATGTATATAGTGTATAGCAAATACAATGTTAAATATTATCATTTGAATATAAAATACTTTGAAGTAACAGGTTAAATAAATAAAATATTTCACTGTAAAACTTATTGGCTATTAGAATTTCAATTATCTTAAAAAAATTTCTTAAATAAACTTTGAGTTCACAGCTCTCTCGCACAGGATCGAAAGGCGACAACGACGTGAAGGCTCTGAATCCTGCGAGGAGTGTGAAAAAAAAAACGAAAACAAACGCTTTTACATTTTATCAAATCTATTAGAAATTTGTTTTTTCTTATACATTTTTTGGTTTTTTGATTTTTGATTAAATGAGGAAAATTAGATTTTAGTTAAAATATTTTTTTTGGCAACTTGTTTTTTGTTTGATGTTTTTATTTATCACTAGTATTTTGTTTTTTTTTTGGTTTTTGTTTAAATTGAATTTTGAATAAAAATGGCAATGCAAATTCAATTCTCTTTACGTACGTATATATAATTTTTGTTTTTGTTTTCTTTTGATTATATATTATATTTGGTTTAATATCGAGTGTATACAGATTGTTTTTCTTTTTTTTGTTTTGTTTATAATTATAGTTAGTTCAGTTTGTTTTGTTGTTTAGTTATGAAAATATGAAAATGTGTACAGTTGACAAATTGTGTGCATGTCAAAATTATCACAAATAATACGTTAACATGTTTCAAAACCATACAGCAAGCGGAGCAAAGTAGGTAAAATGTGATGTAATGACGTACGAGGTGCGACAGAAAATCAATTCAGTTTCAGCGAACAATGAGATGGGAGGAGAGGATGAAGTGGATATACTTATGTAGTTATTGATTGTTCTCTTTAAGACTACGAATAGTTTTTTAATTTTTGTAAGAAATGAACACTCAATCAGTCTATGCAAGAGTACTAGATTTAAAATTTAAATTTTTGGCATGGCGCTTTTTGAAGATTATTGCTGTTGAGGATTGAAGTGAGGCGATGATATATTCAGGAGAAGTAATATTACAAATGATTGTCCGTCGGAAGAGCGGTGTGACATTTGAGTTTGAGTTAGCTGGTCCCTTTTTCTTTCGAAAATGTATATTGGCTTAGCTATTTATTGCTTTAAATGGCCCAGAAAAGACGCAAGTGAATTCCTAGTCAACTGAAATGCTAACTAGGGGGTTAATTAATGGAAATTTCTTGGCTCGACTTTATCTGAACCCTATTATGATCTGTAAGACGGTTTTGAAGAACGAGACTAAAGCAAAAGTAAAAACGTAATGATTCGCTGTAATTATCAAAAAATTTGTTTGTTCGTTCAACTTCATGGATAAGTGCTACAGCTGTCCTTACTAGGTTACGTGTCATTGGCTCGACAATTGGATGATTCAAAGTGCGTTAACACATTTTTGTTTAAGGTCCACAATTCATTTACTTGATTTTGTTTGAGTTTTTGAGTTTGATAGAAGAAAAAGCAGTCAGAGAAGCCATTCATTTTGGTTTAACCACAAATGGAAATGTTCTAGCGGTTATAGTGAGCAAAATACATCAACTTTTGGGTAATCTAGTTTAGTTCAGATCTTGCTAATGAATTCTTAAGTGGAGAAAACTATTCATTTAAAACGTTTAGCCTCAAAAGATACAAGAAAATAATGAAAGCATAAGAGAAGAGAATCGTTCAATAAATCTCTTAACATCAACAAAATTATGCAAGTATTGACGAAAATCGTGAGGCGACAACCCAGGTCCCTATTTGCTTCAGGAACTCAGTTTTGAGACTCAGTACACTCAAGCAAATTTTTGATTTAGCTTTGTCGTTGCCGCAAATGTTTACTGAACACAGGCGGGTTTTGCTCAATCTGAAGTCCGCGTGTCATTTGTGCTAATTGAAGGAAACGAGTAATTTTCTTGTTAAATTGGGAAAAAAATTAATAGTGGAACGGAGCTAGGGACCAAGGCCTAGCTTCTTCAACAACTACTTGTGTTGCGCGTGCTACAGTTTGCTCACGAGTAGAAGGGACCAACAGTTTTTTGACTACGAACGGTGATATTTCAGAAGCTTTTCATAGACAATTAGAATTCTTTGAGTGCTGTCCGTCCGTGGTGTTCCGTTCGGGAATTGAACCTGGTACCTTGGCGTGTAAGGCGGCACACTTACCCACTGCGCCACGGCCACCAGCGCAACTGAATGTTCGTATTTTGAATCAATTTAAAATATTTTGGGCAAAAGTTTGAAATTTCATCGCACAAGTCATACATATAATGTGAGGCCATAAATTCTTTCTGACTCATGAATGACTTATCTTATGCAAAGTGGGTGTTTGTAAATTAGCTAAAACTATTAATTGTAGCGCAGAATCACTCTTGTCAATCGCTGTTTCTTTGGGCTTAAGAGGCAATTGAGTTATAAAGCCCTCTCTTGAACAACCAAAGTGACTTTGTACAACACCTTAATCATCCCAGTCCTGCTTTAGGGCGCAGAAACCTGGACGCTACTAAAAGCGGATGAAGAAACCCTTGGTCTCTTCGAGAGAAAAGTTCTGCGTGCGATTTTTGGTCCTGTTTGCGTTGATGGCATCTGGAGGAGAAGATTCAACCACGAACTGTATGGGCTGTACAGCGGCATGAGCCTAGTCAAGCGACTACGGATACAACGCTACTCCGGCCAGAAGAGTCTTCCAATCCGAACCACAGGGACAACGCAACAGAGGACGTTCTAGACTGAGATGGCGCACACAAGTGGAAAAGGACCTCAACCAACTTGGAGTGCGCAATTGGAGGCAGCTGGCGAGAGATCATGCTAGCTGGAGAGGCATGCTGGTTGAGGCCCAGGTCCACCCCGGACTGTAGCGCCATCCGAAGAAGAAGAAGATTAATTGTATTGATACTTTTCAAAAATTTTGTTCGATCCAAAACTATAGATAATATTGAAAATTGAAAGTATCCATGCCTTCCTGACCCAAAACCATTATTGCTAAGGTGCTTAGACATAACTGTTTTCACAATTTTTTACAAGCCCTGATTGCTTGCCAAACTTTTCTTGATGGGTGAAGGGGCAACTCTAACCGAAGCCCTAACTGCTTGCCAAACTTTCCTTGATGTGTGGAAGGGCAGCTTTACTCGAAGAACGGGTAAAAATATTGATCTCGAAGTGAAGAAACAGGGTTTGTCTTAGGTCGTTTACTGATAAAAATACTTGACAAAATTTAACCAAGTGAAAATATAAATGAATGGCGGCAAAATAAGTGAAACTTAACCTCTTAAAAGTGAAAAAAGACATGCTTGAAGAAAGAAAGAAGATGCTATGCAACCAAATGTGAATTTTGAATATATGGAAAGTTTAGATTTGTTGGCACATCATATTTAAGTCGTCTATCGAATCGAATTTAGAAGAAGAAGATGGTAAATTTCGGAGGCTATATAGCACTGCTGTTGGCGACTAACAAACTGTCACTTGTTCGCCCCGCTAATATGACAGCAGAATAGAACGGACACTCTTTCACGAGGTGGAGGAAATGCTCTTAATTCTTTGATTTTTGAATTTTTTATTTCCCGAATCCGTTTTAGATTTTTTTTATATGTTTGGAAATGCCATTTTTCGCTTCGTTATCATCTGCTTGTGCGGAACATATTTCTGTTTTCACGCACAAAGAAAACAAGTAGAAAAAGTTTTGGAGAAGTTGCTGAAGATGTCGGCATAGTGGATGGCTCATGCCATGTAATTTTTTCGAAAATTTTGGGCCTGAAGCGTGTGGCTTTTGCATCAAGATAATGTATTTGCTCGTCATTGCATGTTCCTAATTTTTTGCCCAGAAATAACACCGTCATCATGTCTCAGCCCAGATTTGGCCCCCGGCGACTTTTTTCTGTTCCCAAGATTGAAGAGACCCATGAAAGGACGGTGGTTTGCGACGATTGAGGAGATACAAACCGAATTGCTGAGAGAGCTCAAGGCTATACCAAAAAGTGCATTTCAGAACTGTTACGAGGATTGGAAAAATCGCTGGCACAAGTCTATTTTTTCAGAACGGGACTACTTTGAGGGCGATAAAATAGAAATTAATGAACAAATAGAAATGAGAAAAATGAAAATTCACCTAATTTTTTAAACATACCTCGTACATAAGTAGGATAACCTTGAACCCACTAATGAAATTTCGCATACTAAATTTTTACAACTTTACACAAATTTATTTGACTATGTTGTCACCTTCCCACAAGGAAATCTCAAGTTTCACTACATTTGCGATTGATTATTTTTTAAAGAGAGTATTACAAAATTTTGAAATTACATTTCAAAAAACAATAAAAAATAATTAATTTGAGCATAAATGGGTTTCAAGAATGAATATATATTTTGTGACTTACAAATTCCAGGATTTAGCAGTGTTTTGCAAATTGTTTGAAAACTCGAATTTTTGATCGTTCTTTCGTTTGTTGTGGCAAGTAAATGGTTCGAGTTATCCAATCTAGACTGTATTCAGATTACATGCAAATCTTATTTGAAGAAAAAGGGCCTAAAAAACCACTCAAGAAACATGAAAACAATGTCACACATGCTGTCCTAACCTCACTTCACCTCAATCTAGCGGTAATCTTCAAAAATGTCTTATAAATTAAAGAGAAAGTATTATTTTATTCATCTACATACATTAGCAAATATTCAACATTAAATGAGAATTCTTTTCCAAAAAGTTTTGCATTTCTCTCTGTCAAAATGGAGAATGTCAGACAAAACAAAAAATGTCTTTCTACGAGTGACGTGAAAAAGAATATTCTTGTTGCTGCTTTATGTTTATTCTTTGTTGTATATAACAGTTACAATACAAAAATAGTACGCAAGTATGTATGTGTGTATATCGTTTGTTGGTGGGTATTCAGTTGAGTTTCAATTTGATCCGAAAATTATGTTCACTTGAACTTATCAGGCGGGAAGGTTTGAATTCCTTGCCTTGATTGGCAGACACAAAAGGTCACCAAATCTTGCCAGGGTCCACCTTCGGCTGCGAGTGAGGGATGAGTGGTGCTGGTGTATGTACATCGCTGATAAGTTCGGGCTTAAGGATATGTTCTTATCTAAGGCGTGGTTCTCCACGGGTTTATTTTTTGATGAGAAAGGAAAAATCAAAAATTTTCATTTTTCGTCTTAGGGGGACTGCTCACTTTTCTTCGTAACAAAACATGTTCAACAACTTAGGGGTAACTGAGAAAACGTAATGGTCTAACATTTTTAACTTAGTTTTGGTTGGGTATAACGTAAACCGAGTCGGGATCCGCTTGCTCGCTGTGCGTCGACGAAACTAGGTCCTCGCGGTAATTCAAATCAGAGTAACAGTAACAGCGCCCCCTGGCACATTCTCACATGTAGGTCGGCTTCAGTTTGTACGCCCGCTTCCAGATCTCACAGAGGCAGACTGTGCTGTGGAAGCGGTAGAAGATCGCCAGCGGCATGGACACGTGGGTGATGATCGTCCACGCCCAGAGGCCGTAGAAGTTCAGCTGAATCGGGTGCGACTCGGCGCGGGACTTCTCGAGGGTGCTGATTGCCCACATGGCCAGGTTGACCACCAGCATGAATGTGACGATCTCTCGGCCGGGTTTCTTCCGGATGTGCTCGGGGCTGACGGCCTGGCGTCGGCTTGCGTCGAGAATGAACATCGTCTGGCAAGCAGTTTGTACGATCGACGCCAGGGCGTTGATGAGGACGAGGATTGTGTCACGGCGCAGGGTGAAGTGGCCGGCGATGACGGTGAAGATGTTGTAGAGGAAGGAGCCGGTCTGGGCGCCGACAAGGAGAATGTCGTCCAGTTGGAAGGTACGCGCCGCGTCATACTGCAGATGTCTGATCTGGATCATTCCCACGAGGGTGGCGATTGTCGCGGTCCCGTAGATCAGCAGCTCACAGATTGTCACCTCGGTCACTGCGAGACTGACGAAGTCCGGCCGGGATATGAGCACGAAGAAGAGGATCAGCGAGATGATTGTGAGGACTAGGATGAGGATGCCGACAAAGAGACCCTTGTGTGCGCGGGCGCAATCCACGGAGTAGTGGTGTGGTGACCTCTTGCAGGGGGAGTTCACTGTTTCGGGACGCAGGGCTGGCGGAGTTTGTGGCCTGGATATGCTGCGCCACATGACGTACAGTATGGCAGCGCAGATCAGAGAGTATTCAATGGTGCAGGGGAATAGGAACGGGGAGGCGTCCTGAACTAGGGTTCCCAGGATGTTCGTGCGACGACACTCGAATATCTGGTACGGACCCTTGAGGCCACGTGGCACTCGGATGTGTGCCATTGGGTCGAGGTTATGTATTCGATGTCCTACGGGAAGGAAGAATTTTAGATAAGATCATAGTTCCAACGAAAACTGTTTGATGGCTTACCCAGTCGATGTGATATCCGCAAAGTTCGATTCTCTGGATTGTAGAAGGTCAGAATTTCGTGTTTCGTTTCCTGGATGAGCACATTCAGCCAGACGGCCAAGTTCGTGCCAATCATGTGCATTAGGCCAAAGCGGGCGATTATCTTGTAGCGGTAGACTTTGATTTGCTAGAAATGATGAACAAAAAATTAGTGAAATGAGTGACAACTGGAGAGGGTTCAGGACTTACTTCATTGTTGAGAAAAATGAAATACATCTGAATGAAGATGAACGCCATCCTGGTGGCCGGTGTGAGGGCCAGCATAACGTTGTGACATTTGGTGTCCCGTTCCAGTTCGAAGTATTGCCCGAATTCAAGTCCTGAATAAATCATGCTGCCAATTCCAAAAGCTGAAAAAATAGCACAAATACTCGTAAAGTATATTTTGAGTTTTGAGTATATTTTGTTACAAATACGGGTTTGAAGGCTATATTGACTGTTCGCATTCTCATTTTCAGAGATCATCTCCAGATAAGTAAGGTTCGGCGGGCATCTGCATCATGGGGCTTGTCACTCCAGGCCTTCCACTGCTCTGAATTCGCAATTGAATTTGTAACCCATCGGCAATTACGGAAAGATGATGAACATCTAGACAGCTGTTAGGATAAGTGTGAGCAATCACAGACGGCAGCTCCCTGCAGTAGTCCCTGCAAGGACTTTGATATTAACCAGAATTAAGTAAGATGCAGAGCGTGATGATTTATATGAATGGCTCCAAACGGAATAGCCACTTCATCCAACATATCCTTGGCACTTTACCTTCTCAACTATTGTGGTGTCCCCCAGGCAAAAATGAACGCTATTTGAAGAAGCTGCCCGCTTTTTTGTAGACAGTCTCGACAAAGCGGCGATAAAGGCTCTGAAACAGCTCAACTTTGCCGCTTATAGCTTACAGAAACAGAAGTTGGATGTTATCACACGCTGGGTTTCAGGACAACAAAAGAGAGGTAAGATGAGCTTCAGTCGATGACTGGGCTTTCAGTCAATCCTCTTAAAGTTGAAGTTATTCCCTTCACGAGAAGGAGGAACCGACTGGTCTGACTCGACCAGCACTTAAAGGTCTCATCATTCCATTTTCTACTGAAGGTTAATACCTAGGTGTTATCCTGGTTAAAAAAACTTCACTGGAATAAAGACATTGAGGCAAAAACCTCCAAGGCGCTGTCAGTTTTTTGGCAGTGTATGGGAGTTTTTTGTAAAACCTCTCTCTCCTGTGCATCAGTCGTTTTGTGGAACAAGCTTTCGCGATAATACGTGACTGCTGCTTTCACCAAGTTTCCAAGAACGGTCTTTCTCGGCTGTACAGGAGCCTTCCCCAGCACGCCTGGCTCTGCTCTTGATGCATTGCTTAATCTTCCTCCCCATGACATCCACATCATGGGCTGTACAATCAAGGCCATCTCCCGACTAAAAAGAAATGATTGTTGGTTCAACTTGCACTGGAGCTTTGATCACCTCGCGCACCGCATTTCCGATGACACAAGTCTCATGGACATGTCATCTGAGGCGGCGTCACCAACGATCCAGCTGGGTCGCAAGGTCGACTTTCCCTGCATCCAAGACTGGTTCTGGCCAGAAACTGAGCCGGGAACGGAATGTAGTCGGATTTTCACGGATGGCTCCAGGACGACGGAGGGATCTGGCGCCAGGGCTTTCGTGGAAGATGATAACTCTAGACTTAACACCTGTTAGGTAATTTTGCATCTATCTGCCAGGCGAAAACTTTTGCGATTCCAATGGCCACCAACTATATCGTGAAGAACAGGTGGAAGGGGCGAAGTATCTGCGTCTGCAGTGACACACACGCTGTGCTTAAGGCCTTACTCAATCCTCTGACCACTTCCAAGATAGTCCAGTAATGCAAGTCCTCCCTTAATTTAGTCGGCAGACTGAATTCGCTAAGACTTCTCGCCGTCCCGGGACATCACAGGATCATGGGAAACTAGATGAATTCGAAAGAGGCATTCGTTGTGCCCACCTTAGGGTTGGGACTACTTGGTAAGAGCGTCCGTCGACGATTGTGTCTGCTAACAGCACAACCAGAAACGACATGACTCTCCAGGATGCAGGTTGACCAAGTGTATGCTCCCGAACGAAGAAAAGAGTGCAGAAAACTGGTCGGCGTACAAACGTGACACTTCACCTTCGCTAAGCACCTGAGTCTGCTTGGGCTTAGTGAAGATACCTTTTGCGACGTCTGTGGAGAAGGTAAAAACACTTCAAAGCACTTTCTCTGTCAATGTCCCGCCTTTTCTCGTATCAGGTGGCGGTTTTTTGGAGCTGATGTGGTTGGAGCTGAAAACTTAAGCTCTTCGCCACAGAAGCGCCTGCTAGTCTTTCTTTGGAAAACCAGGAAACTAAATTAAATTAAGGTTACTGATTGCTGCAATGGATCAGATGTTGAGTCCGAGCGCTCCAATGCAGTGTATCCCAACCTCCAACAAAAAAAAAAATGGGCGCACGTGGCAGTTAAAGCCATTGTTAGTGCAAACCCTTAATTTAATGATCTGGATACATGCAGTATGGCAAAGTGGTTAGGGCCTCACATCTGTCCAACACAAAGCAAAGGCCTCATCAGTCTAGGGAACAGTGATGTGCGTCTGATTACAGACACTGCCTGCCGGGAAAGCATATTAGAAGATAGGACTTTTCAAAAAATGGCTTCTGAATGGGTTTGTTGAGACATGGAGGAGGTTCCCCTTTACCCTAAAGCCCTAAAGTCTCTTACAACAGGTAAGAAGAAAGCGATTGGGAACTGCTTCCACTACTGTCTAGACCGAAAAGGTTAGATGCGTACATTGTGTGTGCTGTTCCTTAAGAATCCTATAGAAACAAAATACATATCCGTCACAGATAGCATGTGTCCTTTAAGAGTTCTTGATCTTTCCCATTCTGACTCCCGCTAAGTCTAGACGCGCACGTGCGTTTTTTCATCGCAATGATGGACCTTGTCGTAAAAAATAGCAAGTGTGAACGAGCTCAAGTGAAAACTTACAATCGTAGCGATTAAGTCTGCTGATTATCCTTTTTTTGGCGATGCGATTGTCGCAAGATAAAAATAAACATAGGCACTGCCACACACTTGTGATTTAAATTCCGGCTAAAAAATCGTTGTCACAACACGATTTGGGTACTCACGCATGATTGTCTATTTCCTCATAATTTAGTCGCAAAAATGTGTTTTACATGAATGCACCCATGTGCGATTTATTGGGAGTACACAAAATGGCGTCCGTTTGCAAAAGACGGCGCCAATTGTATGTTGTGTCTGAACTTGGAAGCGATTACCTACTTCATTGGAAAGACGTGACATTTTGCAGCAATAACTAGTGTGCATCGGTGTCACAAACCACCTAAAGTAGACATGCGTCTTTAGCCCTCTTTGCCCCCGAGGATTTTTTGACAGCTTGTTGTTTTTGTAGCGTCTGTGAATACATGTGAGCCGTTGTAATGAGCTGATTGCTTTCCCCTCCAAAATCGGTGGTGGAATATGTTATCGTTTATCATTGCCATTGACATACATATATATGTATGTAAGCAAATATGTATAGTTCGGATCGATAGAATAAAAAACTACCAGGTAAAATAATCTTTATTGAAGGTACATAGGTAATGTTAATGTGCATGCATGGCTTTTTCAACATTTGCATTAATATTTACATCCATAATATCCATCCACATAAACAAAACTGTTTAGTTCGTCCACGTTAATGTTAAATTTTAATGGGGGTCTAAATGTTAAAATAAAGTTATTTAAATTTAAGTTATCAATTATCCAGGATGTACATGTGAAAAGATGTTGCTTGCTAGTGGCATGCAATTTCTCATATTCTACATGTTGGCAATTTAATGGTGTAACAACTTTTGTTTTCAGTTACTTCTTAAATTTCAAAATTTCAAATTTCAAATTCCACCGTCCTTACTACCACAGAAAGTAGGGGAAATCGAACTGTTGATGTCTAAAAGAGAAGCGTTCGATAGGTGCACTCATTTTCGTGGTAGTTGGATAACTGGAAATGGACTGGAAACTTGCTCAAAAGTGATTATCAAATCAAATCAATTTTACTTTTTCAATCTCTAAACTACAAATTATTCACACAATACTTATGTATTTAATTTTATTTAGTGAAAGCAAGCAATATTAAAATGCATAAATACGTTTCTTTCACATAATGAAAATAAAAAAAATTAATAATACTATCTTATCGTGTAAACACAAAAGTGTCCGACTTTGAATACACCTCAGTGGTGATGATTGCTTTCAAACTATTAAATTTTAAATATTTTCGACTTCTAAACGAGTTTTGGTACATAATATATATATTTTATTGGCTTGAAGGGTTGCCGTCCATATCCCGTTTTATTCAGTACAAAAAAAATGTTTTTTTCTTTCGGTCTGAAAATTGTATATTAATATTGTTAAATTATTTCTCATAAGACTAACTAGTATATGCCCAAATATCAGAACTGTAAACAAAATTGAAAAAGGAACTTCAAATTGATTATATACACATTTTGAAATTACGATATACATACATACCATTATAGATATTCACAACTCCAAGGAATATTCATTGCGTATCGTGAAAAGTTATGAAAACCCGGTTTAAGTATAAAATATAGAACAAAACATACATCCGACTATTTGATAAGAGTCGGATGAAACTAACGTAAGAAAACTCTGCGGACACTGCCTTTGAAGCACTTCCAGAGACGTTCCAATTTGGTACTTTTCTTCTGAAGTTGGGTGCTATTCGCCATTATTTGGAAAGTGTCATGGCCGATACACACCACATGAGTAAGTATGCGTGAAAAACAGCTTGGGAATAAGATAGTATGCGTGTTTTTTATAGGATAAGGGGTTTTTCCAGTCGAAGACGCATGTCTTCTATAGGTGGTTTGTGATCGGTGTCTGTTTTAGACAACAACATTATTTCTTGTCTCTTCAAAAATATACGGATTTGTCTTAAATAAACAGCATTTACGAGAGGTTTTGATTTTCCTTTTTTAATTCGAAGTTGAAGCCAATCGAATGCTAGTCGAAATTTATGGTGAATTTGCTTCGACTGATAAATCATGCAGAGAGTGGCTTTGACTCTTCAAAAGTGGTGATTTTAGCGTTGAAGACAAAGAGCGTCTTGGCCAGCCCAAAAATATTGAAGATGAGGAACTAGATGCTTTACTGAATCAAAATCCCTGCCAAACGCAAAGTGAACTCGCAGAATCGTTGGGAGTGACTCAGGCAATAATTTAGGTTCGGTTTCAGAAATTTGGATTTATTCAAAAGCAAGGAAATTGGGTTTTGTACGATTTGAAACCTAGAGATATCTAAAGGCGTTTTCAACTCAGAACTGGTTCTTGAAGAGAAGGTGGATTTTTGCACCGGATCGAGACTGGCGATGAAAAGCTTTGAATCTGGTGCCAGACGGGTGTTGCGCACTATGAGCTGCTAGAACCAGGCGAAACCATTGATACGAAACGTTTTCGACTACAATTCATGCATTTTTAGCTGTGTATTGCGTGAAAAACGGCCAGAAATGACTGAGGTATGGCAAGGTGACAAAGATTTTCCAAAATCCTCTATTTTTTCCATTATTCAAATCGTGGGACAGAAAACAGAAAGTGCGTTCATGATTATATATTTTTGTGACCACGATTCTCTATCACTGCGATGAAAAAACGAATGTGCGCGCCTTGACTTAGATGAAGTCAGATTAGCAAAGATCAAAAAATTTCTAAATGCCACAAGCTGAGAAAGTCAATAAGAGTGGCACGGATATGAATTTAGTTTCTATAAGATTCCAGAATGCACAATGGTCTCATTTGAGTACAAACTTACAAAGGGATTCATTTCTACGACTAAACCGCTCTGATCCCCAACCTTGACGTCGAAGAACATGTGACAGTTAAGAAGTTAATTAAATTCCGCCTCACGAAGTCGCCTCAAGAAAAAATTCCAATATCACGCACAAGAGTAAACAAAACTCGTGTCCTCCCGCCTGCAATTCCCAAAGAAAAAGTCGCATAAAAATTGACGTAAATCTTAATGCAATCACAGAGCTGCAAAGTTTCTAATTTCTAAGGCGATTATCGCTCTCCTCCGCTCAAGTGGTTTATATCCCATCAAACACCTCAAGTTGAAGCCCAAGGACCATTGCCGCCACCATCTCTGCCCTTCCACGGCTCATATTCGCCAACACAACATTCGTGCGCTTTAAGCCAAATAGATTGCCATCCACATCATCGTTTCACATTTAGGAACTTTCCGCGGAGCTATTACTTCGGCGAAGTGCGCACTTAGGAACTTGATCCTTTAAACTTTATCTCGCCAGCCCGCCCCGGATTCGGCTCCAGCTCCTTCCTGCCTTTGATTCCATAAATCAAGCAAAAATGGAGGATAAAAAAAATGGCCAACCTTTCCGAGTATGAAAGCGGAAACGTAATTAATTACCGCACCACTCTCGGCGGAGTTGCTTTCTGCAACAAATTTACATTTCGCTTCTCACTGCATCCTACTGGTGGTGGCGCTTGAATTTTTTTTGCGCAGCCCGAGCGGGAGACTGGGATTCTTAATTCAATTACAATGCGAGGACAAGCAGAAGAGCTTCGCTCCGCGGCAGCGTATCTTTTGTCTTCGCTGTCGTCCCGGAAGCGAAGGGACGGCATAATGGAGTTCAAGTTGATAATCACATAGTGGAACACCTAATTTGTCGCCTTTGCCCAGAGTGAGTGCCTAAGCGAGGGCAGCGGAAGGGTCGGAACTCTCATTAGCACGAAGTTCTTGCTAGTCGCGCTCTGTTCCTTCCTCGCCCACCATCTCAAGACTCAGTCACGTGTGTTGTGTGCATAGTTGTGTCAAGAAGCGGCAGCCCTTCCAAACATGAAGGACTCTGCCGCGGTCCCGGTCTCATATTCGTAATTGGAATTCAGGTCTCCGAGCGGGGAGGAATCTCTTCTCCTGATAATTATTCAAAGAGTGCAAGATCTGCATGCAAGCCACGGCGAAGGAGCTGAAGTACATTTGCATAATATCACGGGATAGATATTTACTTACCCACAGCGCCCATTCGCAAGTAGAAGCTTCCGTAGTGATGCTGACGTCCCAGCGGGGCCAGCAGTGACGGCCTGCGCGCTGACGGTATTGTGCTGGGGATCGGCTTGCTGTCGGTTGAGTTGCTGCTCTCCGTATCCGATTCGTCCATGCTCTCCGATGAGGCACTGGTTGAGTTGCGCTTCTTCGACGAGGAAGACTTCGTTGGAGATCCTGTGACAATGGCGAGAGTAAATATTTTTTTGCAAAATTAAATTATTTGTTTTTTAGTGATATAGCGGTGGCTGGCTGGCTGGTGCTGGTTGGTGGGTGTGCGGGTTCTTATCAAATTTACATTTAGAAGTGCACGCTCGGCACAAGTGTGTGTAGTGTTTGTTGACGAAAATTGCTTTTCGGCAAACAATCGCGGATTGGAATGAGCGACATTCGAAGTGTGGTGGGAAATACCGACTAAAGGACACACTTAAGGAGATTTGATTTACATTAACCAAGATTTCCAGCTTAAGACGCATGCTGCGGCGGATGAAGCGAGGCGAAGTCATACTGGATGGCAGTTAAAATCCTTCGATACGAACAAAATTCTATGGGGCGACCATCGCGTGTCCTGTTTGCGTTGATGGCATCTGGAGGAGAAGATTTAACAAAGAACTCTAAGATGGCTAGGCCATGTAGAGAGTGTGGACACCACTGCTCCGGCCCGAAAAGTCTTTGAATCTGAGCCATTGGGACAACGCAATAGAGGATGGCCCAGGCTAAGGTTGCGCACACAAGTGGAGAAGGACCTCAACCAACTTGGAGGGCGTAAATGGGAGGCCCAAGTCCATCCCGAACTGTAGCGCCACAAGAAGAAGAAGACCCTCGTGGGAAAGACAAAAAGTCGTGCTTTGACGGATATTGGTGACAAATTATAGAGTTTATTCAAAATAACTACGAAGGGGCGCAAATCATAACCTTGCTTTGATTTGAGTAAAGAGGAGCTTCTCCTTTTTTTCACTAAGAAAGACTTTAAGTTCGATCGCCCAAAAAGAATGGAGTCGATCTCACTCTGCCGAAGACAACTAATTATGCACACAATCAGGGAAAGGTACCAACTGGGGTGGTCCGATGTGTACTTACATAGCTTTACCGCCCGATGGCAGTAGGCGGCTACTGCCAACCAAATTGGACAGCAGCCGCCTACTGCAATTGGGCTGTAAGCTTTTTGCTTTTTGCCTGTGTGGGGAAACGAATTTTTAAAAAATGGAGAAAGAGTAATATATTTAGGTCGGTGACTTAATTTTTGTTTTTGGAAGGGAATTGGCCAATGAACGTGTACGGGGACTCGTCTCCATCGATGACGACCGTCAAAAATTTGTTTAACGAGTTTCAATGCTCTACTTCGGTTGCTGATGAGCCACGCCCAGGTGCTCCAAGAACGGCTACCACTGAGGGTAAAAATCAACGATCTGGCAATAGCTGTGCGCCGCTTGAAGATGCGCGAGATAGGCGAGACAGTGATCATGTGCAACTGTTGAACACGAGAACACTGCACTATGAGTTGCTGATTCTGAGGAACAAGCCCAACCGTGGGACCACTTCAGAGCAAGCTTAAGAGCTTCGACAGCGCAATCCCATGAAGGTTCTGCATCGACAAAAGATGGATCCACAGTTCAACACTAGAGACCAAGACACAGGCTAGACAAAGGACTTCGATCGAGGAACGTATTTGATGGCCTGCTTTTTTGGAGTTCCAAGATTGTAGTCTACAACGACTTCCTGGACCAAATCGGTTTCAGGACAGATTATCGGGCCGATTTAATGCCATATTGCGGGATAAACGGATCTACTTGGCGATGAGGAAAAAGTGGTCTTTCATCGTGACAGTGCACCGGCACCTCCATCCTAGGCGAAGCTAAGAAGGGCTGCCTTATCCAATGTATTCTACACATTTGGTCCTGTGGGTCTTCTGACTATTTCCAAACTTTTAAAAGTTATCACGTTACGAACACAAATTTTATTTGAATCAGAGTGCTATCGCCGCAACGAAAACCTACAGCACTGTGCAAAAGATTAGCACCATGTTCGACTTTGTCACTATTTTGCTAATAACTATTTCCTACCGTCATGCAAACACATCATATTTACTGCACAACATCCTAGTTCCATTAGTAATAAAACCCATACACAAAATAAGAAAAAAGTTCGTTCTGAACTTAAAAAAGTCCCGTTATCCGGAATGACACCGGATTTTGGATTGTGCAAAATAATAGCACCAAGTGCAAAAATTCATAAATATGAAGAAATGAAATAGAATATTGAAGTTTTTTGTTTTTATTTTTATAATTGGGTTAGTACTTGGTCGTACAACATTTATTTTTAAGTACAGCGTCACAACGTCGTGGAATGGAGTCGATTAAGGTCTGACATCGCTGAACATGGATATTCTTCCAGGCAACCTGCACAACATCCCATAGCTGTTTTGTATTTTTGGGTTCTGCTTTATATACAGCTTTCTTTACATCTGTCCAAAGGTTTTCAATGGGATTCAAGTCCGTAGACTGAGGCGACCACTCCATCACCTGAACTCCATTGCTTTGGTTTGCTCGTATGTTTGAGGTCATCTGGGTCTTGCTGTAGAATCCATCTAAGCGGCATATTCCACTCTGTGTAAGTTACGAGTAGCATCGTTTCTCTCATTATGCGGCGTAAACTCCGGCGGTCATCATCGGTTTTATCCAAAAAATGGGACCATGGTACTGGATATGAAATTAATTTAATTTTTGCTCCGCCGTGTGTTACAGTCTTTATAGTACACTCCGGTTGAAACTCTTGGTTTTGTGGCCTGCGAACAAATGTCCTGGTCCCAAGAGTACCAAATAAAACTATTTTGGATTCGTCCGTCAATAATACATTGCGCCATTTAGAAAGTTCCCAGTTCAGGTGTTCTTTCGCAAATTTGGTTCGTTGTAGTAAGTTGATTTTTGACAGTAGTGATACTTTTCTGGGACTTCTGGCACGTAAATTCTTCTTTACCAGCCTTCTTCTTGTTGCTGGTTTCGTCACGGGTAAATTAAACTCCTCTTTTATTTCCTAGCGTTCATAAACGGGTTACGTTTGACGAATCTTACTATTTGTCGTTCATCGGCTGGGTTTAGTTTTGGTTTTCTTCTTTCTTCTTTCAATTATAAATTTGCAAGTATTGCCCTCAGAATGCAATTTATTTTTATTAAGGCACGTTTCTTGGGAGGACAATGCATACCACGATCCATTTCACGTTGTACTTTTGAAATATTATCTTTTAGTAACTACAATAATATTAGAAGATATAGTTTAAAGCCAAAAAAAAAATCGAAACACTGGTGAACACTTTGAAAACGCTCTTCAGAATGACGAGGTGATATTATTTGGCACAATCCCAAATTCGGTGTCTTTCCGGATAACGAGCCTTTTCTAAGTTCAGAACGAACTTTTTTCTTATCTTGGGTATGAGTTTTATTACTGATGATAATAAAGATGTTGTGCAATAAATATGAGGCGCCTGCCTTACCATAGGAAAAAGTAATTACCATAATAGTGACAAAGTCGAACATGATGCTTGTACTACAGACTTCCAGAAATATTTTTTCAGACGGATTTAAGAACCTGAAGCGCCGCTGAGTCAAGTGTATATGTGTTGGGAAATATATCGCATTTTTTCAAATATTCCTTACAGCGCGAATCCGCAGTATCCTGCGAATTGATGGTTATGGATATGTTGGCAATGCGATCGATTACGATCACATCGCTGACCGACTTTGGTGAAGGCTTTAATAATGCAAGAATCTGCTTCCGGCTTGAAAGTATCACTCCAGTCTCCCACATGCGTTTTCTTGCACAAAGCTTTTTTCTAAAATATTCTCGTAATGATTAGAGTCACTTTTCTTCAAACTTGGCCAAGAGTGTTCAAACAGTCATGTACCATCGCAAGTCGAGTCCTTCTGTATGTCTTAAATTAAATGAAAACCGTTAGCTTTTCCATCAGAATTCAACACTCCAAAAATAACTTAAAACACCCGAGGTAGGGACATTCTGAAAAATTCGCGTTAAATCCGAAATTTATTGCAAACCACCTTCGTAGCGGTCGATCTGGTTTAATTTGTCAGCGTCCAGGACCGTCTAGTAAACTTTAAATCAACCCCTCCCCCTGCCCACAATCCACCTGAAATATGATTTTCCGCATCGACTCCCCCGCGAGTTGACCCCTGCAGAGAGACAGACACACAGCGGCAATGACTTTTGAAAAAAAAAAAAAATGGCCGCAAGCCTCAGTAGGTATTGACTCATGTTGGTCGGCGCCACGCCAGGACTGTTCGTTTGATTTTTGAATTCCACTCCCAAACGCCGGTGGGGGGGAAGGGTCCGCCATGGAAAATGCAATTACTTTCATTTTGTTCGTCCGGAAATACTCGAACCAGTACGCCCCCCGCCAATCGCGTAGCCAGCCATGTCCTAATGCTATAAACTGACTTAACTCACCTATGCTCAGCGGAATTTTCGGTCGACCCCAGAGCAGCGTCGCGTACATAAAGAACAGAAACATCATGCTGCCGATGTACAGATACAGATAGAACACCTGGAAAGATACAAAAAAAAAAGACAAATACATGTACATGAAAGTCAGTCAAAGTGCATTTCGCAGGACAAAGTCACAGGGGGTATGAGCAGTTAGGAAACTTCGAGGAGGTCTTCGCACACGGGGAAGACAACGGAGGTTAATATCCTTCGGTGTGCCAACACGGTGCACATCAATGCGCCCGCAGCAAGTGAAAGTGTTATATCCAGTCGAACGACCCAGACTCTATGTTGTCTGTAATACCGCTACTCACTCTCACACCACCGATGACGCGGCGCTGCTGCGGCATCCCTACGGTGGAATAAACTGTCTGTGCAGGGCATGCACATGATTTACTGACGTGAACTCCCACATCCTTGGCGACGAAAGTACCTACTTTTTGGGGGGTTTGCTTCAGCGTTGAATTTAAACGTGCAACGTGGTGGATTACGTGCAGCCTCCGGGTGAGCGGAGGATAATTTGACTAGGGGGCTGTCTGAGATTAAAATTGATTCCGAGTGATTAATTTCCGGCGTCAAGCTAACAGCACACACCGACAGCACAGACGCATACTCGCCAATTGCGGATGCTGTACGGATGGGTGGGAGGGGAGTGTGATTTGAAAAGTGGGAAAGTCAGGTGAACGTTATATTTTACTTAGGTTATGCGATGTCAGGTGGATGTAGACGAGTTGAAGTGTAGTTGGTGCTAAGTGCTTTGTGGTGTTTAAATTCTCATCATCGGTCTTTCGATGTGGAGCGGGTGGGGGGAAGGATTGGATTTTCTCTCACACCAGACGTGATTTGATGACAGTTTTGAATAAAAGGCGGGGGCCACCTGTTAACAGCAGGATGGGTTTAACTCAGGAGGTGTGACCAGGGAGGGGGGGTGTGTAATCTTCAGTGGACTCCTATCGTCCTCTAGAAATGCGAAAATACAAGCAAATTAGGACAAATTAGAGACGTTTAAATTTACAAATCTTGTAGAGTCTGTCAGTCAGTCTGCCAAAATCACCAATGACATCCGGATGGCAGAAGGATCAGGATGGCTTCTCACTTCATTTACAGGGAAAATATGAGGGGCAGCGGGTCCGTCAGACTACGTAACTGGAACAAAAAATAATGTAGCCTAATGAGTTAAAAAGAGGGCGGAATACACTGCATCAAAGTTCTAGTATACAACTCATTCTGTACTAGGAATGGTCTTTCAGTCAATCCTCTTAAAACCGAAGTTATTCTCTTCACGAGAAGGAGAAACCGACTGGTCTGACTCAAGCAGTACTTAAAAGTTTCATCATTCCATTTTCTACTGAAGCTTAATACTTAGGGGTTATCCTGGATAAAAAACTTCACTGGGAAAAAACATTGAGAAGAAAACCTCCAATGCAGTGTCAGTTTTCTGGCAGTGATCTATACGGCAATGATAAGATCACTTCTCTCCTATGCATCAGTCGTTTGGTGGACTGCTGCTTTCACTAGGTTTCAAACAAAGATCTTGGCTGTACAGGGGCCTTTCCCACAACGCCGGGCTCTGATTTTGATGCATTGCTTAATCTCCCTCCCTTCGACATCCACTTCATGGTCTGTACAATCAAGACCATCTTCCGACTAAAAAGAGATTGTCTTTTGTTCAACTTGATGACTTCGTGCACTGCATCTCCTATGACACAAGTCTCATGGACATGTCATCTGAGGCGGGGTCTGCAACGATCCAGCTGGGTCGCAAGGTCGACTTTTACTGTGTTCAAGACTGGTTCTGGCCAGAAACTAAATCGGGAAGGGAATGTAGTCGGATTTTCACGGACGGCTCCAAAACAACGGAGGGATCTGGGCCCGGGGCTTTCATGGAAAATGACAACTTTAAACTTCACACCTTTTTAGGTAGTTTCGCATCGGTCTTCCAGGCGGACATTTTCGATACTAATGCCCACCAACCATATTGTAAAGAATGGGTGGAAGGGGCGAGATATCTGCGGCTGCAGCAATATCCAAGCTGTGCTTAAGGCCTTACTCAACCCTTTAACCACTTCCAAGATAGTCCAGGAATGTAAGTCTTCCCTTAATTTGGTCGGCAGACTGAATTCGCTAAGACTTATCTGGGTCCCGGGACATCACGGGATCACGGGAAATGTGATCGCTGATGAAATAGCTAGTCAAGGTTCTAAAGAGGCATTTGTAGGGCCGGCACACGCCTTGGGAATACCAGCTTCCTTGGTTAGGGCTTCCGTCGACGGTTGGTTCTCCCAACCAGAGATGGCATGACTCTCCAAGATGCAGGCTGACCATGTGCATGCTCCCGAACGTCAGCGAGAAATCCGCGGCTTTTCTGTTATCTTTAGACAGAAAAGAGTGCAGAAAACTGGTCGGCGTTCAAACGTGACACTTCACCTTCGTTGAGCACTTAAATCTGCTTGGGCTTAGTGATGACACCCTTTGCGACATCTGTTGAGAAGGTGAAGACACTTCAAAGCACTTTCTCTGTCAATGTCCCGCCTTTGCTCGTCTCAGGTGGCGGCTATTTGGCGCTAATGTGATGGGAGCTGAAAACTTAAGCTCTTTATCACAGAAGCGCCTGCTAGTCTTTCTTTGGAAAACCAGGTAACTAAATTAAATTAAGGTTACTGATTGCTGCAATGGATCAGATGTTGAATCTGAGCGCTTCAGTGTATCCCAGTCTCAAAAAAAAAAGGAAAAAGAAATACAACACATTTCACATTTTCCATTCATGAATGAAGCTGCTAATAAACTGCGAGGTGAACTCCTGAAACTCAACGATCTCATAGAGATGGTCTTCTTTCTTTTTTGTGCAGCAGGTGCAATAGGGAGGAATGGGAAGATACACTACATTTCATGGGTAAGTGTCCGATTCTAAAGGAAACTACATAAGAAGACATGTTTTGGGCCGGAGTTAGAAATTGTATGCATCTTAAATAAAATTGAAGTAACACACTGCGAAATGTTTGTTGGACCCTGACCATATTCTGGTCTAAGTGGATGTATTTTAAAGCCACTTCTACCCACTTTCCTAACAGTTGTTGACGAGGCTTCTTGCGTGCATTGAAAACAAGAGGAATGGACCACTGTTGATGGCAATGAGTCTCAGAGGTGCTGACAAATTTAATGATCAGACCCGCAACACTCAAGCACGTCCTTGTCAGCTCATTTGAAACCCAATGAAGACGCACGTAGCGGTCTCGTAAAGGAACCATCTTACGCAATTTTAGAAGGCTACTTAAGAATTAATCACTCCTTGCGTGTTAGGGGACTGACGAAAAATTGAATTAACTCCATCCATTAAACAATTGAAAAGGGCGATTAACCAAATTGCTTCCCATCCCCTTCGGCGTGGCCACCACCGCTTCGTATCCTTTTTTCCTAATGAGACGAACCCCTGCGACAAGATAATCCCTTCGTCGTGTTCCACATCGGTTCAGATCGATTGCAGAGCTCAATACTTATCGGACGGAGCTCGTAAACAACGGAAAAGCTCCTCGATGACACATTCAATATGCAGCGCCCAAGCACCGCGCAACCGGACACATAAAATGCCGTTTCCATGTGCCATTCGGATTAATTGCTCATACACAAGATGCTGATGCTGATGCTGATACTGATGCCGATGATGATTGCCCGGCCCTGCAAAATTCCACTCGAACAGAACACTTAACAGACGCGCCTTGATTTTATGGAGCTCATAAAGTATTTAAGCAAATTATTCCACTGATGGCGGCGATGGCGGCACTGCCAGTACTGGTGGTGGTGGCTTTCAAATATTAACATCGTAAACGTGGATACGTACCTCGTAGAACGACGGCGGGATGTATGTGGAGATGACTTCGGCCATGGGGAAGGCAATCCCCATCACCACCAGCAGTTTCCCGTAGAGTGCGGAGAACAGTGTTGCCAGAGCGTCCCCCCTGCAAGAGAAGGAACAGAAAAAAAAAACTTGTTAAGATACATTCACAAAAAGTCTTCAGGAAAAATGCTCTCTAGAGAAAATGTGAGGATGAGATGACTGCGAAACGTGAGGAAGACGAGGAAAAGGATCCCCATTGGAGGCAAGGAATTGCCTTGCTCAGCGGAATGTGAATCCTTTTTATGACGGCCCATCAGATATGGGATGAAATGTGACCGACAATGAGAGAGATAAAGCGTTTTGTGTGAATTTAAAACGTCCACCCAATCATCCTCCATCACGAACCGTTTCCCGATGAAGGGCTTAAACTCGGGATATGCGTTTTTTTTTCTCCTCCCTGCTGAACCTACAAATTTCGGCTGCGCGTTGCGAAATGAAGAAGTAAGCGATTGGATTGGATTTAGGGAGGGTGTTGAGGGGCCAGTGGAAGGATCTGCTGGGAGTGGCACGTGATGTTTTTAGGCTGAAATGTTTCCTCTTTTTAGACATGCTCGTTAATATTAATATTCCCCGAAAAATTCCATCACTGAAAGATTGCCAACATTAAGCTGAAACACAAACGGATTATCCAGCAGCAGGGAGAATTCTGTGGATTAATTTCAATGAGTTGTAGGAGTTAACTTGTTTTTGGGAAAAGATTAAAGCCTATGAAGGCATTTAGCCGCTTAAGACCTCAACAAGAACAAAAAAGTAGGAATAGTCGTGTTCTAGAGTTTTTATAAAGCGTTTCCCAATAGGGACTTGACAACTTTGAATTAAAAGTGTGACCGCACTCTGTCACTAATCATTAAACTCTATTATAATTCAATAAAGTCAACGTGCTCATCATGGACAAGGCCTGCAAATTATAAAAATGTTCTGCCGAAATTCGGAGTCAGTGGCCGCAAATTTAAGAGAGTTGACTTAAATTCTTTTCGATTCGACTCACACGCCAAGGTCCCAGGTTTGATCTCCGTACGAAAAACCCTGAATTCTTTCATGGCACCACCACTTTCGAGTTGCTACACTCAGTGTGTTAGTACTCTTGCCAATGAAAATTTTCTCAAATTTCGCCGTTCGGAGTTGCCAAAAAAAAACTGTAGGTCCCTTTTACTCGTAAGAGCACGCACAACACTAGTAGTTGTTGTAGATAGCAGGCCTTGGTCCCTTGTGGGCTGTAGTGGCACTCAATTATTATGATAAACTTAAATATTTGGTCGTAATTCTCACCCTTGTAGACAGGCATTAACAACTTTAGTCCAAAAATTTGGGTTTGAAAATTCTTTGTGTGATGATGCCGTATCAGTGAGATAAGGGGTTGGTTGAAGTGTCGGAAGTATTGTTGCCGTTCAGGCGTCTGTAATAAATGATTGAAATCAGTCAATTCCACGTGATTATCAAGAATTGGGCATTGTGCAGACCAAATTATGGCGTATTTTGCATAAGAATCTGCGTTTACACCGATACAAGATCTCAAGAGTGGAAGCCATTTCCCGCGACGTACGTTCGCCGATTAGGTTCTGGAGAGGATGTGCCAACGTAATGAATTCCATCGCAAAATCATCTTTTGAACACACTCACCGATTTCATTTTTACAGCCAATAATTGTATATAAGCTGCTGGATTGTTGTATTGTATTGTTTAAAGCAGCTGGAGATGACCTGGTTGGGTACATGCACCAGCTCATCTGTAAGATATTGTCGGAGGAAAGCATGCCCGATAAGTGGAATCTCAGCGTCGTCTGTCCGGTCCACAAGAAAGGAGACCCCTTCGACTGCGCCAATTATGGAGGGATTAGTCTCCTTAACATCGCGTACAAGATCCTCTCTGCCATATTGTTTGAATGCCTGAAACCGTTCCTCAACAACCTGATAGGTCGTTATCAGTGTGGTTTCAGGCCTGGGAAGTCCACCATCGACCAAATCTTCACACTACGGCAGATCCTGGAGAAGACCCAAGAAGTTCAAATCGACACTCACCACTTATTCGTCGATATCAAGGCCTCATATGACAGTGTGCATAGAGACGAGCTATACAGTGCCATGTCTAGCTTTGACATTACTACCAAACTCGTCAGATTGTGTAGGGCGACGATGGAGAACTCTCGATGCTCCGTCAAGGTCGGGAATGAACTCGAAAAAGGTCTTAGACAAGGCGACGCCCTGTCATGTGACTTGTTTATCATCATCCTTAAGAAGATCGCGCGTAATTCACAAGTCAACACCAGAGGCACGATCTTTCAAAAGTCAGTTCGATTGCTAGCTTACGCTGACGACATTGACGTGATTGGACGAACACAGCGAGCCGTCAGTGAGGCGTTTGCTGGCATTGAAGCAGAAGCGGCTAAAATGGGTCTGGTTAATGAGGGTAAAACGAAGTACATGCTGTCATCAAGGAAGGACACACAACATCAACGTCTCGGACAGAGCGTCACACTATGCAGCAAAAACACCGAGGTAGTCAAGGACTTCGTCTACCTCGGCTTCAGTATCGAAATCAAACGCAGAATCACTCTTGTCAATCGCTGTTTCTTTGGGCTCAAGAGGCAGTTGAGGAATAAGGCCCTCTCGAAGGACCAAGCCTGCTTTATATAACAAATTGATCATCCCAGTCCTACTTTATGGCGCAGAAACCTGGACGCTACTAACGTGGATGACGAAGCCCTTAGTCTTTTCGATAGAAAAGTTTTGAGTGCGATTTTTGGTCCTATTTGCGTTGATGGCATCTGGAGGAGAAGATTTAACGACGAACTGTATGGGCTGTACGGCGGCATGAACCTAGTCAAGCGTCTACGGATACAACGCTTAAGGTGGCTAGGCCATGTAGAGCGGATGGACAACACTGCTCCGGCCCTAAGAGTCTTCGAATCCGAGCCACAGGGACAACGCAACAGAGGACGGCCTTGGCTCAAGTGGCGCACACAACTGAAGAAGGATCTCAACCAACTTGGAGTGCGCAATTGGAAGCAGCTGGCAAGAGAGCCATGTTGGTTGCGGCCCAGGTGCACTCTGGACTGTAGCGCCATCCGAAGTAGAAGAAGAAACTTAACTTCATTTTTGTGTCTCAGTTTAAAGAAAAACCTGAGAGTGTCTTTTGCACAGCGAAGGTTTACCACAATAATCACAATTAACCCTCAAATTAATCATCACCTTCTTCACATATTGATTGTGGTGTGTGTTAGTGATGTCTAATTGCATCCATTGAATGATCTATATTGATAGACTGAAACCACTTACGTCAACGCTTAATACAATCTATAGGAAATCATGCAGATCCTTGGAGTGCCTTCTATGCATTCGTGCCTCACAGTGAACTCAATACTCTGTTCGTATGCGTCCCAAGCCCATTCGAGATTCAATTAGAATCGAAGAGGATAGAGCAATCCATCGACGACACCAGTCAGACAACAAGCACAATGGTTGTAGATTTAACCAACAATTACTGGCTGGTTTCGATCAACCGACGCCTATCTTCTATTCATCCCATCGTACAGCAGCGTGGCGGCTTACTGGGAAATTAATCTCACTAGCATCACCAGCGACATACCTCCAGCCGAAGTGACATGTCCCAGATAGAAGTAGCCCAACCGCACCATAAACAAAGCACGTATACGGTGGATACGTGATTTATTCTCGGATTCCCTGTTGCTCGTCCCCCATCCCCCCCCTGCTACGAATCTGGGGTGAATGCATCCCTGGCATGCAGTGCGGCGCTCCGAAAAACCACCACCATCCGTGTTGCATACAACAAGTGAAACTCAGTCAGTTAGTTCATTAAATTGTGCGCGTGCAACAACCCCGGCATCATTGTCATTCGTGGTGTTGGCGAGGGGCGGGCTACCGCCCTACCCGCTCTTCCGCCTGACAGCAGATGTGAAGCGACAGGGGCACCGAATGTCGCAAGCATATTTGCCTAGGAGGCGTAAGAGGGAGTGAAGCGCATGTAGTTGTTTGCGAGGATGATTGCCGGATTGTGCCGGCATGAGCTTTAATTACACGACACGATGTATGCTGTTGTTTGCGAAACTTTTATCCACTTTCACCCATTCTCTGGCTTCGATACCGCCACCTGAATTCGCTCCGCCCCCCCCCCCCCCCCCCCCCACACACCCCAGTCCCTTGGGGAGAAGTTTTACTTCTTTTTTGTTTTTTTTTTTCTTCTGCTCCACGCACTTCTGGCAGCAGTGGAGTTGGAGAATTACGGCGAAAAGTTTTGCAATAAACTTCACGATGTGGGCGTTGTCCGTGACTGAGGGAAGACGGCGCACGTCTGTGCGGGGTGGACAAAGTCAGGATTCCCCGAGGGTGATAAATATTTAAGAGTTGCTGCACTGAAAGTTTCCTCTTACATTTGCTGTGGAGTGCAAGTTTGTCGCCGTAATTTGCGGAGCGCAGTGTGAGAGTGTAATTATGCAGGTTTTTGCGTTGACAGTGCATCCACTACCAGAGACACTCGCTTGACGGTAATTTAGAAGAAAATCGCACGTCGACGATGCTTGGCTTGGAATTGGTTGGGGGATGACTTTACGACGGCGAACAATAATTTACTGAGAGGACCTGCTTGAGCCGTCGTTTGTCTGCATTTATTGTGGATCTTATCAAATTATGTTCCCTCTCATGTTGTTAAGTGGGTGAGTGAGGAGCACACCTGGTGGATGCGGACTGAATTTAGCCAGTTGGCAGACGTGAATCCTGTCAATAATTTGTTAAGTGTTGTCAGTAGAAGGCCATAAGAATTTACAGAGCTGGCAATGCCATATCAAAGTATGCTTTTGATGATTTTCGGGTATTTTAGTTTGACGTAGTTTGTACAGTTTGAATTTTTAAGGGGATGTGAAAATAATACCTGAGACTTGTTCAGCTGTTGTGTAACAGGAGGGCTCACTCAATTACATTTTCCATTGGGGTTTTGATCGCGATTGCAGCAATTTCTTTCCTTCTGTTTCAAAAGTTCGTCACAAATGACACCGATCTCGACCCACCAAAAACAAAGAGAGTTGGGCTTTGATATACGGCATCACCTCCCATTACTGGTGTCATACCATGAGGTGCATTTTCTACGGAGTTTAGATAAGACTGGACTAGACACCGTGAGTCCATCTTAAGAAAAAGTCACTTCTCCTCAACAGGGAGGGAGATCTTTCTAAAAGCATTGCAGTCACACTGAGTCAGGTTTAGAATTCCCATAAAAATATGAGCCGAAGAAGCAGGGCAAATAACGCAGTTTGCGATCGGACTCCAACTTTTCCTGCGACTAAGCCACTGTGTTCCCCACAAGGGGGCTAAGGTGAAAACATAGTTTCATGTAGCATCTGCACAGGCTGTTCCTACCAGTTCGTCTCATTGACACCTAGAGCTGGTTTCAAAGTAATTTAAGCCTCATGAATGTTTCGGCTAATGATGTGGTTTGAAAAGGAAAGATTCCAAAATTCATTCACATCATCAGCGTGAATATCCGGCCGACCCGACGAACGACGCAGATTCATGGCCGGGTCGTCCCCATGACATTTATGTCCTTGGTCTGCTGTAATGAACCCATTTCTCACAACCAGTCATCACATTTGTCACCTTTTTGTAGTTAGAGCACTTGTTCCAGTCGAAAAACATGATGCCAAGCTTTAAGTCCGGATATTGACGTGAGTAGACGAATACAGCATGTCGTTAATTATGCGTTTGTGGGCATTGAATCGGGAGCGGCTAAAATTGGTTTGGCGAAAGATGAGGTCAAGACGTTCTTGCCATCAAGGAAGGACACACAACACCGATATCTCGGACAGAGTGTAGCACCACGCAGCAGCCACTTTGAGGTAGTCAAGGACTTGGTCTACGTCGGCTTCGTGGTGAATAGGGGCTACAACATCAGTAACGAAATCAAACGCAGAGTCACTCTTGGCATTAGCGGCTTTTTTGGGCTTAAGAGGCAGCCCTCTCTCGAAGGACTAAGCTGGCTTTGTACAACAGTTTGTCATCTTAGTCGTTCTTTACGGCACGGAAACTTGGACGCAACTTAAAGCAGATGAGGAAACTTAGTATTTTTGAGAGAAAATTTCTGCGTGCGGTCCTTAGTCCTGTTTGCGTTGATGGTGTCTGGAGGAAAATATTCAATAACGAACTTCATAAGCTGTACGGCTGCAAGCGCCTGGTCAAGCGTTTTCGGATACAACGCTAAAGATCGTTATGCCATGTAGAGCGAATGGACACCACTTCTCCGGCCTCCAAAGTCTTCGAATCCGAGCCATAGAGACAACGCAACAGAAGACAACCTAGGTTGAGATGGCGCACAAAAGTGGAGAAGGACCTCAACCAACTTGGAGTGCGCAATTGGAGGCAGCCGGCGAGAGTTGGTGCTAGCTGGAGAGACGTGTTGGTTGAGGCTTAGATCCACCTCGGACTGTAGCGCCAATTGAAGAAGAAGAAGCTTTAAGTCATAAGAGAGCCGGGTTCCTTGTTGTTTTAATAACTCTCAACACATGCAACAACGATAATACAATAGCGACTAGTACTTATCCTCGCAGGCCGATGCTGCCTCTATTGCTGGAGAAATTTGCTACTACGTGCACGTCACCTCTCTCGTAGACAGCTAGTGTCTACGGAATCGTAGTTTGATATTGACGGCGCCAGCAGGCGTGTTCACGGACCTTAGAAAAATGGAAAAAAGAGTAATGTCAGTCAGTGATCCGATTCTTGATTTTGTAAGATGAATCCTCTTTTTCGATGGTCTGTCAAAATGTGGTTTAACGAGTTTCAATGGGGTCTCACAGCCATCATGAGGCTACTTCTTACTTATGGAAGTATAGCTTTGTGGGAAACGGACATCAGTTGTTGCTGAGCTACGCCCAAGTCCCCCGGGAATGGCCACCTAGGAGAAAAAAAAATCCAAGATCTGGTTTTGGTTCTCCACCGATTGAAGGTCCTTGAGATAGCTGAGACTCTGACGACGTTGGCTATATTCTGCATTAAAATACTGGTCATGAGAAAGCTGTTTTGAAAAATGGGTTTCAGATGATAACACATCCGTACGGACGGGTAGTGTCAACGGAATCACTAATGGACCCAAAGACCATTTCATGCGATGGTGGCTGCCATACCCAGGTTGCTTTAACCGTACTGGTAGTGACAGCTTGGGGCTATACTATTCTGTGCCATGTGATGACAATAGCCCCTGAAAGTTCTTCCAGCCAGACCCTTGTATGAGTGTCAAATTGGCTGTGCTTGAATAGAAATAAATGTGGGCAGAACAGTGGTAAGTACCGTGCTGACTGGCCTAAATCAAATTGTTTAACCCAACTAATCGGTCGTTTATTTCACACTCTGTGGGTTGGCACCTATCCCCGTAGTTGTGTAAAGCCAAGAAAATAGATCATCCCTCACCCACCATCCACCACCACCCATCAAAGTTGGCGGCGGCGACGTTGGGTATCGTTATAAGCGGTGAGCTGCAGAAACTCTCGTGTACAAATCAGAACACTTTGCAACGCAATGCCTCCGACCAGGCGATTGTGGAGACTTCCTGGCTCGGTGTGGAGTTGCATTGCAAACGGGTACTATGACCTTCAGAGCAGGTGCTAGAAAGACCTCGATAGAAAGGTGTAGAAATTCTCCCTCAAAGATGATCTCAGTTTGAAATTGGCAAACTGAGCCGTATAGTCTCGCGTTACTTACTTCCATCGAGATATAAAGCCGTAAAGGCATATATAAGGGCGCATCGTTTGTTCACAACGGACAACAAGCCTTACCGTGGGACCACTTCAGAGTGGAGTTTGACGTTGCATCACCACTCTTTAGAGTGGAGTTTGATGTTCGTACGCGCCAGTCGAAGGTGTTTCTCTTTCGTTTCGTGACCGTCAAGATCCCTTGCAATAAACCAAAGATCAAGGAACAGTGAAAACAGTGGTCTTCATGCGGTGAAGTTACTCTGATGAAGGGGAAGACTGTCCTATCCACCTGAAAGGTGATGGGGACCATTTTCTAGAGTTCACATGGTATGATCAACATCAGCGTTCTCAAGGTTCTACTATGATGAAGTTTTGTGTCAATTCGATGCCAAAAAACTGTTCATTTTTACAGCGCACCGACTCAAACTTCCATCCTCGGCGTAGCTAAGAACTGCTACTCCATCCACCCCATTACGAGTATTCAGATTTAGCCCCATGTGACTTCTTTTTGCTCCCAAGCTTGAAAAAGTCACTCGTTCGGTAAGAATTTGAGTCGGTCGAGGAGGCTATCGTCGCTGCGAACACCGTTGAACTTTGCAGACCACCAGAAACCGTATTTTTCTAGACAGAACTACGCCATGTAGTCGCACATGATCGCACGCCGAAAGCACGGGTTTAATTCCTGGACTGGACATGGTGGAGGAACCAACCCCTTCCACTTTCTGAAAACTTTCAAAGATGACAAACTCATCAAATCACATCGCCTGGAGTCGGCAATAAACTGCTTTTACTGACTTGCGCCATTTTTTTTTAAGAATTTGGATCCATATTCTAAATCTCTTGTAGGCCTACAATTTGCTTATGGGACCGCCCTCGTTCATATTTAAAGTTCCTGCGTCTGGCAGGGATTCTCAATGCTTCCAATTCAATTTGAAGAGGACGCTCCACCCCTCACAGCAACAAAAATTGAAAATAAACAAACAAATGTCTACTCACGCCTTGATTGGTGGATATCGTTGTTCGATGTAGCTCAATCGGTGCGAGGGTCGCTTGATGGCCGGCAGCACGGGGAAGCTCGTCAGCTGGTGGTGGTGGTACATGAGGGCTAAGTGCCCCGTTTGCCGGTCGTTAATGTTGGCCAGCTGATGCTGGGATGATCCTCCCGATGGTGGATCTGTGGTTGTGATTGTCACCAGTTGGTGGTGCGTCGATGAGGCCGACAGCGGAAGCTTGGAGTCGTCGATTGTCACCCGATGCGAGTGCGTGGTGGACTGCAGGCGGGACGACGATTTGGCAGGCGAGGAGTTGTGACTGCCCGTCTCGGAGGAGAGGAAGAGGTTCGCGGAAGACATCGGTGACGGCGGCTGTGGTGGAGGAGGCGGTGGCGATGGGTGCCGATCCTGGTACGGCGAATGATGGTGACGCTGGTGATGCTGATGATGGTGGTGATGATGCAGGTGATTGCTGATGGGGGTCTTCATGTGCTCATCGTAGTAGTTGATGTGCGTGGCTGAAGCTGGAGCAGTTATCGTCGTCGCGATGGGTGATGGCATGTCCGTCACGGCGCTAAAAAGACAAAAAACAAAAATTGCACAGCGTTAGAAGTTGACTCACAAAAGGCGCGAGATGGGCATACTATTAGCGACGGAATGCAAAAACTTTGTCACTTTCGTTTGCTCAGCGTATCAGCTGAACGCCTCATGCTACTCGCGCCAACTGGTGCAAATCAGAAACTGTCCGCGGGTAAGCCGAGCGCTTCCTCTCGGAGCTCCCAGCGGACTACGGCTAATCAGCTCAATTGTGTGACACTCACTGTGATGTGAGGACTGTGTCGTGATTGTGTGGCGTCGTTTATTTGTCGTCGCTTGGCTAAATTGTTGGATTCAATGTTTCTTGTACTTTGTCCGAGTTCTTCTGCTCTTCTTCTTCGACCGAGGAAAATTCACATTTATTCCGGCGCGGATGGGATTTCGTGTGAAGTGAGGAGGGGCAAACGCACTGGAACACTCGTGGTGCTTCAGGGTAAGGTTCAACTTTTTGTTTTCCAGTTGACGGTGCTTTTGGCGAGGGTGTCGAAGGCGCGTGGCATTTTGATCACACTATCACCGGAAATAATACTCAAATCACTTTTGTGTGTTCCAGGGGGGACATGAAGGGGACAAATTTTGGAGGGATTGTGTCGGAGGACTCTCCTTGATGGTGACTGCAATTAAATGCCAAATGTGCATTTTGGGCGAATAGAGAATTTAGTTTTTGTGCAATTTCTGTTACTCCTAAATTTGGTGGTAATTGAGGAAGAACACGTTTTGTCAGAAAGTGTGTGTGTAAAGTCAGAAACTCAAAATCTGCTTAGTGGAAGGCTCTCAAGCTACAGTTCAATGCTACTACTGTAAAGAAAGAAATTTTAGTACCGGATGATTCATCGTGAGGTTTAATTTTCAAAAGTCTTCTCGAACAGATCAAGTTTGACTCATATCAAACTGCTTTGTCATTTTTGTTCGGTATCGTTTGGCAAGTCATCTTCTAAATACTCACACCACAACCGCGTCTGCAAATTGTTCGCCCATATCACGAGAATCAAAGCTCTGTGAGAAACGTTTTTTTTTTCAAGGAACTTTCGGTGCGCATAATTGACCAATACTTTTCTTAAATTTGGGTCCTAGTTTACATTAGTGGATGATACTGGATCGTTTAGACTACATCCAGCACGTGGTGAAGAGACTTTAGTGGCTCTAGCTTAAATAAGACGCCAAGACTATGATGAGTCGAACGATAATGAATCGTCGTTCTCAGTAGCTTAGACATGTTAAAGGTCTACGTGCTTTCAAAAATTCAAGCAAATGGTATCGGTGAGCTCTGGTATCAATAGGACGGCGCTTTGAGCCATACAGCGTGTGAAACAAAGAACTTGATAAGAAGTTATTTTGGTAAGCACTTAATTCCCCATTTTTCTACAGTAAATTGACCGACTAGATTATGCGAAAACACGCTTTTGAACTTTTTTCTGCAGACACATATGTGAAGTCTCAGGTCCTCAGGAAATAAGCTTGCTACGGTTGTTGCTTGCCATTCGCAATGCACCGGTAAGTCGCCCAAAACTAGACCTTCGGGATTAACCACCTCACACGTAGATGTGGCCATTTCACCATTTTACATTTTCAAAAATAAATGCCATGAATTTCACTTCCAAATTGAAGTGTTTCATTTTGCAGTATAAATCAAAATTCACAATGAATCACCATTTGCAAGCCCACCGGATGTTGTCAGCAGATTAAGGGCAAGAAGTCCATTACTAAGATTTAGTTTGTCCAGTGAGCTAACCATAAGGTACAAGTGTCTGCGCACTAGTTTTTTAAGCAAAAGGTTGGAATTAAATCCCTTGAAGACAACAATGTCCAATCAAAAGCCTCCTGCAAGTGCCTTACCAAGTACTTCTCCATCCAACTTGGATGGCTGCCGGGACGCAGGCACATTCAAAGGAATTGTAAAACTGGCGAACTGGCAGGCGCGGTATAACATCGTTAAAGCTTTCGTCAAATACAAACATTGAGCAGAGTCAGCAAAGAAGTTCTGGTGGCATCAGGGGCCTTAAATAATAATAATTGATTGGCACTACAGCCGACAAGGGACCAGGGCCTAGCTTCTACAATAACTACTCGTGCTGTGCGTGCTACTGTTCTCTTACGAGTATTAGGGACCTACAGTTTTTTGTCGACTCCGAACGGCTAGATTTGGGAGCTTTTCATAGACATTTGGTACTCTTTGAGAGTTGTCAGCAGCTCGACAGAGGAGGTGCCGTGAAAAAATTTGAGGTATCCCGTCCGGGAATCGAACCCAGACCTTCTGCGTGTGGGTCGACGCACTTACCCACTACGCCACGGTGCCTTAGAACTCAATTAATTTGGCTACAACTCAATTCTAAAAACTCTCTCCGCCTTTCTTGACAATAGCACCCCTACCCTTAAAAAACCGCGTCTCAGGAGTATTACACAATCGGCATAATCGTAGGTCTCTGCGCCATAAGGGTCAGCCCTCTAGGATTGATGGAAAAGGAAACTAAGGGGTGATTCATGGTGAGGTTCCATTTATAACGAAAAATAAAAACACTTGAATTTGAAAGAGAACTCAAAATTTTAATCATCGGTTAAAGAAGAATTCATGGCAACTTTTTGAAAACGATGTCTGGTAAATGTTGGCCACACCTTCATCTGAGGTGGTCTATTCCAAAGGTACATTTTTTTGTGGGACGTGGTTAAGGTTCCAACCTCTCGCAGAAAGATAACACGAGTAATGTCGACCAAGAAAGCCTCAATCGTAGCTGCCTTTTTTCTTGAAGACCTCGTTTACATATCCCCAGATTAAATAGCCCAAAGGTACGATGTCGTATGAATTAGGCAGCCAATTCGCCGTAAATTAGTTAATGCTCACCAAAATGATATCTAGACAAATCCATTATTTCACTCGCAGTATGGCTCGTAACGCCGTCTTGTTAAAACTAGTACTCACCGAGACAATATGATTGAATTTACTTACTTACTGCGAATGACGATGAATCGATTCGTTAAGACTCTCTCGAGGATCATCCACCAATGTAAGGTGGGACTCAGGTTTGCGAGCGGTATTGGCAATAGTGAGTGGTCGCCGTGTCATAGTGGGTAAGTCCGTCAACGCATACGCCGAAAGTCCAGGTTCGATTCCCGAACTGAACACCTCGAATTTTTTACGATACCACGTCGTTCGAGTTGCTGACAACACTCAAAGAGTACAAGTTGTCTTTGAAAAAGCTTTTCAAATCTTGATGTTCGAAGTGGGCAGAAAACTGTACGTCCCTTCCACTCATTAGGGAACAATAGCAACTACAATATAAGTGTTTTCTGAAGAAGCTACGCCTTGGTCTCTTGTGGGCCATTCAATTATGGTTATTATTAAGAATAGTGCTTTCAGGTGGTCGATTGTGCGCACCGTAAGTTCCTGGAATCGAACGAAAAATACTTCTCAGAGAAAGCTGATTTTCTGAATACATCTAAGAGACGCTGTTGTGGTTTCAGTCTTTACGTGATGAATTGCCAAACAACACTGAACAGAAATGATAAGTCAGTTTGATTGGAGGCACGCGTGATCTGTCAAAAAAAACCGTTTAATAAGATACCTCACGATGAATCACAATTTTTAAGTTTGCATTTTTTAATCTGAGATCGTAGGTATAAAGCAGAGAATGCGTATAGACTCTTAGGAAGAATATGTTTGTATTTTTTAGGGAGTGAATTACGGTGCATTCCAACAGGATACACTTAGACTGAGTGGGTCAGTGTTCTCAATCAACTCATAGAAAGCGTCAATGGCAAAATAGAAAGCGTGTTTGTTTAATACGAACTAATGCCGTCAGCATGGGTCTGAAATTGAGTTTCACTCCAAATAAGACATTTAAGAGGCAGCACAAAAGTAAGCCACCCTATATGTCCCAATGTTGCGGAGCCTCATCAAATGAAGTTGAATCGAAGAAATAAAAATAGAATCCTTAATTCACGGTGACATTTTCTAATTGTTTCCGCATTTTCTAACATATTCCTTCATTTTCTTTCTCCCATGACGTCCATTCTCAGGGATCCGAATATTTTCCTTTTCCGGGACCTCCATTTTTGACAATCCAAACAGAAGCCTCTTCTAACGGATGTAGCCTTATACGAGTAATGGTTTCGAAATTTTGAAATATCATTTGACCTTTATATTGTCGCAATACTCAACAGAATCTATCCACGGGAAATAAGGAAAAACTCCGGTTGGTACCGCGACATAGACGCATCGTCTGCAACGAAATTGTTGACCTCTTAGCTAAAAAAAAACTACTCTAGCAAGATCATCGGTGCAGAACCGGATAGCGCTCAAGGATATTGCCAAGCAAAGAAAACTATGCAACTCATGAACAAAGTCTCTTAAATCATTTTTCAACCAGCTGTGTTTACAGTCAGTTGCTTAATCGTTTAACCATAAGATGACCTGTTAATGTGACACTTCTACCAGATTGCCTATGAGCGGGGAGGTGTGTAATCATAACTTCCGTCAATTCTGCCGCAGCCGTCCATCAGTTAAAACTACCCTAAATTGCCGTCACATTCCTCATTCCCTTCATAACGTATGCCGAACAATGAATTCGGAATTTCTTTTTTAAGAAAGAATAAAATTATCAGAAGCTCACTGAGGAGATGAGCACCGCCCTCCCAAGTGTCAGCAGCTCCCTGCAAACACCACCAAGCACATTAATCAAAGTGGCCCTTCCCTGCAGAGTCACACAGTCGTGTCCATTCATATCTCATTCCAAGAGAATTGTCACATAAATGTCCAATAAAACGCAGCTTTCAATAAATCTCAGACAGACACACACACACACCCACACACAACCACAAACTAAACGGCACTTAATCTGTCAAGATTTTTCCGGTGTCAAGTGTTTATTTGCATTCTCTGCATTCTTGCCAAGTACATTACCCCAAATCAATTAAGTCCGTGGAGCACTCTCGTTGTTCTAGATCCACCGCAACAGCATCCCCCCATCCCCGCATCCCCGCCATTGAGCGCACTCTGTCAAGGTTAATACCAGGAATTAAGCGCTCGGCTCCTAGCAGAGTCACATGTGTACACGGCAAGATTCCAAACAAACCTCACTCCTGGCCCACGACCGAGAGAGAGAGAGGGCTGTGCCACCACCTCTGCGCCGTCTAATGACCCATTTAGATGAACCCAAATGATAATATCGTCGTGAGTGATATAACCGCTCAACGAGTCACAGCACCGTACTCCTACGTGACACAGACCTCCCCTGCCGCCCTCGCCGTCGGTTTCTAAATTAAAAGTGAAGATGAGCTCTTGCCCCCGGATTAACTACTTTACTTGAAAGAGCATCTGGCCCGCCTTCCCGTGCTCATCCCTCGTCGCTGGGGCCTGCTCGAGGCTGCCGGGGCGGAGGCGAAAAAATCTAGGTTTCTGCTTATTAGCGGGAAAAGTTTGCACAAAGCCGCTTAGCTTGGCTTTGCAAATAGGCCTTTGCCCGGGATGAACTGCATCTTGACCCGTTTTTCGGTAAACTTTGCTCAACTGAGGGGCATGGATTTTTGCATTTGCTCGTGGAGGCGACACAAGTGTATCGAGGCGCTAAATGCTCGGCTGACGGGGAAACTCATTTGGAAAATTTGAATGGCTTATTTGAGGGAGCTGGCGCTGGTCAGGCGTCGGACAACAAGTGCCACTCAAGGAGGCGGAGGGCGGAGGGCGGATGGCGGCTGAATGTTGTCAGTTGCCTAATGGATGTCAGGCATTTGCGGTTGTGTCTGCGGATAAGGGCGGGCGGTGGTGTGGTCGGTAATGGTTGAGTAAATATTTGCTTAGTTGATTTGAGATGGGCTAAATATTGGATGAGTTGGCTTTGCCTACAAGCGGTGAGGTGTGTAATTGTGTTAATTTCAGGGGGGGGGGGGGGGATGGTAATTTTGAATGATGTGTTGAGGGTGCTCTGTGAACGTTCTGTAGGCGATGGCAGAGAGCTTGAAAATTGAAGTTGGGGGTGCAGTGGTCTGTCACACCTTGTGGTCGTTTTGCGGTCAATTATATAGCTCTCGGAGAAATTAAATTGAATTATATTGAAATTTGCAGTCGGGGCAAACTCAGCAATATGTTTGACCTGAGAGACTTAATTTCGCTCCAACAGGATTAGTAATATTAACGACCACCTTGTACAGGAGAGAATGCAAGAATGCAAACAGAAGATTTGAAAAATGCCAGGCTCCAGGAAGTGTTGATGAGGTATTTTTCTTAAATCTTCTCCTTTTTATGGAGCTACAGCCCGGGGTGAATCTAGGCATCAACCTTGTTCCTTAGCTGCCTCTAGCTGCATCCACCATATGAGGTCCTTCTCCATTTGAGTGCGTTCGAGTACGTCCACTTTAACATTATCCCAATGGTTCGGCATCGAAGACTCTTCAAGGCGGAACTGTGGTGTCTATTCGCTCTATATAACCTTACCATCTTAAGCGATGGTTCCGAAGACGTTAGATTGGTTGAATGGAGCGTGGTGACGTCTACCTGTCATCAAACAGAACCAAAGATCGGACACAGAACTGTTCGCTCACAACGAACAAGGACGTCTTCATCCACTTTCAATAGAGTCCACATCTCTGTACCAAAGAACAGGACGGAGATGATCAGAGTGTCCTATTAAGTGAGACTTCATTACTCAGTTGCCTCTTGAGCCCAGAAAAGTAGCGATTGGCAAAGTAATTCTGGGCTAGATCCCTGCACAGGTGTCATTGTCCCAGGGGAGGATGTAGTCCGAAACGTGGATGTTGTGCGTCCTTCCATTGTGACAGCATGTACTTTGTTCTGTGCTGATTCACCCCTAGACCCATTCTAGCCGCTTCTGCTTCAGTGGCATGAAATGACTCATTGAGAGCTCGTGATCGTCTCTTCACGTTAAAATGATCCGCGTAAGCCAGCATTTGAATGAACTTTCTGAAGATCGTGCCTCTAGAGTTGACAAATGAATTTCGTCAAATTTTCACATCATTCTTTAAAATTTTTCCGCATACTACTTATCACTCAGCTTGAACACTTTGTTCACTTAATTGGAAGCAATGTTGGTCAGCATGTTTTCACTTAGTGTGACCGATTGTTGACCAATCTTCCAAAGGTTTTTTGCCAGCTTCGACCAGCGAGATTTGAGAAGATTTGCATAGACAATTAAACAAAGCTTATGAATGGAAGTTCGTTCATATGGTCACAGCGGACACTTTTGCTGCGGTCGATTCCTTGGATTCAATTCTCATCGACTCTACCGGACATTTCTTCCAAAATGGCCTCTATTTCGCGTTCAATGGTGGTTCTCAGCTCTTGCAACGTCATCGGCTTGTTGGTATCAGTCAATGACTCAACTTAGCCCCTCAAAAAATATTCAAGTGACGTTGAATCGCACAAATGAGGCGGCCAATCGACTGACCCATTTTTTGAGATAACACGTTTGTCATACCTATTCTTCAATAAATCCATTCTAACTTGTGAAATGTGGCTTGTGGCACTATCCTTTTGAAACCATATCCTCCAAGTCCATATCTTCTTATTTAGGCCAAAAATAATCCATGATCATGGCGCGGTCACTTTGAATAGTCACTATAACCTGACGGCCGTAATCGTTGACGAGGAAATAGGGTCTAAATATCGACCGCACCAAACAGTTTTTTTGTGGATGAAGTGGTGATCCATGAAGCTCATGCGGATTTTCACCAACAGTGCACATTTTGCGTGTTAACGAACACTTCGAGCCAAAAATGATCATCGTCACCGAAGACGATGCAATTCATCACGTTTGCACATCTTCTCCAGAACTTAATCGGCGAACTTACGTCGTTTAAAGTGGTCTAACGGATTCATTTCTTGAGTCAGCTTGAATGAATAGAAACCCAGATTCTTATGCAAAATGCGCCATAATGTGGTCTGCACGATGCCCAATTATTGAGAACCAAGTGGAATTGACCGATTTTGATCGTTTGCTATGGACGCCTGAGCAACAGCAATATTTCCGACACTTCGACCAACCCATTATCTCATTGACAGGGCAGCATCACATAACAAATGTAGGGGCTCAAATTTTTAGACTAATCTTGTTATTGTCTGTTTAGAAGAGGGAAAGAATTACGACCGAAAATTAGTTAACCTTCATAAAGTTGCGGTCACCAACACCGAATTTTTCTTGGGAAGTTGTTATATTTTGAAGAAGCAGCTCGTTCGTGTACTTTACAATGATGAAAACGTTGAGGCTACCGAATAAACTGAGAGTGAGAGTTTGATGATGAGTGAAAGACTGCGTTCAAAATTTTAACTCAAAGCTGTCAAGTCCTTATTGAAAGAGCCTTTAATGCTCTTTCAGTGTTGTCAGCAACTCGAAAGAGATGGTTTCCCAGGTGTTCTTTCAGGGAATCGAGCCCTAGGATCTTCGGCGTTTGAGTCGATGCACGGCTTAAAGTAACAGTTTTGATAAAATTGTCTTCCTTGCTAATACATGTCTGACGAACTTTTTCGTTCAATTTGGCCAAAAATTAACGGAGAGAAGCGCCTTGTTTGGGTTTGATTACGAAAGTATTTAATTGACACTGAATCCTAAGGGATTAACTTCCTTGAACGTCAAGATTTGATTTACTTCTCATGGGACATCTAAGGGTTGAATAGCCTTGTTTTAAACGCTCTCTCTTAGAAAGACACAGTAATTTGTTTCACTTTCACACAAAACTACAGTGAATTAGAATCCTCACCTCTCAACTCAACTTCTTTCCATGCACACGCCTGCACCCCCATTGATTGCGTCCCTTCAAGTCGAAGTCTAACATATGTGTGTTCCGTCAGCTGTCGACACACAATCCAATAGCTTGTACATGTTTCTGTTTCGATTGTCCGACACCAAATTGGGTACAATTCAATCCAATTACAAAGAAGATCCCCCCTCCCCGCCGACCACTTGCCAACAAAAATGGACACACTTTACTGTCACTTAAATTTATCGTTGCCTCTTCATAAGCTCCTTACCAGGACTTCATCACATTCCGTCTCGTTGAACAAACTCAAACAACAACAAAGAAGAAGGAAACAAAAAAAAAAAAAAACAGAAAAAACTCTCATTCCCTCAGAGTGTCCCTTTTGTTCGGTGAGGTTACTGACTTTCAGTATTTTCACAATAATGTGGTTATCGGACGTTGCTTTCCTCCCTACGCGCACACCCGACAAAAATCAAAAAATATCGACTCGAACAACCACAACACCAGCCAACATCGGCACAAAGCGCGCAAGAAATCCTGTAAATTCCATCGAAAATGGACAAACTGCAAGGCAAACTGAAAGTGACTGGAGTGTGAGGAAGAAAACGAAACCAAAATCAATGAAGCGTTTCTCTTACTTTTTAGTGCCACCCCTCCCTCAGCCACCCACCCACAGCCAGCAGGCACAACTAAACAAAGACTATTTCTCCCTTCGTCAGGCAACGAGAGTGGAGCGACTCCAAGGGATACACACTCCAATCTGAACCTTTTCCATCACTTTGACGAGTGGAATGTCCGGTCCCCCTTCTCTTAAACATAATTTCGTCTTCACATCCCATCCACCCATCACCACGCCCGACGCACATAAAAAACGTCTGAGAGTTGCGAGGTCCTTATCCTTCAGTTCAGTTCGCTAACCACCACAAACTACACACTCCCCCGGTCGCCGCCGTTTCAAATGTAGGCTCATCTTTGACTGGGGGGGGGGGGGGGGGGGGGGAAGTGGCAGCAACTACAACAACAGCAACACGCGGATGAATTTTAAAGAGAAAACGAAAAAGAAATGAATTCAAATTCGGTCAAGCCGCAACACTCTGCCACACAAAGGGACACTCAACGGAGGGAGCAACAACAACTGAGGCACTATGCTGATTGCTGGCATAACCTACTTCTGCGTCTCGCTCGTTTTTTGCTCCTCCAACGGAAATCGGATTGCAACAAATCTATTTTTGTCGGCTCGTATTATCCGAATCCCAGCGCGGCGATGACATGGGCGGCGGCGGGTGTTAGTATGCTCTGATGTTGGCAATCGTACCGCAGAGGGTGGCACAACTGAAAAACTCATTTTGAATTGATAACTCTCAAGGATGGCGTGGTTACGCTACGCGGATGCGGCTTGCAAACATCCTAGCTGTGCTTTTCTATTCAATTCTGTTTTCCTGTCGTTGTCGTTGTCGTTTTCGTTCGTTTCTTTTGTGGCGCTCTGCTTTTGTTAATGTGAATTAGCGGAAGCGGATGGGACTCTGAAGTGAATGAAATTAAAATCGTCCTGCTCGGCAGAGATGCAGGCGAACTTTTAATGAGTGGGGGGAGAGGGGGAGGGAGGCTTTCCGTGCAGGAGCAGCGAGTAATTGATATTCGTTTGTAATTTGCTAATAGAAACGATGCCTGCATTCGAGTGAATTTATCGTTTCAATTAGATGGGACGGACGCTCTGCTTTGTCGTTTATGCCTAGGACTAGGCTACGGTGGGCAGATTTCGATTGGAAATGTGCTGCGATGTCGTGGGTCAGCGATTCTGGGCGGCAATTGAATTAAACGGAGATTATAGCAGATGGGGGAAAGCGAGTGGAAATCTCTTGACGGATCCCAAATCTGAACAACTTTTAACCACCCAACGGCCAAATTGTGGCGCCATTTCTTCACCACAATCCGTCTGACCTTTCTGTCACTACGTTAACCTGATTTCCTGTTGCGTGAACTACGACATATCCCTCAAGCAAAGTCTTCCTTTCCCGGTGGACATGAAAAATGCAAAACCCATCAAACCCATGTCACTTTGTCACATAGAACATGGTTTACATCGCATGCTGGCCAGCGTCCTACAGCTCCCTACAGCACATATACGAGTAGAATCAGTGGACAAAAGGACGAACTTTTTGTAATGGAAAACTTTTGCGAAACACCAAGTCTTCCGATTTCAGGTCACCATTAAGCACACTGGCAACCTCAATCGAAGTTCACCCTCAGAAGGTGTCTTTTCGTGATTTCTGTGTCACCCGGTCTGTGTGCGGCGAACAAGTTCAATTGCCTGTGCATTTCAATCAAAATTTTCCGCCTAACATTGTTTTAAAGTTCCAACAAGAGTATGGGAAAAGTACCTAGACACTCCTAGAGATCTTAATGATGTTCCAGCACTTTCACGTAACAGATAATGGTCGCGGGAAGGACGAAGGTAAAAGCAAGGAAACAGGACCAAATTTGCGACAAAGTATTAATGGAGTTTGTTTTCTTTCGTCGTCGTCGTCGTTTTCGTCATCGTTGCCGTTGTCGTTGCCAGTAGCAGTAGCTACGGGAGGATGAAAAAACTAGAAGAGGCAATGTCGTCGCAACACTTGTGCTGGAGTGTGCTCGTCTCCCCTGTACCGCACCCAGTCAGGATGAGCTATCGTTGCCAGAAGCGATATGCTAATAGCATTTCATTGGATGATGTAGGGGGGATGGACGTGGGGGTAGTGTAATTGTCTGGGAGAGCAATTAAAGTTATGTATCTCATTTTCCTGCTCACTAATGGATACACACGTGCTTGTGTTGTCTCGTCCTCGGTTGTATGTGGATGTATTCCTTCTTTTTCCACACACTAACTTGAAGAGTTTAAAGGGGAGCAATCAATATGTTAAATTATGTAAAGGACTGGAGACTGAATTAGAACTTAGGCAAGCACATAATCAGTTGTAGGGAAGTTTGGTCTGTCAGAGTTTACTTCAAACAAGGTTTGTCACAAGAAAGGATTCCGAACTGGTAGAAGTAGAGTAGAGTTACAAGGACTTTTAAGAACTCTTACAATATACCCTCCATTTTTCTCATCCGCAAAAGACGCACCTTCCATATCCTTTATACATTCAAACACTTATTCAACAATAAAAAAAGGATGACGTGAGACCTTCAAGTTGGCAATTATTCTAAAAAAGTGGCGCCGTAAAAAATGAGAAATCAACGCAAGTTCAGTTCAGGATATGAACCTAGAACTTCGACTTAATCAGCTTTGCTGGGACACTACACATTATCGGGGCAGCCGCTAGACTAGGATGAACTGTGCAATTTGAAAGGGAAGGCTAACGAAAAATAGCGGCCTTAGGACTGAAAATGTAGCCCCATGTATCCTAATTTAATGCACTGTACAGGGTGAGCCGTTAACAGTTCATATTTTAGTCATAAGTTATTTTGACACTGGTCATCGTGGCGTTAAGGCTAAGTTTGCCATCTTTTCCAATCTCGATTGCGGGGCTGAACACCTTATACTTTCCTTACTACACTACATCTCTTTGAAGTTGCTCACAACTATAGTTCTTAAGTTGATGAGGAGTTGGAACAAGTTTAAAATTTCGCCTGTTTGTGCTTGTGCATAAATTGTGATGCAACTGTAGAGGATGACTGAGCTCTCAGATGTTTTAAAGTTTTAGTGAGTTTTGAATTTACGCGATCAACTGTCATTATTTTGTTGGTCGCCCTGTGCCATCAAAAGTGAATGACTGATCATCCATACATGCTTCAACCTAAGCAACAACCCATAAAATAACTAGGAAAAGTTATAATAACTATGGAGCCCATTTATCCACAACCAAAGGACATTTTGTCTTATGGAACAGCCAATCTGGCATTGCAGCAAGGGATTTTTTAAAATCTTTGCCATTTTGGAAAGTCAGAACATCAAGTTGCAATGCTTCATCCTATAGATAGTTAACGAAGTTCTTGACTACCGCAAAGAATATTATTAATAACTGAGTGGCACTACAGCCCACAAGGGACCAGGCCCTAGCTTCTACAACAACTCGTGTTGTGCGTGCTTCTGTTCTCTCACGGATAGAAAGGACCTACAGGTTTTTGCCGACGCCGAACGGCGAGATTTGAGAAGTTTTTCGCCGGCAATTAGTATTCTTTGAGTGTTGTCAACAACTCGCCGTAAAAAGTGCGAGGTGTCCCGTCAGGGAATCAAGTCTAGACTTAGCCGGCGTATGGATCGACACACTTACTGCACCACGGCGACCACAAAGAGTGTGTGAACTCTGCCACAATGCGACAGCATAGAAATTCATCTCCGGACAGAGCTATCAACTGAAGAAGGGAAAATCGAAATCACATTTTCGTTTGTTACTTTTCTCTTTAAGCTTATGGCGTCTCTTGAAACTTGTTCAGTTCATTGAAATCGTTTATGATCCAAAAAGAATTAAGCTTCTGGTAAGTTGCAATCGATCCGTGTAATCTGTTATCCTGATGGAATACAATTCCCTCTATACTACAGATCCGAATTAAAGTGTTTGCCTTATGAGAGCAGCTCTTCCATAGCCGCACAGAGAAGAAAGGGTGTCGACTTACAACGTGTAGTTACGCGCCCGGAAAACTCCTTAGGGTATGGAAGTGTTGTGTAGCTTGGTGCTTCGTCTTGTGGGAGCAACATATCGTCCGAGTCTTATCACCAATCGCCGATCAAGACCATAACGCTCCGAATTGACTGTTACCGTCCAACAATTGGCATCTTCAACGAAATACGAAATCGGGACACTTTTCGATTGTAGAACACACCAAACAGACACTTTATCTGGATGCAACAGCACCTCTTCGATCCCCTGTGGGTTTTCTGAGTCACATATTCAGTTTATTCACACACCTACTGAGTGAAAAATGTGTCTCATTACTAAAGATAATTTTTTTCAAAAATCGCTGTTCATTGTCTGTTGTTATAAGCTCCAAAAAGCGTATCTGTTGCATTCTGAATGGTCAGAAAGCCTAAAATGTATAAGTCGAACTTTATTACGATGAAAATGGAAACCGAAATAAAAAATACGCTATAGTGTGCTGAATCTTTGAAAACCGATCAATTCGAATCATCAGCAACTCTTGCACTTACAGCAGCAGTATTTTCGACTGGCCGTACATTACGATAATTCACAGGCCTTGCGACACGAAATTCCTTCAGAATTTTAAAAATTGTTTGCGACGGTTATAGTCTTCTTACAGCAAGACCGTTTTGTCTTGCTGCAACAAGCACATCACTCAATTAGTCCCAAGCCTGAGGGCGCCACTTACAAATAATTCATATTATGTTAAGGAAGTGCAAACATTAAAAAGATACCTGTCAAATTTTCATGACATTAGTTAAGTGCTAAGTTATAAGTTACAATGCTTCAAGTGATGCTACTTTTGCGGTTTTTATAACAATCGAAAAAAAACAGAATTTCGTAAACACTGCTTTTTGATGGGGAAACATACCGTGCAAGCTCAGCAATGGCTTGAAAAGTGTTACAGGGGCTCTGCTCCATCAAAAACAAATTTTTGTCGTTGGTATGCTGACTTTAAACGTGCAGACACCAACTTTGTTGAACGCTCTGGAAGGCCAATTGAGGTGGTTACACCCGAAAACGTAAAAAAAGTACACAATATCGTTTTGGAAAACCAAAAAGTGAAATTGAGTGAGATAGCTGCCACCTTAAAGATATCAGACATCAGTGTGTACACCATTTTGGTTAAACATTTGTCCATGAGGAAGTTGTTTTCGCAATGGGTGCGGCGTTTGCTCACAATGGACCAAAACAACAACGTACCGATGATTCTGAGAGTTGTTTGGAGCTGTTTCGATGATTCCACCGACTTTTTGCATCGAAATGTGTATGAAACGTGGATCCACCACTACACTTCAGAGGCAAATCAGTATTCATCGGAGCGGACAGCACCCGGTGAACCACACCCAAAGCGTCCAAAAACACAAACGTTAGCTGGCAAGGTTATGGCATCCGTATTTTGAGAAGCGCACAGAATTTTATTAATCGACTATCTTGAGAAAGGCAAGACGAATACTACACGGCATTATTCGTGCATTTGAAGGAAGAAATTGCAGAAAAACGGTCCCTATGAAGAAGAATACAATTCTCTTCCACCAAGACAATGCACAGTGTCAAAAGTCGTTGGATACCATGGACAAGTTGCATGATTTGGGCTTAAAATTGCTTCAGCGACTTCTACCTCTTTTCAGACCTTATAGAGATGCTCGCCGGAAAAAAATGGCTCGAAAGAGGATCCTCATATGCGATCAAAGATAAATCGTTCTATAAAAAAGGAATCGAAATGTTAGAACAGCGTTTGACTGATTATATCACTCTTGAAGGAAACTATGTTGATGAACAAAGTCGAATTTTGTATAGAAAATGTGCTTTCATTGGTTAGTCGCGGGACTTATTGAGTAATGTGTTATTTACGACGCTACAACAAGTACATAAAGTGTGTGTTAAAAGAAAGAGAAAAGATTACGCATGTCTGTTACAAAATGACTTTTTGTAACATACTCTCTCCTAGCCCGTGAAGAAAACGCTCCACTGTACCGAAGAAGACCCTCGTTGCTACAAACGATATCCGACTGGAGTCGCCTGCCCCAGAATTGTATGCCGAGGGATATGAATGAACATTCGTATGAAGTTTTTCTTTATGTAACTTTTTCCGAAGTAGCATCAGAAAAGAATGTGACCGTTAAGACGCACCTTCTCATTTTACGTTATATTAGAGGAGTAAGCATTAAAGATCAGACAATTAGAAGAAAGAAGAGGAATTAAAGTAGAATGTAAAATGTTGTCGTAAGGTAACGACTCCCCGTCAGAAGTCAGCATCCGCTTCAAAATTGTGTCGATTCTAAAATTTTTTATGCAGATGATGGGACTTTGGTTTATAAGAAAAAGTATTTGAGCTTCTTTTGGTATCCAGGCTTGTTCAACAGGTGTTTGTCAAAGAATGAAAAATCAGCTTATGTATATAGCGGTGGTCGCCGTGGCGCAGTGGTAAGTGCATCGACTGCGGCGCAGAAAGTCTGGGTTCGATTCCCACGCCAAACGCCACTCGTAATAAGGGTGATTATATAGCGGTCTAACTCAATGTCTTTCAAGACATTATCTATAATTTCAAAATTTGGCCATTCAGAGCGTGATGCACCTTTGACATTGAAATTGAGCGCAAAACGAAGAGTAATTCAATTTCTTAGCGCCTTGCCTTACGTTTTAGACTTCGTTTAGGAAAATCTGCAAAATTTAGCGTCGTGACGGTGCTCAAATTAAACTAAGTCTATGAACTACAAAGATTTCTTTGCAGTCATCTTTTGGAAAAATAAAATTTTCTTCCTACACTTGATAACCTAATAAGTGTAGCGAACTGTCAGCCTAAAAATGTTTGCACTGAAAAGGCACATACCCAGTGACGTAAGGATATTTATTCGACATCTGAATCCTCTCCTCTGTCCCGAAAAGACATTTGTTGAACCTTTTTTAGAGAAACACAGCCACGCACAATTCAAACACTTCCCACAAGCGTAATCACTATGTCCTTTAGCTTTTACGAATAAAGTTTGCTTCATATCCAAGGATCTCCCTCTTTTTACGTTTTGAAGGCATTTTTGCATTTACGCCATTAAGACGTTCCAATCACGTATGACTCCACATGAGTGCATCAAGACATTCGAAAACCTTGTCAAACAAAGGATCCTGCCCATTCACTTTCACACCGTCCCCTCATTAGGGGTGCTTTGTTCACGAAGCGACACTCTTTGCAGCATCCACCTGTCTAGAAGCCATCGGAGTCAAATTTATCACATCACCTCCCCCACCGCAGCCGAACAAAGTCCCTATTTAATAAAAAAAAAAAAAATAATCACGACATTTTTCTCCTCCCTTCCCAGGCAGCCACAACAAAGGGACTCCTCTACCATAGACACCGTTCTCACGGATACCTAGCGCATTGAGAGCGATTGTACGGGATCCATCTGCAATTGCACTAGTGCTCCCATTTATCGTACGGCATAGTTTTGAAAATTATTCTGTCATTCTTCCTCTTCCTCCCGCTTTCACTCGCCTGACAGGCGGTACAGATTTTCCAGATGGGGTAGCGCCATGTAACCTGTCGGATTAGTGCAGCTCTTTGTTGGGTGTGTTCTGCGTTTATTGTTGCGCCCGATGATGTCCTAGTTCAAGGAGAGAAAGCTCCTGCAGCTGTGGGCAGATTGCAGTTACTTTCTGGGCAACAACAATGCCGTGGCATGGGTTTTTTTTTCATCTTTCCATTAGGCCGGCCAGCAGTGCGATGGACTACGCAATAAGAAATGTAGGCTTTAGGTGAACCGGAGGACGTTGAACTGTTTGCAGGTAAAGATCATATTCACCAGTTGGATGACATTTTAGGAAAAATTTTAAATGAATGCACAAACTTGCCCGGAACGGATGGAGAACCCCTTCGGTAAAATGCGGCGCTGCATTTCCGTGCAAAAATTGTGCTGAAATGAAGGACCTTGGGGCGGTGGGCTTGGGCCTTAGCTGCTATCTCGTGCAGCAAAATTTGACTGTCAGATGCATTGTGTCACAATGGGTTTTGTATCACAACCCGGTAATGGGCAAGGGATGCCCGATTTCTGCAGTCAACCATTGGCTCATAGTGTCAGTTGACTTCTCCATTTGACCGAAAATCCTCTCCATTAAGTTATCAGTGAGGAGTCACCCTTCGACTACCTCAACCGCCGTCTAAACACGTCCCATCCCGCAAATTGTGAGCTCACCCGGATAAATGCTGATTTCGTTGTAAAAGCAACGACGCACTCTCCAATTAGTTCCTAAACGAAAGCACTCCCGCCAATAGGCACCCTACCACTTGACATTCATTTTTCAGTCGGATCCACGCACCTAATTACTTCCATTGACAAACGAGACAAGGGTTTCGCCAACTCAGCCAACCATACGCTGGTCCACTTAACCTGTCACTTCAGTTTTCACTGGCACCCATTCGGGTTAAGCCCGAGCTCGAGTGACAGTCCGAATAAATCCCATTCTCAGCTGTACCCGGAGCATTTATCAAAACGGACACCCTCGAGTCCATTCGTTTAGAATGCCAAATTCAAGTCACACACACACACACTCCAGTCTCTGGCAATTGTTAAGCATTCAGCGTGTCAGGTCCCTCAACACTTTTGGGCTGGTGACCTCTCCACGAAACACTTTCACTGGCGCGCGCTCTCTCTCTATCCCTCACACAGAGCCACATCAATCTTGATTGTGTCCTTTTTTGCAATTTGTTGTGCCATTGTAACTGGATCGATCTATCTTCGTTCACTGCCCGACAACGTGGCGGGTAGGGCAGGACGTTGACTGAAAGGACATAATTGAATTTCTGGTCAGTTTAGTGGTTTATTTTGAAACAAAAAAACAAAGAGTGCCTCGCAACAGTTCGTAGGTTCGTCTCGTCTTCCGTCGTTGTTTTGCACCGTGCCCTGACGGGGGATGAGTAATGAAACAGTTCACAGGATTCAAGGCTTCCCTGGGAACGACAATGTGCAGCAGTTTTTTGCCTTCTGTGAGCGGAATTTCAATATCGCCAAAGAATCTGGAGCTTAAGCCGTTCACAGTCCTTGCAGTGTGTCCTTGCTTCTCAGTTTTCAGTAATGAACGACAACAAAACCTTCCATTTGCCACGGGGGAGCTAGACAAGCTGCTGTTTGGAGGCAATGCTCTTTTTTCCTCCCCACACCCTCTGCAAACTAGTTGCTGTCATCACTGCCCGCGTCGTCAGTCCCATCAGTGAATGAATGAGAAAGAGTTTGGAACACTTTTCTACTACTTTCCGATAGCTCGAGGACAGCTCCCGACACACACACACACACAGCCGCAACCACCACACTGAATTCGGCCCATGGAGCGCACAGCACACAAAGCAGTGGATGAAAGGAGAAGAGTGTCACCGCATTAAATAATGAAAAATATGAGACAGCACTACGCCAAGGATAAGCTGCAGAAGGGAATGACATCCATTTCCACACTGCTGAGCAGCGTGGAGGCTGGGTGGCGGTGGGGGGGGGGGGGGGGGGGGTTATAGCGAGAGTGTCGTCCTTTTGATTTTCTTAGCATCCCTCCGCCCGTTGAGCAGCTCGCATGATTGCTGCTGCTGCTGCTGCTGCAGTGAAAGAGGTTAACGGCCGACTGAATGTCCTGCACCTGAAGGTGTGCAATGAGACGAATGTCTTGTGAGCGAAGTCGTTTTCATTGTTGCTTTGAGTCTAAATGGCTGCAGCAACAATTGACTAGGCCAGGGGATGAATGGAAAGTGGAGCAAAGGCATTGCTCAGTGACAGAGGGAGTGGGCGGTGTATGGTGCTGAGAAAGAATATTCGTCGATGGGATGGATGATGAGATCTTGATTGATTGCATTTGACGTCAAATATCTACTTCTTGGGAAACTCCCCGAAGGACGGGGATATGTGAATGGGGAAAATGACTTTCTGTCAAAGTGAGAAAGTCCTCGTTATTGTTTGGAAATTTAAAAGACTGATGATGAGTCCTCGAAGAGAATAAGTAGAAGTGAACGTTTTTAATTTGCTAATGAATCTCTGCGCATACTTCGTGCTTTTTTGGAATGCTTTCTCAAATGTCACGTATGTAGGAGTCACTCCGACTATTAATTCAAAATTTATTTTTTAAGCCGGGAGTATGTGTACTTTAAAATAGAGCCGCCTATCTGATATTACGAGCAACAAACAGCAAATAACTCCAATCATCGGAATGTCCAAGAAAAAGATGATAAAACAACTTCAAGCAAAGGGCAAGGTGGTAAATCGAGGCGCAAAGCGAAAATCCACCAAAAAATTTTTCGTCCCGAAATCAGACCCTTTTCAGTCTTCTCACAGCAGAGCTTGATCTTTCCATAGATGCTAGAACTAACCCCAATGGTGCACAGGCAAGAAATGTTTCAATCCTATCAAAACGACACGTCCACACTCGTTTAGAATTTTCCAACAACCACGGGGCCAAAAAATAAATAAGAAGTGGATAAATGTTGGATGGAATGTCAAACAAAAAATTAATCAAATCAGCCCTGATGGCAGAAAATACGTGAGACGTCCTCCAAATCAAGTATTCCCAACCAAATACACACGAAAAATGTGTAAAATCTGAACGCGCAAATATGAACCTTTGGGGATCATTCTCCCGACATGGGATTGGTCCAAAATTCTGGATAAAAAACTAAATATGAACCAGCATGCATACCAACCAGCTAAAGTTCTTGAGAAACGTCGCTGAGGACAGCATATCTTTGATCGACATTTTAGCAGCATTATGTTTCAAACGTGTTTTTAGAAAGACAAGGGAGAAGTCTGTAATAGCTTGGTCAGCTGAAACACGTTACAAACACTTGAATAGCTGATTGGGAACTTATTATAAGGATTCAAGACTGTAGTTGACAAGCATCACATAGGCAACGTGACAGAAAAGAACATGGCAGAAAAAGAATGGTCAACTAAAGGGTTTTCCAATAGTGACTTGCAACTTTAAGGTTATTCGTTCATCGACTGTCAAACTGTCGCAGTCAATTTATTCAGTAAACTCGTTGAATCGTGTTAGAGTAACGAACGCGCTACGTCTGCGAACTATAACAATTTTCGACCAAAATTCATAGTCGGTGGTTGCAGCTTTAAGATCCTTAAGCTCCAATTTTCGGTCGTAATTCTCGCCCTTGTAGGCAACCATTAACAACTTTAGTCCAAAAATTTGAGTCTACAAATTCTTTGTGTGAGGATGTCGTATCAGTGAGATAACGGGTTGGCCGAAATGTGGGAAATATGGTTGCTGTTCATGCGTTTGTAGTAAACGATCGAAAACAGCCAATTCCACGTGATTCTCAAGAACTGGGCATCGTGCAGACAGCATTTTTACGTATTTTGCATAAGGATCTTGGTTTGTATCCATGCAAGATCAAGCTGACTGAAGAAATGAAGCCGATGAACCACTTACAGCGACGTACGTTCGCCGATTAGATTATGGAGAAGATGCGCCAACGTGATGAATTCCATCGCAAAATCATCTTTAGTGACGATGCTCATTTTTGGCTCAATGGGTTCGTCAATAAGCAAAATATGCACCGTTGTCGAAAATCATGAGCTTCATGAATCACTACTTCATCCACAAAGAATAACTGTTTGGTGCGGTCGATATTTAGACCCTTTTTCTTCGTTAACGATTGCGGCCGTCAGGTTATTGTGAATAATCAAAGTGACCGCGCCATGATCACGGATTATTTTTGGCCCGAATTAAAAGATATGGACTTGGAGGACATGTGGTTTCAACAGGATAGTGCCACAAGCCACATTTCACAAGTTACAATCGATTTATTGAAGAATGGGTATGACGAACGTGTTATCTCAAAAAATGGGTCAGTCGATTGGCCGGCTCATTTGTGCGATTCAACGTCACTTGAATATTTTCGGGCTTGTACTAACAAGCCGACGACATTGGAACAGCTTAGAACCAACATTGAACCCGAAACAGAGGCCATTTGGGGCGAAAAGTCTGTCCGAATCATTGAAATTTGAGTCAAAAGAATCGACCACAACAAACGTATCCGCTGTGGCCATATGAACAAACTCCAAAACCCTTCATATTCATTCATTAATGATAATCCGTAGTTGACTCACTGCTCACAAGCGTTTTTAAGCAGTATGTATAGTTGACTAAATATGTACATATGTATGCATATAATACATCATTCACTGATTCATGAAATAAATGCTTCATTTTACACGCAGGAGGTCCTGCTATCGATTCTGCAATTGTACTCGTAAGTTCATCTCGAATGCTGGCAAGATTAAAAAAAACCTCAAACTTTCGCCATTTGAAATTGGTAATAAATCTGAAAGTGTCATCTCCTCATGAGAGAATGATGACACGCTCTAGCTTTTCTTTATATTGTGGCGCTACAGTCCGGGATGAACCTGGGCCTCAACCAACATCCTCTCCAGCCATCACGATCTTTCGCCAGCTGCCGCCAGATGCGCACTCCAAGTTGGTTGAGCTCCTTCTCCACTTGTGTGTGCTGTCTTAGCGTAGGCCGTCCTCTATTGCGTTGTCCCAATGGCTCAGCTTAGGGCCGGAGCAGTGGTGTCCATACGTTCTAGATGGCCTAGCCATCTTAAGCGTTGTATCCGAAGACGCTTGTCTAGGCGCATGTCGCTGTACAGCCCATACAGTTCGTGGTTGAATCTTCTCCTCCAGATGCCATCAACGCAAACAGGACCAAAACTCGCACGCAGAACTTTTCTATCTAAGACACCAAGGGCATCCTCATCCGCTTTTAGTAGTGTCCAAGTTTCCGCGCCAAAAAGTAGGACTGGGATGATCAAGGTGTTATATTAAGCAAGCTCAGTCTTTCGAGAGAGGGCTTTATTACTCAATTGCCTCTTAAGCCCAAAGAAACGCGTTTGATTTCGGTACTGGTGTTGTTGTCCCTGTTTACCGCGGCGCCGAGGTAGACAAAGTCCGTGACAACCTCGATGTTTCTACTGCATAGTGTGACGCTCTGTCTGAGACGCCGATGTTGTGTGTCCTTCCTTGATGACAGCATGTACTTCGTTTTGCCCTCATTAACCACCAGACCCATTTTAGCTGCTTCACCTTCAATGCCAACGAACGCCTCACTGACGGCTCGCTGTGTTCGTCCAATCACGTCAATGTCGTCGGCGTAAGCTAGCAATTGAACTGACTTTTGGAAGATCGTGACTCTGGTGTTGACTTGAAAGTTACACACGATCTTCAAAAAGCTAATGTTAAGGAAGTCACATGACAGCGCGTCGCATTGTCTAAGACCTTTTTCGAGTTCATTCCCGACCTTGACGGAGCTGCGAGAGTTCTCCATCGTCGCCCTACACAATGTGACGAGTTTGGTAGTAATGCCAAAACTAGACATGGCACTGTATAGCTCGTCTCTATGCACACTGTCATATGCGGCCTTGAAATCGACGAATATGTGGTTAGTGTCGATTTGCATTTCTTGGGTCTTTTCCAGGATCTGCCGTGGTGTGAAGATTTGGTCGATGGTGGACTTCCCAGGCCTGAAACCACACTGATAACGACCTATCAGTTTGTTGAGGAACGGTTTCAGGCATTCAAACAATATGGCAGAGAGGATCTTGTACGCAATGTTAAGGAGACTAATCCCTCGATAGTTGGCGCAGTCAAAGGGGTTTTCTTTTTTGTGGACCGGACAGACGACGCTGAGATTCCACTTATCGGGCATGCTTTCCTCCGACAATATCTTACAGAAGAGCTGGTGCATGTGCCCAACTAGGTCATCTCCAGCTACTTTAAACAATTCTGCGGACAGTCCATCCGCTCCAGCAGCTTTGTTTGACTTCAGTCACACGCTCAAGTCTTCTAATTAAAGAAGAAGCATGTTTCTGGTCCCTTGTACACTGTAGTCTTATGAATGCTTTCTTGTCGGAAATTATGATCATTTTCAAAACTCCCGTCTAATTCATTGTACATGTGTGTGGAGTCCCATGGAAACAGGCGGTAAAAAATCAGATAACGCAAAGAATGGTGTCACAGCCCAGAAGGAGTTTAAGTATCTTGGGGTCTTTTTCAGGAGTGATGGGAGGAGTAACGCTGAGATTGTAGGATTGGCCAAGTTGGATCAAATTTGACGCAGCTTGGAAGATCAGTTTTCATAGGGCAGGAGCATCTATTATACACACACACATGTCTCTAAGAAAATCACTTAAAATCAACACAATTAAAAATACCTTGTTAAGGCCGTACACTGCCGCGCCATTGCCGGACCACAGGCACAGATAATCACGTAAATTTGCTGCACTCTGCATAAACAAACGTATTTAGCACTTCATAAATAACCCGTTTGTAGGTGTCACATTTAATTCGTTAATCTGCGACCAGCATGCCATTGCAGTGCGTCCAGAGACACGAGTCAAGGAAATCTCTTCTAATTGTCGACACATTAATTTCACTCACTGATTAGACGGCTCCAGTCCGTGGCTCCATGTGGAAACAAAGTCAAGGTTCAACTGCAGCAATTTCCAGCGCAGATCTCGGCCCCCACATGCAATGGCAGAACGGGCCACAATAGGCTGCGCTTCCCCCACAACAAAATCAAACCGGAAGACCTCCCTAAATAGACCGCAAAACACCAGAGCCATCAATGAGACTCACTTGGACCGAGTACGAGTGGTTGGGATGCGACCACGCAACTTTGCCACCCTCGCAGGGAGAAATAGGGGCACACAGTCACTAGGGACCACCACCACCACCACCACCGTCGCCACAACCGCCACCGTGTGGAAGTGTCAAGCCTACCTTGTCATGCGGTAGGTGCTCCGCTCAAAACACGGCATCTGCATGTCAAGCCATGACGGGCGACTGTGCGGGAAATTTACAAAATCTCTCTGGGGGATTAATTGAAAGTTATGAAATTCAGTCTTGTCAGCACAGCGTCAGCCCCCGCCCGCCACCGCCGTCAGTGACACACAGTGCGCCCCCTTGTTTGACGTTTATTGGTCGTCATGCAAATTGGACTCCGTGCGGTGACTATAGTTGCGCTCGGCTCGATTGCTGTGTGCTCAGTGTTATGTCAGTGGGTTGTGCGCTCCCCATCCCCATGTGCTGGGCTGCTCTTGATTAAGAGATCATTAATAACGGTGCTCAATGATCCGGTTACAGCAGGTGTTCTAAAAATAGAAGACGTCAACCAGCAATGACATCGCTTGCGGAGACCACGGCTCTGATGACAGGTCAAATGGCGACAACAGGGAATGCATCAATTTAACCATGAAATGTACGGCGAAGTTTGGAAAGCGCTTTTCCGCTTTTAATTGGAGTTTGTCTGCGTCTCCGTCGCGCTGCACACGTGATTCGTTATCAAAGCTCAAGAGGTTGTCGTGTCGTTGCGGGGGGTGGAGGGAAATTATGCTGAGAAGGAGGGAAATCAATAAATTCCCGATAGGACTTCATTTTGAATACTTAATCGCGACGAAAGTCTGCCAGTCTGGGCTGTCGTTAATGAGTTCCATCCCATTCCGGGACATCGTCGCTGTGGGCAGAGCCGGCAGACAGATACTGCACCGGAAGTGGTTCAATTTAACCGTGGCAAGCGAACACAAGGCGATTTGTATTGATTTTGTGCTCAGGAAATATTTCATCTCTATGCAAACGAGCTTCAAAGTGATAGCGCCGAGGAGCCAAGAGGGTGGGCTAAGCGTATGCTGATGTGGTGAGCGGTGGCTGTAATAGCCTGAAGGTTTTCGAAGAATTCATAAATTTCATCGAGTCCTTTGTTGGGCTTTCGTCGGTGTTTGTTTGGTGTAAGTTTTGTGAAGGAGATTGATTTCAGCTGGCTAGAAGGAATTTCAAAGTTGTTCACTGGAAAAAGTGGACGGAATGGCTAAAAGTGGCGATATTTCCGCATCACCAACTTGGTGTCCTAATGTTCAAAGAGTTCGTGTTTTTTCTCGATTTCTTGAAACCCGTATACACTCCCTGCTGCAGTCTCAACTAAAAGCAACATCCGTACACTCGTCAAACACAACAACTTTTTCATTCAAAACGCTTTTAAAATATCGTTCCCCCGTTGAGAAGAACGAAACTTTTACCACTTTCCCAAGCGATCAATTTTGTTGCGGAACTACGTCTCGCAACCTCCTCCCTCTCCCCTCCACTCACATGTCAATTATCGCTTGTGATTGCATTTCCCGGTAAGACACTTTAGACACTTTCCTACTTTGACAAATTGGTTATATCCCAGGGAACACAAACGCATCCATCCCTTCCTGTCACCCGTCCAACCGCCCACTCCACCTGAATTCGGTTTTCCATCAAATAATCGATTCTCTCCAAATGTTTGGTGTAATTTTGCTGTTCATTAGGATGTACGAGTGTCACCCAATCAAGAATCAATGGCCATGGCAATTGTGCCCGAAGAGGTTTTCTGTCCGTCCCCGGTAGACATGGATTTATTGTTTCGTGTGTTTGTCGCAGGTGTGTCGCTGGAGGGATGCAGACACCGAGGGAATATTTTTCAATTTCAGCACAAGTTCCAAAAACTTTCACAGAAAGAGTTAAGATTGATTGGTATGTGTCCTCCCCTGAGAGGATGGATGGCAAATATGGTTGTCATTCATATGAAAGTATTATTTTGGTCCTTTGAAGCAGTGCTTGGGATAATTTTATCCTAGTTGCCACTTCGTTCAACTTATTTTATTCTCAAAACCCACTCGACGCGTTTTTATGGTTCCGTTTTCACAAGCGAAAGTTAGTATGTTCGTCGACTGTCGCTCTTTACAAATCTATTACATTTAACCTTCATATGCAGGGATTTGCAAGCAACCTTCCACATCCCTGTTCTTCTCTATGGCATAGAAACCTGCTTGCATGCCATTAAAAGCGCATGACGAAGTCATTGAAATTTTGAAGAGAAAAGTTTTGCGTGCGCTTATTTTTTGCGTCGATGGCATCTGGATGAGAAGATTCAATGACTCTAAATGATGTCAAGCGTCTACGAATACAACAATTTTGATGTCTAGGCCATACAGAGCGTATAAAAAAAAACCTCGTATAAGGCGCATACAAGTGGAGAGATACCTCAAGCAACTTGGTTTTCGAAATTGGAGGCAGTTGTCAAATTAACGTGCAAGCTGAAAAGTTTGCGGGACCAAGTCCTTCCCGGAATGTAGTCGCAATAAGATCGAAAGGAGTGATTGGAAAAGAATGGTGAAAAATCAACAAGTGACAGACAAGTGATTGTTGCGGTGGGTATGTCTTTCGATTCCTATGCTTACAGCATCGGGTTGAATTAACAATTAACGTTATACTTTACAGAACCACTTTAATCAAATCTCATTGTAATGAGAACTGAATTCTGTAAGGTCACACTAGGCAGCAGAAACTTCGAGGAAGTCAAGTACTTCGCCTACCTCGACTCCGCGGTAAATAGGGACAATAACACCAGTAACGAAACAAACTCAAGAGGCAATTATATAATTAATAATAAAGCCTTCTCTCGAAGAACTAAGCTTGCTTTATAAGACAGATTGATCATCCCAGTCCTACTCTATGGCGCGGAAACCTGGACGCTACCAAAAGTCGATGACGAAGCAATTAGTGTTTTCAAGAGAAAAGTTTTGCGTGTGATTTTTGGCCCTGTTTGTGTTGATGGCATCTGGAAAAGAAGATTCAACCACGAACTATATGGGCTATACGGCGGCATGAGCCTAGTCCAGCGTCTACGGATGCGCTTAAGGTGGCTAGGCCATGTAGAGCGAATGGACACCACTGCTCCGGCCCGAAAAGTCTTCGAATCTCAGCCATTGGGACAACGCAACAGAGGACGACCTAGGCTAAGGTGGCGCACACAAGTGGAGAAGAACCTCAACCAAATTGGAATGTGCAACCGGCGGCAGCTGGCGAAAGATCGTGCTGGCTGGAGATGGTATGTTGGTTGAGGCCCAGGTCCGCCCCGGATTGTAGCGCCACAAGAAGAAGAATAAGAAGAATTCTGTAGGGCTCACCGAGACGAGGATGAGAAACAGAAGCCTGACCAGCTCTTGCAACAGCTAGGAAGTTTAAGATCTGAATCAATATCTACAAGCGCCTAGATGCAGAAGGTGATGTCGGCGTAGAAAGTATCAAAAGATTCTTAAGGGGAATGAACTAGCTAAACCAGTAAGTAAGTTGAGAGGATAGATATTATTTCATAGGCACTAAGAGAACAATTCTTCGGTCACGTAGCATCACAATGATCCCCCTCATGCATGAAGTAGTCCTCAGAAATCCTGCTCAACAGAACCTAACCTAATTTAACTATAATTACTGCGGAATAAAGACACGGTGGACTATCATCGGAATCGTAAGTCTTAAGGAGTCGCGGGGACAATGCACGCACAAATGACCTCCGCTTGATCCTCCGCCATCGGCAGTAACTCATCAACAGCATTCCCAAGCACAACCAAGCGAGTTTATGAACTTGATCCAACCACCACGCCGTGGATCTACCGAGGAATGGATGGTGGAATCGCACCTGTGGCGCGCCTCGAAAGTAGTGATGAAGGGATCATCCGTACCATGTGGCCAAATCATCGAAGCAAAGCCCTTTCGGCCTTAAGAAGAAGCTGCTCTCCATTGGGTTCCTCCCACGCTGTTACGTTTCTCACCCTATCCCCAGTACGAAGAAATCTCAACACGGCAGCCTATATTCGTGATCTAATGCATTCAGTCATTAGCCAAATTTCATGACCATTGCTGCAACTGAAACAAGCTCTGTCCCCATCTCAGTGATAACTTGACTTTGAAACCAAGTTCGGGCTTCCGTATTATTCCTTTTATGTACCACGCTGCTTCACAATTAATCCAACCCGGGCAATCCTTCAAAAAAGGTCAGCGTTGCTTCTTCCACTCACTCCTAAAAAAAACCCCGAGGTAATTGAACTTCTGAACCTGTTTCAATGGGACTCCACTAACATGTAGAGTGGCATGACATGACAGGCAATTTTGGAAATGACTCATTCAAGCATCGGCACTTACGGCCACAATGCTATCGACCGCCTGCTGGAGTTCCGTCTGGGAGGATATTCGGACAGCTAAGTCATCTGCGAAAAGAAGATAACTTACCCTCTTCCAATGTGAAACATTCCGCGCCTGAGTTCCGCTGCCGAATCCAGTCTGCCTGATTTGACACTGGCAGCTGTTTCCCACCCGAAACTTAACAGGGAGCTAGATTCTTTCCTCCGCGGAATGAAATAAGTCCCATTACGCTTGAAGAACTTTGGCAAATATGGGAACCTTGTTTTGCGCAGTGAGTTCTGTGACATCCAAACAGTGCGTTACTTGAAATGATTTTGCTGAACTGAAGCACTCATCGTGACACTGTAGCAGAAGCTTATGCAAACATTTTGTGAAACTGGTATGCTAGTGGACAATACTCATGGTCTCCATTGTCGATGGGAATATGACTGCTGTGGCCGAGGGGTGGAGACTTAATTCAGGAATATCAACTCGTCATCGATCTCGATCAGTCTAACATTACAGGCACTAGCCAAAAACCGATTTTGCACAAAGATTTTCGATTATTCACTTACAAGGTCCAAGTGAGTCCCGACTAAAAAGGAATGGTCTTTGGTTCAACTCGCATTGGAGCTTTGATGACTTCGTGCACCGCGTCTCCTATGACACAAGACATGCCGTCCGATGCAGGGTCAAAGTCGACTTTCACTGTGTCCAAGACTGAATCTGACCAGGAACCGTACCGGGAAGGGAATGTAGTCGGATTTTAACGAACGGCTCCCCGACGACGGAATGATCTGGGGCTTTCGTGGAAAACGACAACTTTAGACTTCACATCTCTTTCCGTAATTTCACATCGGTCTTCCAGGCGGAAGCTTTTACGATCCTAAAAGCTACCAACTATATTGTGAAGAATAGGTGGTAGCGGCAAAGTATCTGCGTCTGTATCAACAGCCAAGCTGTGCTTAAGGCCTTACTCAATCCTTTAACCACTTCCAAGGCAGTACAGGAATGCAAGTTTTCCCTTTATTTGGTCGGCAGACAGAATTCGCCAAGACTTCTATGAGTCCCGCGACATCACGGGATCATGGAAAACGAGATGGATTCAAAAGAGGCATTTGAGAGCCCACCTTGAGTGGTTAGAGCGTCCGTCTGCGATTGGTTCTCCTGACAGCACAAGCAGAGGTGGCATGACTTTTCAGGATGCAGGCTGACCAAGTGTATGCTCCCAAACGTCAGAACGAAATTTTCTGTTATCTCTAGACAGAAATGAGTGCAGAAAATTCGGCGGCGTACAAATGGGACACTTCACCTTCGCTAAGCCCCTAAGTCTGTTTGGGCTTAGTGATGGCACCCTTTGTGACAACTGTGGGGAAAGGTGAAAACACTTCAGAGTACTTTCTCTGTCAATGTCTCGCCTTTGCTTGTATCAGGTGGCGGTTGTTTGGCCGCTCACGTGGCGGAAGCTGAAAACTTAAGCTCTTTACAACAGAAGCGCCTGCTGGTTTTCTTCGGAAAACCAAGAAATTACAGTAAATGGAGGTTACTGCCTGGTAGTAGAATGGACGAGCACTGACTTGAGATAATTCATAGTTGGGCTTAATTGTCAATGAACTTTTTTTGAAATATCAAGTTTGACTGCCATCAAACTGATTTGTCATTTTTGTTCGTAATCGTTTGGCATATCATCCCCAAAAGACTAAAGCCACAACAGCGTCTTTAAATTGTTCGCCTTTACAAAAAAAATTAGCGTTTTGTGAAAAATATGTGCGATATGTCCAGAATCGCCTTGTAATCTCCCTGGAGTTGTTATACAGCCTTGCAAACGTTAAAATGCTATACATCACTCTCTGACTACAAGAGTAAGTCACAAAAATCTGAATTCGGCAATCTTACCGAACATTCATGACGAACACATGAAGACATTCTCAATGCTGTCTAACGAGCTCCTTATAAATGACCAAAATTTATGTCTGTGTACACACAAAACAAGTCTGTTCGTCTGCTCAACGACCGAAAAGGATCTATCAGAACTGTTAGCACCACATACCCATTATCGACCCACATAAAGTGTCCCACCCTTACCCAAAGAAGCTCAAGAAGCTGTTGCCAATTCCACCCAGAAGCCATTAGAACGCTCGTATATTCCATCCTTGCGTTCCTTCGATTCGCCTCGCTCTCACTCCTCTCAAGACCACACAACTTTCTTCCATATCAGTCTGGAGTAAACAAATAAATATCCAAAAGAACGACTGAAAAATTAAAATTGTATCCCCCGCGTGGAGAAGGGGGAAGGGGGGTTGGGGTCTAATTCAATCTGCAGACAAACAAACAAGGCTTTTTTTCGAAGCGAAAAATCAGGTCACTGGCACAAAGGCGTCCCAACGACCATTACCGGATTCCGGGCCCGGCAATTCATTGTGATTTACTTGAGCAGAAATGACGACGGCAGCGGAACGATTTCGAGAACTATTCACATGTCACCCAGACAGGACCAACCCCGGAGCAGAGCACGGAGCAAGGGATCAATGTCACATAATGTCGCTGCAAAGCCGAGGAATAAACACAGAATTCGTGAGGCAAGCCGCCCGTTAGGTCTTCTCCATTCAATTGGCGCGGCGATGTGATGTGTGAGAAAGCGTACGCACACACGCAGACACACATCCAATTTTTCTATTTTTGCCTCCCCGTTCCGGCACCGCTAGCAGCTCCTTATCTCCATTTAAATTGTTTTCTTCTCCTTTCTTTGGGATGGAGCGGGTGAGAAGGCGGGGGAGGCTGTGCGGGTGGCTTTAACTTGGGTTTCAGATTGTCTATTACTTTTCCGGTTGGAGCGACGAATTGCGAAGGGAATGACGAATTAAGGGACCCAGCGAACGGGAGAACGCCACGGAAGGAGCGAGGCATCCAAACGAACTGGAATCAAGCGGCAAATGATGAAATGTCGACGGGGGGTGGCTAGGTGGGCTGTAGGATCGGATACCTTTGGGGGTTGTTTACTCTTGTTGGTGCTAGCAACGACGGTGATGTGGTGACGGGTTCAGCTTTCACACAAGAACAAGTTCACCGCAACGCTCCCTCGCTGGGCGCCATCTTATTTATTTCTCAATGGGATTGCGCGAAAGGGATGCGAACGCGCCAAAACGGACGGGGACGCTTCGCATTACAAGACGGGCAGAGAGATTGAATTTGTATTCTACTCTCGAGCATCAGGATGGTTACGATGGCGACGTTATAGCGGCGTCGGCGGCGGCAAATAAATTACATTTCTTCATTCCCGCGCACAGGTAGACCGAGGTTGAGGGCGGGAAGGGGAGGGGGGCGCTCAAGACGGTTGTCAAATATACCTTCGGGGAGGGTTACGTTGCTTGTTAAAGAGGTGTGATGCTATAATTAGATTCGATTGGAGGCAGGCACGTCGAGACGGGCGAATGTGCTACTACTCGAGAGCACCACCAGTCAAGGGTGTAAATGAAGGTGGCCTACATACCAGCTCGACATATCCGCAAATGAACGTTGCCACGGTACCACAGTGAGGATGGGGTGGCACTTGTTTTTGTGCCTAAGCAAAAATCAAAGTGGATGTTGAGAGGAAGTGTGTGTTGCGTTTGCCGGTGTTCTTGTTGTGTTACTACGCTCAGAAAGTAATTACGCGGAAGTACAAGACTGTGAAGGGGAAAGGCATTTTCAGGTATTGAAAGACGACAACAGGAAGAAAACGCATTCCAATGTCTTGCTTGAAATTTGTATCGGTTGTTGCTAGAGAAAGGAACAGTGCGACAGATAATTCTTCGCTGGAAAGTGGAAAAAAAGAGAAGACCAGCGCGATGTTCCAGGAATCAAAGACTTGGAGACTCCTTGAATATCGATATTCTGGCAAAGATAATCTTCTAAACGGAAAACCTCCTTGTTGTCGAAAGAAAAGAAATTGAACGCTGATTTGAAGTAATGCTCAGTGATCGCTTTAATTTGGTTTAAGAATGATTAGTTCCAGGTTATGGCGGTTGCATCAGATTGGAATTCTTACGAAAAGAGAAAAGAGGGGTCTTTGTCAACAAATTACAGAATGAACAAAGAATGATGTCAACAGACTCTTAGTAGAGAACTGATGCGACATATCGTAGAAGTGGACGTATGAACTTCGACGGAGATTCGACAAACTTACGACAAGCATTCTGCTCTGCTTGTGCGACTTAACACAAATATTTAATTTTTTGTGGTCATACGAGAAGTCACTGTAAGCTTAAAAAAGACAATGAGTGACTGGAGAACCAAATGCGTTGCTTCCTCACCAATCAGTTGTATAGAGGGCGCTATTGTTCGCTCACGAGTGGAGGGGACCCACATTTCTAAATTGACTCCGAACTGCGGGTTTGAGAAGAGTTTTCTATTAAAAGAGTGCACCTCGGGAAGCCATAAATGTTTAATATAAGTCCAATTCAGGCATTACACCTAAGCCTCTGACGCAGAAGTCGCCACACTTGCCCCCTTTGCAACGACGACTACTTCCTGTCCTTAGTACTGACGAATAAGACTCTTTAGACCATTCCTGCTTTTAAAACAGTCTTACCACTTCAAGAGAGGAATAGCTGAGTACCATGGAAGATGAATGACACCAAGATCTTCCACTCAGCAGTCACCCCACTAATCAGTGACAAGGAGGATGCAAGGGCAACGCCAGGATAATGCCACGTAAGATCGATTTATCAATCGAAGGGGTTTAAGTAGATCAAGTAGATGTTTTTTTTTTCCTTTTTTTTGAGGTTGGAATACACTGCACTGGAACGCTCGAACTCAAAAACTGGCCTGATACTACCAGGCAGTCACCTTCATTTACTGTACTTACTTGGTTTTCCGAAGAAAAACCAGCAGGCGCTTCTGTGATATAGAGCTTAAGTTTTCAGCCGCCACCTGATACGAGCATTGACAGAGAAAGTGCTCTGAAGTGTCTTCACCTTGTCCACGGGTGTCGCAAAGAGTGTCTTCACTTAGCCCAAGCAGACTGAGGTGCTTTGTGGTGAAGTGTCCCATTTGTACGCCGACGAGTTTTCTGCCCTCTTTTCTGTCTAGAGATAACAGAAAAGAAGCGGATTTCTTGCTGACTTTCGGGAGCATGCACTGGTCAGCCTGCATCCTGGAGAGTCATGCCATCTCTGGTTGTGCTGTCAGAAGATCCAATCATCGACGGACGCTCTAACCAAAGAAGTAGGTAGTCCCAAGGTGGGTTTGAGCCCAACGAACGCCTCTTTAGAACCTTGCCTAGCTAGTCTATCAGCGATCTCATTTCTCGTGATCCAGTGATGTCCCGGAACGAAGACAAGTCTTAGCAAATTCAGTCTGTCGACCAAATTAAGGGCAGACTGGAATTCCTGGACTTTCTTGGAACTGGTTAAAGGATTGAGTAAGGGCTTAAGCACAGCTTGGCTGTTGCTGCAGACGCAGGTACTTCGCCGCTACCACCTATTCTTCACAATATGGTTGGAAGCCATTAGGATCGCAAGCGTTTCCGCCTGGAAAACCGATGCGAAAATACCTAAAATAAATTAAAAAATGAAAGTAGGTGTGGTTACCATTCCTTTTAAGGAATAATGCATGTAAAGGCACAGTCTAGGTTTAAGACGAATAATTTTCAAGAATTTTAAAACACTTGCATTGCTGTCGTGAGATGTGTCAGCTCCACGATGTAAACAGCTAATTTTCCAACTCGAGCTTCTTCTTCTTCTTCTTGTGGCGCTAAAGTCCGGAGTGGATCTGGGCCTCAACCAACATGCCTTTCCAGCCAGCACGATCTTTCGGCAGCTGCCGCCAGTTGCGCACTCCAAGTTGGTTGAGGTCCAACTCGAACTACGTTTCGTGAAATCACGTATGGAACTGGCTTCCGTCTGAACCTGCGACGCGGAGTTCCCACTTACGTTCCTTCGACTATGTCTTGCAGATGAGTTGATGTACATAGCAACGGATTTTGGAAAACGATTAAGACAAGACGCTTGTATGTAACCCAGGCACACATTACTTTCATTTGGGATACTGTCTATACTCTTTCAGCTTCATGAAGCTATTTTAACTGTCCTTTCGAGTTATCGACATTATAGGGACTAAATATGGAAGCAAGCTACTCACTCCTTTCCCAACCGAAAAGAAGTCAACGCTCTCCGCCGTAAAACCCTAAAAAGTGTATCCCCTTCCCCCATCGCTTTCATTCCCGCCCCTTTTAGACGTAATGATTAATGACATCTTAAACCCAAATAATCCACTTGTTTGCACTGCAATTAATTATTTCCAGAAAACGGCAAACCGGGCCCCATTCCAGCAGACCGTCAAAACACCATTTGGGTCACAGCATGTAAGGCGCTGCTTGCCGGCAGCACTGTCGGAACGTTGCCTGCATCAGATTGCAGGCAGTGAACCGCGACGCCCGCTGGAAATTCCCGATGTAAATCTTAGACATTTCAATTAGTGTAACTGCCACGCCCTCAGGGGAGAGGCTGAAAAACAAACTCAAACAACGGCCAGACCTAACCCAACTAATCCTCTGAAGGATCCTTCAATGTCTCATAAACAGAAACACCTCGCAAAAGAACTTAACTCAATCCTGAATGCAGCTCCTCTTTGCATACGCCATGGTGGTGGATTATTTTTTTTTGCTCTCCCCACTTCGCTTCCCGTCTCGCGCGCACTGCAGGATCACAAGAAGTAAACGAACTTAGTTCGTCGCCAATGTGCGCGGTGGCTGGTGGCTGGTGGCTGATGTCGGTGAACGATTCAGATATCTTCCCATCGGCTGGCGGTCCCCAGCGCCGCCGGGCCGCGTGTGTAACGTGTGTGCACTTCCAATTCAGGGCTGGGAGCAGGAAAAAAGAGCGGAATTCAAGTGCATACCCTCTCGTAAAAAATACATTCACGGTTCTTGAAAAACATCACGTCCTTACATAAATTTTGTGTAAATGTTGTTTCTACCCCCCTCCCTCGACCGGCATCCACCCGCCACCACCCATCGCACAGAGGATGCAGTCAAATGCCACGGACGTGGCTGGAGGTTTTTTTTACGCGCGCTCTGCTTTTGAATGGAATCAATACGTGAAAGGTTGTTACCCTTCTTCTCTCGCTCGTTGTCGTTCCGGTGGGCGAGGACCTCGCTGCCGGGAGGTTGGTTGGTAATAAAATAGATTTCCCATTGGATTCGCTTTATTGCGGGCACAGTGCGGGGGGCGGGGGAACATACAAATACACATCACAGTAGTGATGGCGGGAGCGGGAATCAATCAAAAGTATTGACCGTACGATTATCCGAAATTGGGTCGGCCGGCTGTTTACATGCCCACTCAGGTGCATGAACGTTGCTGCCGCTTCTCAAGTGGTCCTGCAATTATAAATAGGTTACCTCTGACGAGTGAATGAACTCCTTGGCAGCGGAACGTAATCCTTTCAAGTGCTTGAGTCTCGCACAAAAATTTTGCTCATTTTTCCCCATTTCCTCGTGTTCAGCTGGTAGGTTCGTTCGGTTCGCGCACACCGTTCGCAGACGGAATGAAAAGTATGCCAATTATTTTGCGTTTTGCTGAGCGCTAGCAGCAGGACGAACATTTCACCGTAAGAGAGGTGTTTGACGTCTAACCTAAAGTGCTGAAGCTTACAAGTGGCCAGCAGCGGAGAGCAAGTTGAAGGCGAAGTTAAGTTTGTAAACTAAAGAGCTGGTCATTTCTGAAGCACTTGCCTTACTGAGAGCAGGTTGAGTGGTTTAATGCTAATGAACTGTGCTCTAGAGGGAACCTTTACTTTAGGACTGTGATGAGGAAATTCCACAGAACATGACCTGGTGAGCGGCCGTAGAAGAGGACCTATTCCTTGCAGTGGAGCTTGTTCTGTAAGCGAATAGGTTACAATAAAATTTGTGCAGTTTAACGGCAGACTTTCGTTTCACCAAAGTGAAGACACATCGACTACTTTTTTGGTCCGTTTAAATGAATAGGGCAAAAAAACTGATTGCGACGCTTTTCGAAGAGTAATTGAGGCGAAAATCGATTCAAGGATTTCGATTAATCAACACCCGACTTACTTAACGGCGCAATACACCTTACAAAAATTTTGTACAACAAAAATAAAAGAGAAATGAAAAATACCAAAAACTTGCAATGTAGCGGATCACTGCTTGACAAAGGAAACTAGAACGAATCGACCAAAGATCTCGAAAACCTCTCCGAGAACACAACAAGCAACATCTTAACACATCTAACAGTGACTCAAAAAACGAACTATGTTCCACATGCATTTCTTCTTCTTCTTTTAATAGCCCTACAGGTCGGGGTGGCCCTGAACCTCAACCAACATACCTCTCCACCACCTAGCATGATATTTCGCCAGCTACATCCAGTTGCGCACTTCAAGCTGACTGAGGTCCTTCTCCACTTGTGTGCGTCTTTCAAGAGACGGTTCCTTTACTCAATTGCCTCTTGAGCCCAAAGAAGCAGCTTATTGGCAAGGAAGATTCTACGCGTAATTTCCGCACTGATCTTGTTGTCTTTATCTACTTCAGAGCTGAGGTAAGTGATGTCTCCTTGAGTACCTCAAGGCATTTGCTGCCCTTTGTGACGATCGGCCCGAGACGTCAATGTTGTGCGCCATCAGTACCTATCCGCTTCCGCAATGGTTTGATATTGTTTCAATTTAGCTCTTCTTTGCTGCATGAACATACTTTGAACTCCTATTTGTCTCCAGTCTTATTCAATTGGTTCCATGTGATATTCTTTCTAGTTTTTTGGTCCTCGACAGTCAAACCTGACGATTTGCATGGATTTGTCGACATTTTCGATAATTTGGAGCGTTTTGCTCTTTTACATCAAAATCACCAGAAAGGAATACATGGATGGACGTGGACCATCAGGACCATAAACCTTGTTAACATCGTCAAGCTTGGCCTGCCTGGAGTTTTCGCATTTGCCAGTGAAAAACTCTTTTCGTCTTAACACTGAGTCTGAGTCACTTAGTCATGTCCTGTCCGAAAAGTTCAGAAATATGCAAAGGGAGGTACAGAAAGAAATTCTCACAATGGCTTACTTACTTTTTGTGGTAACATGTACAGTAACCTAAGTGGGACTGACTTTCCTCTGAGTTCCCCAGTCCAACTTCTGTTCTAGACTTTCGAAACATACGATTACGTATCATGTCATGAACGAACTTCTTTTCCCTCGTTTCCATTACGTCACTTTGCGTAACTTATGCAATTGTTCGTTACGTAGAGATTAGCACAACGTTTGATACCTAGACTAGATTAGGTTGAGCAATTTTTTCGAAGCAATATTCACATATGTTGCCACATGACTGGAAAAAAATTCTCTCTTTACAAAACGTGCGGTATATAAAGGGAGATTTTTTAAAAGCTATAAGAAAGTTAAAAAAAAAAAACACACATGAAATTCAGAAAAATGCATGAAATCTTTCTTTATTTGAATCGATAGTACGGTCCATATAATTTAATGTTTTATGCAAATATTGACCTTGACTGCGCCGCAAATGATTCATCCAGTTGGTCCAATTTTGGCATACTCTTTCCAACACTTCGGCCGGTATCTCACGAATAAATGCTTCAATGTTATCTTCCAATGCGTCAATTGAAGCGGGCTTGTCTGTATAGACATGAGCTTTAACACAGCCCCACAAAAAATAGTCTAAAGGCGTTAAATCGCACGATCTGGGTGGTCAATTGACCGGTCCCGAACGTGAAATAAAATGTTCACAGAACTCGCCTCTCAATAAGTCCATTGTTGCGCGTGCTGTGTGGTATGTGGCACCGTCTAATTGAAACCACATGTCATGCAAGTCAAGCTCTTGCATTTTGGGCAAAAAAAAAGTTGGATATCATATCACGGTTGCGCTCACTATTCACAGTTACGTTACGATTGGCATCATCTTTGAAGAAGTGAGGTCCAATGATGCCACCAGCCCATAAACCGCACCAAACTGTGACCTTTTTTGGAAGCATTGGTAGCTCTTGTTATGCTTCTGGCTGATATTTACTCCAAAATCGACAATTCCGCTTATTTACGTACCCATTGAGCCAAAAATGAAGTGACCATAAAAAGGAAGGAGCGCGCGATGAACTTTCTTAACAGAGCACGCATTTTGATAAAAAAAATTCAATAATTTGCAACTGTTGTTCGTTTGTAAGACGATTCATGGTTAAATTATAGATCAAACTGAAAATGGTTGACAATGAAACAAAGCACGAAACGTGCGTGAGCTGTTTAAGCCAGTGTTGCCAAAGATAGCCAAGATACCAAGATAATAGCTAAAAAATCACCCTTTACAACGCACACGTGGCATCTGTATGGTCAATTTTGTGCGTTTCGAGCTTTGGTCTATTTCTCATAAAAAAGAACCGCAATGTATCGGGTTTTCTAAAAATTTGTTATGCGCACGTGTTAAGGACATGCCTCAAGTCAAACTGCAAGCTTTAAAAAAGGTAAAAATAGTAGATGACCTCGGACTACTGCAAATATGATGTGTATGCTCAATTTTGTGAGGTACTGTAAATACTCGTATTTTTAAAAAATTTTGAAATCTGAAATCAATTTTTTTTTTGGAGTCACACTGTTTCCGAGGTAGAGACGATTTTTCAGAGAAAACGTCGTTTTCATACACATTTTTGATGTCAAAACTTTTCTTTTTGAGTAAGCGAACAAATCTTATACAATGTTGAGAAAGTGAGAAAACGGCGAAAGATACATCAGATTTTTGTGAATTTTTAGAAAATGGCTATCATGGTGCAGGCTTTGGGAAAGACAGTCAATAATCCAAAATGTTCAAACCCTGAAAAAACAAAATCCTGTATTTGGACGATTCTGGGATTTAAGATTTTGGGACTTTTTCCCAACAAAGAGATCAAAACTTTTCCCGGAACATCTGTAACGCCAATTTTAGAAATGTGGACCATTTTTATCGCGCCAGAGTTCAAATGTATCTTTCACAGACTGAAAATTTCAACACTTTCTCACCACGTTTACTGATTGTTCACTTTCGCCCGTCACTTCCTGAAACATCGACGTGACCCTAATCAGCCTCATCGCCAATTAACCCCAGAACGACGCCTCTTCTCAAAACTTCTGCGTTCGTTTGCCGCTTCATGAATATTCGCCAGCATAGCTTCGGGCGGCATATGCACGAGGTGCATTGTCTTTCAGAAACTTTTCCTAATTTTGAAGACATACACCCTTTTCAGTCGTCTTTGCCGTGGGGCATTTTCTTTTGTAATTTCCTCCTAGGTTCCTTCGCGCCGAATGGTGGGGGTAATTAATTCCCTCAAAAAATCTCCAACTGTGCCGAGATGAAAGGATGCGCATCTTCAAATCACAAACGTCCTTACCATTTCAGGTAGGCAACGTACTTGGTCTATGTGATAACTGCACGGCGTCGTCGGAGGGGGTGAATCAAAGCAAATGAACACGGAGTAATCAAACGCCACTCAACCTAAGCTGAGGCCACCCAGTTGACTCTGGCGTCAAGGTTTCGGCAGTTTCGCCCTAATTTTCCGCAACTTTTAACGACCATTAGCCAGGGGAATTTAATTTAAAAGTCTCGCGAAAGATCTCAAAACGAACAGGTCCCTGGGAAGAAAATCTGTTGACAGTGTTCCGCGGGGTGGAAGGCGGCGCGGAATTCCCGCTAAACGCAGTGAAGACAAAGAAAGGGAAACTAATTTGTAAATTATTTATGAGCCAACCACCCTCAGACGGGTGCTGAATTATGACTGCTTGCGAGGGCTTCATTTGACTTGAGGCTTGCAGGGAAATTTATTTTGGCGGTGACGCTGCCATAAATCCCAATAAAACCCGCGCAGACGGTGAAATCAGTTCCCGCTGCCAGATGGCGATGATTTGCGCTGTTATCCTGCGCCTTAGACAAGTCAACGCTGCATGGAGCATGGGGGCTTTGGCACCCCCCACCTCCAGTCCCTTTCCACTTCAATCAGGTGCGTCACACGAGACGCGGTATAAAGTTTCCCTTCCGCGAGGGGTGACACTGGGGTGTCCTAGCAACAAGCAGGCGAATGTGGTTGTTTGCGCTCTGGGGTGGGTGCACGCTGCTGACAGAAGGAAGACGGAAGACGGAACACGGATTAATGGTGGAAATGACTTTCCCTTTCGTGTTTCGTTATTATGATGATGTGAGGGGGTTGGCAAAACATGAAACCGTTGTCGTTCGCTTCGGTGGTTGGGTGCGTCACGAAGTGGAAGGAATTTACATTCCTCTGCTCTTGAGGTGTCGGATGCACCGTTGGCCGTCATCGTTGACGCTGTGCTGGCATAGGTGATAGGAATTCAAAGTGACGGCGGGATTATTTGTTTTTCTTTCACATTTCCACGTCTGTCCGGCCTTGATCTAAGGTCAGGACGCAGTGGAGTATTCTGTCTGTGCGATTAGGGGTAGCGATATCCCGATTTGCAACCCCTCTGAAGTGTTGCAACTGTCTATTCACTCACTTGGAGCTCGAAGTGCTCTCGAAGTGTATGGGAAGGCGAGCGAACAAAGAAGCGCCTGGGATATCTTAAGTGGCGCTGCTGTGGCGTATCCTTTGTCGTGTGTTGTTTGAGGCGTCTTTTGTTTTAACTGGAACGTACCTTTAACGCGCTACAAGAACCTGCTTTATCTGGAAGCCATGGAAGAGATTAATCTTTACGACGCCAAGCCACTATAAATGCAAAGTAATCCTCAACTTCCTGCCACATAAATGATACACTCCACGAGCCTCTTGCTGGGGAATTGGCAAAGGCTGGGGGAGGAAATTGGCTAAAGGGTGGTATTTTGACTTCTGTGTCCAGCTCGACACGCAGAGCGTGTTCTCAAATCAGACACACTTCGGTAACTTGCCTAAGGTTGTGTTTTCTCGATTGTTTGGCCAGAGGAAGTGGACACGAAAAGCCACTTGTCGTCTGACCACAATTGATGATGCGGCTTTCAACAGGTATGAAATGGAAATTTGTTCTTATGAATCAGAGGGTATCCTTTCACTGGGGGATGTGTACGAATATATGCCATCAAAGAGGAGTTACGAAATTAGAAGAAGGGGTGTAGCAGTGGTTGACATAATCTAAGAAACGGCGTCTTAACAAGAGACTCTTCTCCGGTAACTTCTGGTGTGGAATTAATTCCAAAAATCCCTAAAATGGCGGCAAGTGTGATCGAAAAATAAAGAGTTGCTGCGTTTAATGAAAAAGCCTCACCCAGGCATCTCGCAAGGATGGGAACTTGCACTACGATTCCCCTAATAAAAAAAACACATTTAAGAATAAGAACACACAATGCTGCATTTTTCTATAAGGCGAAGGCCCACCACAACGTTCCGTTTTCATGATGTCCCTTTTTTGAAGGCGATCTGAAAATGAGAAAAGGACACATGTCCACCTCCCTATCCTGTGGTGTTAGGTGATGCATTCTTTTCTATTTTTTTTTTGTTCTTTTAGGGTTTCGTTTTCAAAAACTTTTGATTGATATTGACATGAAATTCGATTAGATTCATTTTACAAAGCAGTCAATGCTTGCATACGCAATTTTGCGGTTGGTAAGAGTTCGAGTGCGTGTACATAAAATTATGTCAAAAATAAGACAAAACAAAAGTTTGCTTGCTTCAAAATGTGATGTATGAGTCGATAGATCATTTAAAATATGATAAAAATTGATGTTTCCGGTCAAGATTCTTGATCCAATCCAATTCCAATTTCTGTGCCGATGTATTTAAAATTAAGACAGATCATAGTTGAACTGAAATATGTAAAAGGAAATTCAAAAGCAAATAAAGTGGTCGCGCGTTGACATCCTAAGATGGAGGGAAAAGTTTTAGTTTAAGTCAAAATCACACATCAAGGCCGTTCGCCATGGACAGGAACAGGTGGTAATCACCAGTCGCTATGTCCGGGCTATATGATGGATTCCATAAAACCTCCCATCCGAGCTCCCGTAGCTTCTGACGAGTCATCAACGAAGTGTGTGGTCTGGCGTTGTCCTGGTGGAACACTACACCCTTCCTGTTGGCCATTTCTGGACGCTTCTGGTTGATCGCCTGCTTTAAGCGGTCCAATTGTTCGCAGTAGATGGTAGAGTTAAGCGTCTGGCCATATGGGAGCAGCTCATAGTGAATGATTCCCTTCCAATCCCACCAAACACACAGCAAAACCTTCCTGGCCGTCAATCCCGGCTTGTCCACTGTTTGGGACTATTCACCGGCCTACAACCACGAATGTATTTGCTTGATATTGTGGTATGTGATCCATTTTTCGTCGCCAGTCGTTCCGTTTCAGCAGCATATCACAGGCGTTGATTCGGTCCAGAAGGTTTTTTTTGCGTGAAATCATGCGGCACCCAAACATCAAGCTTTTCTTGTATTCAGCCTTCTGCAGATTGTTAACACCTATCTCCTGGGCAATGTAACGAGATGCCACATGCCGGTCTTACTCGATGATTTCCATGATTTGATTTGTATTTGTCGTCACAGATCTTCCGCCGGCTGGCTTATCCAGAGTGTCGTTTTCACCGGCTCTGAATCGTTGAAACCATTCCCCCGCGGTTCGAAGTGATATAGTACCATCCCCCAAAACACCTTTGATCTCACAGAATGTTTTTCTAGCGGATTTGCGGATTGAACGAAGGAAAACGTTGTTGAACGCAATATCCAAACTAATAATGCATAGCGTCGTTTTGTAGGTTATGTCAAGACCTTTCAAATGATGTATAGTTTTGGCAGATACGAGCTCTGCAACGTTTTGTACATAGCCGGAAGGGAAACCTTATACCTTATACTCTCGTGAAATTAACAATGCGTGTGCCAAGGTGTGTCAAACGACGAATGCGCATGCGTGGCATTTAAAGTTGCAACTAACTAACTTTCAAGAGTGATCTTCACGTTCAGAACATGCAAAGAATATTTAGACTAAGATCGTTAAGACTACCCCGGACAACCAGTTCGGGTTCGACTCGGAAAAGGCGTTCGGCACCGTGTGGTTAGAAGGACGATTTCCAAAGCTGTTCAGACTTGGCATAAGTAAACAACTGTTGTACATGATCTATGACATGATAACAGGTAGGAAGTACGTTGTCAACGTGACGTCTACCAGGGTTTACGATATTAAAAATGGTCTGCAACAGGGAGCAGTTGGTTCGCCAACGTTGTTCGCTATATTTACTAGAGATCTTTTGTACTCCATGCCGCACATTATAGCTTACGCCGATGATCTGGTAGCGTTCAGATCATCGCCGAAGGTCGAACAAAATCAACATCTTGTTGCAACATGACTTTCTAAAGATTCAGCAATACTGTGATAGCTGGAACTTAAAAATTAATTTCAATAAGTGCGAGACTATCCTTTTCATGACCCCGCTGCCTCAAGGGACACACATCCGGCCGATGATGGCGTACGCTTGTCCTGTGTGGTTCAACGTGAGTCCTTCCCAGATGGAAAAAATGAGACTGTTTGAGAAGCAGTGTCTCCGAACCTGTCTCAGGCTCAAGAAATTCTATTCCAACGAGGTTTCGTACAACGAGGCAAACCTGATAAGGATTGATAATTTCATAATAAAACTGATGAGAAGGCACGTTGCACGGGCGTTGACTTCTACCAACAGCCTGATCTTCGTGGCTATCCAAATATTTTGTATTTTGAGAAAGTACTGCGGAATGGCTTTATTTTTCGTTAAGGACAGGGAGAGATGCCCTATAATCTTCGACGTAGCACGCGGAACAGTGGACCGGCGACTCCTGTACGAACCGAATGTCGCTCGCAGCCGTGAGGGTCTGCTTCGGTTCAGTAGAGCGATCTCCGTCCGGGATAGGAGGGAGTCTGGGAAAAAACGTCTCCTGTGCTGGTGGTTGTGTTAATTCGGCACTTGTTGCCGTTAACTTGTTTTTTGTTATGTGGACCTTGTATTGCCAGATGGGCAGTCTGTGGCCAGCTTTTTAGTGTCTTAAGTTAAATTTAGTTTAGTTTTAAGTTTTATATACAAAAACAAAAAGATGGTGAACCACCGCGTATACACCATATATGTTAGGCATATAAATAAGTGCACGCGTTCGGACTGCGAACGGACATAGTTAATAGTAGGATGTAAGGAAAAACAGGAAATATAGCTAAGTTTTTTTTTTAAGTTTTCTTAGCATAATTTAAGGTTCCACAAAAAAAATAGCAGAGAGGCCGAAAGGCAGTTAAGTACAAATTGTTCTTCTTTTCATTAGGTTAACTTTGAGTACCCACACGGGGTCAGTAAGTTAGAAATTTAATTACTAGGCTAGCTTTAAGAAAATTTGTCAGAATAACACTGAAAATGAAATTTGAATACAAAAAAAAACGTTAAGACTACTATTTATCAATTTGATAGATGTTTCATTTCTTTTAAGCCGACTAATTGTAAGTCTCCTTGCTCTTTTCTTTTTTGAAACAAACTTTCGTGCAAGGCAATTTGCTTTCCAAGTCATTTTTCAAGTTCCAGTTCAATTCTTTTTCTGATTCCTTTCCCAAATCCTTCTCTGTTACTGTATGCATAAAAGAAAATTCCTTAGAAGTCTGGTAGGGACAAGTGTTTTTACTTTTACGTTGGCACTACTGTTACTCTCAAGTTTTCTGTCAAAATATTAATTATTGCTAGATATACAGAAATTTCTGTCGCCAAAATTTTGAAAATGTTACAGAAAGTCTTAAGAAAGTCTTAGACTCTGTCGAAAGCAAGAGAGTGTGTGTGGAATAGATGGAGAAAGCGTTGAAGACGAGACACAATCAGCACGACTCTTAGCAACAGCCGATGAGGAAGAAGGAATTGAGGGCTACAGGAAAAGTGGAATTTGCAGGATGGTTTGAAAATTGAATAAAAGTTGTCACAAGTGCATTGCATTCTGGTGGACAACTTGAAGAGGGTTAAATTTACACCCATTTTACACACAACAGAACACAAGTGCCTGAAGATGAATTAGTTTTAATTTTCGTAAGCAAGCAGACCCTTTAAGAAGTAAGATTTGGGACTTGGTTTTACGTGATGCCCTGCCTATGTATTGTATAATATATCACGCAGTGTTGTAAGTAACGCAAGACTAGACGCCTCACCCAAGTTACAACTGAGTACATGTTCAAGGGACAATACCTTCACTTTGGTGAGGAGAGGGCGTGTCTAACACCTCTGCCGTTGTATGCCCCACAGGATTCGGCTGCAATGTAATTGAGGGAAAGTCTCCAAAACCACCTAAGTGGGTGTATACATGCTATATCAGACTAGTCGGCACGACACACTTAACTATGCTCTCCACGACACTTCCACAAAATCAAACTGTAACGAGTTTGAGGGGCTCCTGAATTCCCGTGGCCCAGAATATAGCCTCTGGTCAAGCTGTTACCACCAGTCAGGTTCCCTCAACACCTGTGTTTGCTAGCCGCTGTCTCACTAAATGGTCCTTTGAGTCCATCATCGATTTCGTTGGCATTTATTTTATTGTTACGGATGTGATTTGGAATCATGTGATTCACTACTTCAGTCACATCATCTGGACTCTTCAAGAAGACAACAATCACAGTGGGAACGTCGGAAAAATTAGATGAACTAAGAGTAAGTTTGGTTTAACACACACAGTGACTGGAATAGCCGAAAAGGAATGATTTTTTTTACAAACGTTTTTTTTAGAAAAATGAGGTTTACCTCAGAGTTCAACCCGAAACCCCCTAAGCCCACTTTTTATGCTTTTTGCAACTATTGTTGAATCTTTTAGGATTTCCTTCTCTCTATGAAATTGTTGCCTGTGTTACGGATTCTGGCTTTAAAATAGCGTATTCTCCAACCTTAATTTTTCAAGACTTGAATGACATTGAAATAAGTTGATAAGTACTTAAATTATTTGATAGTCAGGCCGTCACAGTTTCGAACAAGCAGCTCAGAGGTGGTAAATTTGCGTCGTCAAGACGGCAAATAACACATTTTGGTGGTGGTGCGCAAAAGATCGCCCGTCGAATGGGCTGTGTGGCACTCAGTGTCGACTTGCATGAAGCAGAGGTTTACCAAATTCACTTTTTCAATTTCAGTAAAAGCCATGTCGGTTAACATGGCTACGCCCACCGTTGACAGAAACGTAGTTAGCCAGCCTTATTTTCGAACAAAATAGTTCAAAAATGTCAGCACTCTATAATCTCCACCACACTGTGGATGAATTGGCTTCACGATCACAACGTGCAGGTTTTCCAAGTCCTGGTGATTTCGATTGCCAAGGTGAACGAGATGAAAATGCAACTCGTGCGAAGAGACGACTTTTCGTCCAAAATCGTTGCCCATTTCAAGTTGTTGTAGGGCTCAAACTCAGAACAACTGAAAGCACTACGATAATCACGTACTTTTACTTGTTAAGTCAATTGGATCTTATTAGCGAATAATACAAGATTTTTATTGCAGAATTGTTTTCAGACTAGTCCTGTTAAGATCGATGACGAGTTAATTTTCGTAAATTGTCTCTCCTTATCTCATGCCACAGAAGCAATCTTTGCGCACCATGTGACGACGGAGACTGTAAGCGTTTTGCACTAGCACTCCCGTCTCGAGAACTTTTTGCACAAACTGGCGTACAGCAGTGGTGGTGGGTGCTTCATTTCGTACAAAATTTAATTTTGAAAGACCAACTGTTTGGTCTCCACAGGACTCACTTTGGAAATAACCTTAGCATGACCATGGAGGTTTGATACTGAATTATAGTCAAGATTTCGAGCGGAATACAGCTGTCAGTGCCACATAAGCAATGGTTAAGGTGAAGAAAAAAACGCGCTAGATTGCCCACCTTGTCGTTTAAATATCTCAAATCAGAATACTTCATCTATTTCTGAACTACATCCTCAAAATACATTACAGACAGTAAATCTACTGATTGGATGCCAGCATCATGACAAGTGAAGAAGTATCTCCACCAACTCGATGTGTGAAATTGAAGGCACCTGTGCTGACTAGGTTGTGGCACATGTTCACCCAGGACTGATGCGCCAGCCTGATGAGAGCGTAATCAGCAATTCGAGAGGAGTGGTACAGTAACGAGGGAACTCGACCAATGGAGGCGACTCATCTTTTTACTAAATTACAGCGAGAAGGACTTCACTATTCAAAAATACCTTAACTCTGTTATTTTGCTAACTCTAATGGCTAGCGACAATCTCTAGTAAATCGAATTTCAAGACAAAGCTCCATCGCACAGAAGTTAATCAGAAGACACCACCCCAGCAGGGAGTTCTCTTAAAAACAGACAAATGCCTTTCCGAAAGGCAGACACTCCCACAAAATCATTTAATTGCTCAATCCTCAAACCACCTTGCCACATTTCTGTACCGCCGCAGTCCCCTAATTCATCAAAATCTCTCAAATGCCTGAAAGGTCTCTTCTTCCAGGACCTCCATAAATGCATTCCAGTGGGAGCTATCCGCTCCGTACATCTGGTGATTTGGGAAAATTGTCCTTCCCTTCTGTGTCAACTCAGAAACAGTCGTTGTGAGAGATAAAGACCCCCCGCCCTCCCCACCAGCACTCTGTCTCCGATGAGACAATGCTTTCGAGAGCTGCTCGTCAAAGCATCCATCAGCGAGGACAAGTCCGCCTGCTATCAAAAGGCTTTCATAGATCGTCACATAAAAGGCAGTTTTTATGCGCCCCCGACCACCGCACTCTGTTTGTCTTACAAATTCATAGGGTGTGTCGAACAAACATTCAGCGCCAGCACCACCAAAGACTTCGATGGATATTATCCCTCCAGAATTAGCATTTCCAACGGACACTTCAGGCGACCCAAAAAAAAAAGTTTTTCTCACCCCCCTTCCGCAGCACCCGATGGCAAAGTCAACAATGAACCCCCTCCCCGGCGAGTGCGAAGAATAAGTTTATCCGCAGCCTGGGGCTGCTATCGGCTGGGCGACGAGCTCCTTTGATATTCCTCTCGGCCCATCAACGTGCTTCCGCAATTTAGGTCATTCCATTGCAAATAAAGCAGATAACCACATTCACCCACTTCCCGGCAGGGCCGTCGAGGGCGGGCCATTCAGATGAACTACTCCCGGCCGGCTACTGGGTTAGGACTCGCGCGTAAATAATTGAGGAGCGAGAAGCCGCCGCTGTGCGGCAGGCAATGTTTGTCTGCGATTTTACATTCCGCTGCACCAATTAGACGGCAGCGGCGGCAGCGTGGGTTCACTGCTCCTGGCAGGGACTTGTCAATGATAAATGATAGGCAAATCTGAAGTTGGCAGCTACTTACCTTTCGCGCAACGAGAGCGACTTCGGCTGAATGATGTGCGGCGCTGATTTGGGGACCGTGGGTCCCGGAACTGGAATCGGCATTGTTCGGTGCGGATGGGGTGGCACGACGATTACCGGCTCCGAGTCGACTCCGATTAGGTCCGTGGCCATGGTCATGTTGCTGCTGGCGGCCGGGGTAAGACCGATGGAGGCGGCCGAGAACCCGTTGCTTGCCGGTGTGGTGATTGTGGTTGACGAGTCGTCGTTGTTGCCGCCGCCGATGCTCAGGCACTCTTCCGGTTGCGGTGGGTAGTCTTGCAGACCGTTCACTGGGCCAGCTGCTGCATCTTCATCTGCCTCATAGTCGGCTTCTTCATCTTCATCTGGGAGCTGGGTGGCTACTGGCTCGTCAGCGACAGGACGTAGCTGGGGCTCTGTTTCATCTTCTTCGTCCGCATCGTCACCGTCGTAGTCGTTGTCGTCAGCGTGCTCCGGTGATGAGGAAGTTGGACCATTGCCACTGGTAATGTCGTCGCTAATGCCACCTGGCGGAAGTGGCTGCTCTTGATGTATCATCAACGGCATTGGAGGCGGAGTGCCCGCAGGCGACATCGGCAATGGCGGCAGAGGTGGCGGCGGTGGAGGAACTATGGAGAGCGGTGCACATGGTGGCGGAGTTGGCGGCGGTGAGGGCGACGATGAGCTCGGTGTCGTCTCCTCGGAATCGAGGACATAGTGCATGTTCGGCGGCAATGGAGGCAGCGGTGGCGGCATCACAGCTCGATCCCCATCGTCGTCGTCATCGTCGTCCTCGTCGTCCCCTTCGGTATCGGTCTGCAAGTCAACATCGTAACGAGAGGTTGGCACTTCTGGCAGCTGCGGCAGCGGGTGGTGGTGGTGGTGGTGATGGCCCGTGGACACCGACGACGGTACTGTTGGTATCGCAACCGGTATCGAGTGGGCAGCCGGTGAACTGGAGCTGGGCTTTTGTTCCGGGAGAGTCTGCGGCGGCGGTGGCGGGGGTGCTGGCGGCCTTGCAATCACCGTCGTGTCCACCTCCTCGATGTCGGAGTCAATTCCTTGCGCAAAGTCCATATAGAAGGAGTCGCGTGAGTCGCTCGACCCGCGACGCAGCTTCAGCGAGAGGTCCGGAGAGCTATCCATGGTTATCCCGAGGGCACTGTTCTCTTGTCTTTGGTTTCACTAATACTCTGGCTAACAAAATGAACACGTATTGGTAGAATTTATTAGACACTTCCTTCGCACTGATTTGCTTCTCTCACTCTCTTCTCTTGCGTTTGTCGCAATCACACTGATTCATTGAGCTTCATTCCGTTTTTTTTCGATCGTAACGCGCAGCGACAGCGACAACAACGACGACGACACAAATTTTCATCACAATTGTTATCATCCCCGAGGGGTGTGAGATGGCAGCGCGCACATTCGCACACACGCAGCGCGAGAGGGGCGCAATATTTGCGACGTAACCGAAAATTTAGTACAAACTTTCTACTACGACGACGAAGAGTTCTTCCTCCTCTCTCCCACTCACCGGAAAACTCCCGAAATCGGCACAGAAATGGGAAACAACGCAAAAAAACGAAAAACGAGATGTGCTGAGGGCGCGTCGAAGGGTGGGAAGCTTTACTACGTTTCGCCGCCGTGCGCCCGTGCACTAGCGATGCGACGACACTTGCACTCAATTTCACCTATTTCTAATTAATCAAAATTCACAGCGCCCACGGACACGGCTTAGACAGAATAATTTTCGAGGAAAATCAAAGCTAAAGCAGAACTCACTGTCTCTCAAAAAAAGAAAAGAAGAACGACTGGGGTTTGGAGCGAATTTCACTCCGGCAACGACCCTTCTGCGACAACACTCGCCCGAGGAATAGCGTTCCATCAGCGTCGGCGGCTGCTTCAGAGTTGGGCTCTCGCACAGCGGTAAGCAAAAGCGTCCTAGAGTACGAGCAAATACACGAGTACTACTCTCTCCCTCTCTCGTGGAATGTGTTCTGCAGGGTTGTGCGCTTTTTCGACTTTTTTACCGACTGAATCTTCAGCAAATTCCGAAATGTATCTACTCCCGAGATACTACGCCTGACACTGGAATGTTGTTAGATTCACTCACAGCCTCTGGGCGGTACACCCGCTCGCCAGTTGTGCGGGGAGAGGCACAGTTGTGGCGGAATTTTTTCGCGTCGCTGTCGTTGCCTGTAGTGATTCCATTCATAGAGCATTTCCAGTGGTTGGTGTGTATGCGCTTCCAGTTGTACAACCCTTAAAGTGCCCGTGGGTGGGGGGTGGGGGAGAGGGCGCTGATATGAATGAACCGGGAGTGTGTTTATGATTCTCATGGATGTGGGATGGGGTGGGGTCGGGTTGCCTAGCGACCGAGTTCATTTTGGATGCGCGCGCTATTGAGAATTGCTTGCAGTTCACTTGGATGCTGAGAGAAAGCATTAAAAAGCTATCTGACGCTTAGGGTTGCCAGATGTACAACATCGGTAAGGACTATAAGCCGAAATTGCAAGAAGGGTGGATTAGGCGATGTTTTGGCTCCTATAGCAAATTTTTAAACAGTTGCAACGAAAATTCTTAGAAAGAAAATCAGAGAGGAAAGATAGCTTTGGGATATGAACAATAAACTTACTTACTGTAACAGATGGTGTGCCTTGCGCCTTAAGTTATGGGTTAGCTATAAAGGTAAGATCTTCAGATATCTGCTTGCTTATCCGAATTTTGGCACGAATATTAAGTGAGGAACAGCGCTATTTTATCCTTTTAATCGACGAAGGAGACTTTCCTTTAAAGTTGCCGTGTTACAGACGCCAGCGCTGGGCGCCTTATTGACTCAGTTTCCTCTTCATTGGTGCAAGTTCTACAGGTGCGTGGGATATTCAAACCCTATGCCAGCGGTACAGTCTCCGGTCTGTTTAGATTCAACAGCGACTTGGTTCTTTTCAAATTCAACACCGGCTACACGACTCTCGATTTATGCTCTTTCGTCTATTTTTCATGTCTGTGTGTATAATTAAGAGTCATCACTTTTACTTTCCTTAACTCCCTTATCGCTGTTTAACGATTTTTTGCTCCCTTTGCATATCTTGATCAGTTTGGAATTCTGCTGAACTGATGAAACGGTTGACTCTCATGGCAGATGAACGTCGATCTTGCTCGTGAAGTTCCTCATTGGAGAATGCTGCTTCATTGATTGCTGGAAATTCGGGCTAAAAATAAGAGTTTTCTTAACAGATTATACGGAAGACCTTGCATCCAGTCCTCATGGCAGTCTTTGAACCACCGATTCTCAGGAATATCTTCATAGTTAAGCATTCATCTCTGGTCGAGAAGCGTGTTAGAAAAAATATCAGATAAAAGAATTACAAACTTCTCTCAATAGATGGAAAATTCCTCGTTGTCCGGTCAAAAAGATTGGGTTTTATTTGAAAAAGATGCTTCACAGTGAGGTTTCATTTTTAATAGGCTTTTTTGATACATCACGCGAGACTCCCATCAAACTGAACTCTCATTTCTGTTCAGTACCATTTGGCAAGATTAAGATCAAAACACCGTCATCACATTAACCATCTACATTACAAAAATTATATCCGAGGCATTCGGTTGTTTCGGAACTTATATTTTAAATGCGGCCGGGCAGTTACACCGACGCACACCCCCAACCTGGAGGACCAGGCCCTTTTTTATACCTCTTGGGCGGAGGTCGCACTTATAGGTTTAGAAAGTTGAGTTCGGATGAACAACAACCAGTACCCGGTGGCTACCAACGTGGAGGTACTATAAGCACAGTTGATGTGTGGGAAACAGTTACAACAGCTGGGCATCGCCAGGTTGATACCAATCAGTGCCTACCCTGTTCCCACATCACCCAGAGACGAGCTATACAGTGCCACATCTAGTTTTGGCATCCCTACCAAACTCGTCAGAAGGTCGGTAGCGAACTCACCGAGACCTTCGATGTCAAAAAAGGATTTAGACAAGGCGACGCGCTGTCATGCGACTTCTTTAACATCATTCTTGAGGGGATCGTGCGTAACTCACACGTCAACACCAGAGGCACGATCTTCCACAAGTCCGTTCAACTGCTAGCTTATGCGGATGACATTGACGTGATCGGCCGAACTCAGCGAGCCGTCAATGAGGCGTTTGCTAGCATCGAAGCGGAAGCGGCTAAAGTGGGATTGGTGGTAAACGAGGGCAAAACAAAGTATATGCTGTCATCAAAGAAGGACGCAGAACATCGACGTCTTGGACAGAGCGTCACTATGGGCAGCAGACGTTTCGAGGTAGTCAAGGACTTCGTCAACCTCGGCTCCGCGATAAACAGGGACTACAACACAAGTACCGAAATCAAATGCAGAATCACTCTTGCCAATCGCTGTTTCTTTGGGCTTAAGAGGCAATTGAGTAATAAAGCCCTCTTTTGAAGGACTAAGCTTGGTTTATAAAACAGCTTGATCATTCCCCTTATCTATGTCGCGGAAACCTGGACGCTACTAAAAGCGGATGAGGAAGCCCTTAGTCTTTTCAAGAGAAAAGTTTTGCGTGTGATTTTTGGTCCTGTTTGCGGTGATGACATCTGGAGAAAAAGATTCAGCGACGAACTCTGTGGGCTGTACAGCGACATGTGCATAGTCAAGCGTCTTCGGATACAACGCTTAAGATGGCTAGGCCATGTAAAGCGTATGGACACCACTACTCCGGCCCGAAAAGTCTTCGAATCTGACCCATTGGGACAACGCAACAGAGGACGGCCCAGGATAAGGTGGCGCACACAAGTGGAAAAGGACCTCAACCAACTTGGAGTGCGCAACTGGCGGCAGGTGGCGAGAGACCGTGCTGGCTGGAGAAGCATGTTGGTTGAGGCCCAGGTCCACCCCGGACTGTAGCGCTATCCGAAGAAGAAGAGGAAGATTACAAAAATTATTGTTCTGTGTTTTTAGTCAATTCGCGGAACTCGCGGTGCGCACAATCGACGTAGAGCATTATTCGCAAATTTATCGCACCAAGAACGCAAGATTTAAATTTGGCGCCATTCGAATTGTCATTGTTTGACATTTGAACAATTATTATTGTTTGTTAGTAGAAGGTATAAGGTTAATAAAAATGTAGCGCTACACGAATGAACAACGCATTCTCATTGTGAAATTGTTTTACCAAAATGTTGAAAGTTTTGCGGCTACAGTTCGCAAATTGAGATCAATTTGGGTTTACAATAATGCTCCAAAAGAGTCAACTGTAAAGCGATTAATTGAAAAATTTGCTGAAACTGGGTCTGTAACTGATGTAAAGACAACAACGCGCTTTCGACCAGGTGGATCGACCGAAAATATTGCAGCAGTACGTGATGATGTCGCTCAAACTCCATCCAACTCAATTCGACACCGAGCTCAGCAAATTGGTGTTTTCAAATCCACTATGCAGCGAATTTTGACGAAAGATTTGCATCTTCATGCATACAAAGTTTTAATAGACTCTGGAATTCGAGCCAGCTGACCATGCACAGCGAAGGGAGTTCGTTAATTGGGTATAGGAGAGACAACATAATATGCTAATTTTGCGGATTTAATCATCTTAAGTGACGAGGCCCATTTCCCATTTCTTGATGGCTTCGTCAATAGGCAGAATTGTCGCACTTGGGGTGAGGAAAATCCTCAAGTGATTCACAAGAAGAAAATGCATCCTCAACGTGTCACTGTGTGGTGCTGGAGGAATCATTGGACCTTGCTCAGGTCAAGCGCAAACAGTCCTTGGTGTTCGGCATCGTGAAGTGATAACCAATTGTTTCGTGCCTAGAATTGAAGGAATGAATGTGGAGGAGATGTGGTTTCAAAAAGACGGCCCCACATCTCATACTGCCAGAGAAACAATTCTATTGCTGCATCAGTCATTTTCCGGTCGTGTTATTTCGCGTTCAGAATTGGCCGCCTAGAACGTGCGATTTAACACCATTGGACTTTTTTTCTTTGGGGTTTTTTTAAGTCAATGGTTTATGCGAATAAGCCGACGACGACTCAAGCCTTAAAAGAGGAAATCAGACGCTTCTTCTTCTTGTGGCGTTACAGTCCGGGTAGACCTGGCCCTCAACGAACATGCTTCTCCAGCCAGCACGGTCTCTCCCCAGCTGCCGCCAGTTGCGCCACAGTTCCACTTGTGTCCGTCACCTTATCCTGGGCCGTCCTCTGTTGCGTTGTCCCAATGGCTCATACCATCCATACGCTCTACATGGCTTAGCCATCTTAAGCGTTGTGTCCGAAGACGCTTGACTAGGTGCATGTCGCTGTACAGCCCATAGAGCTCGTCGTTCAATCTTTTTCTCCAGATGCCATCACCACAAACAGGACCAAAAATGGCACGCAAAACTTTTCTCTTAAAAAGACTAAGGGCTTCCTCATCCGCTTTTAGTAGTGTCCAGGTTTCCGCGCCATAGAGTAGGACTGGGATGATCAATTTGTTATATAAAGCAGGCTTAGTCCTTCGAGAGAGGGCTTTATTCCTCAATTGCCTCTTGAGCCCAAAGAAACAGCGATTGGCAAGAGTGATTCTGCGTTTAATTTCGGTACTGGTGTTGTTGTCCCTATTTACCGCGGAGCCGAGGTTGACGAAGTCCTTGACTACCTCGAAGTTTCTGCTGCCTAGTGTGACGCTCTGTCCGAGACGCCGATGTTGTGTGTCCTTCCTTGATGACAGCATGTACTTTTGCCCTCATTTTCCACTTGACCCATTTTAGCCGCTTCCACTTCAATGCCAGCAAACGCGTCATTGACGGCTTGCTGTGTTCGTCCAATCATGTCAATGTCGTCGGCGTAAGCTTGCAATTGAACTGACTTTTGGAAGATCGTGCCTCTGGTGTTGACTTGTGAGTTACGCACGATCTTCTCAAGGATGATGATAAACAAGTCACATGACAGGTCGTCGCCTTGTCTAAAACCTTTTTTGACATTGAAGGTCTCGGTGAGTTCGCTCCCAACCTTGGCGGAGCAGCGAGAGTTCTCCATCGTCGCCCTACATAATCTGACGAGTTTGGTAGGAATGTCAAAACTAGATATGGCACTGTAGAGCTCGTTTCTATGCACACTGTCATATGCGGCCTTGAAATCGACGAAAAGGTGGTTAGTGCCGATTTGCATTTCTTGGGTCTTTTCCAGGATCTGCCGTAGTGTGAAGATTTGGTCGATGGAAAATCGGACGCTGCATTACCACAGCATTTATGCAAAACGGTCATTGGAAATTTTATTAAAAGATCGCGTATGTGCCAGCAAAGCCGCGGCGGCCATCTGGACGACGTGTTATTCCACACATAACCTCATCCTGTCTACTTTACGATATAATAAAGAATTCACGATTTTTTTTTCAAATATCTGCATTTTATTTAAAATTTGAATCTTGCGTTCTTGTTGGGACACCCTTTAGAAATCGATGCACGGGAAGCTTTTGGTTGTGTGGCACCCACAAGTCAATACTAGAAGCACAGTCTTTGTGATTGGATGAACACAGCACAACTACTAATGATACGTTATCTGGGACTGAAACTGAAGTCATCGAAATGAGGCTGCTGATAATCGCCCAAAAAACAAATTCATCGAGCAAAGACGTACAATTTCGGCTTCTTTAGTACCGCAGAGCACCGCAATGGGCTCAGCTGTGAAGCAGTAACCACAACTGTCAAAATGCAGAACTCCCAGTAGGCCCCCACAACAACCCAACTGTGTATTCAAAGCTTAAGGACAATTGAGCTTGAAGTATGGGGATTCAGTGCTTCGGAACTTTGATTTTGAGACTCGTGGACCCACCTGCAGTCTCTTTTACTAGACTAGGAGGGTATTTAAAATCACAGACATGCTCGACAATGAGAAGAGGATTCACCGGCACAGAGATCAAAAACTCACAGACGCCAGGAAGCTCTGTCTCGATGACTGCCCCAGCAGAGTGTTCGGTACCGTCAAAGTGGGGAAAAAGTAAAGTGCATCCAACTTCAGAGAATGGAGAGAGGGTCGTAAAACAAAACCACGAACTTTCAGTTAACTTTATTGGTTTCTTGTATTCTTGACGTAATATTAATGCAAAGATACAGAGAAGGCAATGTTTCACTATCAGAGTTAGGTTTACAGTTAACCAGATATAAAATATTTAAGCTAGGTATGTATGTATATATTTATATTTGTAGGTGTGTATTATATATATGTATGTATGTATATGCGTATGAATTGAGAAATGTAAGTATGCTGGGGTAGCAATAAATAACAAGTCTGTCCGTCGACGGGTCTCCTCACACAAGACTCAGTCTGCTGTTGGTCTTCCTCAGCTGCGCCCGCCACGGTATGATGTTGTCGCTGTCCGTCTCTGGCTCCTGGCTCTTGTTGTTGTCGTCGGGCGATTCTGCGGGCTTTTCGCTGCAATTCGTGCTCGCGCTCATGACTTGGTAGTCGGATTCGTTCTCCTTGTTGTCCTTGCTGTTGTTGTTGCTGTCAACGGGGAGGGTCTTCTGATCGTAGTTGGATTCTGTGCAGTAGGAGGACATGCTGATGTTGTCGATAGACACGGCTTTGTTTTTCATTCGCCAGCTATCCGACACCCGGTTGCCCTCCTCAACTCGAGGTGTGTATATGGTGGATCTGAAACGAGACCGATTAGATATTGTGGGATCGGTTGGTCGGAGGGTGGGAGGTGGCATTACTTCAATTTGTTTTCTGCCTCTTCACGTCTGGCGAGAAGGTCTCTCTTCCACTGCGGTATTTGGGAAAGGCGACGATTCTCCGCCTCACGTGCCATCCGCTCCTCGAACTCCTTCTTGGCGCGTTCGGCGGCCTTCTTTGCCAGCATCTGTCGCTTCCAGTCGGGTATGACGTTGCCGGCTTGGTCCTTCTCGGGGATCTGCAATTGAATCTTTGAAATAGTATGAAAGCTCCGCAATGGATTGGAAGAGTGCACGACAAATTCTCACCTGGTCCACAAAGTTACTCGCGTTGAATTGTCTCGATATCTCGGAGTAGTGCTCTTGGTCGTGTTTGTCGGCCAGGCGGGCTTTCTCCACTTTCATTTTCTTGATGCCTGAGATGTCCTTTGACATCTTCAGTTCAGCGATGAGGTCTGTCTTGAGGAAAGTCTCCGTTGTGGACGACAGACACTGCATGCTGAAGCTTCTGGTTGGGGCGGCGAATGATTTCTGCATGATTTTCGTTTCGGTCCTTCGAAGCTGTGCGGAAGGAGGAGAATGAATTTTGCGTTTTTAGGCTGCATTTTGGATTTCGTTACCTGAACACTGTTTAGATCTTGAATTGATATTGCTGAGAGGGGCTGGTGCTGCTTTCTGGTCGCTGTGTCCTGATGGGATGGTACTGCCGGTGTGGCTTTGTTAAGGGTTAGATTGTTGTTGAGTCCCGGTAGTGGAGGTGCGGGCATAGGGGGTGGCGGGGGTGGTTTTGGAGGTTCAGGACCACTTGTGTGATGGTGTGAAATTTGTATTTGCATATAATCCTCCGTATCTGTGGATCTGGAAGAGAAAGGTTTTTTTCAAAATTTGATTGAAATAAATGAAAAGCCCCCATAAAAATATTACTTAAATTGAAATGTGTGTTTGGTAGTTTTATACAATTGTTGCTTTGCATGCTATAATAGAGGATTTATCGATCACATCGATTTATTCGCTTTTTTCCAAGTCTAAGGCTTTCTCAAAAGGAACAGAACAACGTGTAAATGGTGGACCAACCATGATGCACGTCAACTTTTTTTGCCCAACTAAATTTGACATTTCATTGTTTTAGTGTTTGATAGGTTTAACAATGCAGATGTACGCAAGCGAAATGCTGAAGCCGTTTACGAAAATAGCTGTTAAAGCTAAAATGTGATTTTTTCGTCAATAATCGACCAAATATGTCCACAATCGAGACACAAGCAGTATTGCCACATTTGAGCAAATGAAAACCAATGAGTGACTGTTAAAAAGCAGTGTGTGAAGAGTGACTGTTTTGTGTGGTTTATGGGCTGGCGTCGTCATTGGGCAGTACCTGCGTCAGCTGTTTAAACTAGTGTTTGCCAAAAAGATAATGGCTAAAAAATCACCCTTTGTTATTATGTTTTTTAAGAATTTAAATACTAAACTCAAGACGTAAACAGTAACAACAGGACCTCTCGGATGACATTTGCTTAAAACGTACAAATCAAAGAAAATCGTTGTTAATATTAAAAAATTTAAAAATAATTCACGATATTGTAACTACTTGAGAGCCTCGCAGAGACAGTAAACGTGCATTCTTGTCTTAGCACCATGGAGGGAGAATAAACATATTAGCCCCCCTGATGGTTTCTCTTTTTTTTTTGTTACAGTTCTTCAAATATAAAAAGGCCTTCTTCAAAAAAACGACTTCAATTAAAAAACCGGCCTAGTGGTTGAAATGAAAAATCTGTTGGCAGTGTCTAAAGTTCAGAAGTAGGGTACTTAAAATAAACTGAGTAAACTGTATAAATGTATAAAATGTTGCCTTTGATGAATGTTAGCAATAAATAAGGAATTAGGAATAATGACTTTTTTGTGTTTCTTTTCCTTATTTAGCAAAAATTCGTCCAGGCGAACCTAAAGCATCCTCTCGTATACCGCTGTTCACAGTATAAATACAGATTCAAAAAGCACAATTGAGATTCATGATTGAGCAAAATGTCAAAAAAAACTGTTGTAATCAGGTTTTTAAACAAACAAATTATAAATGATTTTCAAAACAGTTTGAAGAGGCTGGTCACCGTGGCATAGTGGTAAGTCCGTCGACCCACACGCAGAGGGTGTAGTTTCGATTTCCGGACGGGACATCTCGCGTTTTTTCATGGGACCATCTGGGGGAAGACCCCGGAAAACGAGTACAAGGGATGACTCTCCCGAAAAGGGATCAATACTGACGAATCCAAAAATTTCCTCCCAACCAAGATTTGGAATTGTCACAATGGACGAAAACAACTCGGAGAAGAGTTAAACATTTTGAGTTATTCAGCCATCACTTAGCACGGAAGGCACTATGTGCTGAGGATGACTAAAGTCAATCTACAGTATTATGAATCGATTCAAATTTTAGACTTTGTATGATGGTGTAACACACTACAAAATAAATGCCATTGAAGAACTTATTCCAAAATAAGAACGACCCGAAGCGTAGCAGCAAAGTTGTCAAAACCTGGTTTAATGGGAATAGCGTAACAATTTGAATTCGCTGTACATGGCAGTAGAGGTCACATGGCGTATTCTATGAGTGGGATTGACAGCTTTATTAACGATATTCGAAAGTAACGCAACAGCTTCTTCTATTTTCTCTTTCTATGTTTTTAATATTGTTTCTCATTTTCTATGTTTGTCCTAATGAAAAGATCTCATGTTGCTAGCGAAACATTTCGTGGACGTCGAGTCCTGCACCTGTGGTAGTGTCAACTTAGTTAGCAAGGCAACCGGTCCTTGGTTAGACGATCCCAAGTCAGAGTAATCTATTTGCGCAGCTCGGCAGGATACGATATTCTGGTACCACGGAATATTATGGCGAAACATAGTTTCAGACTGGCAGTACAGTGGGCCCTCTTGTGGGACTATCGTTGGGCGTTGGTTTAAATAGAAATCACGGGGAGAGCTGGGAGCCATCTGATCTTATCTCTTTCTCTCTATTCACCTAAGTTTTCCCAGGTCATATGGTTGTGGAGACCCAACTTAAAAAGTCTATGCGCCTTAAGTTCATCACAATGTATCTTTCATCACAATGGAAGATTCGTCCGTTATCACTCAAATTAAAGGACCTTTCGAGCCGAATTTAATTTCAACTTTACATGTTTGTTACATGTAAAGATCTCATGTTTATATTTTTGTTTTGTTGAATAAAGAATGCCATCTAATTGAAGTCATCCGTTTTAAGCAAAATCCTTAACTTGCATACAGTCAACTCATATGGGATGCTTTAGTTTTGTCCCAAACTGTATGCAACACCAGATTTGCTAAGAAGTTAAGTCCCAACTTTGAGCCAACTGTACAACGAGGCAACTCATTTAGAGTCGGCAAAATTCTTGTTTACTAAGTGTCCACATTTGTAGAATCTATTATCGATACATACTGACTGACTCGAACTGCAAGCGATTTTCAGGCGGCTATAATTTTCAAATCGTTCACAACAGTTAGCTGAAGTTGTAACATATGACTGAAAATTGTATTGCTTACAAGTTTTGTAAAGAGACTGACATTGTTGAAAAACTTTTATCCGCGGTGGAATTTAAAACATGATTGCTTTATAAAAAACAGTAACATCGGCAAAAGTGGTTCGGAAAGTGATCGCTCGAATTGAGCGAAATCCGCGACGAAAAATGGCTCATGAGCTTAACATATCCTTGAAACAGATGCAACATATACTGAAAAATTAGATTGGGCTCAAGCCATTGAAGTTCCAAACAGCACACAATCTTACACCGCAACAGAAGAAAGTTCTAATCGAAAGAGCGAAGGAGTTGCTACACTTGCACGAAAGTGTTGAGTTGCCCAATTCGTTTTTTATTTTTTCGATGAGTCACCATTTGTTATCGAACAATAACAAAATTACCGAATTGACTTGTCAGAGAGGTCCTTTGGAAATTTACACCTTCGGACGGTCATCAGCAAGCAGACAGCACCGATGGTGATTGTTTGGGCCGCCCTAAAAAACCGATGGTCGGTCATCGCTAGTATTTTTCGATCGGGGCGTCAAAATTAGTGCGACCGCATACCATGAAACTGTCTTAAAGATGGTATTGAAGTCTTGGGCAAACAATCATTTCGTTCTGAGACCGTGGACATTTCAATAAGACTCTGCACATTCTCACAAGGCGTACACCATTTACGCAAGAAAAATATTTAATTTTACGTAATTTTTGTTTCACTTTGGAATCACTGTACGGTGGCCACAATTTGTCCACTTCGGGATTAATAAAAAATAAAATTCGTTTGGTCAAATGATAGCCACTAAAAGTATGGACGTGTTGCTGGAAAATTTACGTACAAATTTCGCAAGTCATGTAATTTGTTTTGGAATCATTGAGAATGTATTGAAAGTTATAGAATGTCCTACGACGTACTTGGTACCTAACTGCGTGAGCGACTAATTCAATCCAAAACTAGAATTCACGGATAAGCGCTAAAAGAAATATTATCCAGCCGGAAAGGTCAGTCATTTGAATGCGACAATTCTCCAGAATTGACTAACAAAACACTATCAGCACTAATTCCTTGCATTTAAGAAAAAAACTACCAAATGACACACTCAGTACTTCCGGTTCACATGTGTGCTGCACAAAAAAAAACCAAAATATCATAGAATGCAAAACCACTCACAATCTACTCTTCGCTCCCATTTGAAAATATTTTTTTTCTTCACCCGAAAACTATTCCAACAATTCACGTAAATAGACCGAACGGAACTGGAGCAAGTCGAACAATGTTCGAAAAATTAAAATAACTGCACGTTACGCACACATAGGCACCGATTAGCACTCTAATGCATTTCTCCGTAATCCCCACCGTTTGTTTTTTTTTTTTTGTTTTGTGGTACCGCCGATGACCAAGCATAATTTCGTTCTACCTTAAGAGAGAAAAAAAAATATTCCACTCACCTTGCAGACGATGTACAGGATCTTTTGTCACTTATGCTCTTCAGATACTCCGATGGCTTGATCAGATGCGTGACACCATCCTGTGAGTTATTCGGGAAGCTGGGCGGAACGAACGGCAACACCAACTGCTTGTTGACGAGATTTGGTCCTCCGGGACGGCCACCAGCACGATCGTATCCTTGTGCCGAGTAGTTGCAGTGCTGCTCGTTATAGTCGCTCTCCGAGCACGCGTAGCTCTGCGATATTATTCCTAGTCCGGGCGTATGATGGCTGTGCTGGTGCTGCTGCTGCTGGTACGCGGCTTCGAATGTGGCCGCAGAAGACGACTGCACCGTTGAGGTTCCATTAAGAAGCTTGGCTTTCTTGTTCGCTGAAATTGAACCAATTTATGGATGAAAACCATCTGAGTATGTCTGTGCCGTTTACTTAAACACTAAAGTGTACCCATGCCGCACGGCACAAAATATACAATTTGTAATTACGGACGTTAAATTGGCTTAAGCGGTCGTTTCTTGGTGAGCGGATGTTGGGGTGGGGGGGACGGCAGCAAAGCGGTAAGCTGATTCGAAAGGTGTTTGCATGTGTGTGTGTGTGTGTGTGTATGCCTGTGTGTGTGGTGAACATTACTGTTTTCGAGTCGTCTTTCATGCAGACAGACAGACAGCGGTGAACAGAATTAATTGCAGTGCGATGTTCAAGCCAGATGCGGATATGGTTGTGGTCAATTATGTAGACTGATATTTTGAGGTCGTTTAACTCTCTGATGAAGAGATCGATGGAGATAGAGAGTTGGATAACAAATTAGTCGTTTTTGTCGATTTGCCCCTCTGGGGGGAGGGGAAAAAGTAAAAGTTGAGCGACAGGGCTTACAGAGGCGAGCAGATGCGCCGCCGGGCAGAAATTGTGTCAAATGGAAGCGGATAAGGTGACAAATCTATCATGGATGATGCGATGCGATGCGACGTGATGCATACAGGCTGAAATTTGATATAAGCGAAATGTAACAAAGCGTTTGGTTATTTAAGTCCTCAGTTGCGTATGCTGCTCTGGCGGCTGAAAGCCGCTGGATTATCTGATGCGCTGTGCTTGCAGATGACTGTCTGACTGCATAACGTCTTTGTACAGAGGGCTATGTATTGTAATCTGTAGGCAAATGCATCCAGCTGATGCGGTAAGAATCGAAGTGTTGTCGCCAAAGTTTCTAAGGAACTATACCTTTCACTGCCTAGACGTGAGACTTAATGGCGGGGACTTAGGGCTTTGTTGCGTGTCAGAACAGTTGCCAACGCTTGATGATTATACAAATATACAGTGTAAATTTGTTGAATGACTGTATAGACATGAATGTCGTCTTAATGAATTCATTTCATGCATTGAAGCGATGTGGGAACCAATATTTAAATAAACATGTGTACGCTAGACCACGTTACATTACTACATAACACGATATTTGCATATATAGCTTAGGTCTAACTGCATAGTCAGATGTCACCCCTTCATCTGAGAAATTTGTCTGTACCTCTCAGGAACTTTCTTTTTGAGCGAAGACAATTGGAAGATGAAGAAAGGTATACAGTCTTCACTTCTTAGACCCTTTTTTATTACCCATCACTCATCCAGATAAAATTTCTCTCGACAGATTACCACCCCTAGCCTCCTCTGATCACTCTGTCGTATCAGCTTATTTCACCAACTCAAGCGACACGCTCGGACTCAAAGAACTGTCTAACTATAAGAAACTCCCAATTGGAGTGGAATCAGCAACTTTTTTGGGAATTTTAACAGGTCATTGTCTTTCTTCGATGGAGACGTAGATGTCGCCGTCGATGCGATCACAAATGTCATTGGGTATGAACTCCTTCATTCATCATAGAGTGGAGGCTATTAAGCCCTAGGAAAAGGCGGGGTGTGACTCAGGCTTATAGGTTGAGAAAATTCAGTTCCCAGAATTACAAGGCCATCACTTTCAAGGAAAGAAGAAAACGCTTGAGACGACTTTGATCAGGCATGTAAAAATGTCTTATGACTAGAAGTTGAGGCAGTAGCGAAACTTGTGATCATTCGTGGGACACATTCTACACACAGCCTCCTCCTTGACCCCGACGCTAGGTTACAATGACATTCTAGCCGTCATCTCTTCAGACAAAGCAAATGCTGCCAGATTGCACTTCATCTCCACTTGTATTTGGGAATGTAAATTTTACCCTGAGATCAATCCGCTTTCGCACTCGTATAGTTGCTTGTGGTTCTTAAGGATCTCTACGTGCAGGAATCCGCTGGTCCGGATGGTAAACCTCATATTCTTACGTTTTTTTGGTTCATGTCACTCCTCTTCGACAGTGGAGTTGGAACGACAACGTATGTGAAGCAATGAAACTCAGTACTGTCTACTATCACTCATTTTCAAAACAATCAGCCATTATACACAAATATCGCTTGCGTCATTGATACCAGAAAACTTTGGGTTTGTGTATCAAATCAATCCTTGCATGGAACGATCATCTCTAAAAGGTCGCCGAAAATCCAGCGAAATACCTAGATTACTTTCTACGATGCCAAAAAACTTCACCCCCTCAAAGTTGCCTTAAGCCTATATACGCCCTAGCTTGAGTTCAATGCTTCTTTCTGCTCTGGTGCTGTAAAGACCACTCTTTTCCTGCTGTATAGAATTCAAAAGCGAGCGAAAACCGGCATAATGAACAAAATTGAAAAGTCTCTCTGTAAATACCAGCGAAATGTCTCGTCTTTACTGAAATTTGAAGCTCATATGAATTTGCTAGCAACATCCTTCACTTCGTGGTCGCCTTTGTTTAGTGGGTATGTCCGTCGATCCACACGCCGATGGTGCAGGTTCGATTCCCGGACTGAACACGTAGCATTTTGAGCGGCACCACCTCTTTAATATTTTAATTGCTTATAAAATGTCGCGGGTCGGAGTCGGCAAAAAACTGTAAGTTCATCCACCTGCGAGACGCGCAGTTGTTGAAAACACAAGGCATTGATCCCTTTTCGGCTACAGCTCAAAACTTTCTCTCTCTCTCTCTCTCTCTCTCTCTCTCTCTTCGTCAATTTGGACAACGCGTTCCTATAGGCCATAAAAGGCGCCCTGGACAAATAAGACTTTCACTCACGCACAAAAGGTTTCATTTTCCCTTACAACTATGTTACATTTTCTATTCAAAAATTAGGTTACATAGAAAGTCCTCTCCTTGCTTATCTGATGGTATTCAACGAATACATGTTTGAAGGGCATACATATCAGGCTAAATTTCTGGTAAAAGCAGCTAAGTAATTTGTAGCTCGCGGTTTGAGTTATACCGATCTGAAATTGAGCGAAATACCTGAAGAAATACGCTATTTGATGATGAGTGGAGACGCTAAACGTCAAACATATGACAGTTTGGAGTCATTTGAAATATGAGCCCTACCCACGCTAAGAAGCTCGATATTTGGGTGATACATGAATTAGCACAAAGAAATGTAAATGACTGAATAACCATCAGGAAAGCATTGCTGAAGTGGAACGAAATGGAACCATTTTTGAAGTGATTCATTACGGGCAATAAAAAAAGATTAAATGTGAGAATAATCAAATGCCGCGAGTATGGTCAAAGTCTAGTAACCGATGGCAAATGACTTCAAGGCCTGGTTGATTGGCAATCAAGGCTATGTTGAGTGTTGAGTAAGATTGGAAGGAAATTGTCTATGAGCTGCTGAAACGTTGTTAAGCGGTCAACTCAATATTCTACTGTCTACAACCCGTCCATTGAAATGGAGCAAACAAGAAAGATGGACCAGGGGTTGTCTTGCATCATGAAAGTGTATAGTCCAGACATATCTTAAGTGGTTGAGAAGCTATGATGCCCGGACCTTGCTCTAATTGCCCTTTGATTAGGTGTCTGCAAAACTCTATTGATGGTGAAAAAGTGGCCATTGAAAATCACTTAGGCAAGTTTTTTGCAAATACACCAAAGAAGTTGTACACTCTTACACGGAAATTGGCAAACAAAAAAAAATAAACGAAAATGTTTTTTTCTTAAACGTCCCAAATCCGCGGTAACTATATACTAAGCTACCACTAACTGAATAATATAGTTATACAACTAGAATATGTTAAACCTACCGAGTTACAAATTCAACCGAAATTCAAATTCATTGTAAGTTACATCACAAGATCCAATCAGCTCACTCCGAGTTTCTATATGCAAATATGTACATAGATCCGCAAAAGCATGAATAATATGCGACATCACAACTATGCCCGCGCTATACTCTCGCCAAAATAAAACTTGTTGATGAAAATTTTACAACTTTGGAGTCTAATAACTCTGAAGTCTAATAACTCAACAACAGCCCAATTGAGGTGGTTACACCTTGTGGAGCTTCAGTCCGGGGTGAACCTTGGCCTCAACCAAAATGCCTGGGCTGGAGAGCCAGCATCGCTAGCTGCCACCAGTTGCGCACTCCAAGTTGGACTTGGGTTACACCTGAAAACGTCAAAAAGTACACAAAATCGTTTTTGTGAATCTCAAAGTGAAATTGCGTGATATAGTTGACACCATAAGAATATCAGAAGGCAGTGTGTACACTATTTTGCATGAACATGTGTCCATGAGAAAGTTGTTTTCGAAATGGGTGCCAAATGGACCAAAAACAACAACGTATCGATGATTATGGGAGCAGTTTGAAGCTGTTTCGCCAGAAGTAACAGAAGTTTCTGCTTCGGTATATGACAATGGATGAAACATGGATCCACAATTACACTCCAGAGTCAAATCTGCAGTCAGCGGAGCGGATAGCAGCCGGTGAACCACACTCAAAGCGTTCAAAAACACAAAGGTCGGCTGGCAAGCTTATCGCATTCATATTATAAGATGCGCACGGAATTTTATTCATCGATATCTTGAAAAAGTCAAACGGATCAACAGCGAATACTACACGGCATTATTGTTGCAGTTGAAGGAAGAAATTGCAAAAAAACGGTCCCATATCAAGAAGAAAAAATTCTCTTCCACCAAGAAAATGCATAGTGTCACGAGTCGTTGGATACCATGGCCAAATTGCACGCATTGGGCTTTGAATTGCTTGAAGGTGATCGCCGAAACTGAAGCCTATTTTGAGGCCAAAAAAAAAAAAAATAGGAATCGAAATGATAGAGCGGCCTGGGACTGATTGTATCACTTTTGGTTAGTCCTGGGACTTATTGAGTGATGTGTTCAATGCAGAACGTGGTGATCAGTATGAATGACAACAAAACGGAAGACCGACTTCACCATATCCTTGGCACTTTAACTTCCCGACCATGCCAGTGTTCGCTTTACAGAAACAGAACTTGGATACAATTTTAACATACGCTCGGTTTCTGAACAACTTAAGAGAAGGAAGCTGAGCGCACGTGAACCGAGAACTGGACACATCCTTCCTCCTATTTAGGCAGTTAAAGTCATAGAAAGTGTAAACACTTAATGGAATAATCTGGATACATTCAGTATAGAAAGGTAGTTTTGGCCTTACATTAGTCCAACACGAACCATAGACCTCAACAGTCTAGGGAACAGTGATGTGTGTCTGATCACAGACACTGTTTGCCGGGAAAGCATGTTAGAAGGTAGGACTTAACACTGACTTCTGAATGAGTTTGTTGAGGAGGTTCCTCTCTATCCCGAAACCTAAACGTCTTTTACAACAATGAAGAAGCACGCGAGCGGGAACTGCTTCTACTACAATCTAGACCGAAAAGGCTAGGTGCGTAGATTGTTTGTGCTGGTCCTTCAGAATCCTTTGGAAACAAAATAAATATCCTTTCAATTCTATCCGCCACAATTAGTATGTTTCCTTTGGGAATTCTTGATCTTTATCATTCTGACATCAGACATCAGCTAGCCGCGCACATGCGTAGACTACACAGCTTTCAATGTGAACGAGTTCACATGACAACTCAACATAGCGATTAAAAGTCTTCTAATTGTAATATTTTCTTGCCATGCGATTGTAGCAAAATAAAGTGACACTTGCAGCGACACATGTGATTTTCTATTTGCTCATAATTTATTAGCAAAAAGTTTTATACATAAATGCACCCATGTGCGAATTATTGCGAGTACACAAGATGGCGTTCGCTTGCAAAAGATGGCGCCAATTGCATGTTGTGTCTGAACTTGGAAGCGGTTACCTGTTTCATTGGAAAGGTGTGTCATTTATCAGCAATAGCTACTGTGCATCAGTGTCTGTTTTAGACAACAACATTGTTTTTTGTCTTTTTCAAAATGTTCGGATTTGTCTTAAATAAACAGCATTTGCGGGAGGTTTGGATTTTCCTTTTTTAAATCGAAGCTGAAGCCAATTGAATGCTAGTAGAAATTTATGGTGAATCTGTTCCGACTGATAAATCATGCAGAGAGTGATTTGGACGCTTTAAAAGTGGTGATTTTAGCGTTGAAGACAAAGAGGGATCGAAATGTTAGAGGGGGTCGGACTGATAATATCCTTCTTTAAGTAAACTTTGTTGATGAATAAAGTTGAATTTTGTCTAGAAAATGTGTTTTTATTGCTTAGTCCCGGGACTTATTGAGTGATGGAAAAAGAGAATTCTGCTTTTTGCCAAATTATGCTCAGACATGTTTGGATTATTTTTTCAAGAAGGCTTAACGTCTTAGAGACTTTTTTGGATTCACAGAAGCGGCTTTTCGATCAGACGCCTCATTTTTTCAACTGACATGTTGTTTTTATAATTTTGAATAGCAGTAACAACTGTATTCCTATTAGATTTTAGCGATTTTTATACAAGTCAATACTGGGTGTGCTGGGTGAAACTTAAAAATACTTTTTTGGACCAAAATACATGCAAATATGTCCGACTCCATGTTGACTATGTTAAGCACCAAATAGAAATGACATGAAATTAAAAAACAATGTATGCATTCCCAACACTACACGAAAGAAGCATTTGGTTGATTTGTCCGTCAATTTGGAAGGGAAAGGCGTCTGGGTCATAGTCAGAAGCCAAAAGTGTTAAAAACAACTTAATTTTTTAATTTTTAATCTCACTTAAAACTAAACGCAATTTTTAAATAACTTTCGTGTTGATGTTGTTTTGTGATTCACTGTGCATATGTGTATATAAAGGTATAGGTTATAAACATAAAATGGTGTAACTTACACATGTTAGTGAATAAAATTTGAAAAAAAAAAATGAAATCAGACTAAAATTTGTCGAAAGTTGACACAACTTACTTAGAAATTTACCGACAAGCCCAAGATTCAACATATTGGCATGCACACTTAGAATACAAGTTAGATACAACAAACAATTGTTACAAAAAAACAAAACAGGTACACATATAGTTTCACTGCTCCTCAATTTTACACTGCTTTCTTCACTCGAACACACCTGCTAAACTCGCTACAGATAATTAGAAACATTGAATGCCTGTCATGCACTTAGAAGGGGAAACACAGTTAGCTCAGGTTTGACATGTTGCCGCACTTGTTACTCGATCAGGATCCGTTCGCATGCAGAACTGGAGGGGAGTCATGCATCAAAAAACGACAGAGAAATACCTCGCAACTTAAAACAGGACAAAATCCTCGACTCTTCACGGATCCTCCACTTAAATGTCATTTTCATCTGTCCATATCAATTTGCAGAAAAAAAAACAAACAAACAAGAATTTCACAGCGCACAGCTTCCCCGCGGGGATCGTTAATCACTTACACAGAACTGAGAAAAAATCTAGATTGTGAAGCCACACAAAACTCATATTCACGTCACCGCCGCCGCCGTAGTCCTTCTTGCTGGTCTCTGCCCCGGTGTGGCATACGTTCGAGCAGTTCACTTCGAACTGTGCAACTGAACAAATGTCCGCCGATAACTGTTCCCAAAATTCCCCGACGCGCAACTGAAAGTTTTTCAGCTTCCCAATCGTCTTTCTAACGAACTATAATCTGTTCACAGCTGCTGCTCGCCACTGGCTCGTGCAAAGAAAGTTACCAAGCAAGATCCAGATCGATCAAATTAAGGAGCTTCGATGGAATTCTCATCGGATTGGACATTGAAGCGAGTGAACTTAGCCACAACTAGGCGGCTTATCCTCCTTTTGGGTGCCCACCACAGCGGATGATGGCTGTGCGGCGGCGGCAGCGAGATTTTTCCTGCATTTCTCGCCGATTGTGAACGCCGCTGCGAGGGTAATTGATTGTTGGTCGTACGGGATTTCGTAACCTCAAGATATGGCAACAACAACAACAGCGGAGCTGTGGGGTCTCTGACACTGTTATTGAATCTTCGCTGGCCGTGTGCGTTGAGGAGGAAGAGAGAACAAACCGGCGATGGTCCATCAGTGGGGACACTTTCATTTGTCCAAACGTTCGCAAGACGTTTGGTAACTTTCTATTATTTTGTCGGATTGCAATTAGATACGAGTGCAGCGCACCAAAAGTAGGCTTGACCCACTGTCACGCGATGGCGATTCAGATGAAAAGACTCTTTTGTTCCTAATGCAAGACGATTGAATCGTTTCTGTTTTATTTGATGACAAATTCAAAAACATTGTGAATTGGCCTCAATTTGAATCAGAGAAATGTTTGTGGTTATTGATTAGGATCGGCACTAATTTTTTCTATTTTTTAAGACATTTTTGACATGGCTTTCGGTGGGTATTACAGTGTAATAGCTACTGTACGTCAAATAAAAGTAGAAACTATTGGTTCTCCCACATCCTTTTTGTTTTATTTTCGGTGAACAGTTTAAAGCCAAAAGCGCAAATTTATAGTCGGTCTTCATTAAGCACCTTAAGTCCCTCCTACTTAACACCACTCTTGTCGAACTATAGCCTTTACCCAACTGGTAGCGCCTTAGTTGTGAACTTACGTACAATTTTTATCAAACATACCTAATTCTTGACAGTTTGAGAAATCAGTGACAGGTGAAATTTTGATCAAGAGGGGAAAGCATTGCTGCGACGCGCCAATTTTGCGGTGGTTGAGGACAAGGACAATGGAGAAAGAAGCAGATTGAGAATTGATTACATTGGTGTTGTCCATCAGTCGGCCGAATAAAACAGATGCGTCTACAAAATACAACAACTGTTGACAAGAGAGAAAACAACTGTCAGAAAATCAAACACGGAAACTGAAAAAGCAATGAGAGTGTTACTGTCCCAAAAGCAGACCCTTCGGACTTATAAGTGCAGTCGATGATTGCAGAAAAGCTGAAAGAAGACATTGTCCCCAATGGCAGCAACACAATATTAGCAGTCAACGATATTGCAACCGAGTGCCAGTTATCCCTCCGAGTGCCAGTTTTAGCCACATTGTAGTCAACAGTCTAATGCCATACGAAGCTCCTGCCAGTTTCTTACACGACGTTGTGGCCCCAAGTGATGAGCATCTTTTTACTGCATTGCATGAAGACTGAGATATTCCATTTAGTGCTCCTGAAGTTACATATATAAAACAGCATGATTCTTTAGGTTTTTTTAAAACTAAAGTGTGGTCCAACCAGTTTATTGTGAGTTACACTTTAACGTTGAGTTTTTCTGTCCAACTTAATTTGACATTTCTTTGTTTCAGTGTTCACCCATGGAGAGGTTCACAATAGAGCAGCGCATTCAGATTGTTGAAGCCTTTTACGAAAATGGACGTTAAGATTAAAACGCATTTCATGCAAATGATTTTTTTGTCATCAGATTTATCGGCCAGGTGATTCCGTTAATAAGCAGAATTGACACATTGGAACAAATAAGAAGCCACAAGGAATTGTTAAAAAGCCGATAAGTCCAAAAAGATTGACTCTTTGGTGCGGTTTATAGTCCGGCGGCGTCATCCGCGGCTAATTCTTCAAAAATGCATTCGGCCAAGTAGGTACTGTGAATGTTGTTCGCTATCGCGACATGATAATAGAATTCTTGTAGCCAGAATTTGGGGATATGTATGTGGACGATATGTGTTTCCAACAGGATGGCACCACTTTCCAAAAAGGAGAAATTCAATTGCTGACCACGTCGGGGCGAAGTTAATTGGTCGCCATGATCATCTGTTGGATTTCTTTCTTTAGGGATATTTAAAAGAAACAGTGTACGGCAATAAGCCAAGAAAAATTCAAGTGGGAGACAATTCGACACATCGCAGACATTGAACATGAATTATGTCTCAGAGTCATTGAAAATATGGACCATCGGATAGAGGTGTGCCACCATTCGGCCAATACTAACAACTTTTCGTTCCAGTTACGATTGTAATCGTATTACTTTCTTGCCGACATTTCGGCCGAAAAAATTAAAGGCAATCAAAACTTGAAAATATACGGGAATGGAAAGTCCACGTTTATATGCTCTCTCTTGAACATCAATAACATCCACTAAGAATCTGGCAGCCTTTTCATCAGGCCTAAATAAAATAAAATATCGGGAATATCATGGAAGGGATTGGGACGTTTAAGATATATTTTTGCTTCTCTAAGAAGTTTGAAATCTTCACAGATATTTAAATCACTCAATATAGTCTCACAAAAAATATTTTGAAGAAACAACAATGTCTGCCAATAAATTTAGCACATTTGAATCCCAGTTTATAAAGGGTGATTTTTTAGCTATTATCTTTTTGGCAACACTGACTTAAACAGCTGACGCACGTTTCGTGTTTTGTTTCACTGTCAAACATCTTCAGTTTGGTCTTTGAATCGTCTTACAAACGAACAACGCTTGCAAATTATTGAATTTTATTATCAGAATGCGTGCTCCGTTAAGAAAGTTCATCGCGCGCTTCTTCCATTTTATGGTCACTTCATTTTTGGCTCAATGGGTACGTAAATAAGCAGAATTGTCGATTTTAGAGTAAATATCAGCCAGAAGCATTGCAAGAACTACCAATGCATCCAGAAAAAGTCACAGTCTGGTGTGGTTTATGGGCTGGTGGCATCATTGGACCGTACTTCTTCAAAGATGATGCGATCGTATCGTGAATGGTGAGCGCAACCGTATCCAACTTTTTTTTTGCCCAAAATTAATGAGCTTGACTTGCATGACATGTGGTTTCAACAAGACGGTGACACATGCCATGCAGCCTGCGCATGGACTTATTTCGAGACGAGTTCATTGAACATTTTATTTCACGTTCGGGACCGGTCAATTGGCCGCCTAGATCGTGCGATTTAACGCCTTTAGACTATTTTCTGTGGGGCTATGTTAAAGCTAATGTCTATACAGACAAGCCCGCTTCAATTAACGCATTGGAAGACAACATTGAAGCATTTATTCGTGAGATAAAAATCACCTTTTATTAGTGGATCATACTCAACCGGCTCGACCACATGCAGCACATAGTGAAGAAACTGTAGCTAATGAAAGTGTACGCGGAGACCATGATGAATCGATTCGTAGTCGTTCTTAGCAGCTTGGATTTGCGTATCCGACAACTTGGCGTATTTTTCCCGAGGATATCGGCCTAAAGGTGTATGAAATTCAACTTGTGTAAGAACTGTAGCCTGAAGCTTGAACTTGTCGTGAATAGGACCTTCAAAAACTCAATCCAAAAACGATATTTTGGTGTTAAACCTTGTTCTTTTATGAAGCCCATTTCGGACTCAATGAATACGTTAATAAACAATATTGCCGAGACTTATCCCTCGATAGTTAGCGCAGTCGAAGGGGTCTCCTATCTTGTGGACCGGACAGACGACGCTGAGATTCCACTCATCGGGCATGCTTTCCTCCGGCCATATCTTACAGATGAGCTGGTGCATGCGCCCAACCAGGTCATCTCTAGCTGCTTTAAACAGTTCTGCGGACAGTCCATCCACTCCAGTAGCGTTGTTCGACTTCAGTCTCGATATTGCTATCTTGATCTTGTCTAAGTCGGTGAGACCGAATTCTTGCCTATCATCGTCCAAATTGAGTGAAACATTCTGCCTAACAGCGGGATTTGGGCCGTCATCGCCGTTTAAAAGTCTGCAGAAGTGATATATTCAGATTCTCTGCATCGATTGCGACCGATTGCGATTGATTGCGATGAGCAACATGAGGTTTACCAAGTGCTACCATTACATCCATTAAAAGCTACGGTATAGTGAGGTTTAAGGGCTTTTGCAATCCATATGTATCCAAAATAGGAGGCAAATCAGAATGTTGCCATCAATGGTAGCCGTGTTAACGGTTTATGTGGTTTCCGAAATTCTAGCTTATGATCTCTGTTAGGCCTGGTTTCTATAAGATGGCACTTTGCGGCATGCAGCCAGTGAAACGTTAGACTTGTTCAGTAATAATTTTGGTGAGAACTTAATTTCCCCCTTTAGCTACGGTGAACTTACGACTTAATTTGGCGGCAACACACCTTTGTACTATTTTCTCTGGGGATATGGAAAGTAGCGGGTCTTCAAGAATAATAAGCTAGCTTCGATTGGTGGTTTCGAGGCGAACATTACTCGTGTGATGCCAGCCCGAACTAGTCGCTCAATTTTGGACCTTCCGAATGAACCACTTCATGGTAGTCCTCACCTCACGTAGTCATCGCCAACATATACATGACATCATTTTAAAAAAGTTATTGCCATGAATTGTGGTTTTAACCGATGATAAAAATTCCAAGCTCACTTTTAATGCAATGTGTTCTATTTTACATTACAAAATCAAACCTCACGATGAATCACTCTTTATAAAGGCCAAATCCTAAGACTACGTTTGTTTTTCCTTTCATCAATATATTCTTTAAATTCGAGCAATTTTTTAAAACACTTTCATTTAGCACTTTAATCCGAAACAAATTGAATTTTATCCTACATGCTGTGCGTGAAAGTGTCTAATGAGTCATTCTTTGCGCCGTGTTCTTTACAATGAACCGATACATTTACGCTGACGCAACTAAAGTGATCTAAGTTCCGAAGCCTTTGAGTTCTCTCCAAATAATATTTTGAAGTTTGAAAGGCTAAACAAAACATTTTTGCACGCGTTTTATCAATTTCACGAGAAAGTGTGTCAAAAAATTGTGTGCCTCGACACATTGATCGACTATCACTGCACCTCACAAGACAGCCGCCACCAACTGTCCGTGTAATAGCATTTTAGAAAACGTATCATACATGGATTGTGATGTATAATTGTGACGTAGAAAAAGAATGTTAAAAATAAAAATACTCACCTGATATAGTTGACATGGTGCGGTTATGATTTCCACGAACCAGTTCCGATGGTCGGAGACTGGGTTCCTCAACGACTTCCAGTCCTGAATCCGAGTCAAATGTTTCTTGCTGTGCATTATTGGCAGATCTTGGGTTGCTGTGAGAGGTGTCCTCTGCATTTTGATTATTTTTATTCATTGGTGCCCGCAATGGTGGCGGCAAAGGTGGTGGTGGTGGTCCATTGACTATAAATGAAAAAACAGTTTATGTTGATAAAATTTTGGAAAAATTAAAGACACTGATATCAAGGCATCGCTTCGTTAGTAACTTTTTGTGTTGTGTGTGGTAAGGTTCTCTCACGAATTGATGGGATCTGTAACAAACCACTTAATAAGTCCCGGGACATATAGAGGGCGCCACTAACAAAAATTATTCGTTTAATATTTTTTTTTTTGTTACAGGCGCCCCTATATGCCCCGGGTCTTATTAAGGGATGCGTTAGTTTCTTGTCGAGTCTGAGTGGCGAGATTTGAAAAGCTTTGCGTGTTGTCAAACACACTCGAAAGTGGTGGTGAAGTGCAAAAATGTGAGATGTTCAGTGCAGGAATTGAACCTGGAATCTTTGACTTAAGAGTCGACGCACTGACAGACTACATCACGGCGGGTTATGTTAGGAAATTATTTTTCTTTGACGTACATAGTTAATTCATGGCATGTTTCTTTAGCTAATTTTGGATTTAAACAGAAAAAGCGATTAAAAACTCTACTCACACTCGCGAGCACAAAGGGCGTGCTTAATCATAGAAGGGATTTCATGATGTGAACAGGCGCAGCAGATTTAGGTCTGTTTGACTTAAAAGCGTTATCTGCAACTGGAGATTGTTTTGTGTTCCCTTAAGGAACAGAACTCATTGAAACACCATTTGCTGAGTCCCTGAAAAATCTTGCACAGTTTTGAGTTCCCTTAAGGAACTATGTGACAGAATTCTTTGCATTCTACCAGACCGTATTATGAAGCAAAAATTCTACAAAATTACAATCTTCAGAGTCCCTGAAAAATCTAGCATTAATGGAAATGTGAACTGGCACGGTCTGATACAAGCTCAGGTACAGAACCGGCTGACAATGTTATCCAATGTTTCTTTGTCATAAGCAACAGGGCAATACCACTCTAGCTGTCTAGTACGATCTAAAAGGGATCATATCACTTATAAGAAATAACAAGAAGAATATGCGCATTTTCATAAATATTCTTTATGGTCACTGCACGGTTGCTGCACTGCTGAAGGAAGGAAATCTTCCTGTGAACTACCAGAATCAGTTTGTCACCTCCTTTCTCTTGAATAACGGCCTTCAGTTGAAACCAAAATTATTTCACGAACCCAGCCATCTAGGAAAGGGTCGGTTAACCAAGAACCGTATACAGCCTCAGCCATATCCAGTACTAAGCTTCTTCTTTTTCGGATGGCGCTACAGTCCGGGGTGGACCTGGTCCTCAACCAACATGCCTCTCCAGCTAGCACGATCTCTTGCCAGCTGCTTCCAATTGCGCACTCCAAGTTGGTTGAGGTCCTTTTCCACTTGTGTGCGCCATCTCAGTTTAGGACGTCCTCTGTTGCGTTGTCCCTGTATTTCGCGTCCAGTACTAAGCATGCAACCTTTTAGAGCATACACAGCTTTCTAGGTGTATTTTCCCTGCATAAGCATGAAGCCCTTGTGTCCTTACCAAGTTGGAGGATACGGAAGTTCGCACTTTTTCCATTGTCGGAGGTTTTTGAAATCCACAATGGACCAGTTTTAAGTTTGAGAGCACTATCAACCTCCAAACCTGGTCCATTGCACACTCAGGCATCAACCTACAGTTACAGTAATTTTTTGTCTTCCCTCCTATATGCTTCTGCAACATGGATTCTAGTGCTTATCACACCTGCAGTGCCGTTGACCTCTTCTCAAAACGTTTTTTTCGCTTAGCCGTACCACATGAAAGTGTTGATTGCCCGTTTGTACGCCAGTAAGTCGTCTTCACTGTTCTCAGTCAAAAGATAACGAAATAGTACCGACTTTCTTACAAACGTGCACTTAGTTTACCTACATCCTGGAGAATGCCACGTCGAGCTTTACTCTCGAGATGGCCAAGCATCGACGAAAGCCTTAACCAAGTCAATGCCAGCACGAGTTCGGCTTTGAAGAATACTGAACCAGTGCTGGGATTTCAGCTCATACTCCCTGCTGCACGATACACAGTTGGGCCCAAACATAAAGTTATCACAACGCTAGTCCATCTTCTCGCCCAAAATACAGCCCCTGCTGCTAGTTGGAATGTTGGCTGCTTCTTCAACTTTGAGCGTCTAATGTGCACCATCTATTGGCTTTAAAAGAGTTTTCAGCCCTTTCTTTATGACAACAGTTCTTATTTTAGCAAAATAGGACAGACTGCAATAACAAGCGAAAAGCGTCCCAAATTTAACCCAGCAACACGTGCAGTTGCCAAATAAGCTCTGTCCTGGCCCTTGGGTAGGTGCAATTCAATTAAATTAAAAAAAAAAGTTTTTAGTGATTCTTCGAACGAAACCTTAAAAATTCGAGTGTACATTGAGAAAAGAAAAACTTCCATGCACCAGTTCAATCAACCAGTTAAACCTGTATGAAGCTCATTTAAGGCGCTAGGATCTATGACAAGTGAGCTAACATGACCACATGCAGGGCTTCGTTGTCACAAGCGAAATTTCATTCCTACCGCACCACTTTTCGTGGCGGCCACATCCCACTTTCAAGCATCACCACGGTCACCGCTCAGCGTTGTCATGTCAACAGGAAAACGAGAGAGAAAGAGCAGAACTCGTCCAACACAAAAGTCAAATGGCAGTTAGAATTAATTACCGATTGCGTTGCTTTGAATGGGCGGCGCCGAGGAGACCCGCTTGAGGAGTCTACTGCTGGCGCTACTCGAGCTGTTCGCGGTGTCCAGATTGTTGCGAATCACCGTCGAGTTTCGGTTGGCCTGTTTGGTGCGTTCGGCCACGTCCTCCGGCGGGCAAACACTCTCGTACGTGTCGCTCTTAAGGCCACTGTTGATTTGGTTCTTCAGGTTGACGTTCTTCGCGGTGTACGCGTCTTTGCGCGGCGAATCGTACTTGGAGTGGAGGCCGTTGATGGACTGCGACTTGTAGCGGTTCAGCAGAGCCACGTCGCGCTTGTTGTTCAAGTCCTGTCAAAGAGAAGCCCACGCGGGTGATTAGACCAACACATGGATCTGGGTCAGGGCGAGTGTTACCTGTTTGGTGTAGTGTATGGCAACGTCTGTGCTCCTGGTGGAACTGGCACTTGCCGAGCGGCTGTGCGATCCGCTATCTCGCGACCGAGATCGCCCAATGTTGTACTTCTTCTTGATCGCGTTTCGCGCCTCCTCACGCACCAAGTAGATGTCTTCGTAGTCGTGGTTGTTATTGCTGTTGCTGCTGTTTGTATTGCTGTTGCTGTTGTTGTTGTTGTTATTGTTGTTGTTGCTGTTGTTGTTGTTCTTGCTGTGCATTTTTGAATTGTTGTGAACGTTCCGATTGAGATTGTGATTCATGCGGATGTTGTTCTTTGGCGAGTCCAGGCTCGACTGGATGGATACCGATTCATCGGAACCGCTTCCGGCACCACTGCTGCTAGAATGAACGTCGGCCTGGATGATCATCGCCTTGTTGGCGTGGTCCTTCGCCAGCAGCGCGTTCTTGTTCATACTGCTGCAGTCAGAGTCGAACAGGTCTCTGACGCGATTGTAGATTATTTCCTGAGGATCGTGCAAGAAGAACGATTCCCCGGATATGCTGCCGTTCGGCGACGGTGGCGTAAGTGAGCCGTTCCGCATCGGATTCACGTACAGGCCGTCGTTTGGCACGATGCTCCCCCCGTAGATTTTCTCCGAGGAGGACCGCGACTGCGAGTAGATGCCGTCGTTGCTCTGGCGCACTGACGGCGGATGCAAGTAGAATGGCTCGATGTCGGAGCTGCCTGTCGACGACTTCGATTTGATCGTGTAGCTGCGACTGGTCTGCTTGCTGCTATTGCTGTGCTTGCCGTACGACTTCTGACGGGAAGCATTATTCTTTTCGCGAGCATTGTAATCGGCAGACGTTCCGTGTTGCACCAATATGTTGAGGCACTAGATGGGATGAGACGCGGAGGAGGGGAGAGGAATGATTGAAACGTTTGGTCCAGTTTGGGGAGGAGAGTACTTACTTCGACTTGCTGGTTCTCTGCGGCGTCGTTAATTGGACTTTTACCATATTTATCGAGTGACAACTTGGCACCGTGATTGAGAAGCCATCGGACGGTGGTAAGGTGACCTCGCGAGGCGGCAAAATGAAGTGGTGTAGCACCGTCGCCGTCTCTCAGATTCGGATCAACGCCTTGTTCTTCAACCTAAATGAGAATGAATTGTTGGATGATTAGCGAGATGTCTTGTCAAAATGAATTGATGGATTCAAAATGTCACTTTGTGGCATTTTGTACCACTTTTGATAATTGCTACAAAGGAGAAAGAGTCGCAGTTGAAATTGATGGCTTTCTGGTGTGTTGATTTTTTCTAGTTTTTGATTTATGAACCAAATAACTGACGGCAACGCTTCATATGGTCACATATTTGACCGTGTATTGTGCGAATAGTTGAGTGAAAGGTAGCAGCAAAACTCAATTCAACGTGGAAGGAGAGTCAAGGGCAAGGAAGAGGAAAGGAAATGATGCCAAGCTTGTAACAAAGAGAATCCTTTGGACTCATGTTTCAAACTCGACTTTGTTCAGTTCAGAGCCTTTGCATTCAGAGTTGAGAAAAGCTGTCACCAGACTTTGGTCCTAAAACTAATTAATCCTCGAAAAAGGGATGATCACGGTCTGAGAGTTTTTTCTTCCTTGTTGCTGGATGGAGCATTATGGAATGACTTGAACAGGATTTGCGCAGAATCTTCAAATTCTTTATCCCAAATTGACGTGATTGCGAAGTTTTCAGTTTTGAGTTTCATACTCGAAGTTCATTGTCATACATATGTTATGTGACTGGAATATCATGTCGTGCTGGTTCATTTGTTAAACTACAATCTCGAGATAAAATTCGTCAACCTGATGTATTAAAATGGCATCTTTGACGGAAAGTCTGTCTTTATCTCTTCGGTGCCCTTTTGGCAAATAGGTGTCTGCCTTCCTCTTGAATCTAATTGACTATTAAAAGTAGAAGAGAGGTCATAAATTAAAGCAGTCAGTAGGCACGAAATGTCACCTTTACTGCGTCCCTATTTTCGTGGAAGGTACCAAAGGTAAGCACACTCTTCTGTGCAGTAGTCTACGAAAGAACAGAAGATGCAGAGAGCGTAAGAATCAGATGCAAGTGCTTTGTTAAGAATTGAATCAATTTGCTAAGCCCTCGAGCTCCCTGCCGTCTATCAAATGGTTACGGATCTGAAACCTTGAAGTAAAGGGTGGGTTCCTAAGGAAATGAAAAGCCGATGCGGGCAGGTAGGCAAATACGTAGCCCCTTCGGTCGTCACTTCGGCTTTATTTACATCAACACACGGATCCATTGTGGTCGTTTGATTAGCTTAACAGCCCCTGGAAGTGATATTTAAAGACAGTTCTTAGACGAAAGTGGTTGAAGTGAGCAGGGTCTGTGATAAAATGCAGACATATATCTAAATTGTATGAGTTTGCAAATCGTGCAGCTTGGAACGTTATAACAAACTTGATTACATCCCAAACTGTCCAATAAGTGTCCTGTCAAATAGTTCACCTGAAGTACCTAGTTAACCAGTAGAACCAAATGTCCTATGAAAACATGCTAGAAGTCAGCATCCATGGAAGGCATCACTGAGTTGCAGTGGAAAACGGCAACGCAGATCGTAAAGGATGTCCGGTGAACTTCATCACAATGGTGAGCTTCATTGGAAGGGAGGCTTCACATGTTTTTAATCACTTCAAGGCTACATGCATAAGATTTCCAAACCAAAACCTGACATTCACAAAGTCTTGCATGTGAATAGGCGTGTGGCGTCGTTGTTGTGTATGGAGGACAGTAATTTATTTCGCCAAAGAAGAAAATGCTAACAAACAACAATAGAGTCACAGTCGATGCTGCTGTACAAAATCATGTCTGTAGATTATTAAGCGGCGACAACGACCTAAATACCGTTGTCAGGAAGAATGTTTTACTTAAGGATGACACTGAACAAGATATTCATCCCTCCTGGATCAACATAAGGATTTCGAGATTGAAATCGAAGAAGCTGCTGAAGCTGACGGACATTTCGCAGAAATCTTTGAAGCAGCTGGAAACGATACTTTTGCACATACAAGTTTGAGAAAAAATATGCCCGTTGACAGGAAAAAAGAAAAAGAAAGGAGACAGCACCAGGTGCCAAGCAATCAATAATAAAAATAATTGAGTGGCACTACAGCCCACAACGGACCAAGGCCTAGCTTCTACAACAACTACTCGTGTTGTACGTGCTACTGTTCTCTCACGAGTAGAAGGGACTTACAGTTTTTGCCAACTCCGAACGGCGATATTTGGCGAGTAATCGGTTTAGTTAAAACTGTGTGCAAGGTCTTCTGCAGTCTTGTGTGAACGCCTGTTCTTAGTAATTTGGAAGATCCAGATATCAGATACGGATGACCAGGGCCTAGCGTCTTCAGCATTTACTCGTCTTGTGCGCGCTATTGTTCTCTTATGAGGGGAATTTTTTGTCGAGTTTGAACGACGAGATTTGAAAAGATTTTCATAGATCATTAGTAGGCTATGAGTGTTGTCAGCCACTTGAATGAGGTGGCACCACGAAAAACCAAAATTCGAGGTTTTCACTTCGGTTCACTTAACCACTATTTCACGGCGACTACCGGATTTTGGAGTGTTGATAGCCCTCAAGTGTATGTTAGGACACCGTAAAATTCACAAAAACTGTATGTTTGGTGTGCTTTAGGGGTTGGTGGAATAATTGTTCCGTACTTCTTCAAAAACGATGCTGGCTAGAACGTTGCAGTCATCTGTGACCGCTATAGAGCCATAAATGCTGAATTTTTCGGTAATCAATTGTACAGCCATTTGCAAGGGCTGTGGTTTCAAAAAAATGGCGCAACATGTCACACAGATCGTGCCACAATTGATTTATTAAAGAAAACGGTTGGTAAACGCATAGTTTCACGTTACGGAGTCGTGAATTTTCCTCCAAGACAGTCAGTCAAGACATCTGAATCCAGTCATGGTGGTCATATGTCAGAAATTTGAAATACTTAAGTTGTAATGCCAGAAGATTATCCTTCGAATAAAGTTACATTTATGCCAATTTAAGAGATGAACTTTGTTTTACTTTGATTTCAAAGTTTTTCCAAAGTAACTTCGAAGTGAATAAACACGTTGACGACAAATGACACGAATTTTGCTTTGTTTAAATGTTAGGATAGGAAGCGCTTAATTACGGACCTCGTAAAGTAAATGGAAGCCCGTTTGAAATAAAGCTTGTTTCTTCCTGCAGATATTATCTTTCTTTACTGAGAAAAGTCTCGTTTCATTGTCACGCACCGAGAAAGAAAATCAACGAAAACGAAAACCCAAACCAATAAAGCCTCCATTTGCATGTCCACTGTAATCTGTCAGGTAACAAAAAAAACTGTTTAATGATAATTGAGTTTGGCAAACACCCAATAACTTATAATACGCGAAAGCAACATCATAATGGGTCTCTGAAACGGTCAGCGAATTTAAAATGACCGTTGCTTACACGCGCATAATTCACAGGCTGTCAGTAACGCAAAGTGAACACACTCGCACACAAGCTGCACATGAACGGTGCGGCCGTCAAATGGTTTTGCTCCATGCAACTTGTGCACAAATCAGGAACGCGAAATGCACTCGCTCTGGACCAAACGTGCGATCATTCGAATGTGCAAGAACGTGTTGAATTGCATCGCAGCAGTGTGTTTGTGTGTGTAGAAAGAAGAAAGTTGAGATAATCTCTCCGGGAGTTTTTTTTTTTTTTGTGATTTTCTTTTCTCCCCTTCTTCCACTTTAGAAAGGTGAATTTCAACTCTTCACCGTTGTTGCGTTTCTTTTGTGCCCCTGAGATGTGTGCGCTCACATTTGCTGTTATACATGGTTTACATCAATGGAGCCGAATCATTAGCATTGGTGTGGAGAAATCGCGATACAATATGCAGACGTTTGGATTGTTTTTTTTTTTCGTTCAGCTTTATCACAAGACGCGTGGATGCAATTCTGTAGCAACTGATAGCAAATGGGAGTCAAGGCCATGGGTTTATAGGTTTTTTTTTTTCCTTTTGTATCTTTTGTAACATGCACTCTGCATAAGGCATAAAACTTAATAGCCCCAGTCTAGGTTCGTTAAATACAACGCCTTAAAGCTAAGGGTTCAGTTTTTTCTTTCGTGTGTGCCCACTTGGTGGACGGTGTGTGTATATTTGAAGGGGACTTGTGAAAATATGAATTTTGTCTCTTGTCAGACTTGTTTGGTGTTGAAATGAAAGGTGCTTTGACATGTGTAACCTAAAAAAATCAACAAATAAATTCAGCAAATCCAATTTGGATGCGCAATCAAAGTTTTTTTTTCACAATAAATTTAACTAGATGGCTAGAAAGTTATGTGGGAAAACTGATGTAACCATTTGAAATAATTAACTGTGGCATCTGTTTCCGTTTGGCCTTACATCAGCCTCCAGTTTGAAGGCCACATGTCGGATCTAAGATAAAATTAAGTGATGGAAGAAGCACTTTTAAGCGACGTTGATAGCAGATAAAAAGTTGTTTTATGACTTTAAAAATTCGAGTGCATAACGGTAGGAAATGTGTTTACTTCAAATCTTCAATTATTCTGCCACATAAATCAACCCAAATTTGAATGGAATTGAATGGAATTCAAAGAGATGACAAGAGTACATGTAAAAGAGCCAAATTATACGATTTTAGGGTCCATTCATATTTCCCGCTTCGAATATACCTTGAAACGTCTTATACTTTATTCGGATCTGTTGAATTCCATTAAACCTAAAAAAATTATCTGTATAAAGAGTGAATACGTCAGATACCTTGTTTTCGAAAAAAAACAGCTTTAAGCAGAAACAACAGACCCATCCGCTGAGAGGAGCAATATTATCAAGTGAATTCATCGCGAGTCGAGGGAGATAATGAATCTACAAAAAGTTAAGACCGATGGAACTCACAATTATGACGTACCAGAACCAGAACACCATACACTTATATATCCCGCGTGTCTGGCCGTCTGACAGTCATACTGTCCAATTCTATTGAAGTGATTCTTTCTGAAATGATTCTTATGATTTTTTTTCAAATTGAAATTGATTTTTTTTTCATATTATAGTCGACAATATTTTTCATTTTAAAATTACAGTTTTTTGTTTTGAATTACTTCAACACAGTAGTGCTTTGACTACCTTTTTGGGGAATATCGATTTTCGGGCTTGTGGCCATAATCGAATGAATCCTTCACACAAGGAAACAAATTCTCTACATTACTCAATCCTCGGTCGGAGTAAAGCCTCATCGACATTCGAAACTGGATTTATCGACAAACGTAACGATTCTTCATTTCTCGGGACCCCAGGAATCATTATTTCTAGGGGTGAATTTAAAACGCTGCTCTATTATCTCGCCGTTCGGAGTCGGCAAAAAACTGCAGATCCCTTCTAATCGTGAGAGAACAGCAGCACGCACAGCACGAGTAATTGTTGTAGAAGCTAGGCCCTGGTCCTGGTGGACTGTAGTGCCATTACATTAAGTAAGAAGAGTGGAAGTCAAAACATGTAAGTGATTGCGGTGATGTTTACATCTGAATCTCCAGTTTCGATTTTTAGCTTGTTAAGTAATTCTGCATACTTGTAGGCGTTCAATTTTAGAAACACTGTCTTTTTTAAAGAAGGAATTTTGATAATAAAAAACTAGAAAGACACAATATTTTGTATTGGATATAGGGTGTATCACCTGATACTGCTACTGCGACTTAAGTTATTGTTCTAGAGTTTCAGTGCTGCCTTCATAACATAACAAATACTTTCTTTAGATGGGATGAAAACATCCTCGTGCCTAAGCCAAAATTTGAGGAGATGTTTTAATGTTTCCTTGGCATCGTGCAGATCACTGCGCCATTTAGATTTTTTGTAAAAAATAATTATACACTTCATACCCTGTTAATGCTCCATACAGCAAACTCATATGGGTTTTGTTTGATTGTAGAGCTTCTTTGGCTCTTCTACGACACAGTATACGTGTAAAATACTTCATTTATCTTAATTGGAAAAGCCCGAATATTTCGCACCCATCCAATTACACAATAACATCCACAAGCCCTCAAAGGAGAGGGCCCTCAGAGGAGAGTCTTTTGTATAGACAAAACTACAAATTACAGCAATTCTCTCTTCATAATTTAAAATGTGCGAGTCTTCAAAGATGCTGTAAAACGATTTTCTGACCCGATCAGGAGCATAAACAAATACGAATGGTTCTACAGTTTACAAATGTCCAGGTCCTAACTATTCATGATGTACGTGTTATAGTTCTCTCACGAGTAGAGGGGGCCTGCGGTTTACTCCCAACTGCAAATGACGAATTTTTCAAGGACAGTCATCTTCGAGTGACGTCAGCAACTCGAAGGAGGAGGTTATGGATGCCCAAAAATGTCCAGAAATCGAGCCCGGGACATTCGGCATAAGAGTTGACGTACTTACCCACTACGTCGCGGTGACCACGTTCACTTTATTATAAATCATACAATATGTCTTATTTTCCAAATTGACCGTAACGCTTGTATCTTGTCTCTTCTTTCAGAGTTGATCGATCTTCATATTTGAACCATTCAACTGTTAAGTGGAAACGTCGATCTTCATTAACTGCAGTGTTTTGATTTCTGCCATGCATCCACGAGTAAAAGAAAATTGCTTTTTGATTGATGTGTAGTATACAATGGAATAATAGATGAAACTAAGTCGTAATCAGTCGAATGAGAGTTCAATGGATGGATAGTTGTCAGAAGGCGTTTTTTCTTTGTAAAGCAGTTAAACTATTGGGCGGGCGAACGTTGTCTTTCATTCCCAGGGTATCGATGCATAGTTCAATTTGCTACGACAAGACAGAAGCTTCAAATTGTGAAGAAAGGGACTAAAGAGAGGTCAAGAGAAATTCAAAATTATTGTAAACATTAATAATAATAATAATAATAATAATAATTGAGTGGCACTAGAGCCCAACAGGGACTAATGCCTAGCTTCTACAACAACTACTCGTGTTGTGCGTGCTACTGTTCACTCACGAGTAGAAGGGATCTGCAGTTTATTGCTGACTCCGAACAGCGAGATTTGAGAAGCTTTTCATACACAACTCGAAAGAGGTGATGTCGTGAAAAAAATGCGAGGTGTTCCGTCCGGGAATCGAACCTAGACTTTCAGCGTGGCCGTCGACGCAACTTACCACTACGCCACGGCGACCACATTTTTGTGGACATTAATAACTTCAAAAATTACAAGAAGCGAGCCCACAACTATGTTAAATGCAAACTTAATACGGTTATTTCGAATTGCAAAAACCTCCGCGGAGTGGATGAAGTCAGGTTCTTATTTTCAAAAATTAATTTAATTAAAAAATTAAATTGTTTCAGGTTTCCATAAAGTCCTTCTATGGTAGCCCACAAGGCAAAACGAATTAGTGAACATTACACTGCCTCGATACGTGTGGCATGGGATAGGTGGCAAGGGGACCTTATTAAGCTAACGTTTAACTAGAGTCATAAGAGAGTTTCTATCGTCTTGAGAGGGTATTGGCATGACATTTATTGAACTTCAGGTCAATTGCAGAAGCAACGTACGGTAACGTCGTAAGTCGCACTTAACCAGGCGAGATGCAAATTCTATTCCTGCCATTACATCAGTCTAGTTGACTAGCAATTACTTCGTTTCGTCCCTTGGATAGCCACCACAACAACCGTTGCGTGGTGAACCAATGAATGCAGTGATCACCTTCTGCCCGCTGCTTAAATATTGGGTCGCTGTGTGCGACCGGGACTACCACGTAAAGAGAAGAAAATTATGAGACAAATACATGCCTTGAATACGAAGGGATGTACTGTTAACGACCCTTGCAAACGAACTAAGGAAAATTATTTTCAACTTTGCACGTGGAGTATGGATCCATTAATAGACGGAACACATGCAGCTCAAGAACTTGCGGAGACCCAGGACTGCTACAAATCAGACATTACCGCCATCCCGGAAGTGCATATAAATATCATTGTGGTTTCAGGCCAGGAAAGTCCATCATAGTCCAGATTTGAAGACTGCCGCATATCCTGTAAAATTCGTACAAATCTAGCTGGCTTTGTATAACGCCATTATCACCTCCCTCCAGCTTTTTAGAGCAGGAATTTGGACGAAACCACAAGTAAATTTGAGTTTTCACAATGAGAATGCGAACCTTGGTTCTGTTTGAGTTGATAACATCTGGAGGAAAAGATATAACGAAGAACTTAACAGTCTGTGTGGCGGCATGCGCCTAAATAGGTCATGTAGAGCGCATGGGTAACACTGCTTCGGAATGGGACTTCAATTTCAGCCATTGGGACAACAAAAAAGAGGACGACCTCGCTTGAGATGGCGCACAGACGTGCAGAAGGACCTCAACTAGCTTAGAGTCTGAAATTGGAGGTAGTTGACCGAAGAAGTGTGTTGAGGCTCAAGTCCACCCGAACTGTAATGGTACTCAAAAAAGGAGAAGATTTACTACATAACGCAAGCACTAACATTCATGGATTGAATGAAATGTAAAGGATCAATGTGACTGTCTTAACAGGCTTCAGAGGAAACAGCGAATGGAATACACTAAGATGGAGCTCTGAACATATGGCGTTTGAGATACGATTTGAACCACGTTCACGCATAAAGCTGAAAGTAATTTGCGAGAAAATTGAACTTTACTACCGTCGTCTAAAGAAACTGCAGATACATATATAAGGCCGCGAGATAAAAAGAGATGACCAAATGTTAAGTGTCGATACACGATAACCAAGGAAAAGGGTCGATATGTATTTTTACTTTAGTAGAAATGGTTTTTAAGTCTTGAAAGGGATGCTTATCAGTTCCACCCCCTTTAAAGTGAATGGCAGTGCACAGAAAGTATTTCATGTCAAGGAATTGGTCAAGTTAATGTGTTTTTGGTTCAGCATTTAACTGAGCCTCTATACCACACATCGAAGAATAGAACAACGTGTGAGACCTTTCTAAATTAAATAAGGATTGATCCAGATCCAGTGAAGGGTGTCAGCTTAGATGTGTATACACTTTTGAATAAAACATGTCCAGCATTTGTACTTTTTTGCAACATTGCAACATGAATTTAAAAAAAAAAAAAATAATTATAAGCTGACTACACACCCGCCCTACTCTCAAAAAGATGTAAAATTAGTTCTAAAGTTTCGGTATCTTAGTGCAATCAAATTTAAATTCCCTGTAAAACACGCTCTCTCTCACTGCAAAAGTACTGCAAAGCCATTCACTTTCATCTCTACAAATTTATACCTCAAAATTTGATTAATGATCTTCGAACAATTAAAAGCACTTCAAGCTCAAAATGCCACCTATGGTGTAGAAGATCAGACGATTATTTCTCACAAACCCTCCCTCCCCCTCCAACCGACAGTGAACGTAAAGGGTAATCAACAAAAGTGGCAAAGCAAAAAAAGTAAGAAATTGATCCATTTATTAAGTAAAACCTTAATGACAGCCTTAGTCATTGTCACGCAGTCGCAGTGCTGTGCGATAATTCAAGCGAAACAGATTTCTTACAGGAAACCGAGTCAAACGTTTAATTTACTTTTGCTTTCGTAATTGCGAGCGCAATCGACGACAGAGGCGTGAACACCAATCGCGGCACATTTCTCTTCTAATGACTTACCATCCATTTGAGACAATCCAAGCAACCCATTTGGGAAGCGGCATGAATCGGTGCCATTCCATCACGGGCCCGAACATACAGCGATCCGCCAGCTTCAAGCACCAAAAATTTCAACACCTCCAAGTGTCCTTCTTGTGCAGCTAAGTAAACTGGTGTGACATCGTTATCCATTTGGGTATTTGCACTGCAATGAGATTGAAGAGAATGTGAGGAAATTAGCGCGACATAAATGGAGAAGTGACGATGAAATGAAAATTATAAGAAATATTGAAAAAGTTTTTGTGTTAAGAGAATAGAAGTGGGTGTTGGTATGGCACCACGCATATTGAAGGTGTTCCTTTTGTTGTAAGTTGTTTGGAATTCAAGCAAACCTGTGACTACTGACAGGCTTAGTAAGGAGATAGAGACAGAGTATCGTTTCGAAATTCGTGGTTTTCAGTTGGAAACACTGGCATTTGACAATGGATCAAGTAAGAAGAAGAAGTACTATTTGAATTAGATAGATTGGCCACCAACACACATGTGTCGGCTTAACTTTGGTTCCAAAACTGTCCATTGTGTAACAGAGCCGTTGTACACCTGCTGTTCCTGAAGCTACTCAATTTTCCAGACGAATGTCAGTATTGGATTGACTTCCACTTGGTATGTATCTGACAATGATTCCCGGGTTGTTGTAGAGAACATGTGCCGTCTTCTCTTCTTCTTTCTCCAAACATCTGCTGCAAACGTCAATCCCAGTCTTTCGTCATGCACCGTGTCTCCTACACCTACTTGGTTAAATTTTTCATGCTAATATCGAGGATCATTTTCGGCTTTGATTACCTTGCTTATGAGCATATATTCAAGTTTCTTCATCATTCGCAGGTCATGATGGTTGCTAGCCCTTAGATCTAGGCTTTCAATATTTCGGAGATGTTATGTCTTCTGATCGTTGCTCCTTTTCCTTGGCTAGCTCGTCTGCTTTGCAATTTCCCTCTCTGTGGCTAGGAACCCAGCACACTATAAGGCAGCCATGCGCGCTTAAAAAAATGTTGACATTGTTGCCTGTTTAGAGTAGCTGAGATAATACCATAAATTTGGACATTTATTAGACGCGATAGAATTAACACCGTATTGTGCTTTTCAGCAGCAATGGTCATCAAGTCAGAATTCCGAGAAGGTCACTGATCACTTTCTGACATCGTCCACTAGGAAGTATTACACAAGGCGCAAATTTGTGTAGAGAAGAATATATCACCGTATTGCAGGAAACACGTCTTTTGGGAGAATAAGGAATAACACGAGCTTAACGCTTCGTTTCGGTTACGCACTCACATTTGAATAGCAAGCGTCTAAGATGTATTTCGAGAAGAACTAATGTCTTTATTAATGTCTCCTCTTACTTTTTGTGTTGCCAAGAACTGTAACTTAAGGTTCAGTGATAAGCCAGATCACTATAAACTTTTGACGTTGGCCGAACTCTTCGCCAAAGATGTGGTATGATATGTCTCTTTTTTAAATACCCCTGAATATTGGTGTTATTATCTATACTTCAATTTTAAACTCAAGCGCCGAATTTTTGAAAAAAAATTTACGGCAAGGATTTGATGTTCTGTTTTAGAGAGTGGTATCTTGTGTGGTGCATCAAAGGAATACGTCTCCTTCCTCGTTCCGTTAGGACGAAGGATGTTTTATCATATTGTCTCAGTCCTTGGCTATTTGTACGCAGTTAAAGTCATCAATAATATACGGTGCTGCCAACTTTACTGCTGGACGGACTTGCAGTCCCTTACTCATTAGCATTATACTGCTTTTAGATTAAGCACATGCAGTGCCTGCAATCGCTGGTGCATTCCTCTGGTCGTGTCGTATGATTTTCTGAGGGTGGTGAACGTCAGTTGTCCCATAAAATATGGTCGACGTCCACAAAATCGTTGTCTGCTCAATGTTGCATGTGCGATGGGAAAAAGGAGTTAAGTTAAAAAAGGAAATTTGAAGAAAGAAGGGAAATGCGTGTTTACTTGCAATTCCTGCTCCTAGGAAAATTTCAATCCTGCGCTCTTACAAGATTGGCGCAAAGAGAGAAAGAGCAGATTTCTTGTTTTTGCATCATGTTGGCTTAATAAAGAATGATGTGGACTTAATTAAGGGGGATAAACTTTCGAACTGGTTGCATAAGAACAAGATAAATAGTATTCTCCACACAGACAGACTGCGCAGCTTGACCGAGCAATCTTATTATTGTATTACATTAGACTTGTTTTCTAGGTTTAAAGATGACTAGTTCTTTTAACAAAAGATCATGCCATTGACATGCCGAAGCACTACAGCCTGCAAGGGGCCAGGGCCTAGCTTCTACAACAACTACTCATGTTGTACGAGCTACTGTTCTCTCACGAGTAGAAGGGGACCTCCAGTTTTTTGATGACTCCGAACGGCGAGATTTGAGAATCTTTTCAAATACCCATGCAGTGTATTCCATGCAAAATTCAAAGGTACTGAGTCTAGTCGCTACCTAGATGTCAATGATAAGAGTTTAATTTATAGAGACAGTAAAGTAGACACAAAACCTTCGGAAGCGACATCAACAAAATCACAGATGGCCAAACATTCCCGTCTATCTCTTAGAGAGATAGTGGCCAAATGTCTTATACAATGTTCTTGCTTAATGATGGAACCAATGATTAAAAAGGATGGACTCATGGCAGATAAGCAATTCCACCAATTCAACTTTTAAAGAGTAAATAACTTAAAGATGCCGACAAAGGCGCATATATGAAACATACAATGCAATTTGAAGGGAGTTGTAAGAAAAAATCGGTCGAAAAAGAACAACATATATCAGAAAAGACGCACTTATGACACATTTTTTGATGGGTAAACGAGAATGCCGAAAGTGAGATAAGCCCTTTTATCTCTTAAAAAAGAGGAAAGAAGTGCATTTCCGACATAACTAGCTTATGTAAACTTTCTGGACGATGATAAAACATAAAATCCCCAAAATTAAGAAATGAATGTTGCTCTGGAGGTCAAATGAAGAGTAATGTCTTCTCTGATGTGGTAGGAAACGGGTTTCCATGTTTAAATTTGATTTTACTACTCGGTTTTCACAACATCCACAACCTCTACGGAATTGAAAAAGAAACTTTAAAACAAAATACCAGAAAACTAAGCATCATAGACCTGTGCGTATTTTGCAAACAAAATACTAAAGAGTGATTTTTAAAAGCTATAGGAAAGTTAAAAAAAAAACACATAAAATTCAGAAAAATGCATGAAATCTTTATTTGAATCGATAGTATGGTCCATATAATTTACTGTTTGAAGATTTTTTTCATGCAAATGTTGACCTTGCCTGCACCTCAAATGGTCCATCCGTTTAGTCCAATTTTGGCATACTCTTTCCAACACTTCGGCCGGTATCTCACGAATAAATGCTTCACTGTTGTCTTTCAATGCGTCAATTGAAGCGGGCTTGTCTGTATAGATATGAGCTTTCACATAGCCCCACAAAAAATAGTCTAAAGGCGTTAAGTCGCACGATCTAGGCTGCTAATTGACCGGTCCCGAACGTGAAATAAAATGTTCACAGAACTCGCCTCTCAATAAGTCAATTTTTGCGCGTGCTGTGTAGCATGTGGCACCATCTTGTTAAAACCACATGTCATGCAAGTCAAGCTCTTGTATTTTGGGCAAGAAGAAGTTGGATATCATCTCACGGTAGCGCTCACCATTCACAGTTACGTTAAGATTGGCATCATCTTTGAAGAAGTACGGTCCAATGATGCCACCAGTTCATAAACCGCACCAAACTGTGACTTTTTCTGGATGCATTGGTAGCTCTTGCAATGCGTCTGGCTGATATCCATTGAGCCAAAAATGAATTGACCATAAAATGGAAAAAGCGCCCGATGAACTTTCTTAATAGAGCACACATATTGATATTATCAAATAATTTTCAAGCGTTGTTCGTTTGTAAGACGATTCATGGATAAATTATTAAAGAAAATCGTGCTTTAGTTTTGTCGCAGCTGTTTTTTCAAATTGCTCTATTTTTTGCTATATTTTCTAAACTCTTGAAGTAGTATCATTTGTTCTTGTCTATAATCTATTTATGTTCCACAAATAAAGTTAATTTCAATTAAATAAAGTTTTGCAATTTTACTTCGTAAAATTTACCCAAGTGGCATTAAGTGCTATTATTTTGTCCGACACTGTATGTAGGTGTCAACTACGGCTATAGGACACAATAGATTTGAAGGCTGCGGCAGTATAAGCGGTTGGAGTTTGTGAAGTTATGTATATCACGGTTTGATAGAACAAGTAAACAATTTTATTTGATCTAGTGAAATACCGATTTAGATATTTATAAAAAAAAAAATAAAACAACGTGTTGATTTGTCAGTCGTACATTCAATCTCCTCTCTTTCAATATATTAGATCCTTACAAACCCTTATTTGACACCCAAATTATGGACGAGATGTAATTTATGGCAGAAGCAGTGAGTTGGTCTGACACTAGACAGTCATATTGCGATGTAGAGGATTTCCCAAAAAAGTCTGTATTTCACAAGGTTGACATTCGAATTATCTTGATTTGTCGAGACGTATAGTGGGATTAATAAATAGAGTTAGCAGGTTGTTCGTTCCTGACCAACCGCAGAGAGGACGTCTTTGTCTAAGATTCGTAGATAATCGCAATTAGAAGATCTGAAGACGGCCTAAAGAATGACATCAACTTGTGGTAACAAGAGACAGCTGTCGAGAGATTCTGTCAGCTGGAGAGGTGGTTGAATCCCAGTTCTAGCCTAACCTGAAATGCAACTCTCTAACGAAGAAAAAGTGTTTATCTGCTGTTTGAGCCTTGAAGAAGTTGGTTGACTAACTCAATCATCAAAGTCGGTGAAAGCGAATGTGTGTGATTAAAATCAACATCAATCTCCAGAAAGCACTGAAGAAAAAACAATCCAACAGAGATTGCATCTCAATACGTACTTCTTCCGAAAAGAAACTCAAAAAAGCCAAAATTTGATCTTTGCTTGCTTTAGATCGGTGAAAAGCCGTGATTTGAGGCAAAATCGCAAGCAAAAGGCAAAAGTCATCGTTGAAGGATTCAAATTTGCACGTTTTCCTCGATTAGTTTAAGAAGCCATAAAGCTTGTCATTAATTTCGAAAAGATTTGATTGATCGATGCCAAACTCACGTCGTCGCAGAACTTTCTTTCTGAACAAAAAGTCGTAAACAAAAAATTATAACGGGCAAATAAAAGTGAACAAATTCACACACGGCAGCGGCGGTGGCACCAACACAACAAACAGGATTAGAATTGAAATAATATTCATTGTGAATACAAATCTGAACTACGTCGTCGTCGTAGACTCGACGCCTCTTCCCGCGATGGCTTCATTAATAATTCCCATTCAACAGTTATGTTAAAACTTTTACTCGAATAAATCTGAGAGCACCGGAGCAATTATTTTCCATCTCAAAGATGCGCTTAAATATTCCGACGAACTACTACCTACAAGCCATAAACGCGGCCGTGATATAAGACTATGACGTTGAGTGAATAAAATTTGTCGTTTAATCGGAGCTCAGTCTTTCCTAATCTCAGGCGTTCAATGTGCCACGGATCTGCGGGGCTTGTTTCACTTTCTGAATATTCCAGATGACGACAACTCTCACTTTACACTACACCGCGGCGACACGAGGCGCTTGCATAACGCTCTAGTCTGAGAGCAAGCTGAGTCGCACAATAAGAAGTGAAGGGATAGAGAAAGGGAGGGCAGAGCGGATGATTCTTGCTGCTGATCAGCCATGGACGGAGGACAGATTCAGGGACAAAGTTTACCTTACGACACTCCGGCGATTGTTTCGTTCTTTCCGCACCAGAATCTTGTTGTTCTCTTCCGGCTGCTGGACGTGCTTGCTGAGCGGTGCATCTTTGCAATCGTCGGGCGCGACCATGGCCACGGCATCGTTGTTTTCACCGAACTCGTTAATCACAGACCGTATGTCGCTGTTCGACGAGCTTTTCGTCTTGCTCCGACGATACGTCGTCAAGCTTGTCATTTTACCGAGCAATCCCTTCTTAACATTGATTGTGGAAAAGTAGCTAAACATGAATAAAAATATTTCTCTTTAGATTCTCTGCACTCGAGGGGGTGGTGGTTGCAACGTAGATGCTGCGGCCTGTGATGGGTGGGAGTTTTGGGGGGTGTTGCAGTTTCAGAGGTGTGCGGTCGGCACTCGTGCGGTTACAAAATCAAAACGAAACCCACCTTCATTCTAAAGTGACACACTTACAAACACAGGGGAGCAAAAATTCATTTTCAAGTTCACCACACTTTGACACTTTTTCTTCGGCACTCTCCCGGTCAGGAACTCAGCATTCTGAAGGCACTTCTTGGCCGGACAAATCTAGACGAGCGACTGTGGCGGTGAAATTGCGAAAATCGGTCGTTACCGATTTTGAGTAACACTTCATTATCCACTGCACCGCACTGCACCACGCCGCACTGTACTGCACTGCACTGCACTGCACTTCACTTATTGCCTGCACTCGCGATGCGCCTGGCGCGCTATATTTCCCCAAAGCAGAATAACAAGTCGAATGGGTATCTGTGTGAAAATGGAGCGAAATCTCGCCTCGCTCACGGAATTTACCGGTGTGTAGTTTTGATTTTACAGTTCGTCTTCGTTGTTTTCTGCAAATAATTGCTTGAATTCGAATTAAAACTCAGTGACCATAGAGAGGGGGGCGGAGGAGCGCACTTAAAGACGTCGGCCGAAAACACAATGCACTCGCGTCGGGTGGGTGGATGGGCTGCTGATGTACCGATTGCAGTGACAGAGGCTGCTGTGGAGATGCGATCTCAACTTGTTGACCGTGCGCGAGCGAAAATTAGCACTGACCATCGAACCGAACACTTCAGGGAACCGATGACGATTAGATTGAGTCGAACGGCTCGTCGCAGCTAGCGGAAAGCGGGTCTCTTCGTTGGTGTCGAACTCGTTCGCTGCCTCTCCTCATTTAACTTTCTGGTTTCTTGCGCGGACAGTCGATACTCGGCAGCTTTGCTGTGGAGCCACAGTTCACCACCCATCCGCTGATTCGCTGTAAGTCAGTGGGTAAGAGCTGGTAAGCAGACGATAGCGGTTTGCGGGGTCTATGTATGTTTGTACATATGCGCATCGATTGGGAGCTGAGGATGATTTTTGTGCAAGGAATCAGGCGCGTAGAACGGAGGAGTGCAAAAGTCTATTATTTAGCGTTTGGCTGCTGCTTTGCTGCATGAAATCATGTTGTAAGTGGAATTTTCCGCCTTAGTTCGTTTGTTTTCTGCTTTCTGTGAGCGCTCCGTGGTAGTGGGCTGGTGAAATGGAGACGGGCTGGGATGTTGCGACAGGTTGTCGAGTGGATTGGAATGAGTCGCTAATTAAAAATTGATATGTTGAGTAACTCGGCAATTATCCTACTTCTGGAGAATGCCAATGCAACTCTGGCGAAAGAGAACAAGACAAGCTGGTCGCTTTCAAATCTATGTTCCTATGAAATGTGGAGCAGATGTTGGAATTGAAAACAGGAATCCTGAGGTTGTCTCTGAAATTTCTTTGACTTAACAGATTGACAATGAATCTCAAATTTAAGAGATGTCCTGAGATCTTAGTTTTATGATGAGGACACGTTGTAAGTGTTGTGTGAGTCTTGAAATAATATGGTCTCATTTTCTGAAATGAAACAATTTTAGTTTCTGTCCCTCTGTCTCTCTTGTCTGTCACACGTCCATATCCCCCACATAGTTGAAGCACTTTGGAATTTCGTGCTTAGATGAAAACAATTTGAGATTGGGGAACATTTGGTGGTGGTAAGAAATGGGATTTCATCGTACACCCACATACATCAATCAACAGGTTTTGCAAACAAATTTTGATGTTTGTTGCTCAGTTTTTTTTAAATTGTGGTATAGAGGACTATTAAGCTCCTAAGATAAAAAGGGGTTTCTCTCCCTCTTACCTCTTTCTGCGTTCAAAATAAAATGTTTGGACCTTTCTGGCAGAACACGCAAGTTTTACAGAACTAAAAACGCAGTTTTGAAGAGAATAAAGGACGATAAGAGAAGAATTTTTGGATATTGGCATTTGAACAAGTTGCGATATGGTTAAAACCATAGACCAGATTCTTCACTTTACATCAGATTCTCGAAAAGACCAAAAATGTACAGATCAACACTCGCCATACACTCATTGATTTTAAGGCTGCATATGACAATGTGAGGAGGCATAGGCCTGTGCACACGAAGTAACGTAGTTGATCACACTCAACATGGCGAGTTTCCAAAACAATCCTCGTCCGTGCACACTTCAAGTTGACATACACCCTCCTCGTGGCGCCCCCTGGATAGCCATCACAACATCCTCTGTGAGGTGAACCAATCTATGAAGCGAACACCTCTGCCAGAAGGCTTAATAATGGGCCTGGCCAATCGGCCTGTGGGTTGTGCGTGAGGCTTACTCCCTCAACACGTTAAAAAAATTAATTTCAGAGACAGCAATATGCCCCGAATATGAACGGATTTAATGTTGACGACCCCAGCAAATGACTTAAGGGCAACGATTTTCGGTTCTGCATGTGGAATGTGCGGTCCCTTTACAGACCACTTGCAGCCGAAGAACTTGCGGAGGCCCTTGTCTGCTACAAAGCAGATATCACTCCATCCAGGAAGTACGGTAGGATAGGCCGGGAAAAAGAAGATGAAGGACTGCAAGATATACTTCAGCGACTACAGGGAATGAAGGCAGCGCATATTCGGATGCGGATTTGTATAGAGACGAGCTGTACAGTGCCATGTTTAGCATTTCCACCAAACTCTTCATATTGTGTAGGATGAGGATAGAGAACTTTCGCTGCTCGATCATGGTAGGTTACGAACAAGCCGAGACCTTCAATGTTAAAAAATGTTTTAGACAAGACAACGCCTAGTCATGTGACATTTTCAACATCATCCTTGTGCAGATCGTGCTTGACTCACAAGTAAACATCAGAGATCTTCCGAAATTCCGTTCAACTGCTAGCTTACGCCGATGACATTGACGTGATTGGACAAACACAACGAGCCGTTAATTACGGGTTTGCTGGGAAGCGGTTTAAATGAGTCTGGGGATAAATAAGAGGAAGACAATGTATATGCTATCATCAATGAAGGATACAAAACATCGAGGTCTCGGACAGAGCGTCACACTAGGCAGCAGAAACATCGAGATAGTGAAGGACATTGTATATCTCCGAAGTAAATAGAGACGACATCAGTTCTGCTCATGTGAATCGCTTTTTTTAGGCATTTGTGTAATAGATTCCTGCTAATGCCTAACAGCTTGATCATCTCAGTCCTCTTCGAAAACTTGGATGTTACCAAAAGCTGATAAGGAAGCCCTTATTCTTTTTGAGAGAAAAGTTCTGCGTGCGATTTTTGGTCGTGTATGCGTTGACTGCATCTGGAGGAAAAGATTCAACCGACTTAGCAGGCTGTAAGGTTAAATGTGACTGCTCAGGCCACTTCGAATACTTAGAGGATGGCTAGGCTATGTAGAGCGTATGCACACCACTGCTCCGGCCCGAAAACTCTTCGAATCCGAGCCATTGGCACAACGCAACAGAGGACAACCTAGGTTGAGATGGCGCACACAAGTGGAGAAGGATCTCAACCCACTTGGAGTGCGCAATTGGAGGCAGCTAGCTGGAAAGGCATGTTGGTTGATTCCCATTGTTAATTGAACCATTAAAAGTAGAAGAAGTATTTTCAGGTCATACCCGTTTACTACTTGTAAAATGTCCATCTTTCCTCTAATTCAAGGTTTAAAACTCTTGTGAAAAATTATTGAATTCTTCGTTTCACTTAGTAAAACATTTTTCTTTCATGGGAGAATTCAGTGTTATGATCGAAAGGAGAATGGAAACGATCCAACTTTTCATTTCCTTAGCCTCATCTCTCTGAATTTTACAATTTTCAAAAAATCTTTAAAATTCAGCCATGCCAAAACACTAAAAATTCTTAAAATTCCGTAAGGACAAAATCCGAAAAAACAGAATCCAAAAAACGAAATACCGAAAAGAGACCTTTCAAAGGAATAAATGGCGGACAGCAATCTTTCACTATGTATGCCCTCTGCTTGCGGTCGCTGTGGGACTAAAAGTAGGTGCTAGCTAATGCTAGTTTTTCAAACGTCCAGTTTTCAAGTTTCTTGCTCGTTCGTTCTCTGACATGCTTTGATACACGTTTAATCGATTTAACGACAAGTTACATGTGTCAACGCCTAAATATGTCAGTTTTTCACATCAGAATGAACCTCGAGTGTTCAAAGATTCTTATATCATGAAAAAATATTCTTCAGCATAATTGAATACTCTTTTTATTTGATTGTTATTAAAAACCGTTTTCAAAATTATGATTATGAATAAAGAGTAGTTATACTTAAAGCATTCTGCTCGCACTTGCGATATTACGACCTGTGAAATATCAATTCGCGACAGTCATACAAAGTTGAATAAATGTAAGACGTACACCAGCATCTTCGCTGAGTTGTGACCTCTCATCCACACAATGACCAATTCGTGATTTTTTTGACTGTTCGAGAAATCCCTTGCGTATCCTCATACATTTACAAAATTCATTGATTTTCGATCACATTTTGACATATATGGTTGTCGATCGGTGGATTTCCAATTTCCAATGGTAAATATATGTATCTTATTCAAAATGGCGGCCAAACGATGGATTCGCAGTACTAATGACCAAAAAAACATTTATTTTATGGATGGATTGCAAATGAATTATGAGCTTAGCTTTGAAACTCAATCTTCATCTCTAATGAAGCACAAAATGATTTGGCTTATCTTCTTGACTTCTTTTCAGAAAGATTGACTTAATTGAGTTCCTAGTGCCAAAAATGAATGCTACGAAAGTTTATACAAAGTGTATTTCTTTGACAACGTCGCTTTGCCGCTTTGGATAACTTCTCGACGTGTGACTTCCCAAGCGGCGCAATTTAATGAGTGACTTAACACCGCTTTTGGACGAAAATACTTAACACCATTTTAAATTGCACATAAAAATACTATCACAAAGAAAAAATGTTTTCAGGAATTTTGGTCAAATGTTCATCCTAATTTTGTTCTCAATTAATTAAGGAGTATTTGCTGACATAAATATCCAAGATACCTATCAGATCAACCACTTAGGAGTAACGATGGGAATTTCGGTTCTCTCTTATATATGGATTCAAAGATTTTCCTCAGCCAATAGAGAGTAAGTTACTCGTTTTGACTTGATTCAGAATAGTTGAGTCAATTTGAACACATGCTGCTACGCGAAGAATTTACTTTGATTTAACCGTTTAGAAGTTACTTGTAGACAACTGAGTTATTATTTCCAAGGAATATTGTTTTGTTTGAATGCATTTTTTCGCGACCAGTGTTCCGAAAACCAACTTAAAGCAGAAATTGACGCAGCTCACTAAAACCTGCTTTTCAATGTTTGTTTTTTTTTTTTTAATTTTAGCCTACGAGAATGCGGAGGAAAAAAAAGGATTCAGTAATAGAGATAAATTTGTCCCTACAGACCAGAAACTGAATAGAATACAAGAAAATTAACAAAACAAAGAATATGTGAAAACATAGTGGCTTAGCAAAAAGGCCCTCACTACAAGAGATAGCTCTATTTGATCCGACGCATGACTGTGTGTTGCATTTAAGAAGCTTTTGTTGAACAATTTGTTATTAATGCTATGCCAGGGTCATTCTACACAACGTTTACAGGCAGAAAGAGAAGCTAAACTCTGTGGTACTATGCGTTTAGATCTACTCTGTAAATTGTTTGCTTTAGTGACCAGCGGCGTAGTCCTGCATAGTCTGCATAGTCTGATGAAGTCTGATCTTTGGATTCAGTTCTTTGTCGACACATTGGTTCAAGAAGAGAAAAAGTTCAAGCATTTTGTTGAAAGTTGAACTTCAGCCACGAATGGATGCGAACGCATAACGAAACCGTCCTGCTGCAAATTTTCATCTCGTGTTAGTTTGTTTTCATTGTGGAAAATAATGGATGAATGATGATTGACATTGTGGAAAGTAGACATGGAAAGGAAAAGGATTGAAAATCCTCAGTTCTGTTTCCTTAAGTTGCAGCAAATTGAGATGTTTGAATAATAACTAACAGCACTGTATGCCTGTTTTCGACATTGCCTATACATTTTTTTTTAATTAAACCTTATAAGGATATCCATTTCTCAAATGATCCACACATGTACGACTATAATTAATTGAAAGTTAACACACGCTTGTGAAGCCATGATTTTATACTTTTCACTGGCATACATGCCAGAGTAGCACACAAAATGTTCAGTTATTGTTACTTTCCCCTAATGCAGACACCTCTCTCTAGTTGATAAATTATTTGACCCAGTTCTACTTTACACCTCTACCCGGTAATATCCTGCGTTATCAATTTGTCACGCGTCGAACAGGTTGTTTGTATATTCACTAAATGTCTGCACTCTCATTGCAGAAGATCAGTTAATGTGCATTTAAAAGTATGCAATGGTTGTCATAAAATTGTTTGACTATCTTCAACTCAGTGTAACCTGAAGATATGAAACGTTAGCAAGCTATGACGGCTACTGTAGTTATGCTATATCTATCTAAGCAAATGATACTCTTCCCTAAACGTATGCAAGTAACATTTTGAAAAAATATTCCAAAGCTAAGAGAGTATTTATTGAAATGAATTCAATAAATGAAGAGAAAGAAAAGTTAAGCTTACAGTGCATGTTACGCCGACACATGGATGACTTCGTTTTTTGTTTTGTTTTCGTTTTCTTTAATAGCATTTGATACAAGCATTCAGAATATATGATAATTTAAAACATAATAAATAAGTTTTTAACTGAAATATGTTTAATTTAACAACGCAACAAAATAAACTGAAAATCAAATAATAACGTCTATAATTATGATATGCATATGAAAAAACAAAAATCCTGTTGCGTTGCATCGAATTTAATTTTTTAACTGTCACATGTCATATCAGAGACCACTTGAGTGTTTTCACAAAACGATCTTGAATTTATATTCAAGCGGGCTTTAATTCAATCGGAAGTGATGACGATCAAATAATTGTAATCAAGAAGGAGGAAATCACAAAAAGCAAAGATGATAAAAATAATTGCAAAAAGAAGACATGACACTTTGATGAAGATTCGACGCAGAAAACCCGTGGGAACTACTGATATTTCAGTCTATCGAAACAGCTTGGATTGAAACTTCTGAATTGCAGGACCAAAATAGAGGTACTCCTATACGGAGCCGAGAGCTGGCCGGTAAACAGAAGGGCAGTACAGATTTTCATCAAAAGAAAAATTCTGCGTAGAATATACATATAGTCCTGTCTACGAGGAAAACCATTGGACAAGATGGCACAACCGAAAGACCGAAACGACGACAATAGATCAGCCACATCGAGTAAATGCTCCAGCTAGAGGGTCTTCTAATTACAGAATCTAAGTCCGAACTATTTAACAATGCCGTTCCATTAAGAGACAAACTGAAAAATTCATTGAACTGCCAGTGTAATGTCATTATACGGGAATGATGAAAATTTATTCACTTCGACTGTTTTATTTACCCGTTAACAGTGATTTTCTAAGTATTAAAAAAAAACATTTTTTGTTTCACTTTGGAGCTGCTCATACAGTTCGTCTTCTGTTCGAGTCATAAACTCGTAAACAAACGATTGAGTTCAGTCCACCAGTGGAATACATTTGAACAAATGTAAAATTCAATTCAGCAGTTCTTCTCCCGCCAAATATTATTTTTTTCGAATGACAGTGTGCAGAATTCTCTTGGCGCATTTCAGTTAATTGTTTTGTGGAAACACGGGGATTTAAAAAAAAATTGAAAATTTGAAATTATTTGAAAAATATATTGAAAATTGGCATTCGACACAACACATACTATATGTCATCGCTCTCATGCATTCGAAAAACAAAACCCAAAGAAACGTTGCTAATGCTAAATGAATATGTAACGGTTTAATAAATCATAAGGCGAAAAGAGAAACCTCAAATTAATTTTTTAAAGATCTGACAATTGCTATGCCATATCAGGGCGTACAATAAAATTTGTTTTTTTTTTCTTCTGATCATTAATCGTTGGGTATCATGCTTCCAAACAGTTTTTGGTAGATGAAGATGCTCTATTTCCAAAATTTCAAACATTCAGACGAATAGACAGACGCCTTGAAAGTAGTTGTGAAAATGTTACTCAACACTTTACTTTTTCCATATTACAAGTAAAAAAAGCAGAAAAAGCAATGTTAAAGTGGCTTCAACCTGCATCATATTTAAAAAAAAAAAGAAATTAATTCAATTTATTCACAAGTGTATTGTTCCTCGAATTATAAAATTTTAAGATCAGCCAAAAGTAAAAAGAAGTAAACGAAACAGACAGAGAACCCCACCGGAAATAAATAGTCGCTGTGATGACAGAAGTTACTCAACAACTGATTAGTCGACAACTAACAAGTGTTTCCTACGGTAGAGAAGTTGCCTGAAAACCAACCTAACAATAACAAAGTAAAAAACGCACAAGTTTAAAGGGCAAAAATCCATAAATTCTAGATTGAAGAATAATTTAAGAGAATATTGTGGAGTGGCGAATCAAAGTTCGATGTACATAATTGACTCTAAAAAGGAAAATGTACTCTGCACGCAGCGCCAAACATAAAATGTGTGGTTCCAAAAGACAGTCAAAGGGGTTCTTCTGTTAATGGTCTGAGGATGTTTTCCGGCAAAGGAGGAATCTGAGTAGAACTAGCAGAAGATCGGACAACTGTAGCCCCTAGAAAACGGCACAGATGTGTGTGAATAAGGGTCGTGGATCCATCGCTCAGTTATCAGTTTTTTTTTTTTTTTTTGATTTTTTGCAATTTTGGTCACTCAAGATTTCGGCTGCCTTCCATTATTTTAACTTCGAAGCTTAATTTTTCAGTAGACCAACGACTCGTTATACATATCTGACATAGGACTTACTAAAATATATCATAATTTCACTTCTGTCATCACCGGATATTAACCCTATCAATCGTGATGTGATACATAAGTTGGGCAGAAGAATTACGGTTCACCCTTCATCATGAGAAACCGGCTAATGGACTTTGGGAAACTTTCCAAGAACTAATTTATAAGAAGTTTACGATGGATTGAGAAAAAAATCTAGAAACGTTAATGTTTTTGGTGAAAAGTCCATTAGCAACTGTTTACAAAGTCAAAATCATCTTCCCTTCCCATTCAGAAGAGGTTTTTTCTTTGAATTTCGTTATTCGTTATTATAGTTAAATTTTTGGTTAGCAACTTGTTTTAGGATGAGGTTAACTTTCGATCAGTGGTCGCCGTGGCGTAGTGGTTAAGTGCGCCACGCAGAAAGTCTAGTTTCAATTCCCGGGCGGGACACCTCGCATCTTTTCACGGCACCACCTCTTTCGAGTTGCTCCAACACACAAAGAGTACCAATTGGCTATGAAAAGCGTCTTAAATCTCGACGTTCGGAGTCGGCAAAAAACTGTAGGTGCCTTCTGCTCGTAAGAGAACTGAAGCCCGCACAACACGAGTAGTTATTGTAGAAGCTAGGCTTTGGTCACATGTGGCCTGTAGTGCCACTCAATTATTATAATTAAACTTTCGACCGGCAATGTAGGGCACACCATCAATTCACGCAAGTCAGTCCCTATTTAACCAGACAGGGTACGAATTTTACTCTTTATATTACGTGCAGTCATGCTTGACTGCTTAGTTTCCAATCGGACAACGACCGGTTCCAAAAATTGTCTCCTGTGGACATTATGAAAATTTATTTAGAAAAGTTCATGCGCGGAAACGTAATTTAACGAATTGATAGTCTGCCTTATCTGAAATTGACATCGAATAGGGGACAGCAGAATGAAAATTCGAGACTCAATTCACATCCAGGTTCGAAAGAAAAGTTTTCCGTTGAATATACAGTACCGTACGGAAATGGTTGTTAGGTCAACAAACTTTGGCTTCTTTTCTTCTTATTGCTAAGTATAAAGAAGACTCATTTTAAACTGTTTGGCGCTACAGTCTAGCTAGAATTTATTGCCGACACTAAAAGACGAAATTTAAGAAACTTTTTATACACTGGACTAGTACCCTTTGAATCGGTCAGTTCAGCTCGAAAGAAGTGAACACGGCGTTGAACGCAGGAATGAAATAAGGGTTGTGAAACGGACTTATGTCTTAAGCACATCCATGCGTTGGTGCTTCATCTCTTTGCTTTTCTTGCGTTCAGGTTGAACTCGCTGCTTTTGTCAACAAAGGATGTTCTCAGGAATTATTTTTCAAAATTCCTTAACATTTTGCGCACTCTGACAGCTCAACTGTGAATTTCTGGACTATTCTCTGTGAGTCAGTAAAACAATTGAATTAAGAGAAAAATGAGTGCGTCAAAGGTGTTATTGACCACATTTCTTTAAGGTACGTGTATGACTTCATCACACGGGTGTGCATTGGGCTTGATCTACTACGCCACGGCGGCAACTTCATTACTAGAAGAAATCATGCACAGATTCATCAAAGTTCATCTCGATCCCATTGTAGATACATATCTACCACACATTCTAAGGACGTTGTTTTGAATTGAATTTCAGCATTTATTTCTTATCTTCTCATTAATAGCGAGGTGAGTATTGCAGGTAAATTCTTGAAGGGGAGGAATGCAACTGGTTAACTCATTAGAGCATTTTTTGTCAAAATACTGATGAAGACGCAAAAGTTCGTCGATGTTCTAGTGAGCCGATTGACTTCGCAGTCAATATTTCCAATACTACCAATACTACTCGTGTTGTGCGTGCTTTTTGCTGATTTCAAACGACGAGTGGTCGCAGTCCCACATTCGGCGTGTGTAACCCGAAACGGTACATCCAGCACTTAGAAAAAATATATATTTATATACTCTTACCACATTATACAAAACAGTTAAATGAAGGATAAGCCAAACATGTAGCAAAATATAAAAGAAAAACTATTCACGATTCAGTCTGTTGTAATGCAAATGATCTAATGATGTACATCTGTGCATGTGAGATGAATGTAAGAGCTCTTACATATAAGTAACATTTCTTGTTGAACTTACCAAATTTCAGCAGTTGCTTCTACAAGTAATCGCACACAGTCCAAGCAGCCACGCGCTGCTGCATAGTGCAATGCCAATGCACCTCCATTGGGCCTTTCGATGGATGAAATGCTCCCCGAGTGCAATGAGTCGTATTTGTCAAACTGGTGTGAGTGCATTTTCTTAGAGGAGTTTAAACTATCTGTGCAGTCAACCGTTCTAAAAAGGAGAGAGAAAAGAAAATGAAAAAATTAAACTTACAAATTTTGTGTGAAAAAGTCTGCATACTTTTCGGAGGTTATAGAATATATTTTATTTTACTGCCTACTTTATGCTACCGTTGTGAGTTAAAAGCTTTTATGCATGACAGGGTGATTCTGTGTGCTGTTTGGTATACTTATGCCTGTTTAGTAGTTAAGGTCAGATTTTTCTGACCCAAAACGACAAAACATGTTATTACGAATTTCTGAAAAACACCATTCTCCTAATAAATGTTTTTTTCTTTTTGTTTTAAACTTGAAAATTGCTAAAACATCGAATGAAAGTAATTAAGAAGTTGTTTCATTATACAACACAGTGACCGAAATAACCGCAGAATTTTCTTCTTTCACATAAAATAAAGTTTATTACTTTCAAACAAATGGTATCAATTTATGTGCATTTTTGTATTTTTCCCATTTTTTTTTTTCTAAATTATAGTCGAATGAAATCAATCTAAAATAATGTTCTCTTTTATTGCGAGCTGTAAAGTAGTATAATTACATTCGATGAATGATCACGTCAGCTCTGTTACTGAGCCTTAATCCATTAAGTTTGAGAAATAATAAAATGCATGAAAATTTGTAAGAAAACCACAATCAAATACAATTTTTAGAAACGGAAAGCTAGTTCGAAATTCCGAGTCCGAGAAATTATTAAAACATATTTTCTTTTCTTATAATTAAAAAAAAAAATGATTTTACGCCAATAATTTGATTTCCAAAAATTTAATATCTGAAAAGTTATTTAAAATACTAAAGATGAGGACGATAAGTACAAATCCTCCCCGCAACGTCTCGCGTACTGTAAAAATTTCAGCCGACTAGGACTATTAGTTTAGTATTGACCGCGTTTGAAAGAGGAAGTGTACGCGGATTATAGAAAAATAGAAAAGACAGTCGGGATTTTTTGTTACTGAATGAGCAGTGAAAAGACATAGCGCTTTGATGATTACTTCTCCTTTCCTGGTTGCCCGTCAAAGCTGCTTTTACCGAATTTCAACATGGTTGCACGTCCCTTTTTAATGATCGACGTGCAGGTGCCCTGAAAAAACCTGAGCTAAATCAACGATATTGTAGTGATAGACCGCCGATTGAAAGTGCGCTAGATAGCTAAGGCAGTAGGCATCTCACAAAATCGCGTGAGTCTTGAAATATTGAGCATTAATAAGGAAGCTATCAGCCCAATTCTCACGCGGGGTAGAAGACACAAGGAACAGTCGAAGGAGTGGCATTCAACCGGCGAACATGGTTCAACGAAGGCAAAAACTGTTTCATTCGTCGAAATGGAGATTGTCACCGATTACTAGGATTTACAAGACGTGATGAGTATCGTCTATCAAGAGATAGGAATAACAGTAACAGGTACGGGTTGGGGAAGTTTGACGATTGCTAATTCAACTTTATCGAGTGAAATATCCGGCACAATTTTTTGGTATTTGTTTTTTAGAACGTTCTCGTCTTTGTGGTCTTAAAAATATGTGGAGGAGACGGAAAGAGTAAATTTAAAACAGGTGACACTTTCTACAAATTAGAGATTAGGCCCTGTTAACTAGGTTGAACTTCCATCTTAGTGAATCTTTAAAATCTGTTTCCCAGAATGGATTCCCTTCGAAGTATGGTTTCATATATTGTATTTACATACTTCGACGTGAATCTAAAGAACCAACTATTTATGTATTGTACCCAGTTTCTCGTTTAACCTATTTGTGGTGTTCTGATATTCAGATTTGTATCCTTCTTTTCAAAATAAAAGCGAGGCACGGTTGATCATACAATAAATTCTGTTGATAATGTTCCATCATTGTATATGTGAACAGAAACTATCATATACCACCTTGCACTTATCGTATTGTGTGTTTGTATCGATTCACGCTTACTGATTGTTCACGCTTGTCGATTGTAGAGGGTCGTGTTTTATTGTAAGGTCACCTGTCATTCGTCAGACAAACGGACAGAGATTTTTGCAAAATGAAGAAACATTGCCGCCATTGCAGTCGGTATTTAAAAATACGAAAAAATTTATATTTAGCTTAATTGGATATCATTAGGAAGTCAACAAGGCTAAACATCATTTAACAGACGAGATCCAACTTGAGAATGTCGAAGAAATTATATTTAAAGGCGCCTTTCAGATTAACCAGCTAATGTGTATGTACATGGTGTCCATTTCAGGCTGACTCTTCCCTCCACTCCCGTATCAGAATCCCAGCAACAAATTAAATCTAAATTTCATAGAAATTCTGAATTTATTCATATCTCGTGATATATATTTCCACTCTTTGGAATCTGAGTTCTTGTACCTCATACTGGGAGCCCCCAAGTTATGAACGATTGTTCTAGAGATGATTTCGCCAATGCGGAAGAAAAGGACTTAAGATAAGCACCCTTTAACATTGCACTAGTTTTGGGAAGCAAATTAATTTTACATCAACAAGTTAACCGAAAGTCCTTTACTTCATCCAGACACACGATTTGATGTTTTAAAATCGTAAAAAGCGTAAATATTAATAATCAAGCTGGTCTAAACATAATAAAGTAAAAACAAATACAAATAAAATAGATCAACAAACTTTTCAAGAAACGGCCCCAATGGCTATCTAGTAGCATTGCTCAACGAAGATCCATCTCAAACACAAGAAGAAATACACTTAGGGACTCCCAGCAAACCATTTCTAACCGTTTTAAATTCATCCGAAATGAAAGACTTGTGGTGCTGTAGCCGAGAGCCGTTGAAAGAAGGAGACGAATAAAATCCGAAAACCCAAAATCCCGACGTATCCAAAAATCCCGAAATGCTCAAAATCCCTAAAAGACATAAATCTCGCAATCACACAACTTGACCATTCTGTAAAATGTGAGAAAATTTGCCATTATCCGAATTTAGCACCTACTCTAAATCCTGCAGCGGCCTGCAAACAAGGGAATTGTAAATGGCAACCATTTTCGGGCTTATTTTTTCGAAACTGTAGCTTAGAGAAATGAAATTTTTATCATTTTCAGATTTTGTTTTCAACCTGTTTTTGTTTTGCATAAAATGCTCCTTGAGCAGTATAAGAAGAAATTGTTTGCATTGCAGCTGATGACAAAAAGAAGGTCCAGTGGGTCCGTCCGGATCATGACTCATCTTCGACTACCGCTAGAAGGTTACGTTACGCATTTTGTAGCACCAGCTGAGTGTGCTAGAGGTTTCTGCCATCGAAAGAAACGTACACAGGCGATGAAAGTGTACAAGGTTGAGATAAGAACAAAAGGAAAAATGGCCGAAAATGATCACAAAACACGATGGAGTTAGTTTGTAGCACGACAATGCTTGGTCACATTTTGTTACGCCAATCGACGCAGAACCTGATAGTCCGTTCCCAAACGCCATATATTCCAGACCGTGTGCCCTCCCTTTTATAACTTATTCCATACAGTGCAACATGGACGGGCTGACAAACACTTTGGTGAAGTCAAAATTTGATCGAAAAATTTCTCGGATAGTCGGTAAGCCAACAAATTTTTTCGACGCGGAATCTTAAGGGTAATTTTTTAGCTACTATTCTTTTGGCAACACTGGTTTAAACAGCTGACGCATGTTTCGTGTTTTGTTTCATTGTCAAACATCTTCAGTTTTGTCTATAATTTAACCATGAATCGTCTTACAAACGAACAATGCTTGCAAATTATTGAATTTTATTATCAAAATGCGTCGCGCGCTTCTTCCATTTTAATAATAATAATAATAATTGAGTGGCACTACAGCCCATAACGGACCAGGGCCCAGCTTCTACAACAACTACTCGTGTTGTGAATGATATTGTTCTTCACGAATAGAAGGGACCTACAATTTTTTGCCGATTCCGAACGGCGAGATTTGAGAAGCTTTTCATAGACAATTAATACTCCTTGAGTGTTGTCAGCAACTCGAAAGAGGTGGTGCCGTGAAAAAATGCTAGGTGTCCCGTCCGGGAATCGAACCCAGACTTTTCTGCGCCGCAGTCGATGCACTTACCACTGCGCTACGGCGACCACTCCATTTTATGGTCAGTTAATTTTTGGCTCAATGGGTACGTAAATAAGCAGAATTGTCGATTTTGGAGTGAATATCAGCCAGAAGCATTACAAGAGCTAGCAATGCATCCAGAAAAAGTCACAGTTTGGTGCGGTTTATGGGCTGGTGGCATCATTGGACCTCACTTCTTCAAAGATGATGCGAATCGTAACGTAACTGTGAATGGTGAGCGCTACCGTGAGACGTTATCCAACTTTGTTTTGCCCAATTTGCATGACATGTGGTTTCAATAAGACGGTACCACATGCCACACAGCACGCGCAACAATGGATATATTGAGAGGCGAGTTCGGTGAACATTTTATTTCACGTTCGGGGCCAGTCAATTGGCCGCCTAGATCGTGCGATTTAAGGCCTTTAGACTTTTTTTTGTGGGGCTATGTTAAAGCTCATGACAAGCCCGCTTCAATTGACGCATTGGAAGACAACATTGAAGCATTTGATCGTGAGATACCGGCCGAAATGCTGGAAAGAGTATGCCAAAATTGGACTAGGCGGATGGACCATTTGAGGCGCAGTCAAGAGCAACATTTGCATGAAATAATCTTCAATCATTAAATTATATGGACCATACTATCGATTCAAATAAGAATTTCATGCAATTTTCTGAATTTTATGTGTTTTTTTTTTTTTTGAAAAACTTTACTATGGCTTTTAAAAAATCACAGTTTATCACCTTTATTTCTATAACCACGGAAAGTGGCATACAGCCGGGAATCTCGCAAGATGATGTGAAGCCCCTAGACCTCATAAGACGAAACAGAACACAAGTGAATTATTTCAAAATTTGCATGAAAAACCAACCACAAGGACAGCTTTTGGACCAAAATTGTTGAATCGCCAACAGGTTCTGCCAAATGTACCAAAATACGTTTTTATAAGAGGCCGCCCTTGACTGAGCTGACAATAGCATGTTCAATGCGCCGCCATTAATTCCAACGAAGAATAATGTCTCTTCACAGAATCATAAAAAGCCATCAACCTCTCACATAAAAAGGACCTGAAAGTCTATTTTAAAAGCACGAAACTTTATTATTCCAACACCGGACCTTGGCCTCTCTCAGACGAGTTTCGCGCTTGCATTTATTTGAATTTGACAGTCGATTGCACCAGTTAATCAATTTAACGACGAGCCTTGCAGTTGGTGGCTGAATTTAAAATCCAGACTTTTTAAAAAGACCACGCTTCCTTGGCACATCACTTTCGACAAAAATCTATCATGACACTCATTTTCCACTACCGCCTTAAGAGTCCATAAGAAAACCATGAACTCCACCGTGCGCCACAGTCAGCACTTTTAGCCTCAACTAATCCATCATGTAATTGAAAAAAGGCTGGCCGAGTGAGAAGCGAAACCCGTGCATTTCCCTTGAATCCGCACACTTTACGAGCAATTTCAGGCACTTGCATACTTAATAGCTTCACCCAGCAAAGCCACGAAGCACACAGAGATAGAGAGAGAGAGCGAACGAGAAAGCCCATCTACATAATCACAGAGTTCTCAATTCAGCTTAGATGGTTTACCTTAGACGTACCGCGGTCTCTTTGCACTTTCTACACGGAACACTTCTATTTTTACGCGAAGACGCAGCCTTCAGTTGCGCACGGTGCGATTTCGATCTCGTTTTCGCAGCACTTCCCGCGGGCACGTACTTTCCTTCGCAATTGCCCGTTTCAAAGCTTCGCATCACACTTGCACTTCTCTGGCTAAAATAGCCATTTCCACTTGTTAGAATCTCATCGTCACTGACGTAGCTGCTGCTCGTCATACCGACACTACGCTTGAACACCCGCGGCTGGTGGTGGCACTGCCGGAGCACCTCCATCTTCTTGTGGCGCAGTTCAATCGAAAATATTAATCGAACGCGAATGAAGCGCTGCTTGACACCCGACTCGAGCTGCTTCAGACGCCGCTTATTCTTACGCACCTCTAACTCGTGCAGCCAACAGATGCCGCGCTCAATATCGCGCACCGATTCTCGGTCGTCCCACCGCGAGGCATTCGCCGAATCTAAGTGAGTTTTTCGGCTGCGCCACGGCAGAAGATCGAATTGAGCGAACTTCTTGCCAGCGCCGTGAACCCACGGGTGAAAGTTTGTTTCTGAGTCACTATAACGTAATATCCACGCGTCTGTTAGGTCGGCTGGGAGAATTTTGTAAGAACCGTGCAATGCGGCCGCTGCCGCCTTGCCATCTTCACTTTTTCGGTGGATCGGTGAAACTGCTCTATTTCGTGAAGCGACCGGTTTAATTTGAATACCACTCCAACTCGGCGCGGATGAATTATTAAACATTTTCAAATGGAACACGGGCGGCACAAATCAGGCGAGTCATTGTTCACACGGCCGGACTGCTGACGCTCGCGCGACTGCCGCCACTACGGTGACTGATGCAGTGGCCGGTCGAAAACGCCAAATTATAACTGAGCTGATGAACTGTTGATTATTTTCGTCTCAATGGCCACCTGGCTGTCGCTGTCTCTTTGTTTGCTTTTCATGTATGTATAGTTCGTCTAACTCTGCACGGTCTGCGAGCTGTGAATATTCGTGCACGGAGCGCCATCCGAGGGACTGACCGCTCTTCGGACTCTGCCGGGCCGCCGTTCGTCTCGGTTCGCTGGGCTCAGTTTAAGGTCGACTCTGAACGATGATTAAGCTCCGTCACACATGCGTCCAGAATCGCCTGATGCGCACTTGTCCCCAGAAGTTGTAATAAAAATTATACCCGTCCCTTGCACGAGCATAATTCACTTCCTTTGTTGGAGCGAGATCCGCTGAACCGTGATGGTGAGTTGGTCATCGTGCAGTGGATGCGCAAACGGCGTACAACTAGTCCATTTGTTAGTTACGCTTCTGCATCGGACTTATGTGGAGAACGCTTAAAAAACGGAAATACCTCAGCAGGGAGAAGTGATCCAATCTCTTAGCTTTTGAAAGTTGAAGAGGCAATTTGTTTCAAGTTGCAATCATGGGGCCATATGTTTCGCGACTTTGAGAACTCAGTCTACAGAAAAAGTGGTAAGATAAGCTAGAAAGAGGACACATCCGGCTTAAGTTGTAGTGTTTGATTTCTGGCAAATAAGCCTCTGCGTGAGTTTATTCACTCATTACGTGGCTTTAGTAGAATTTTTCAGACGGAGGCCCTGTGCGTCCCTCTAAAAGGTGGACAAACTGATAACAATCCTGGCAATACCATCGGATAATAAGAAGACGAGAAGACGGAAGAAGACGAGAGACGGATAAGAAGACAAGAAGAAAATGGAAGTAAAATTTAAGTTGAAAACTTCTTTTGATAGCTTTTCTTGGTGAATTTTGGAGGGGGCACAATTTTGCGCACTTGGGCCTGAATAGATCTGTAGCGGTAATTCAAATTCATGTGGGGCAGGGAGAATTGTGGTTTTTGACCCCACACAATGCAAAGAGGAGCCTCCTCCAAATACCCTTCTCACTCTTAAATTTCCAAGCCCAAGCTAGAGGACATATGCAGACTATGACAGACATACCAAAAATTTAATGGTTTCGATTGTGAAAACGAAACCATCTGCGGACAAACAGTTGACTGCAATTCGCACGCGCGCACAATTGATTTAAATATTAAAAACGCTTATAAATCAGAAGAAGGAAGACATTTGTCTTCTGGCAGCCTCTATAAACACTCAAGACTGACTCGTTTATGGGTGGATGGCGTGAGCAGCATTCCCTCTTCACTCTTTCACTATATTATTCATTTTTATGCACAAACAAAGTTCAACGCTTGCCCACATTTCCTTATGCATTGGTTTTGAATTGCCTCGAATTCGGAGAGTACGAAGAAGATGCACCGCAACATGGAAAGAACTAATTTAGTTTTCTTTCTTTTTTGTACCCACAATAATGAGGGGTTCACGCTTAATGCTCGTAACGCATTGCTGAACTCTGTTAACTTACAAAGGTGCAAATGTGTTCAATTTCTGAAACCTATGGTGAACTCTTCTTCGCGGTCTTATTTTGAAATTTACCCTATAATTTAGAGATAGTGGGAATGTAGACTGACTTACCTAAGAATTTAAAAAAAAAAAGTTGCCAAGGGCTCACTTCTCCAGCAACCATTCGTATTATGCATGCTTTTGTCCTCACCCACGTAGTTTCTACATTTGGCACCACTCTTTCTGGGTTTCTGACAGCAATCAAAGAACAAATCAAACTGTGACCATCGCCGTGTGAGTCGAGGCAATGACTTACTACGCCACGGCGGTTACGGTCAAGTAAAGGGTCATCCATTTGGTGGTTTTAAGTTGGTAGCGCTGGAATGCGACACCTGTTAAACAGTTAACACATGAACTATCACAACATTAGCGGAATGTTTGCCATATACGACAGCGGATCGCATAAGAATGGAACAATGCATCAAAAATATTAAAACTTGCTAGAAAAGTGGTGATTCGAACATAATTATTTTTCGAACAACATTTTCTTTAGTGATGGGGGACATTTGTTACTAAGTGGATATGTAAACAAGCGCCGTGTATGCGGCTTAGAAAACCAACAACCGTTTGAGGTGTCACTTGCATTGATACAAGACGACTGTTTCTGATCCGCATTTCCTTAAAGATGTCAATCAGGGAACGTCTACAGTCAGTTCGGAGTGATGTGATCGAAACATAACAGATTTTTTTGTGCCGATGATTAATGATTAAGACTTAGACGATATATGATTCGAAAAAGATGAGGCAACTCGACCAAATACGGCTTTGTAACATGAGCAATTTTCTTGTTCGTATAACTTCAATTTTTGGCGATGTCAATTAGCCTCTAAGATTATGCGATTTTCACAATTAAATTGTTTTCTCAAGGGGTGGTCGTATTTACGCGAATAATCCTCGATCTCTAATAATAATAATTGAGTGGCACTACAGCCCAAAACGGACCAGGCCTAGCTTCTACAACTACTCGTGTTGTGCGTGCTACTGTTCTCTAACGACTAGAAGGGACCTACAGTTTTTTGCCGACTCCGAAGGGCGAGATTTGAGAAGCTTTTCATAGACAATTGGTACTCTTTGAGTGTTGTCAGCAACTCGAAAGAGGGGGTGCCGTGAAAAAATGCGAGGTCTCCTGTAAGGGAATAGAATACAGAACTTTTGCGTGGCGGGACTTACCACGCCACGGTGACCACCTCGAACTCTATACCTATTAAAAGCCACCATTACACAAGCTAATGAGGAAATATCACCCAAAAGGTGCCAAAAACTCGTTGAAAATAACCTCAAAAAAACGCATGTTAAGAATATTCGCGAGACGTCCATTTAAATAATATGGTATTTCACCCTTAATTTCAAAGTTCAGAATTTATAAAGAGTGCAAAATCCCGTCAAAAATGTATCGCCGTGTCAATTTAATTAAACTTTACTTTTGAAACTGAAAAATGAATAAATCTATATTAGGAGGCATACGCCCCAAAATATATAAGCCCCATCAAACTAATTTTTTAGTAAACATGAGCTTATCAGGCGACCCCTAATTCCTTAAAAGAAATGTCATGTACATTGCAACCAAAGATTTTCTTGCTCGTTTTACGCCCACCTCTAACTGCAGTACTATTTGCTTAATAAAACTGCACATCCAACTAGTCACAGACAGTGAAAGCAAAAGAGTACTTCATCAGCTGGAGGCAGCGTGAAGAGCATTTTTCGAACGGACATCTCGCAAGCCATTTGGCTTTCTATATTTTCTTTCGCAGAATACCGTTCATCGCTGCGATCAGTAATGTTTGCCCCACATCTGGTGGTGGCAAAAATCGCGGGAATAGTAGTTAGCAGGAGCACGAAGTGCTATAGGCAAACACAGTGTTGTATGAAATGCAAGGTAAATATTGGCTTATCGATGGCTAAGAATAATAATTTGCGATGTGTATTCGGCTCTTGATGGCATTAGACTTGAGCTGTAATCAACGGTATTTGCGGAACAAAATTAGTGGTCGAGTGTTTGAGGGGATAGCCTAAAATTAAGTTAACGTTTTGTGATCACAACTAAATCGTTCAAGGTGATTGAGTGAATATGGTGTGGGTAGGTGGAATTTGTGAGGTCAGCATAATTTCACTTTCATGAAGCTAAGTCCTATTATAATGCCACGCGATTTAAGATCGCGCTCTTTCCCACTAAAAGCAACCAGAACCTCTGATAAGGCAAAGAAATTATTCGATGCTTCACGTACTTTTTCACTTCGTCAAAACTGAAATGCGATTGCAGTTTGTTGGTGTGAAAATCGAGATTTTTGGAGATGACTGAGAGTTGTAAACGTAGTTTCTTCAAAGACCGACTGATTTGAAACCCATCACAGTACAGACCGCAACCATTCTTCTTTAGTAAGTCCAGAGGTGCAACATGAGAAAGCAAGTTCAATGTGCCAGTGGGGGTGATCCTCCAACGTTGCAGTTCATTTGATTACAAGCTTATGGCGGAGAGATTAGGAACAGCTAAAATGAGGTGGTAATTATGGATAACATCTTAAAGAAAATTTAATGCAATTTTTTCAGAAACACGCAACAACACGTGAACCCATTTTATAATAAACTCTGTACACTGTTTAATGTCAACTCCATATTTGACGTTGAACTCTTCAGTCTGGAACTTGAAAACTACAGAAGTGAAAACATAGAAATAAGAGTGTCTTAATTCTATTTTGAGTATACAGAGTATAAGAATACAGTTTGCAGAATCCATCTATTTGACTAAAGTCGTTCACTCGCTCTGCCTTTCTCCATCTCTCTCGTTCTTCCTTTGGAACATATTATACAGTCCAACGATGGAGATAACTAAAACAAGAAATTTTTGTTCTTTTTCTTTGGGTGGTATTACAATCCGGGATGGACTTACATATCCATCTACCAACATGCCAGGACGTTGTCTCGTTAGGTGGCTCTAATTCCACACACAAAGTTAATTACCGACATTCTTGTGTGCGCCTTCTCAAATGAGGATCACTTCTTTTGCGTTGTCCAATGATTCAGATTTAATGATTCTTCATCATGACCTAGTCAGCCTTAGTGTAGTTCCCGTAGATACTTGACAAGATCCATGTTGCCCTTTTTAGAGTCCGTAGTTGAACCTTTTCCTCTAGATAGCATTAACTCAAAAAGTATTAAGAAACGCACTTATAACTTTTCTTGCAAAAGGGCTGACTGACTGACTTTTTAAACGTCTTAGTTTCTGCGCCATACATAAAGACCGGAATAATCAAGGTGTAAAGGGTGATTTTTGAATAAATGCTTCAATGTTGTCGTCCAATGCGTCAATTGAAGCGGGCTTGTCATGAGCTTTAACATAGCCCTACAAAAATTAGTTTAAAGGCTTGAAATCGCACGATCTAGGCGGCCAATTGACCGGTCCCGAACGTGAAATAAAATGTTCACCGAACTCGCCTCTCAACATTCATTGTTGCGCGTGCTGTGTGGCATGTGGCACTGTCTTCTTGAAGCCACATGTCATGCAAGTCATGCTCTTGCATTTTGGGCAAAAAAAAATTGGATATCATCTCACGGTTGCGTTCACCATTCACATCCACGTTACGATTCGCATCATCTTTGAAGAAGTGAGGTCCACTGATGCCACCAGCCCATATCCCACACCAAACTGTGACGTTTTCTGAATGCATTGGTAGCTCTTGCAATGCTTTTGGCTGATATTCACTCCAAAATCGACAATTCTGCTTATTTACGTACCCATTGAGCCAAAAATGAACTGACCATAAAATGGAAGAAGAGCGCGATGAACTTTCTTAACAGAGCACGCATTTTGGTAAAATAAAATTCAATCATTTGCAAGCGTTGTGCGTGTTAAGACGATTCATGGTTAAATTATAGATCAAGCTGGAGATGTTTAACAGTGAAACAAAACACACGTGCGTCAGCTGTTTAAACCAGTGTTGCTAAAAAGATAATAGCTAAACAATCATCCTTTACAAAGCCCAATTATATAGCAATTGGTAAGCGCATTTGTTATTTTTTATTTCGGTACTGATGTTGTTATTCTTTTCAACTTCGGAGCCAAGGCAGATGAGATCCTTAACTACCTTTTGTCACCACCTTAAATAGTTTGGTCTGACAAAACTACGTCGTGACTACCAAAAACCATCAATCACACGTCTCCTACTCCAGATTTTTTCGAACAAATCGTTTCATTCTGAATGAACAATTCGCTAGACTGATTGAAACTATAATAGTTCAACTAGTTCAATCTACTATAATGGCTTCATGTACTAATCCAATTGTTTATTATAAGAGAATCGCCTAGTATCGTGCTTCTCCATTAGGCCAGCCTTATTGTGGATTACAAATAACATCCCTTGTCTAGATCAAAATGTCTGTAAAATTGCGTTAATAATCATGTGTCTTCAAGAAACTTTCGAAATCCATAAACTTAATTATTTAAAAAAAATTTAAATTATTCATTCATTCAAATCGAATATACCCTATTAAATGTACTCCTCACTTCATTGTTAAGATTGCATCTGGTGTTTGTGTTAAATATATGTACCTCTGACTAGCGTTTTTCTCTACTCTAATTAAAAACGATGAACTCTTCTCCAGTTTCGTGTACAGTTACTACAAGGAAGAGCCACAGTCCACAGAAGACTAAACTGAAATAGTACAAACCTGTAATTGAAGCCTCAGATCGATGATTTAGTTTGTACGTGTGCCCGAAGGTGAACCGAGCAAGAATCTCCCCACTTGGAGGTGCAATCAATAATTTTATATCGTGCGCAGAGGAGCACACGCTCAGGGAATGTGTCCGCCTAGATGCTTATCATAAAGATATTCTGTATTCTGCTGATTGCTTATAAATTGAAGGAATGGAAAGATGCAAATAACGGTTGCTCGCCGTGGTACAGTGAATGAAAACTGCACGCGATATGCAGACTATTTGCATTGTTAAAGTGAAAGAGAGACATTACAACTACAATAATTATTTGATTTGCCTTTAACCAAAGACCATATCATACCATATAACTTATCTTATTTTCCGTAATTTAACTAAGTTTATGGCTTAAATATCTTTTAGATATATACATATACGAGGTCTGTTCAAGAAATAAGGTAAATATGAAAATTTCGTGGGCTAGGTACATTCGATTATCGCTTTTTTTATTTTGTTATGTTGGTACACTCGTCTCGAACATATGTTTATAGTTTCAGCTACATAGCACACTTATTTTGTTTGTGAGAGGCATTAAAGTTAGACGTGTTTTTCGTGTTCGACGATTTCCAGCTGACCAAAAAAATGGATCAAAGAATTTGCAGTAAATTTTGTGCGGAATATGGAAATAAGAGCTTAAAAACACAAAATTGAAAGATGAATGCGGCATACGGTGAATGTTCTCAAGTCAAAAAAATATTTACAAGTGTCGCTTTTGGACGACCCAGACCCATCAACAACCGATGAAAATGTAGCGAAAGTGAAGAAAATTGTTCTGGACAGTCGTCGAATCACTATTAGGGAAGTTTCTGAAGATGTTGGCATATCGGTTGGCTCATGCCATGCAATTTGTACATTTTAGGATTTTTTTTCGCTGCCGCAAAACTCGTTCCAAAATTGCTGAATTCTGACTTAATTTTCTGGCCGAAAACAACACCGAAATCATGTCCCAGCCATTGTATTCACCAGATTTGGGCTGCTGCGAATTTTTTTCTTGTTCCCAAGATTGAAGAGACCGATGGAGCGATGACGTTTTGCGACGATTGAGGAAATACATACTGAATCGCTGAGAGAGCTCAAGGGCATATCAAAGAGTGAATAGCAGAACTGCTTTAAGGATTGGAAAAAACGCTGACACAAGTGTATTATATCTAAGGGGACAAAATAAAAATTGATGACTAAATAAATATTTTTTGATAAAAAATTAAAATTCATCATATCTTTGAACAGACCTTGTACACAGTAGCTTTTTTAGGCGCAATACTGGATTTGTCGACTCCTCTAAGGGGGGTCTTTCCCCGTTTGGAGTAACTTCCACTAGTAACGGAACTAAGCTGTGTCCCTTTTGCATTAAATTTACCCCATTCTTTTCTACGGGGCTTTTATTGAGTCCTTACGTACTTATGGTTTTCGCAATTTTTACTAAGCCATTTGAAGAGCTTATTGATGCCATTGTTGCTATGTAATTTGTAATGGCTTTTTTAAGTGGAGCGTCCCTGTAACGTTTAATTTTCATAACTCGGGCACATAAATTGCTCTAAGTTTGACTAATGTGTTGGGGGCGCTTTGTGGCTTATATGAATTTACTCTTGACGACCTTACAAGAAAACACGGTCAGATTTGACCATCTGCAGATTTCTGTGACAACGACCAATTGTCGTTGTCTCAAAAGTCATTTACCTTCAACTCCTCAGACGATTGATTTTAAACGGGTGCAACCCAAGTTATACAATTCGATAAGTTGTTCTCAGCAATGTTTTTGGTTCTGTTAATTATTTTTCTAACTTATTTACTTTGGTCAGAAGCAAACACAGACCTGATACTGAATGTATTAAGCATTCCTTATGTACTACTTCTCAGAACAAGCAATGCGTGAATCTTAATCATCCATTTTCCAATCCAAACTTCCTTTTCATCTGCAAAAAGCCAAAAATTCAGTTTCTATTTCTGAAGGCTAATTTTCAAACACTCAGTCGATATAAGATACCCACGAGGACATTCCAAATGAGACAATACACTGGAGTGGATGCTTCTTTTTTTAGTTTTTTAGTTCTTTTTTCGTTTTCGAAAGTAAAGTTCAATAAAAAAGACACAGTGATACATTTACGATGAACGTTCAAATTCTTCAAAAGGTTCAGACTTTGCCATTAGGTGTGAATGACAATATCTTTCAAATGGACGTTTCGAGAAGACTCTTAGCAATGCACATTTTGAGCGGAGTCACAGTCATAACTTGAGTTATTTTGGTTTTTTATACTGTCTAACGATGTTATAATCTTAGTCATCAGTTGACGTCATGTTTACATACACTAGTGAGTGAGAAATGTGCCTCAATACTGAAGAAAAAGTTGACAGTGCATATTGTTATCTGTTATTTCAACACTCAATAAGTGTATCTACGACAGCGCCTGTGTATTGTGAACAGGCTTCAACTGTTGAAAAATTGAACCTTATAAGTATGAAGATGCAAATCGAAATGTAACGTACGACACAAACGCAGAGAAATCGATGAAAGCAAGACTTGCACTTACAGCAGCAACGGACTTTTATTCGACTGACCGTGCATTGTTATGATGTGGAGGCCTCACGACATCAGTAACGCTGCCACTGTCTTCAGTCGGTTATTAGGCGATCCATTATCCTGAATCACAAGCATACAACTAATATTGTGCCGGTTCGAAAACCAGCTGATTTGGGCAGGTGTCAAATGCCAACGGCCCATGAAAGGTATGGGGCCTGAGTTATAGCTGCCTTTCATTCATGACGGTCCCAGGCACGCTGCTTCCAGTTGTTAAGACCAAGCTCTCTCGCGACCGCGATCACTTGGTTTCTATACCGGAGGTTCGGCCCTCATCTCCTTCTCGAATCTGAGGTGGGGATTCAAAGACCGTCTTAGCTGGGCTGTTGTTCGAGCTACATCCACATCTTGGCACTGCACATAGAGTTCACGGTTGTGTCTTCTCCTCCATTCGTGTTTCTCGCAAACAGGACCAGAATTTTTCTTTTGAAGGAACCACGAATTTGCTCTGCTGTTTCCCTAATCGTCCGGCACTCGACTCCGTATAAGAGTACGGCTAGAATTATCGTCTTGCAGAGCATTATTTTAGTTCTTCGAGTTGGGAGATTCGACCCTAACTGTTTTGACAAAGCGAAATAACACCGGTTTCCCAGGGCGATTCTGGGCCGAATCTTCACTAAGGAGTCGTATGTGGAGTTCACGTTTGTCCCGAGGTAGATAAACTCCTTAATTACCCCCAAAGTTGTAGCTGTCAATTGTCACATTCCGACCGAGGTGTTGTTCGACGAATCGATTCTTCGTCGACAGCATACATATGTTTCGTTTTATCCTTGTTCTTTCTAGGACCAGCTCGTTTCGCCAGCTCTTCAATAGCCGTGAATGCTTCTACAACGGCTTGCTGGGAACGGGCGATAATATCGATGTCATCAGCATATCCCAGCAATTGCACTGGCTTGTAGAAGATTGTGTCTTCCGGGCTTACATCTGCTCTTCGCACTATCCACTTCAGCACAATATTGAAGAATTCACACGACAGCGCATCTCCTTGCCGAAATTCTGTGCAGGTTTGGAATGGCTCTCGAACCAAACTGCACGGTGCATGGCGTTTCTGCTGGCGCTGTGCAACACAACCGGATCAGTTTTCCCGGAAACCCGAATTCGGCCATTGCGTCAAAAAGTCAAATGCCAGCGCTACCAACATAAAAGCGCGAAATGAATGACCCCGTATCAAAACTCAGCGTACATTCTTTAAATTTCAATTCATTTCTACCTTTCAACGTCTTTTTCAATTTTCAAAGTAGTCTACAAAAGCTCTTTTCGACGCCGTCTTCGATTCCTTATTTCGTCATCAGTTGATTTTGATGGACATTCCAGCCGACACTCTCTCAATATTTTTTACCACTCATAAAACCTGGATTTTGATAAAGCTCCTAACAGTCGGCTGTCTCATTTTTAACGTTTTGGATACAGACATTTCTTAATAGTTACAGACGTAAAATCCTAAAAATTAACTTTTAGCTGCCGACACAATGACGCGTATATCAAACACTAATGTGTATTTTGATGTGAAATTTGACACAGATGTCAGTTACTCGTACAGTAGTGCACCCAAATATTTATCCGTAGCAGCAAAAAAAATCCGAAGTTGTGTTGTTGCTTTAAAAAAAAATACATGTACATATGTATGTAATATCCAAAAAGATGTACACAACGGACCATCATCATGATCTGCTATTTTGCTGTCTACATGAAGAGACTGAGGGAAGAAGTGTTCTGTTGATCATTCGAACTGTTTGAATGGACTGAAAAATCAAAGAGTCTCTTGACTTGTTGAACTCGCCCTGGAAGAATTAGTTTCTGAAATATCGACTGCTCGATGTGGTTACAGTGTTTATTGTAATGTATTTCCCACAGTGTACTTAAAAAATCTCCAACTTTCGACTTTTCGATTTCATTCAAGTGCCACTAAACGCGGATCCCAATAAATAAGTCTATCCAAACTCAACTGACCCTAAAAGGAATCGTTAATTAGAATAATTTACGATTTGTATCGAAAATTTGCTTCCGTATGAATATACATAAAATTTTATTTAAATATTCTAGATACACACAATCGACCATAAGCTGCCGCATAAGGCCCCATTAGGTGCAGCAAGAAAGCTGGAAGTAAAAGTAAAATTCAATCTAGAACAGTTCTATTAGAAAGGTCACAAAGAATATAAAAGCGGGATTATGTAAATTTTACACTAAAAACCCCAAAAAATGTACAATGACAATAAATCAAGCTGGAAAAGCGGTTATTAATCGTCGATCGCCGAGTATTTCCGACACCGATGGAAGAAAGTGCAAGTTTGCTGTCCTTAAATCAACCCTGTCGACAGCCAAGTCACACGCAATCAATTGACCCATCACCGCAACCGATGATGCGACGACCCTAATCCTATGCGACCTGTTTTCAGCAGCGGTCAGGCAAGAGTGTCAACCACAAGTTCGACGCACGCCGTTTGCGGAGTTTGCCGTTCGCCTATCAATCAGCGCATAGACACTGTTTAATAACTGCTCATTGAACTAATCGGCAAAAGAAAGTTAAACGGCCATTAACATTTCGCCTAGAAGTTCTTTGAAGTATGAATACAAAAAATTCTCGGAGAGGAGCCAGCTTTGTTGCGAGAGCTTCTTCATATAATGTGAGTTTTTTTTTTTTTTGATTCGCTTGTGAAAAGATGTTTTCAAAGAAAACCTCAACACATATTTTAATACCGTATTCTGTGAAAGTGTGTCAGCCCAGCACTTAATTTGATGTTAACATAGGCAGCGGCTCCAAAACGTGGAAGAGAAAGAAAACAAAAGTAGAAACCAGAGATTGCGTGCTGCCGCTGCTGCGGAGAGTTACCTTCCGCCTTGGTGTTGCGGGCAGATACCATCGGATGTGGTGTGCAAAGCTGGCCGAGCTGTAGCGCAGAGGCGATAAGTATTACTTAATTAAAGTGCCTGCATTTTGATACCCGTGCGGCATCGCATCGGCGCGCGATTCATTTGCATGCCTGCGTGCGAAATTGCATTGTTGATTTTTCAATTAGGATCCGGCGAAAAATGTTAATTGTCTTAAGTTGGAGGCGTGAAAGATGCACTCTGGGGGATCGGTGTGTTTGGTTGTTTTGTTTTGCTAGCAACTTAGCCTAGATCTTGCGTCGGCTTCAAGCTGCTGCCTTGAACTAAATAAAATTAAGTCGAGGTCTGTTTAATTCCCGAAAGCATAAAATTGACTGCATTTACCGTAAATGGATCACGAATAGTCCAGATGTCAAATGAAATAATCTCTTTCAATTTCTGCCAAGATCGTGCACTGAAATGGCTTACAAAACCGAATGGAATCAAAAATGAATTGAATTGAAGCGCGAACACGATTATTTGTCTATTCATAATGCGGGTGATTTGCTCTTGGTCAATGGCAATGTTGAGGATTTACTGTTTTTTTTTTTAACTTCGACATAATGGCGGCTTATATTTGAAGGACAATGTCTGCTCGTGGCAAGTGTTTCAAACAAAAGACAGTGACACTGGATTGAAACACTGAACATATATGTTTATTTTGACAGAAACATCACATAAAGGGTTGAAATAATAAGTTAACGTAAAAACAAAATTGATGCTCCAAAGATGTCTTAACAAAATGGCGTGCAGACTAAACCATATTTATTGGACGGCAAAAAAATAAAGGAATGGTCTTGTTTATTTTGTGGGTTTAGGGAAAACACCGTTACCCTCGTTTAGGGTTTCGTTACCAAAAACGAAACATTTATGCAATCGCTGTCTACCCGCAATAGAATTAAGAAAAGAGAGAATGTGATTGAGATTCTCTAATCTCCCGAATTAAAGAAAAAATGAATGGAACATACTCGTAAAAACATTTGACAAAGAAATAATTTCCAGTATAAGAGCATTTAATTTTTGGGAATAACTGAAAGTGAAAAACAAATGTACCTAAAGTAGATTCAAAATTGTAAATACTTCCGTTCCCCTCACTGCCGTATTTCCTAATTGACATTTTTTTTCATATGACGTTGACATTCGGTCAACAACTTTTTTGTCACAGTGTTATAAAGCGTCAAAAATATCCTTCACCTACACTGATGTACCTTACAAATTCTTATTTCATGGGAATAGTGTTAATCCAAATTGTTTTAGTGATTCTGATTCAAATTGTTGTAAAGCATCGATTTCCGAATTTCGAAAATCTGAAAACACAATTTTAAAAAGCCTATTAAACTACCAGTCATTTTAAAGGTAATTGTGTTATACCTCTCTCAAGAAAAGCCTGGCCTTTATAAAGGGTGATTTTTTAAAAGCTATATGTAAATTAAAAAAAAAAAAACATAAAATAAAATTCAGGGAAATGCATGAAATCCTTATTTGAATCGATAGTACGGTCCATATAATTAAATGTTTGAAGGTTATTTCATGCAAATGTTGCTCTTGACTGCGCTTCAAATGGTCCATCCGCCAAGTCCAATTTTGGCATACTCTTTCCAACATTTCGGCTGGTATCTCACGAATAAATGCTTCACTGTTGTCTTTCAATTCGTCGATTGAAGCGGACTTCTCATGAGCTTTAACATAGCCTTACAAAAATTAGTTTAAAGGCGTTAAATCGAACGATCTAGGCGGCCAATTGACTGGCCCCTAACGTGAAATAAAATGTTCACCGAACTCGCCTCTCAATAAATCCATTGTTGCGCGTGCTGTGTCGCATGTGGCACCGTCTTATTGAAACCACATGTCATGCAAATCAAGCTCTTGCATTTTGGGCAAAAAAAAGTTGGATAACATCTCACGGTAGCGCTCACCATTCACAGTTACGTTACGATTCGCATCATCTTTGAAGAAGTGAGGTCCAATGATGCCGACAACCCATAAACCGCACCAAACTGTGACTTTTTCTGGATGCATTGGTAGCTCTTGCATTGCTTTTGGTTGATATTCACTCCAAAATCGACAATTCTGCTTATTTTCGTACCCATTGAGCCAAAAATGAACTGACCATAAAATGGAAGAAGCGCGCGATGAACTTTCCTAACAGAGCACGCATTTTAATAATAATATTCAATAATTTGCAGTTTGTAAGACGATTCATGGTTAAATTATAGACCAAACTAAAGGTGTTTGACAGTAAAACAAAACACGAAACGTGCGTCAGCTGTTTAAACTAGTGTTCCCAAAAATTTTAAAATTTAATCACCCTTTAATAAAAAAAATTGTAGTTACCGATTTTCGAAAAACTTTAGTGGAAGCAATGTTTATTATCTACAAAATCGTTTGTCATATACAGGAACAGGTAGTTATTACTTGCTGCTACATCCGGAATATACATATATGGTAAATGCATAACTACACTCACGGAGCTTCTGACTAGAAACAATTCCCCCTCTATATGGACCAAAGATGACTGCTTCTGAGTGATTACTTCCTTCAGACGGTTTAATGATCGAATTTAGAGTATGGGCGTAGGGGAGTAGCGTGTGCGTCGACGCACTTAACCACGACTCCACTATAACCACAGTATTTGGAATCGTAATAATCCTTAACCGTATGTTGACACTGTTACATCCACAAAAACTGGCTGTTCGGTTTGCTTTATGAGATAGTGGCGTAATTGGTCCGTACTCCTTTAAAAATTATACTGACGCTACACACAATTGTGTTCAATAGTGACCGCTATAGAGCCATGATTACTGAATTTCTCGTTCATCGATCGAACAAGCAGGAGCCCTGCAATTGTTTTATTGAAGGAAACGTTCGATAAACGCAAAGTTTCATGTTACAGACCCGTGTATTGGCCTCCACGATCGATTTTACGCCACTTCACTATTTTCTGCGGGGATATGTGAAGTCGCTAGTCTAAGCCAATGAGCCCGAAACGTTTGATCACTAGGAGGACAACGTTCGCCGCGTTTTTGCCGCCATATAGCTGCAGATGTTGGGAAAAGTCATAGAGAATTGGACCTCCAGATTAGACTACGTTCTAGTTAGTTAAATCATATCTCAAAAATCATTAATTGGATTATCCAAAAAACTTGGTTCAGTGTCTGTCTCCGTGTGAGCAGTTATAAACAACTGAAATTCTGCTCTTCTTAATCAATTTAATTTGTAGTACAGAAGAAATAAACAGCAATAAATAACAGGAATAAATGCGAAGAGGGTGAATGGTATAAAAAAGCTACTTCTACATACCTTGCTACTTCATACTATCCTTGGCTTAGTACAGAAACACAGAATGTATGCAATCAAAACGCATCAAGATTGCGATTAATGTTTTTTTTATTCAAGGTCAAATGTGTATTTCAATTAATGTGGTTAAAACTTAAAAAATCACAAAAAGTTCCTTCATTTTGTACAATCTCCTGTTTCACAAATCATAAAATATATTGATCTTTGTAAAAAAAAAACTCACTATCCCTCATGTAACATGTTCTGTAAGGCGGTTGAGTTTTGATATTCGTCATAAAGGCTTTTCAAATAGGAGTATAAAAAACAGTTTTAATAAGTCCAATCATCATTCTCAACATAAACGTTATTAATCACTAAAATATTGTATTTCTCCGACCGTCGGCCATTTTTAACCAGTGATCAAAATCCAGAAATTGAAAACTGCTCGAGGGTGACTATACTTATCCTTCTTTCATTTTTTGGCAAGGATACATATTTACAAACTGGCATCAAAGAAGGACGTACAGCAGTGACGTCTCGTCTCGCGTCACACTAACCAGCAGAAACTTCGAAGTAGTCAAGGACTTCGTCTACCTCGGCTCCACGGTGAACAGGGACACACCAGTACCGAAATCAAACGCGGAATCACTCTTGCCCATCGCTGTTTCTTTGTGCTCAAGAGGCAATTGAGTAATAGAGCCGTCTCTCGATGGACTAAGCTTGCTTTATATAACACCTTGATCATCCCAGTCCTATTCTATGGTGCGGAAACCTAAACGTTACTAAAAGCGGATGAGGAAGCTTTTAGTCTTTTCGAGTGAAATGTTTTGTGTGCGATGTTGATGGCATCTGGAGGAGAAGATTTGTCGACGAACTTTATGGGCTGGACAGCGACATGCGCCTAGTCAAGCGTTGATGGTAAGTGAAATGGCTAGGCCATATAGAGCGCATGGACACAACTGTTCCGGCCCGAAAAGTCTTAGAATCTGAGCCATTGGGGCAACGCAACAAAAAACGGCTTAGGCTAAGATGGCGCACACAAGTGGAGAAGGACCTCAACCAACTTGGAGTGCGCAACTGGCGGCAGCTGGCGAATGATCGTGCTGGCTCGAGAGACATTTTGGTTGAGGCCCAGGTTAACCCCGGGCTGTAGCGCCACAAGAAGATGAAGAAGACTTATGAGTACACAAATATATACTATGTTCGAGATGTTTGAAAGCAATAAGGGATTGTAAAAATTGGAATTTGGACAGGTAATGTAAACAACATATGTAGATAATGTTCGATGCTCAAGCGTCTTATTTATATATATATATTTTTAACTGATAAAAATTAGGTTTTATTCTTATATATAAACGTTAAATTAGTGGACGACCTGAAGGAATAATAATAATAATTGAGTGGCACTACAGCCCACACGGGACCAGGGCCTAGCTTCTATAACAACTACTCGTGTTGGGCGCGCAGAAGGGACCTTCAGTTTTTTGCTGACTCCGCACGGCGAGATTTGAAAAGCTTTTCATAGACAATTGATACTCTTTGAGTGTGGTCAGCAACTCGAAAGAGGAGGTGCCGTGAAAAAATGCGAGGTCTCCTGTCCGGGAACCGAACCTAGACCTTTTGCGTGGCGGCCCTTACCCACTACGCCATAGCGACCACGAAGGCCCGAAGGAAGTCAACTATTAAATCAGCTGTTCAGTTGACTATCTCCTTCCTTTTTAGTTTAGTTGTTTTTTTTTTTGCTTTTTGTCAAGTTTTCGAATGGAAAAAAGCTGTCATTGTCCACCCTGTACTTGGGTCCACCTGGTAGTTGGTCTGTGTGAATTTTTATAGTGACTACTGGTTGATTCTTGTGAACAGCCTGAGTTACAAGAACACCACAAGCAATACCAACTACATCAGAATCACTACCACTAGCAAGTACAAGAGAAGAACACCAGTTCACCTTCACTCAGACGATTGGCAACAACCGTAAAGCTGCTGATATCGCAACAAAAAATGCACTCCTCCCTGCAAAAGAATCAAAAATGCAGAGTTCAAAGTCTGAGAATAGAAATAGTGTGATGCGAGCATGTACTGCGAAGGTGATCAGCGCTGCCAAACTTTCGGCGTATGAGAATCTTGCTTACTGACATTAAAGGCTTTCAAATAATGATGAGTCAGTTGTGTTCATTAATTTGTAGCGTAGGGAATCAGTCCTTTACGTTAACTGCCTTCTAACTTAGTTGATACGCTTACATACCCCATAACCCAAACTTCTCTTGAAAAATTACCTGTTAACTATATAGACCAAACAGCAGTTAACAATCGGAACTCCTTCCTCTTCCCTCTTGTTACAGCCTGGCTTAACAAAATAACAAGATATGCAAACCCAGCAACCAACGCAGTCGTTTTACGATCTCTTAAAAATCAACATTTCAATTTCTAACGAACGATAAAACCAACACAAACATAGCTTACATCCGAATTCCACCATTGCTGAGATGCCGCATTGTGTGTTTTAGTTTTTGGCATTTTCGGACGCCGTCTAAGCGAACGATCCTCTTCAAGAAACTAGTTTGTCTGCAATATTTCTTGTCCTCCTGTGTGGACTATTCTGACGGACAGAATTTCTTTTATTTACGAGTATTTGGTCAATAATTCACATTGCCCACAACTAGTATTTTTTAAGTAATTGGAGGTGGCTCTCATGGGTTAATTATGGACGGACCTTTGCACTGGAACAGCAATCGTAAGTTGGGAAGTCTAGACCGCTTACAGGAGAAGCAGTTCAAGTCTCTCAGGAAGTTAAAACCTTTAGATCATTAAAACTCTTAAAAAGCAGTGGTGATAGAAATTGAATGACGGTTTGCATTTCTCATTCAAGTATTGTAGCTTCTACGGATATCATCAAATACGGCTCCCACTTCATTAAACAAGCTGACGAATGTCAGACCAGTTAAGCGGCCTTTACACGTTTGAAAACAAAGTTGGGCCAGATTTCCTTTGGTCCCTCCACAGAATTCATATTGAATTTGTATTTCAAAAAGTAGTTACGATTACATAAAACAGTTAATGAATCAAATAAATCGAGAAGTACATCTCTGCGTTCTTTTTAAAGTATAACTTGTTTTTGTTTCTCTTGTGTGGACCAAAAATTCCGGTCCCTGGGCTGTCCACTTAAGAGAGAGTTCACTGTATAATGTTACATCGCTTTATGGGTACAGTTTTGAATGATTAACCACACATAAGCATAAACATAAACTTTCACTGGATCTGTAATGCAGTTAAGTTGTAACGATTCATTGACTTTTTCTAAACATTTCATATCTACCTACTGGTTGGTTTCTCTGTGTTTTGTTATCGGCCATTTAAACACTTCTGTTGTTATCGCTTAGTAATAAAAATTTACTTTTCTTTTCTTTTTCCACAAAAGGGAGGGAAATGAGTATGATACTCGCAAATTAATTCAATAGGATGGAGATGTAGGGAAAAACGATAAATTTCTAGAACGTCTAAAATTGTTATCCTAAAAATTTGGCAAGTCGATAGAACAACAGGAGAAGGTGGCCATATAGGAATGAAGAAACAAAATAACGAAAACAAACGTTTACAAGTTTATTTTAAAGGCAAGCCGGTTCTCTAGAGCTGACTTGGAGTCTGGTTCACACTTCCTGGAGGCCCTACTGCATATTTTCACAGATGGACTAAAGATTGAAGATGAATAACGATATTAGGTGGCAAAGCTTTCAGAGCGAAGAAACAAAGTACAAACAAAACACAGCAAGATGATTTAAGGACAAACCGTATCTCTAGAGCTGACTTTATGTCCCATTCACAGTCCCTGGAGAATACACTGGGTATTTTTCAGATAAATCGAAGATAAATGAATGTATTGGGATAAGTATACACCCGCGATGCCTCAACTTGTACCTATCGTTCTACATTTTAACGAACTGCAGTGTATCTTAGGATAAAACCGTGGTGATAAAAAAAGCAACGTGTTATCTACAAAGGACATGTTCTGATAGCCAGTATGCAATCAAATCTCTTGATATGGTTGCAGAGATGAAACTTAATGGTTTACCATTACTTTTTCATTACCATTTAATAAATCAGTGGTAATGACAGAACGAAATCCGTACTATTGTACATGGAGGAAGTAAGAGAAATCTATTTGAAAGCATATTTCTCCAATGAATTAACGATATTATTAATCAACTCACTATTTTTATAAATATCTCTAAGCGAATTTATGCTGTAAGGGTTGTAAGGGATCTTTTATCCGTAGGGCTGTCTTCGACCTCTCTTATGTTGGTACTCTACAATCAGCCCACCAGATTTTAATCTTAATCAGTAACAGAAGACAGAAAATACGGTAAGAAATATATTTCTGCAGGCTTATGCTTTTGACTGAAATTTGAACGAATGAAATGAAACCTATTCGCCTGTTCAAAGTTAAGATTCAAATATCGGCTTTAGGTGGCCAGTTTAAAACATTGTCACTAGTATTTCCTCAGAGAATTTAAATGTAGGTTCAATGGGTCGCCGGAAACTTGGTCTTATTCGGCATTCGGTGCAAAACCAAGGCTGAAGAAAAAAAACAAAGATTTTGAAGAGATTTCGGAAATTTCGTCAGCCTTCGTCGGCCAGCAGACTTCAAACGTGAGTTGTGTTATAACCTGTGACTGTTCGAAAACAATTTGCTGTCGACTGTTAAATCTGCGGATATTTTTCTAAGATCCAGTAAACGGTTTATGACAAAGTCGCCAATATATTCATATTTGAGACGTGTGAGTACAGTTACAAACAATTGAAGGACAACTCCTGGCTGTTCCCGGTGCCTACTGTTTATATGTAAATCCTTTTAAGGGGATAATGGGATATTACAAATATTTATTTTCCAAAGACAGACGTGCATAGACAAACAGAGCGATCCGTCATTAAGGCGTTTTCCAGCATTGCAATTGATGTGACTTAAATGGGTCTAGCACTAAACGAGAGCAGAAAGAGGTACACTGTGTCAGCAAGGAAGAACGTCTCGGACAGAGTGTCCAAATGTGAAAAATTTTTTCTAGATTACTCTTGCCAAGCACTGTTTCTTTGAACACAAATGGTAATTGAATAAAAAAAATCATCTCTCGAAACCAAGACCAAGGTGTTTTTTTCCACAACCTTGATCAACCCACTCCAGCTCTGTGTCACAGAAACTTGGACGTTATTAAAAGTGCACGAGAAAGTATATGGTCGTATTGAGAGAACCGTTTTGCTTGCGATTTTTGGCATGTTAATGGCATTTTGAGGAGGAGAAACTCTTTAAGTTTTATGGCGACATGAGCCTGTTTACAGATATAAGAGTTGAGAGGCATATTGAATTCATGCATTGCATATGAGCAACATAGACATTTCGAATCCAAGGTAGTGGGAAAACGTTGCAGAAGACGTCATCGTCTAGGATCACACACAAGTGGGAAAAAACCTCAAACAAAGAATGTGAAGGCATTTGGTGAAAGAATGAGTCAGCTGAGGAAGCATACGAGTATTGGATAAAGTCCAGGTTTAATTTATTAAACCAACATTATGCACGTGGCGTCCACTAATCATCCGTATTCGCTGGACTAAGCGCATGTCGCCGTACGGCCTGAACAGCTTATGTTGTCTTCCAGTGCGGAAAATAGCTCTGGCAAAATAAGGGCTTCATCACCTGCCTTCATAGAACAGAACAGGGATGATCAAAGTCATTTGAGAGAAGGATTTGCTACTCAATAGCTCTTGAGCCGAAAGAAACAGCGGTTAACGGAAGTGATGATTGATTTCGATACTGATGTAGTTGTTCTTATTTACTGTGGAGCAGAGAAAGACGGAGTCCTTGACTACGTGAACATATTTGTTGCCCATTGTGACACTCAGTCCGAGACTTTGATGTTGTGCGTCCGTCTTTGCTGGCAGTCTATAATTTTCTCCGATTTCGTTTTCCTCCCAGCAAACTCCTTAATAGCGGTTGCCCATGTTTATCCATTTAAGTCATTTACGCTGCTACCTTACAGCTTTTTTATAATTGGCGGGCACTAAAGGGATTGCTTAGCACCCTTAAGTGACCGAAATTAAGTCACAGCATGGGCCGAAGGTATACGGGAAGAGAGGGAAAAAAGGTACCGGTACACATTGGTTTTAAATGCTTGTGGATTGTAATGAGGGGGAAAAGTTGAGCTGGGAAGAGCATTCCACATTCGTGTGGTGGGGCTGAAGAACGAGTTTCTAAACTTGACTGTTCGGATGTTTGGAAGATCGTGCGTCTGACATTGTCCTGTGAGTGTCGCGCGATCTTCAGAAGATTAATGTTGAAAAAGTAACATGACAGCACATCGACTTATTTAAAATCTTTTCTGACATTGGTAAGCTCTGTGTCGACTTTGACGATGCGGCGAGAATTCTCCACCATCATCCTCTACAATCTGACGTGTTTGCTGGGAATGGCAGAATTAGACATGGCGCATAGGCCGCTCTAAAATCAACAAAAGATGTGGTGACTAGGCTTTTTTTGCAAATCGCACATGCACATTGACGAATTTTCCGAAACAATAAGATTTCACAAAAGAAAAATAACATAAGAGTAGATCAAAGAAGAACTTTTGTCAGAAGTACCATTTTCAAACCAAAGCCGTCCCTTTATCCCCCAATTTCTAGGATCCTCTCAAGATTAAATTGAACTCTTAAGCAATTCATCAATCATCACGACAATAAGGTAAGTTTAAGGGGAGCCCCTAAAAACACAAGTCAAGTGATGAAACTCAATCACGTTCGACGATAACCCATTCGAGGACCATGAATGAAATAAAGCCTTTCACGGGACAAGTTCGCAAACAAAACAGAATACACTGGCATCCCTGGTATTTCTGCGGGACAGTAGCCCCCACAAGAAGGTACTAAGTAATGTATGGTCCTCTTGTGCCATCAGATCATCAGAGGATCGACACAAGCCTCTACCAAATTTATTTCATTTCTTCAGACATTTCACTCATATTCGAATCCTTATTAGTTTTAACATGAACAATGAATTACACAGCAGTCTGCACAAAAGAATGTAGCCTCACATGTCATCTTTCAAGCAGTTGTTTGTTCTACACAATCAGATAAATGTAAATTAAAACCAAAACGCCCGTAAAGGGAATGCGATCAGCTGACATAAATTCACATACAGGAATCACAGTTCTGTGTCTCGGTTTTGTGTTGAGTATTTCAAATTTGTGGGCGGGAGGTTCAGTGTTTGAAGGATTTTTGAGTGTCCTCGGAATATCGTAAGCCATTAATTGGCCCCTTTAAGAAAAAGACCGAATTTGAACTGCATAACCGACATGCCGTGCTGCCAAACACACAAATACATAATCGCATAGGAAGATGTAAGAAGTACATAATTATTTTTTTACTCCAAAATCCGATTGACTGATCTGTGTTATAATCAATATTATGCATTCGACTTACGTATACTTTGGTTTCGTGCACAATACGATTTAATTAAAGGCGTTCAATAATTGTTCTTCAGCCATGCATCAAGTTCGAAAAATTAAATCAAAAGCCGTAATACCGAAAAAAAGACTGTAAAAGTAAACACAATTAAATGACCACCATAATGAATTGCATTACCGTCGTAGGAAAACTGTAATTAACGGCCATGCGAGGCGCGTAAACTTCGGATAAACTTGGCGCGCATCCAACGCAAAGAAATCGAGAAATAATGGCCCAAATGAAATTCAACTTACAACGCAGCAGACGAGCAAAAAAAAAGTGTAAGTGGAAAACTGGAACCAAACGTAGCAATTACCAATAATAACTTTCTGATAAGTTTTCACTTTTTGATAAACTTTCATTGCCGATGCCGAATACTCGCCGGCGAGACGAATATCAACGGAAAAAGAGGTAAAACGTCGATTCGTATCTGGAAATCACCACAGATAAAAAGAAATACATGAAATGCTGCTGGTGCGCCGGTGAAGCCGAGAACCTGTCTTTCTGAAAATTAAAAATTGTGTTGATGTCGAGAGGTACATCACAGCTTCAGATAAATATAAATGAACTGCATATCGGGGTGGTGGTGCAGCGGCAGCGGTGCGAGAAAATGCCTGAGTCACAGGAGAAAGGAGCACGCCTGCTCACGATATGGCAAACACAGTTATTAGACGATCACTTTGGGAAAGTGAGACATTTCATAAACCGGGATGTTGTCTGGCACGGCTGTGCCATGTCTCACATCGTAATTGGCACTTTTCGAAAATTTGCTTAAGCATTTTGCTTTTTCTGCTTCCGTGTGGGAAAGGCAAGATGACTTGTCTTAACTGGAGTTATTAATTTGAGGGAATTAACTGTCAGATGCTTAGAAAAAAAGTGAATTTGGTTGTTGTTTGTTAACGGTGTTGTTACTGTGAGGCGGTGAGGATATGACACTTAGTGTGAGTTGTGGATAATGTGGAGGTGGAATGTGCTGGCAATCTGTCTTCGATTGGAATTCGATCAATTTTTAATAAAAACAATGAATTTGGTCGCGCCAGGAGACCAGGATCTAGCCTCTTCAGCAACTGTTCGTGTCACGCATATTTTTGTTCTTTCATGATTAAAGGGGATTGAGCTTTGAACAGCTTTCATAGCCCATAAGTATTCATTGAGTGTTGTCAGTTGAAAGAGGTGGTGTCGGTCGGATTTGGGACACTTGGCTAGTGAGCACTACTCCACGGCGACCATAAAAATTATCTTTTCTGACAATGTTTTCACCTCGACGACCACTTTAACAAACAAAATGTCCGCATATGGTACTTTGAAAACCCGCACGTTACTCTCTAGAAGCAACTGCACGGAGAGTGGAAGTTTGCTGTTTGATATTCGAAAATGAGGTTGGGGACATCGTTTCGGTCAACTGACTTTTTTATAACTGATTTTGAAGAAATGTTCAGTTCAAGCCACAATCGATGTTTTGTGCATCAAATTTTCAAATCGTATTATACTTTATTTTTTACTATAATACCATAGAATAAGCATTTTTAATTTTATCTTTCGCAAGTGAGAGTCGTGCAGCAACCTTTCGCACAAAACACTGCACAATGTGGTCCATCTGATTCAGACTTTACTGCGCATAGGAGAGTCAATATGAAAGTATGCAGTAAAAGTTGGCATCAATAATGTTTCAGCTGTAATGTTGTATAAAGAAGTGACACCATGTCTCTTTATAAGTGAAGTCAGACACGTAAATATGGGACAGCCCTTTTTTGATTTCTTTTTTCGAGAAAAGGAAGAATTAGTACTTCGTTTTTGAAAGGCAAAGTTAGCATTTCTAAGCTCTTCGAAAGAGAAAGGGTTAAAAGACATTTTTGTGATTTAGAGTTACAAGCAAGATCGTATGTACCTGTACTTCGCGACAGACGTAAAGTTACCCCTTTTAACTTAGGATAACATTGTATGTTAAGTAGTGAGTAAAAAGGAATGACCATCAGACAAACATTTAAGCCGTCAACTAGCACATCAATAAGCAAAAAATCGAAAAATGTAACTTGGGCCCTTTCATTCTAAAAGACTGAAATATTGGTGAGATGTAATTTTTCACTTTTCATAGGCTTTTTTGACAGATCATGCTGCGTTCCATGCAATTCAATCCAACTGCTTTGTGATTGTTGTTCATTTTTAGGAAGTCATCATTGAAAGACTTACACAACGACAGTGACTCTACAGCAGCCGACAGTGTACGCAAAGAGCAAAATGATGCAAATCAGAAAGTTCTCATACCATGTTAGCGAACTAAATGCTTTCTAAAATTCAAGCACATGGTTTCAATTAGGTCTGGTTTCAACAAAACGGCACTACAACCCCTACAGTGCGAACACTAATGTACTTGTTGAGAACTTATTTTGGTGAGGATTTAATTTCAAATGTAGCTACAGTAAACTTATCACTTAGATCGTGCGATATCACACTTTTTTCTCACACTATAAAGTCTTCAGAAATAGGACAGCTCTGATTGACGATTTGGACAAGAACATTACTTGTATTATTCGATAAAAAACTTGTTTTGCTCAAGCGGACGCCCAAAATTTAACTTACCCAATCGATCACCTCAAACGGAGTCATACCCAACGTTTACACAATATTATGACATGAATCGTTCTTTTAATGCAAAATAAAAGGTTAAAGTTCACTTTCAAATTTATGTGTTTTGTTTTACGCTACAAATCAAACCTCACAATGAATCACCCTTCATAAATTGAAAATTCCCGTGCCTTTTCTGTTTCCAAAGACCAGTGATTATGTGCTTTTAAATTATTGTGGTTTTTCACAAATTGCGAATTTTAGAATCGTCAATTTTTTAATGGTTATTAGGATTTTGCTGTAGATACTGTAATGATGTTTTCAAATATATTTCAAGAGGTAAATACGAGTAAGTACCTAATGCTTAGCAGCCACTTTTTTGTTTCATTTTGTATTTAAATTTTCAAAAAAATATTACTTCAATATTACATATTTCTTAAATTAAATCTTAATTCGATCACGAATAAACAGAAAGAAACTTGATGTTCAATATCAATTTCACGACCACCAGAGATTAAGTTTTAGTGGAAACAAGCACTGAACTGCGTACACATCCGCGAAGAAAACACACGTTGAACTCTTAAGTCAATACATAAGCGACTGAAAAATCAATGTAGACAATGACTCCATGTCAAAAGGGTAGACTTGTTATAAAGATATTCTCGCTTCTTGTTTCGCTTGTTCATAATGAATTCAATTCGAGATTGTTAAATAATTATCGACCACCGAAAACACTTAAAGACTTGTTTGCGATAATTAAAGACAAACAATTAAAAAGAATGCACTTTGATAGAAGCCTATCACAATTTGCGAGTGTTTGAGTTTCGAATGACAAATTGATAAAGTGTGTTTCCTACACGCAGATAAATCCGAAATGTAATAAAAACATCAGATAAATATTGTTGATGTTCCATTTTTCATCACTTTGTATACCGTTTTGTGTAATTGGTCAAGCACCTACTCAGTTAGTGTGTAAACTGGATTCTGTTGACCTGTTTCTTGTTATCTTCTCACGAATGTCTACACAAATGAGTATACATCTAGGTCTTAACAAGCAAGCACTGCAGCCAGTTTAATTTAAATCATCGCAGTCATCATAATCTATGCATCACGATGCGCTAAAAATTCTTATTATAAATTATATGAAATACATTTATTTCTCGAGCCACGATCTTTGGAAGTTCTTGTGTTAGGCTTCCACTTGCCCTCACTTTCCTAACTCATAAAACCCAATAGCTCTATTCTTTGAAGGTTTCTTATAGGAAGCAAGACATCAGGGTTTTGCGTTTGTTGTCGTTTCAAAGGGAACGCTAAACTTCCCTTCAGTTTGATCTGCTTTTTCTATGGCAACACTGTTCGTTGGATATTTCTCAGGACACTTGGCCTTGGTTTTTCATATATGTATAAAAGTAAACTCTACATCTCTTTCAAATGGCTTTGCTTTGCAAAATGTCTGGCGTCGAATAAAAATATGTTATAATGTGGTAGAGAAATAGCCGCTTAAAGTAGTCATAGACCTCTAGAGGGAATGCGCTGAATACTCCACCTAGCAATTCGAGGCTTACTTAATAAATTTTGTCAAAGTTGGGTTAGGATAGGTTAAAAAGCTTCATACCTAAGCAAATAATTACACCCAATGGCCCTATTTTAATGCACGCTAAGTAGCGGTTATAGATGAGGCAGAATACGATTCTAGTAGTCGATTACAGCCGATTTGAACACGTATTTCTTAAGTCAGTCACAATAATGACTGTTTTCATAAAATTTGACGCTTCGCTATTTTAGAAGGCAAGTGCCATATCGAGCACCACCTGTCGCCTTACAAAAAATTTATGGCAAGAACTGTCACAAAACGGGAAAATGCAAAGTAGCACATTGACACAGGTTTGGTAAATACACAACTATAGTCGTAGAGCCCGTTTGGAATTTGGATCAAAACAACACAAAAGGAGTCCAGGTTACAGTAGAACATTGTATCGACCAATAATGATGTGGAATGGCTAAATCTGATAGTTGAAGGTCACAATTCTCATTGTTAAATGCATTCTTCAACCGCATTCGGAATTGTATGAAATGGTCGAAAATAAGAAAATGGTGCTTGCCTCCACGTTCTACTTAGTTCGCGCAAATTGCAAAGTTTTTGGTAATCCTTGGTAAACGTATTTCCTAATAGTACCATAAATTCATGAACACTATGTGCAAATGAAGGGTTTGTTAGGTTGAGGGGTAAGCTCAAATCCCACCGAGACGTCATCCGTTGGATTAAAAGCAGAATAAGAACCGACAACTCTTCTCGGATGTCAAAAGAAATCTGACACAGTTATGGTTGTCGGTAGTTATTATTCGGTAGTCGCCGTGGCGAAGTGGGTAAGGGCGTCGACCCACACGCAAAAGGTCTATGACAACACTCAAAGAGTATCAATTGTCTATGAAAAAGCTTTTCAAATCTCGCCGTTCGGAGTCGGCAAAAAACTAAAGGTCCCTCCTACTCGAGCACTAGCACGCACAACACAAGTAGTTGTTGTAGAAGCTAGACCTTGGTCCCTTGTGGGCTGTAGTGCCACTCAGCCACGTCGTCGTCTGTCGCGTTAAACAGAAAAAATGTTTTAATCAGCTATTGCGTCATACGAGAACACGCCAAAAGCCTAGAAGCTCCCCGTACTGTAGAAACTGACTTCTGTAAAAACTGCATGGATAAGGAAGAAACGAATGTCATTCTCCATCTTCTATGCACGTGCCCATTGTTATCACATGCAAGGCAATAGCCTTAGTGGCCTTACAGACAGTCCCTCAATTAAGATCTTAACTTCCTAAGCTGCTACAAAGGGTTCGCTCTATAAATGGTTAAGACTTCGTACGGCATGGTGTGATCTTGTAGGCCGAATTAAACGATCATAATAAACGGTTCTTCAATAAGGACTTGATACCTTTTTTTAAATAAAATTTGTGAGCGTTGCTCGTTTGTTTACTTTACCAAGATGAAAATGTTGGGTTTACTGAATAAATTGACAGCGACAGTTTGATGATTAGTGAAAGAGTGCGTTCACAATTTAAATTTAAAGTTGATTGGAAAGTCGTTTTATAGTATAACCTAACCTCACCTGAAGACTGAAGACGGGTGCATCTAATGTGGAGTTCAGCCACCTAGGCACAATCATTAATTAGTACTTATGTGTACATAAATTCACATTCCTTCGCATATCTTAATAACACATTTGTGCGTTCGGGCTTTGCGACTTTTAATAGAATTAATGTGTATCATGTGCTTAAAATTTGAATGGGGCCTTTGCGCTTTGCGCATTTCTCAGATCGTAATAACGTAAGCTCGAATGAGTGGGGCTATACCACAAACAACCCAAAAATAGGCAATCAACTTCCTTGTCTCTTGCCATTTTTTTGTATTTGACAGCGTTCTTTATAACCATCTCAGGCACAGGAATTGAGAATGCACTTATGTCATTCCTGGGTGATAGAAACAGCTAATTTGCATCTCTTGTTTGCGCTACATAAAAATTCGTCACTCTGATATACGATTTGATTGTAATTTAACTGTAGAACATGTATCTACATTTATCAGTTATCGGAAAAGCGCTGGAAAGTTGAGGATGTCGAAGCTGTCTGATAAGTGGATCCGATCAGTTGGTCATTTCAATGGTTGAAAATTCGTCTTTTTATAAATAATAATTAATATTTCATTTGATTTTAAAAACAATAAATTAATATTAAAAATTTTTAACGCAAAGTTTAATCAAAATTTTAAAAACTGAACAAACTTCGCGTTGACACACTTTCTCGTGAAATCGATAAAACGCGTGTCAAAGCTGTTTTGCTTAGCCTTTCAAACATACAATTAAACTTAGATAAATAAATACAGGGACAGTACAGTTCTTCCTTCAACCTGTGTCATATTACATTACATGCGCAATTTATAAACAAAAGTCTGCTCTAAGTCGCCAACTTTACTTGATCGAAAAAATAATTGCACAGCATGAGTCCAACTTGGATAGGTTTCACTGTAGTATTGCGGTAAACCGTTGTGGTTCAAATTAAAGACCTAATAAAATTAGCCGACTGCTTGAGAAGACGATAAGCATCACTCGTGCGGCACTATCTCACACAAGTCAGTGCAAATTCACTCAATGTTTTAAATTCACATAAAATCATACTCCAGGGGGTTAACATACTCTTAATTTATTAATGTTATTAATAAAAGCAAACCGCACATGCACCTCACGTCAAATAAGACGTTACCCACGCTGCACCGGACGCATCAGAACGCACTTGAGTGGGTGTCCCAGAAGCACGTTTCGATGCGCCTTATGCACAAATTTAAAGAAAACAACAAAACTTACTTCACTCAAATCCAGGCAAAAGTGTATTTTTTTCTGTTTATCCAAAAATCGTAACTTTTCTCATAACTCTCACTTTAAGCATCCAGCGGTGATTTATAAATATTTATCTTGTTTTGTTGCCTTTGTCAGCGCGCCACTTGCCTAGCGGTGATCAACATTTTCCACAAACGAAAACTGCTAATAAATGCGGTGTTTTTTTTTCGCGAAAAGACCGCGCCACGACGACAGATTTTCACGACACTGGCAAACTTTCGAGCGTTTCAAATGCGGCCGGATATCCCAGAGCACCGTTAGCAGGCGTCCACACAAGCGGTTGGAAAAACAAAATTTAACCAAACGAAGCAAAACAGAACGATTGTATCAAATATGCAGATGCTATGGGCAACTCGGAAAAGACACAAAACAAAAACTATCTCACAGATTTACTGTGCACCAGAGAGGGAGATGAGTTCGCAGCCGCAGAGAGATCACGTGCTATCGCAACAATGGGCGAAGAGTGTATGAGCCGACAGAAGATTTCTCGAAGAAATTGGTCCCGAAGAAAGGCAATTAGAGGTGGCTGGCTGTTCATCTCTTCATCATCGGCGCATTACAGGTGCACGGTGTGGCGGGGCATCTAGACGCTACCATGCACTGCTGGGGAGCAGCTGAGCAGAGATCGCTGGACGTGTGGAGCGAATGCACGTTCGATGGGGGGAAAATGTACTTAAAAGCTTTACTATTGTCAGCCATTCATCACTCCGGCATTAACTGTTGTGCTTGGTGATTTCAGCGGAGTGAGTGTGTGTGTGTGTGTGTGGAATGGGAAAGATCTATAACACGTTAGTGCGTTGATAATCGAGGAATTATCTCTTTTATTTTCTTTTATGGCGGACTGCGCTTTTTTTTTCTTCAGATTTCTCCGTGTCTACCTTGTGTAGCTGCAGTTGGGCATGCATAGGCCTACGGCCAGACGTCATATGTTTACTCTCACTTTCGGTAGTGTGCCTTGTAAGAAGTCACTTGGGTGTGCGCTCGTGGAAAACGTGTATTCTGTCCGAGTCGGTACGCATGAGCTTGGGCTTAGTCGATAATTACCATGGTTGCGCATTAATAATGGCCAAATGGGATGTTTGACGTTTTGAGCCTTTCGATAGTTACGAATAGATTTCCGATGGCTTAGTTTGTTATTTCATTTTTATATTCAGCGTTTTCCGTTAGGTCTCATTAGGCTTTATGATGGGATACGCGAAGTTATGGACTGATGTAGAAAACACATTTCAATTAAATGTGCGCTGTTTTAATTGAGAGTTTTTTAACGAAATTTCACCACGTTTATTGACAGGCAGTTGCGGAGTTAGGGATATTAAAGAAAATGGGATTTCAATTGTTTGTATCTTGTATATACAAGGTCCCTAGGAGTACAAAGAAAACTGAGTTTATTTTGGCATTAGGACCCAGAACGACCAGAACGACGGCCATTGACTGTAAAGGGTTTAGAGTGGTAACTTCGCTTTTAAAATACCCCAGACAGAGAAATCTAAGGAATTTTTTGCAATATATTGTGTCTAAGATATGAAGAGTGGAGCATTGTTTTTTTAAACAATCTTGTTGACGCGCGCTTTGTGAGACGTTGCCGAGTTTTGTTGAAATATGCACGGTTTCTTTACCCAATACTTTAATACTGCCTCTGGAACAGTCTTCCTGTATACGGTTCCATCAATTTTGACATGGCCTCGGTCCAAAAATACAAGCTGAGAGAAACCATCGGCGGTCATGGCGGCCCAAACCATCACCATCAGTGCTGCCTACTTTCTGATGGCCGTCTGTCTAAATTTTTTGAAGGATCTCTCCGGCAAGTAAATTCGGTTATTGTGCTTGTTGACATATTGCGCGATACGAGTAGCAAATGGCGACTCATTGGAAAAAAAAAATTCGGTAACTCAGCACTGTCATGCAAGCGTAGCAACTCCTTCGCTCCTTTGACTTCATTTTTTTTTGTTTGGATGTAAGGTTGTGTGGTTTTTGAAACTTTAATGGCTTTAGCCGAAGCTCAGTTGTGTTACATTAATTTTTTCAACTTCGACGTGAATTTCGCTCAATTCAAGCCTTCACTTTCCGAATCATTTTTTTATGAACGCCTCCATGGCGCTTAGGGCGGACGTTTTACAACGAATGCAGTGATAAAGCGGATACAATGAATCTCCATCAATGTTTCGGACTGAACGTCACAATATTCAGCAAAAACTTTGCAACAGGCCTATGTCTACCTCGGCTCTACAGTGAATAAGGACAATGTTATCAGTACCACAATCAAGCAACTTGCCAAACGCTGAGCAACAAAATCTCTCCTCAAAAGACAAAGCTCGCCTTGTATACAGCTTGACCATCTCTGTCATGCTTTATGGTGCAGAAATGTGTACTTTATTAAAAGCGGATGAGGAAGTCTTTTCGAGAGAAAAGTTATCGATCGATTTCTACAGGCTCTACGGCGGCTTACTCCTAGTCAAGCGTCTACGGATACAACCAGGTCATATAGACTGCGACGTCCAGAAGAATCTTCGTATTCGAGCCATTAAACAACACAACAGAAAGGATGAGATGGCGCACACAAGTGGAGAAGCACCTACATAAATCAACTTGAGTGCGCAATTAGAGGCAACTGGCGAAAAACAGTGCTAACTGAAGAGGTATGTTGGTTGGTGCTCATGTCCACTGTAAGACTCAAAAAAAAAAAAGAAAGAAGATTGAAAAATTATTCAATAAACCTGCTTCGTATACATATAATAATTTTTCAACTTCCAAGGCTGTTCCTTATCTTCTTGCTCCTTATCTGCTTCAAAATCAAATTTGTATGTCCTTCGCACCTTTGTGCACTGATCATGGAAAGAAAAATTTTCTTAAGAAACCAAAACTGCACTTTCGATGGTGCTGCTGCTTCCTTCCAACTGGGATTTGACAACTTTGTCATTTCACAGCAACTGTCAATGTGAAGACATCAATTTGGACTTCACCTTCACCGTTATGAGTTCAACTGGTGAACATATTTTTCTCTCACAACCGTTGTTTGTGTATACTCACAAAATCCTCTGTAATACCGATGCGGTCGATAACCCAAATACTTCAGTCGACTTATTCGCAATTGCCCCCCAGCCGGTTGATTATTTGAAAGAATTCCAACATACCAGACTAATGAGTGTTATGCAGCGCAATGCCCATACGGATGAATTTGCTCACCGCACCGCTTATTAGCTTTCACACAAGAATTCAACACCGAAGAACGCAACTACCGATGTGCAGTTGACCCCATAGGAAGGAGTCCGGGGTGATCAGATCATTCGATGACCGGGAGACGCCTGCTTCAGAAGATCAGTTGTGCCTAGTGCAGGTTTTGCCGTCACTTTATCCTGCTGGATTCATATTACCACCATTCAACGGAAGAATGGAGAAAATTTGTCGATTAAGGCTCAGCAGCCAGAGCGACCGTTCGTTTCGCGTTGTTGAAAACGAAAAAAAGAAAATCTCACGTCGTGCTGTGACTTTAAGTGGATTTTGTGCATTACTCGAAGAGGGGCAAGTTCACAAATTCTATCTCTTCGTTATAGAGATTTAAAAAGGAAGAATGTAGTCGTAGCTTAAGCAGCGAACGTCCCTCAAGGAGTTGGTTGTTAGCACATTATAGAAACAAAAGAGTCGCTAGCCAAAACGACACAACTGACATATAGGTGAGAGGACATCACGTTCGTTCATAATAGCACTAATTGAGTGGCACTACAGTCCACAAGGAAGCAGGGCCTAGGTTCCGCATCACCTACTCGTGTTGTGCGTGCTGCTGCTCTGTCACGACTAGAAGGGACGTACAGTTTTTTGCCGATTCCTAGCGGCGAGATTTTGAGAAGCGTTTCACAGATAATTTGAGTGTTGTCAGGAACTCGAAAGAGATAGTGTTCAGTCCGGGAATCGAATCTGGACCTTCTGCGCGTGGGTTAACACACTTACCCACTAGTCCACACTGACAACGTTCCTTCATTATACTGTTGGCAAAAAGGAGCAATTTATTGATCAAATAATTATTGTTCATTTTTCAAAACGCATTTCACTCCTTCTCGAAGGAGCTCCTCTGCATTTAAAGGTCCTCTTTCGAAACAGCGTTGTTGAATAGACTCGGACATCATAAATAAAGTGAATTCCTCGACTCAGAGGAAAACACTTCAACATTATCGAAGGAGTCAAATCCAAAGATGGTTCTCTTCGTTCCAATGAGGTGCACATCTTGCGCAGAGTCACCTTCAGACCCCGAACGGGGCACTGAAGGTGACGGACCTTCTGACTTGAGTGGAACAGAGAATAGTCAAACAGTGGGGTAGGTCACTTAAGCAATTTAATGGAAAAAAAAGATGGCAAATCCGTCGGTGTGGAGGAAATTATGTCAGAAATGTTTAAGGCGATGGGTAAAGAGGGAGTCTTGTGACTCTCTCATGTCATAAAGGTGGCCTGGAAATGTGGCCAGACACCAGGTGATTGGTAGACTGAGGTGATTATTTCTCTTTTCAAAGAGTGGAACAAGAGAAAGTGCTCCAATTACAGGGACTACTTGAAATCTCCCCCGTAAGGTCTATGCTAACGAGTTGGAGGCCCTTTCTGGAACCATGTTTGAGTCCATTTTGGGGGATAAACAGTGCGACTGTCGTCTCGTCAAAAGTACAGCCGACCAGCTTTTTACTCTGGTCGATATGGTAATTCAGTAAGTTTGGGTGTATGCTACAGTTAGTATTTTGTAGATTTGGAAAAGGCGTACGACCGAGTCCCTCGATTCAGACTCTGGAGTGCTCTACAGAGATGGATGGTTCCCTGTTGAGAAGTAGCAACTGTGTTTGGGTAATCGGAAATAAATGAATACCCTTTACTGTGGGCGTTGGGCTTTGCGAAAGGTGCGTCTTGCCACCTCCCCTTTACATTTGATATATCGATTGGATGTTGCAGTGCAGCTAAGGCGAGGAATGTTTCACATTGAGAAAGTGATTTCGTTGTCCTCAAATTCCAGACGCATCCTAGCGCGTGCTACATAAGATTGGGGCCGATTGGATTGTGCTAATGTTGGAGTAAAGGTGCAAATGACCTAGTTCGAAGTTATGGAAATTTCTAAAACTCCTGTCCAATGCACTTAAATTCTTAGAGGAGTCCCACTGAAAAAGGTTCAAGTTCAGTGCCGAGATACAGAAGTTCAAGTATCTATTGTCAGGAAGAGCAACACTGAGATTTCTTGTAGGATTTGCCAAGCTGAATCAATTTTGAAGCAGCTAAGAAGATCAGTAATAAACAAGTCCAAGCTTGGTGTCAATACCAAGATATCGGCTTTAACCTCAGTGTTTGCCCCAACCCTCACTCATGGTCTTGAAATTTAGGAAATGACCGAAAGAATAAGAACGCGTATGTAAGCTGCCGAGATGAGATTTCTCCGTGCTGTTGCAGGAGATACTAGCCGGGATAGGCTGAGAAACGCTACAGTGCGGGCGGAACTCAAAGTTGAACTGCTTTTTCTTCGCACGAAAAGGGCTATTTTTCGATGGTGTGGTGGTACGTGGTACGGATGTTCCCTTCACCGCGATTTCCAAGTCGTTCCTAAGGGGGATCTCTCATGAGCGCGTTGCTCCCACGGCCCCTTTACTGGAACATGTGCAGTTATTCCGGTCTGAGACTTGGTCCAGTATTTCGACAAGGACAATGAATTTGACATGGACTTGAACAAGAATTCGGGCAAGGAATTAAGTAACGACTTGGACAAAAAATTAGGCAAGAAATTGGACAATGAGCTGAACAACGAATTGTATAAAAACTTAAACAAAGGCTTGGAAATGTACTAGGACAAGGAATTTGGCAAAGGCTTGGTCAGGGACTTACGCAATCATTGGAAGAGGATTCGGATAAGGACTTGGACATGGTCTGAGACAAGGACTTTGACATGGACTGGGACAAGGATTTACGCAAAGGCTTGAGCAGGAATTTCTGGTTGTATAATTTATAAATTTAAGCGACCGGAATCAGGTCACATTGCAGTCCGAAGAGGCACCAATCACACTGGTCTTACGAGTATGTATATGTCTTTAGAATGTAATGAAAGGAAAAATCGAGGTGGGAAGAGCATTTAATATGCATGTGGTGCGGACAAAGAACGTTTCTCCTTACTTAACTGTACGTCCGAAAGTGAGTTTAAGGGTGAACTGATTCCAAGTGAAGTGTGAATTGAGGTTTAATTTTTGAAGAAGTTGAATAATAATAATAATTGAGTGACACTACAGCCCACTAGGGACCAGCGCCGAGCTTCTGCAACAACTACTCGTGTTGTGCGTGCTACTGTTCTCTCACCTACAGTTTTTGCCGTCCCATCTGGGAATCGAACCTAGACTTGCTGCGCGGCGGTCGACGCACTTACCACTACGCCACGGCGACCACCGAAACGAAGTAGTTGAATGCAACTGGCTAACTTAGCGAAGGTCTTAGAGAGCTGCCCTGTAGACACCGACGTGGAATACAACCTGTGTTACGCAAAAGTTTCCATGTGCCATGTGAGCCACCAGTTGTTCACAGTCAGTATACTGACAGGAAAAACTTCCATTTAGAAATATGAAGACTGTTTTGCGTCGGTAGCTGACATGGCTTTCAGGAAAACCTTCTACTTAGTTCCTCCGTCATGCGTATTTTGTAAAACAATAATAAATTCTTGACTCGCCTTCGTGGAAAATTATGTTCATTGCATTCCCGTTTCTAACAATACTCAATCATGAAATAGTTTCACTCAATAAGACGGGTAAAATTCCGATAGTCGATCACAGCACAGACAGCAAAATTTGAAAAGGAATAAAGATCAGGCTTTGTGGCTTAACAACTTCCCTGCTTTTCCATCAGCCAATACCTAAACGAAAAAAATTCAAGGAACTCCTTTTTAAAGCAATTAAACGTAGACATTCCCACGGCAGGTTTTAGACAAGGCGACGCACTGTCATGTGACTTCTTTAACATCATCCTTGAGAAGATCGTGCGTAACTCACAAGTCAACACCAGAGGCACGATCTTCCAAAAATCCGTTCAATTGTTAGCTTACGCCGACGACATTGACTTGATTGGATGAACACAGCGAGCCGTCAATGACGCGTTTGCTGGCATTGAAGTGGAAGTGGCTAAAATGGATCTGGTGGTTAATGAGGACAAAACGAAGCACATGCTGGCTTCAAAGAAGGACGCACAACATCGACGTCTCGGACAAAGCGTCACACTAGCCAGCAGAAACTTCGAGGTGGTCAAGGACTTTGTCTACCTCAACTCCGCGATAAACAGGGACAATACCACCAGTACCGAAATCAAACGCAGAATCACTCTTGCCAATCGCTGCTCTTTCGGGCTCAAGAGGAAATTGAGCAATAAAGCCCTCTCTCGAAGGACTAAGCTTGCTTTATATAACACCTTCATCATCCCAGTCCTCCTCTATGTCGCGGAAACCTTGACGCTACTATAAGCGGATGAGGAAGCCCTTGGTCTCTTCGAGAAAAAATTTTTGCGTTCGATTTTTGGTCCTGTTTGTGTTGATGGCATCTGGAGAAAAAGATTTAACGACGAACTCTATGGGCTGTACAGCGACATGCGCCTAGTCAAGCGTCTTCGGATACAACGCTTAAGATGGCTAGGCCATGAAGAGCGCATGGACACCATTGCTCCGGCCCGAAAAGACTTCGAATCTGAGCCATTGGGACAACGTAACAGAGAACGGCCAAGGCTGAGGTGGCGCACACAAGTGGAGAAGGACCTCAACCAATATCGAGTGCACAAGTGACAGCAGCTGGCGAAAGATCGTGCTGGCTGGAGAGGCATGTTCGTTGAGGCCCAGGTCAACTCCGGACTGTAGCGCCACAAGAAGAAGAAGATTCCCACGGCAGTGCCTTATACATCTCATGCAAAGAAAGTCACGGACAATGTCTTAGAGCCACTTCTTACAAAGACCCCGTACTTATGTTTTTCTATTTGAGCTGCATTCTGCGCCTTCGGCAGCTATTTCTACCGATATATCCTTAAAAAAAGAAGAATGATTACCATTTCGATTTTTGCCGACAACAACCATCACTTCAGCTTCAGACTGTGCAAACATTGTCTTCATCTTATCACCCTCGATGCCTCTCACAAGCACTTACGTTCAGATATAAATCTCATCTCGGTACTTGATGGGAACTTACCAACGGCAACGGTCAGCTTCCTCGCTTTTGTTTGGTTTGGAACTTTCAAATAAACGTTTCTATCTGAATCATTGCGCCCAGGGCAATAGTTCATTTACTCAAATTTGGCAATGAATCGCTGAAGGCGGCACTTACTTTCGCCTTCGGTTGCTGATTCGGTTTCAAGCAATCGATTGATCGCTTGAGGGAATTGTTCTTCGTCGCTGCTTTCAGGAAAAAAAGCAACATTTGACATGAACATCCCTAATACCTGGTGACAAAACAAAATGAGAACACCTGTCAAAAACTAAATGTTGCACTTTGCTAGATCTAATCGCAGACGGACTTGAAATCTCATCAAACCTGAACCAAAAAAAAGAAAGTGCTTACCTCGCAGTGGGAAATTGATGCCAAGAGTTCTTTTTCGTCGTCCGGACAGTGTTGCACTTGGAGCCGCACACAGAGTCCTCGCACGATCCACAGCATTGGTTATAGCTAAAACTGGACGTGCACAGCGTGCAAAACGAGTCGAATTGATCCCCAACTTCATCGGTACTCGCCTGCGTGACATCTGTGTCATACGAGCTGAATTCCGCTTCGCTTTCGGTCCCATTTCCAGATGAGAAATCAACTCTGAAGCTCTCGGACTGGTATCCAAAGCGCGACTTCGACGATCGGGGTGAGAAACTCTCACTGCCACTGGCGCTGTTCGAGCTCAGATTGTAGGATGTGTAGTAACCGAGGCCGTTGCTTACGAATGGCCGCGTCTGGTATTTGGTGGTCATCGAGATATTCTCATTGAAGAAAATCACATTGACGTCGTTGTACTTTTGCATTAGATCCGATGGGTACTTTGCGCATATATCCTTCAGAGACTTCTTTTGCTTTGAGCAGGCGCCTGACGGCCGGATCAAATCCAATAGACAGAGCTTAAGATCTAACATTTTGGTAGTTGGTTGGGAGTGATCTGAAAATAGAGAGAAACGCATTTGTTCATAAGGATCGACCATATTAGGGAAAGTAATGTTCAGTCAGTTTCAGTCATATTTGTGTTGTTTGTGCCTTGTATGGGATGGGATCTGTTTTTGCCTTACATTTGGTGGTAATTTCAAAATGGCAGAAGAAACGTGGCAAGTTATGGTATGTCTTCTCTTAGGTGCTTTATTTCACTAAGGCTCCCGAAAAGTATGCAACAAAAATAGGAAAATCTGTTTTATTGTTATCAGTACTTCAATTTTCTTTTTTGCATTAATAAGTTAAATTCAGTAAACAAAAAATACATACACTTCTACATTATCAATATAAAAATATTTCTACATTCTTATGTATACTCCATTTGCTTAGTTCATTGGGTTTCAAATCGAACAAACCAAATTATATCCTGTACACAAACCACAACACTATATTCCACATAAAATGACTGACATCCACTTGCATTGTGGAATTCATATGCCAACTGTCAGTTTCTATTTTGACACACACGTGATTGAGGTTATTTCGTTTGTTTATATCGATAGTTGAACGTGTTGTATTATTTTGCAAAAACCTCGTAATTTAATTTGTCGGAAAAAAGTTGCTCTGCACTTGAACGCAAGCACGTTAAACGACTACATAATGAGTACACAACGAGGCAACTGGGAACGAACACGTGCGCAAAAATATAAAAATCGTCATGTCTTCAAGAACGATCTGCACGACAAGACCCCGCAGCAGAAGAAATTAAATTCATTGCACATATCTGAAGTGTGCCAACACTGTAAACAAGTCATAGAATGGAAAATCAAATATAAGAAGTACAAAGCGCTAAGTCAACCAAAGACATGTGTAAAGTGTCAGGAGAGAAATATCCGCAAAGCGTATCACGTCCTGTGTCGCGGCTGTGCCCTGGAGCAGAAGGTATGCGCGAAATGTCTGAAGAAAGCCGATGAGGTTGACATCGAGCCACCAGGACCAACCCCAGAGGAAGAACTGAAGTTGAAGGTAGAGATGGACAGATTGATCAAATCATTCCCAGAGAGAAAGCGTCGAGCATTTCTTCGGTACATGAAGAAGGGAAAAGTGGACGAGACTGCGAATGGAGTGGCTGATGAAGAGGCTAAAGAGGGAGAAGAAGAAGAAGGTCCTAAGCTGCGTCCCAAGAGAATACCGCACTCGAGAGACACCCTCCTAAAGAAGATTGAGGAGTTGCAGATGGGAAATGATAGCGAGTACGATTCAGATGAGCTCTCCGAGAGTGAGGGTTCTTTCGAAAGTGAGGAGGAATCTGATTAACTTTTGTAAGAAGTCTGTTAAATAATCAAATTGAAATAGAAATTTTTAAGAAGACTGTTTGAATACTTATTTCGATCAATGTTGTGATTGTATTTTCGTTTTCAGATTGATTGAGAAAAATGTCGTGGTGGGTCCACTTTCTCATTTCATTCTCGGTGAAAGATGTCATTGAGTTCTTTCCTTTTCAGACAGAAAGAATTCCTTCTGAATTGCTTTACACAGGTCGAACGACGACATGTTTTATGTTCAAATTCCATTATTTTGAACTGCAGATTTACCAAGGAGAAGTTTATGCAAATCCTAGTCATAAATAATGAAATTTTCTCATAATTCCAATTTCATTTTTCAACAATATTCACACCGGTGAACGTTTTCATGAATCATCTAAAATGTGCTTCATTCTACACGCACTGAATGCACTCACCATGAAAGAGATGAAAACAGAACCGCCATATGTGTCAAGTAAACTATTGACAGCGCCATACGAAACAAATACTGAATGTATATTTATAGAAAAAAAATCCCATTCTTGTGGTTAATACAAAATTAATCGTTTATAAAGTTAATTTTCACCATCGGCAGCGTTTATTTTCGATTATTAGTTGTGCACGTTTGCTGTGCGAGTTCTGTGAAGTCCCTTTATCGGGTACATTTACCCAGCAAAATAGCGTATTGTTTGTGCTCACACCACAAATGGCTAACAAGCAATTTAAGCCCCAAGAAAAACTACCCCGTGATGTGCAACGAGAGCTAAAAGGAAAAATCACCCATTTCCTTGACTATGGCGAGACAGAAACACTGATTCTATCCGGCTTGCCGAATGATCAGCGGAAGTTTCTTCATAAATATGCAGCATCCATTGGTCTAAAGTCGAAGAGCTATGGCGATAAGAAAAGCCGTGAGCTACACATCACATTGCCAAAGAAACTGAAGAACTTGCAGGATACACGAATTCTGGAGCTGGCGGACAAGACAAGGGACTACTTCTGCGAGCCGGTACTTAATGAGATTAAGGATGCTACAAATCTGCAGAATGCCACATGTGACAAGAGCGGTATGCGAAAGAAGAACAAAATTCGCAATGAGATGATGGCGCTTTGCTCACGAATGGTGCGTCCGAGGCCGAATCGACTGAACAGCCAGTTGCAGAAGGACAGAGCTGAACTGCCCATATTCATGTACCAGAACGCTATCAACGAACTGCTACGTCAGAATTCTGTAAGTGCACTTGTTGTTGTGTCTGTGAGAGGAGCAGAGAATCTCAACGTATTGTTTATCTTTCATAGGTTCTCATTATAAGTGGAGAGACTGGGTCGGGAAAGACAACGCAGGTTCCGCAGTATATTCTTGATGAGTACACCAGACTAAACAAACCATGTCGCGTTATTTGTACCCAGCCGAGGCGTATTGCTACTGTAACCGTCGCTACTCGTGTGGCCGAGGAACGGGGTGAACCAATTGGGGAATCGGTTGGATATCAAATACGTTTGGAAAGTGAGTCTACACTGTGAAATTTTATCTTTGAGTTTTTGTTTACTTTTACTTGGAGATTTGACGCTATTTTGCGCCACTATGCCCATTGGGGTATTTTGCCAAGCGGAGGACTTCGTCTTCAGAAATGACTGAACTTGTGATGTGAAATTGTATGGGATGTCGCCTCGAAAGGGTTCAGGTATTAGTGGTTAAATGGAGATATCACCGTTCACAGTAAAGAGTTCAATGGGCAAACTAAGTGAAGAAGCGATAAAGATGATTGGTGCTGACATCACCCGTCTCTCAGACTTGTTGAAATAGTTTGTTCCCAAAAAAGAAATTTTTTATTTTAAGTTGCACTGTGCAGGACGGGGGATTCTCACTTTTATGCATGTGGGAAACTAAGACAAGAGCTGTACTTAAGACGAAGGAGCTGCCCTAAGGGGGTGAAAAGAATCAAGAGTAGACTAAGTCGTTTGCGAGAGAGTGGTGTATTCATTTCACTCATATTTGGTAAAATTACTATTGGTGACAAGTTTAGAAATCCTCGAATCAACTTACGAAACGAAATAGCTCCACAGATTCCGATGCATTTTTAAACATGCAGGGATGTCGAAAGATTGCAATTTGTTAAAATGTTCGGATGAAATGAATGAACAACAAATTTGCTGTATTGCAAGACGCCCGAGAAAGACAAGATCCCACAGAGAGCGTAGTGCCAATCACTTGGTCTGAGTGAGACTAAATGTGAGGAACACAAAAAGACATGCCAGGGGATAGATGTCACTTTCCAAGTTCTTGGCTAGGAAAAAATGTCAACTGAGATCAGCCAATGTCGGCCAGTCATACGATACAGTTGACTTCAAATTTAAAAAAAAATGATTTTATTTTTATGAAATGCGGCTCCCTCAAATGACGCAATGTCTCTTGTCCAAAGACAGCTTTGGGTAATTCCTTCTTATGTGTTTATTGATCTCTTCACACGGACTCCGACAGAGACACGAGTATAAAATTATGTTTATTTGTTTGGTCTTATTCTTGTAAACAGAGAAGGCGATATTTTCTTCTCCAAAATTCTTAATAAGATGCGCTGCCTTGGTTCGTATGGGGCATGTATGTGGTGCACGTACAGTTCAGATTTGCAAAAACCAAGAGGTGTAGCATGCAAAGACTATGCATTTCGAAATCAGAGCCTAAGTAAATACGTGAAGTGAGAGCGGAGAACAAAGTGCAATCACAATTCTTTCGTCCGTCTTTTTGATGTCAGTATTGGATAAATAATACTGTACTTTGATTCTTTCTCGATGCGATTGTATCAACGTTGTAAGCGCGCTGTAATCCAGTAACTGTTTTGGGCGCATACCTCTCATCTCTCACCATTGCGCAGTGTTTGACTATCAATAAGAGAGAAGTAGTCCACTAAGGATAGAAGGGAACTAGAACTGTAAACGGATGAAAGGCAGACTCTTTCAAATACAAAATAAACAAACACAGTGGTGTTTTTCTATTGGCATGTGATAAGGGTCTTTTTTCGGCTACAATCTCCAAGCAAAATGAAGTATTGTTTGCACTTACCCAGCAAAATAGCGTATTGTTTGTGCTCACACAACAAATGGCTATGCCCCAAGCGAAACTACATCGTGATTTGAAACGGGAGCTATCAAATCAACATTTTCATTGACTATGACGATATAGAAATGCTGAATTTATACAGCTTGCCGAATGATCAGCATTGTTGCCTTATGAATCTTGACTGGCAAGACTAAAATCTCGTATAGTCGAACAAGCTAGTGGCTATTAAAGCCATCGCACCGGAAACCATAACCTCCAACTTGGTCATATTTTACAAGCACAATGCAAAACACACTCAGCTAGGTACCAGGCCATACCGGGATACTGGAGAAGATAAGAGCGGGCGCACTTTCTAAAGTTGACTTCCAGAACCCAATGAATGTTGCAGTCACCCGCCGAGCCGTGGAGGGCTATGCACAAGGTTTCTTTCGGTGTATTGTGTCTTCGAAATTTGTGCGCTTTGGTTAAGCATTACATCCAAACAAATGTAAAATAAAATTCTTAGGACACCTACTTCGCAAATCTCTCACGCTGGCGGCTTGCTGAAAGGTCCCACGAACTGAAACTGTGTGTACACACTGAGACTTGTACACAAACTTGTGTGATCATCTAAACTTCACCTTCACTTTGTTCGATTACTCTATTTCCTGGTGGGAGCATCTTTTTTATCAAACTTTCTCCAAACTGCCGAGATAAGGTTTCTTCGTGCTGTTGCGGGAATTACTCACCGGGATAGGCTGAGAGACGCGACAGTGCTACTTCTTCGGACCGAAAGAGCTATGCTTCGATAGTTTGGTCACAGGGTACGAATGTTACCTTAATCACGGCTTCCCAGGCGTTCCTTAGATGCGATTCCGCTCGCCAGACCCAAAGCGAGGTGGTTGGATCAACCCATAAACTCGCCTTTTTGCGCCTGGGAATGGCTCCTGATGATTTAGAGTCAATGGCGGAATATCAAGCCTGGAAGTAGCTTTCCACCTCCCTGATACCCGTTGGCTTCGATATTTTAAGGCTCGCGGTGTAGATAGTAATAATAACAGTAACGCCGCAATCACAGTAAACAAGAAACTTTTGTGAATATAATTCTGTAACTTTGAAAAATATCATTCACACGCGGATAGGCATCTTTCCAGCGCTATGGTTTAGTCATTCTTAAGCGTTTCAATAAGCGAAAGTGTCCGCAGATAGCCTAATCGGACACGATTTTTGGCGTTTCCTTTTCACTAAATATAGTTTTGGTGTGTGGATGTAAATGTAACAAAAATTGCAAAAAAACAGTCCACGTAAAAGTTCATGAACACATTGGGTTTGAAAACTGGTTAAAAGTCACTTGATAAAATGCCGGAACTACAAAAAAACAACAACAGAAAAGAGTAGGGTAGGCTTTCCCTTCATCACTTTTGCAAAAACAATTTTTCTCCACAACGGTTAAGGTGAAGGGTTACTCGAACAGGCCTTATATTACCTTATTATTTTTTGTTCACATTGAAAGAGCAGTTATACCACATGCAAAAGATGTGCATACAGCTCAATTCCTAATTTGTTTAATTGCTAAACTGTTTCTGGAATTGAGAAACTGCTTAATTTTCGTGGGGTGGGAGCGACTAGTAAACGGCGTGTTAGAGCATTCTGCTGCCCATATGAATTCCCGGACTCTTAATCTCGCATCTTATCACAGCCCCACCCATCTATTCCGACATACTGACAACACTCAGAGAATACCAATTATTCATAAGAATCTTCTCAAAATTCGCCAGTCGGAGTCGTCTATGATGGGTAGGTATCTCCTACTCCTGGGCGAACTATAACAAGCACAAAACGATTAGTTGATAAAGAGAATAGAGCATTTTTCTTTCAGTGTGAATTATGCTCCAGAATCTTCACGTTTTCGTTCATCTTCGATTCATCCAAACGTTGATCCTGTTGATAATGATTCTTGGATATATATTCTTCCAAGAAAACGACAAAAATATGTGGATTTAGTTCGCTGGGTAACTAGTGACACATTGAAGTTTCTTAAGCTGAATCTAAATCGGTTAAGTCGTTCTTCATGACGCGAATTCGTCCGACTACTCTAGTCGATTCCCCATTCTCTAGTCTAATCTCTTATACATTCTCAAGGAGAGAGCACATATTTATTATACAGCACTGCAAAATGGCATTATTTCACTAAGCAGGTAATCCATTGGTAGCTTGGATTATCTTTCAATTCATGTCTCAGACTAAGAAAACCACCTCTTCAAACTAAAGCTTAATATTATTCAAAAATTCAAACTTACAAATTATTTCTAATGAAATGATTTTAAATTTTTAGGTCGCATGCGAAAAACTACGAATCTAATCTACACAACCAGCGGTTGTGTTCTGCGTTCTGTTCTGCGAAAGTGTCCGCAGATAGCCTAATCGGACACGATTTTTGGCGTTTCCTTTTCACTAAATATAGTTTTGGTGTGTGGATGTAAATGTAACAAAAATTGCAAAAAAACAGTCCACGTAAAAGTTCATGAACACATTGGGTTTGAAAACTGGTTAAAAGTCACTTGATAAAATGCCGGAACTACAAAAAAACAACAACAGAAAAGAGTAGGGTAGGCTTTCCCTTCATCACTTTTGCAAAAACAATTTTTCTCCACAACGGTTAAGGTGAAGGGTTACTCGAACAGGCCTTATATTACCTTATTATTTTTTGTTCACATTGAAAGAGCAGTTATACCACATGCAAAAGATGTGCATACAGCTCAATTCCTAATTTGTTTAATTGCTAAACTGTTTCTGGAATTGAGAAACTGCTTAATTTTCGTGGGGTGGGAGCGACTAGTAAACGGCGTGTTAGAGCATTCTGCTGCCCATATGAATTCCCGGACTCTTAATCTCGCATCTTATCACAGCCCCACCCATCTATTCCGACATACTGACAACACTCAGAGAATACCAATTATTCATAAGAATCTTCTCAAAATTCGCCAGTCGGAGTCGTCTATGATGGGTAGGTATCTCCTACTCCTGGGCGAACTATAACAAGCACAAAACGATTAGTTGATAAAGAGAATAGAGCATTTTTCTTTCAGTGTGAATTATGCTCCAGAATCTTCACGTTTTCGTTCATCTTCGATTCATCCAAACGTTGATCCTGTTGATAATGATTCTTGGATATATATTCTTCCAAGAAAACGACAAAAATATGTGGATTTAGTTCGCTGGGTAACTAGTGACACATTGAAGTTTCTTAAGCTGAATCTAAATCGGTTAAGTCGTTCTTCATGACGCGAATTCGTCCGACTACTCTAGTCGATTCCCCATTCTCTAGTCTAATCTCTTATACATTCTCAAGGAGAGAGCACATATTTATTATACAGCACTGCAAAATGGCATTATTTCACTAAGCAGGTAATCCATTGGTAGCTTGGATTATCTTTCAATTCATGTCTCAGACTAAGAAAACCACCTCTTCAAACTAAAGCTTAATATTATTCAAAAATTCAAACTTACAAATTATTTCTAATGAAATGATTTTAAATTTTTAGGTCGCATGCGAAAAACTACGAATCTAATCTACACAACCAGCGGTTGTGTTCTGCGTTCTGTTCTGCGAAAGTGTCCGCAGATAGCCTAATCGGACACGATTTTTGGCGTTTCCTTTTCACTAAATATAGTTTTGGTGTGTGGATGTAAATGTAACAAAAATTGCAAAAAAACAGTCCACGTAAAAGTTCATGAACACATTGGGTTTGAAAACTGGTTAAAAGTCACTTGATAAAATGCCGGAACTACAAAAAAACAACAACAGAAAAGAGTAGGGTAGGCTTTCCCTTCATCACTTTTGCAAAAACAATTTTTCTCCACAACGGTTAAGGTGAAGGGTTACTCGAACAGGCCTTATATTACCTTATTATTTTTTGTTCACATTGAAAGAGCAGTTATACCACATGCAAAAGATGTGCATACAGCTCAATTCCTAATTTGTTTAATTGCTAAACTGTTTCTGGAATTGAGAAACTGCTTAATTTTCGTGGGGTGGGAGCGACTAGTAAACGGCGTGTTAGAGCATTCTGCTGCCCATATGAATTCCCGGACTCTTAATCTCGCATCTTATCACAGCCCCACCCATCTATTCCGACATACTGACAACACTCAGAGAATACCAATTATTCATAAGAATCTTCTCAAAATTCGCCAGTCGGAGTCGTCTATGATGGGTAGGTATCTCCTACTCCTGGGCGAACTATAACAAGCACAAAACGATTAGTTGATAAAGAGAATAGAGCATTTTTCTTTCAGTGTGAATTATGCTCCAGAATCTTCACGTTTTCGTTCATCTTCGATTCATCCAAACGTTGATCCTGTTGATAATGATTCTTGGATATATATTCTTCCAAGAAAACGACAAAAATATGTGGATTTAGTTCGCTGGGTAACTAGTGACACATTGAAGTTTCTTAAGCTGAATCGAAATCAGTTAAGTCGTTCTTCATAACACGAATTCGTCCGACTACTCTAGTCGATTCTCCATTCTCTAGGCTAATCTCTTATACATTCTCAAGGAGAGAGCACATACATATGTACTATACAGCACTGCAAAATGGCATTATTTCACTAAGCAGGTAATCCATTGGCTACTGGTAGCTTGGATTATCTTTCAATTCATGTCTCAGACTAAGAAAACCACCTCTTCAAACTAAAGCTTAATATTATTCAAAAATTCAAACTTACGTTGCTTCTAATGAAATGATTTTAAATTTTTAGGTCGCATGCGAAAAACTACGAATCTAATCTACACAACCAGCGGTTGTGTTCTGCGTTCTCTGATGGCCGACAAGCAGGATTTCTTTCAGAAGATTACTCACTTGATCATCGATGAAATACACGAACGTGACAAGGATACAGACTTCATTCTGATCGCCGTCAAGGAGCAACTGAAGTACAATAAGAACCTCAAAGTTATACTCATGTCCGCCACGATGGACATACAACTCCTGTCGAACTACTTCAACGGCTGTCCCATCATACATGTGCCCGGACAGGGATACGACGTCAAGATATATCACTTGGAAGACATTCTGTTCTACACTGGTTATCGCACATCACTCATGGAAAAGTATTTGCGTCTCTCCCCAGCCGAGGTATTCACGCCGTCGAAAGTGGTCCAAACTGATGAGCACACGCAGAGCATATTTGATACGATAATCGACGAGATAACCGAGTCTCACGCCAGACTAGAGAACACTATCGAGTACTTCGATCAGCTCCAGTATTACATTGAGAACGAGGGTGTGTCCATTGATTTGCGTCATTCCAGGAACGGGAAGACGGCACTAATCACTGCCGCCGAATGCAACATACCGCAGTACGTGACAAGATTTATGCAGCTGAATGCAAACACCACCATTCGCGATTTTTCAGGAAAGTCCGCGCTGACCTACGCCGCTGCGTTTGAAGACGGCATTTGCTTGCAACTGCTCAGCTGCGCCCAGCATAACAACGAGGCGGTCTCGGAGAAGCAAATCCTCTTGTCAGCCTACAACCAGCAGTTCCACGATGAGAACGAGGTGGACCACTACTTAATTATTTCACTGCTTGAGGGCCTGTACCGTAGCAAGCATCCGGGGGCAATAATGGTCTTCTTGCCCGGTTACAACGACATAGTCGCCCAAAAGGATCTGATAACGAGCACGCTGCCCGCCGGCACGTACAAGATGTTTATACTTCACGGCCAGATGGAGTCTAACGACCAGTGGTTAGCCATGCAGCCGCAGAGGACACGCAAGATTATCCTGTCCACCAACATAGGGCAGACGTCTATCACGATTCCTGATCTCGCTTTTATCATCGACTCCGGTAAGGTCAAGATGAAGACGCACGATATTGTAACTGGGTCGTCAGAGCTTCGATCGATTTGGATCTCTCAAGCTGACGCAAATCAGAGGTCGGGTCGCGCTGGCCGAACTCAAAACGGTGTCTGTTACCGACTGTATTCCACGGAGAAGTATCGGCTCATGAGCAAGCACTGCATCCCAGAGATGATGCGGATTTCTCTGACAGAAATCTGTCTCTACGCAAAGGCGTTCGACCCGCAGTCGGAAGTGCAAAGCTTCCTGTCGCGCGCTTTAAATCCACCTTCGAGTATAATTGTACAAAACGCAGTAAAGAAACTGAAGATTATAGGGGTGTTCACCGACGACGAAAAGATCACGGAACTGGGCAGACACTTGGTTGAGATACCTGTGGACGTCCAGTTGGGTAAGGCCTTAATGTACGGGATATTTTGCAAATGCATTGATCCGCTCGTCACCATCGTCGCTTTCCATTCGGTCAAGGATCCGTTCATACTGCCGACTGACCGCTCGCTCCAAGGACAGGCATCTTTCCAACGCAAATCGCTGTCGGGCGACTACTACAGCGACCACATGGGAATTCTGGTCCTGTATGACTCGTACATGGCTATTCGAAACAACAAGAGAAAAAAGCAGGACTTCTGTAACAAACTGTTTCTCTCCGCGCCATGCATGGAGATCTTCTGCGCCACCAGACGACAGATCTATGACCTGATCGCGAGCAAGTATTCGATCGCCACTGAGAAGACAAACAACTCCGACTGGAACATCATCCGCCTGTGCATAGTTGCCGGTCTCTATCCCAACATCGCACTCATAGACCGAAAGCGCATGATCATCAAGTCCGGCGCCGACAAGCAGCTGATTCTGCAGCGAAGCTCCTCGCTCAACCCGCCCGGCAAGAAGTCCCTTAACGAGTTCGCCAGTAAGCTCCCTTACGACTGGCTTGTCTTCTACGAGAAGTCCAAACTCTTCAAAATGTACAGCATCAATATGAATACACTGTGCGCGCCCGTCATCATCGCGCTGCAGTGCGGCAGGGATCACATCGTTGAAATCGACGAGGAATCCGACAAAGAGGATGAGGAAAACGACGGTGACGACTGCAAGCTGGAGGCCGAGGAGATCGCGAGACGGAGCATGCTCATCCTGGATGGTTGGATTAAATTCGACATGAGCCTAGATGACGCCGCCATCCTAGTTGCACTGCGGAACTATATTCAGAGCGAATTTCTCAAATTTCTACATCACGGCTATTCCGAGAGCACCACGAAGGCGATTGGCTACATCCAGTACTTACTGAACTCCGAGATCAGTAACTCTAACGTGCACCTTTAAGCGGTGGGGGGATAGATGGAGTATTTTATTTTTAAAGAGTGTGGCATTCAGGAGTGCAACACGTTAAAATATCGCAAGTTGAGAGTACAGTGCGATTCAAAAGTGGCGAGTGAACCATAAGAATTTTTTAGTGTTTCGCTGCTGAATGAATACTTTTGTACGCTGCTGTCAGTTAGGCTGTGGCAGAGAGGGGATTTCTTATTTTAACTTAATCGTTGGCGGTTTTAGAAAATTTATAAAATTCTGTTAAGGTCTTTGCAAAGATTTGCAATGTGTTAGATATGAATATATAAAGGTTCTGTTTTTGCCTGAACTCTTCTCATGAAAAAAAACTTGTGAACTACAGTTCGTCCAGCAAGATGTGTCATTTTGATGATTTGGTTACTAGTTACTAGTGTTTTTTCCCTACAAAAACAGCCAAATTTTGGCTGTGTAGGTCAAGAACTTTTGCAGTTTGTTGCAGAAAAGGGAAACGTTTGAAATTAAAACGCGCAACGGCAAGACTTAGCTTCAGCTAATTGAAGTTAGTTTTAATATATTTTAAATCTTGCTAAGGTGTGCGCATCGACAGGTGGTTTTAATCGGCGAATCCCGTTCTTTCATGCTAATTTTCACTTGATGACAACACTTCCCTAAAATAACAAAGAATAGCGGTGGAAATTACTCGAACAAACTTTGAATTTATTCCATTAATTTAACGAGCGACTAACCATGCCGCTGATGGAAAAGCATTTTTGTCTGCTTATTTCTTTTTTTGCTCTGTCTGTGGAACATAAGTTCGGAATCAGTCTGGTCCTAAATCGTGAATCATTTAACATCACCCAGCCAGTGAGATCTTTCAGGAGATGTATTCATTTCTGCACATCAAGTTGGTTAAGGTCTTTCTGCGAATGTGTGCACTGAGATGTGCCGACAGAACGCGATACAAATTATGGAGCGCAACCGTGTACAGTGCACTTGCGATTCTGCAAACAAGCCCTTTTTAGTAAGCACAATCCTATCTCGTGTTCCCAACTGCAACCATAGGTACCCTATGCTGTATTATCAGATTATTTCGGAGCCAAAAAAATAACATCTAAAAATTTCGAGTTGTGCTGCTTATTAAGCTGACCTCTTCCGCCCTTTCATCGCACTGTGGACTTCTTCACTTGTCCAGCTATTTAGGAATTTCATCAACTGCGTGACCTACATCAATACTAGACACCCCCTTTTATATTGGCTTGAAATCCTTTTCTTTCTCTATCTTACGAGTACATCCTCCTCTCCGTTTAAAGACATTCCAACTGGACACGCCCTTGTATCACAACAGCTCCAGTTTCCCATGTCTCGTTTGTTGAGGATTCATATCTCATATCAAGTCGTCGGCGTAGATGGTTTCGGTAACGAAGCTTAAAGTCGATAAACGGCGAAACAGCAGCATCAGATTCAAAACCTATGACTCAATTGTACCTTCAGTTAAAAAACTTTATCTAACGCCACTTGGTGCAGACGTAGAAATTATTTCATAGTTAGCGCTATTGTTTTTGGCGCTAATTTTTCAATCCATTCCCAAAAGTCTTTCCAATGATAAGCAAATGTTTCATAATGTGGGGTAAGACCCATTTGCTACGATGGTTTTAATATGGTCAAAACTGAGTATTCCGCTACACTCTCTCTGTGGTGGTGGAATCTGCAGTTTTGAATGACTTTGACATTGAGACGCGAAATTCTCTTTGAGTTGAGCGTAGGACAGGTTCTTCAGACGTGTCATGATAGTATAGGAGATGCCTTCTCACAGCACATATGTAATTTCACGACCTGATCGCTAGCAAGTATTCGATCGCCGTTGAGAAGACAAACAACTCCGACTAGAACATCATCCGCCTGTGCATAGTTGCCGGTCTCTATCCCAACATCGCACTTATAGACCGAAAGCGCATTATCATCAAGTCCGGCGCCAACAAGCACACAGTAAAGTAGCAGCCTTCTTTCAACAGATCTATAAGTTCATTGTGTTCTGTCAGTGAAGTAAACGGAGCTTCCGGAGTCCATAATTTTTCTTTCAGTTGAATTTCTACCATTTCAAGACGTCAAGAAGACAACAAAATTTAAAATGACACATCTTGCCCAACGAATCTCCACAAAGAGGCTAAACTTATTTTATAAAAAAAAAAAAATTACCCAAAAAATTATTAAATAGCAAACATATATTTTTATTTCTTGATTTACACTCATCTAGACAAAATCTGTCTACAAAATGTATTCATCCAAAGTGAAAAACAAAAGATAAACAAATTTTGAATTTTTATGGATTGCTTGATGCTTTTGATGAGCATTGCATTGAAAAAATTTTATGCAATTTGTGTTACAAATTAAACATTCGTCAGGATGCTTAGACATTTTATGAGCTACAAGCATCGTGTCGTCATTATATATGTAATGTTATGAATAATGAAAAACAGATATTTTTCTTTTGAATCTTTAATATGGCATTAGAGAAATGTGATTTTATACATAAATAAATATTAAATAAGTAGTGTCATTACTTTGTATGGTTTTTATTGTTTTTTTTGTGCCGGACATTGTGTAGTGGGTAAGTACGTTGACTTCTAACTCGGGGGTTTAGGTACGACCACGGATCCCTGGTCGTATTTAATTTTTTTCTGTCCCGATTTTTATTTATTTTTTTCCGATACTTGCCGTTCGGTATCGGAATAAAACTTTAGGTCCTCTCCACTCATAAGAGAACAGTAGCACGCACAACAGGTGCTGGATCCACTAAATCTGGTTATTCATCGTGAGGTTTGATTTTCAATTTGCTTTTTTAACAGATTACGAGTGACCCCTATCAAAGTGCTTTGCCTCGCACCGCAACAGCTTCTTCAAATTGTTCGACAGTTCGACGAAAATTAACTTTCTTTGCCAAATGTTTTTCGTGCTATTCGAAGAACTTACGGTGCGCGTTAGCCACCTACTGAAACCACTATATTACAGTAGAGGATAATACCCGAACGGAAAGACCGCACCCAGCACGTGTTGAAGCCGCTGTTGCTGAGAGTGTACACGAAGACTTTCGTTAAAGTTCTCAGCAGCTTGGCTACGTCAACGGACTGTGTACTTCCTGCAATTCAAAAACATGGTCTCGGTGAAATCTGGTTTCAACAAGATGACGCTACGAGGCATAAAGCGCGTGAAACAATGAACTTCTTGAGAAATCATTTTGGTGAGCAATTAATTTCCCGTCTTGCTATAGTAAATTTGCCACCTATGTACAGTGTCGGACAAAACAATAGCACCGAATTACACCTTGCAATATTTTGCCCAAGAAAACTGTCTAAGAGTAAATCAATTTAAATTAATTTTATTTATGTTACTTAGGTAAACAACAGATCTTAAAATATTAAAAAACGAACTATGCAACTTCAACACTTAAAAAAATATAATAAAAAATAAAGAAATTCAACAAAATGAAACGCGACAAAACTAAAGGACTTATTTCAATTTTCTTCTCCACATATTTTATTTATTAATATTTTGTAGCAAACCCATTATTTTGAATAATTGCTTCACATCTCCGGGGCAACATGCGAACATGCTTCATTCCATCTGAATCCTTCAGGTTGAACTTGGATTCATCAGAGAACAAAACAGTTTTCCATTTGGCAACGGTCCAGCTGATGTGTTCCTTAGCAAATGCAAGCTTCGCCTTTCGATTTTTCGACGAAATGAATGGCTTTTTTACAGCACGGTAAGAAAGAAAACCGGCTTCTACCATCCTTCGCTGGATGGATCTGGTGGAGATAGCCAAGTCTAATTCCTTTCCTATTGTCCTTGCAGACATGAACGGGTCCTTTTTAATAGCCCGGACTATTCCATGATCATCGCGTATGCTGGTTTTTCTGGGTCTTCCACCACGATGTTTAGTTTCTAGGCTATCAGAATTATGAAACCGGCTTAATACGAGAAACGACGGAATGGTGTATCCTATATTTTTTAGTTATGCAATTAACTGCTTCCCCTGCTTGAAAATCAGCAATAATTTTTTCTTTGAATTCGGTGGAATACTTATTACGCGCCATTTTAAATACGTTTTTGCTCTCAAAAATCCTTTTGCTCAGTATCACTAATAACTTCCAAATGAACGTAACTTGTAGCATAGCACGATCGCAAAAAATGTAACAGTTAATTTACTCTAATATAGAAATAAATAAATCAAAAAAAAAAAAAATCAGGGGAATAATCGAATGTAGCTTGCGCAATATGTTCGTGCTTTAGTTTTGTCGCGTTTGATTTTGTTGAATTTCTTTATTTTTTATTATATTTTTTTAAGTGTTGAAGTTGCATAGTTCGTTTTTTAATATTTTAAGATCTGTTGTTTACCTAAGTAACATAAATAAAATTAATTTAAATTGATTTACTCTTAGACAGTTTTTTTGGGCAAAATATTGCAAGGTGTAATTCGGTGCTATTGTTTTGTCCGACACTGTAGATCGTGCGATATCACACCTTTAAATGATTTTCTATCTAAAGTCGTAGGTCATCAGGAAGAAGACAACTCCGATTCAAGTTTTGGAAGCTATACTGGAACGAGTCACCCCAAATTGGACCATCTGAATGGACTACATCAGACGTAGTCATGACCAACATTTACATGATAGCATTTTCAAAAAGTAAGACTGTTCTTTTAACCGACAATACAAGTTTTAAGTTCACTTTGAATCTATCTTTGCTTCGACTGACACCATAAGAATACAGTTTGAGGAAGGTTAGTAAACTACTGACCCAAACAGGCCAAACAGATTTTGATCAACACAACGGCGAGTTTCGTAACTAAAGTGTTCAGAATAAGTGACGAAAAGTTTCATCCGAAGAACGAGAGGATTGTGAGAAATATTGTGATAAGAAATGGCTACCCTGACGAACTTACCATGTGGCTCATACGGCACCACACGAGAAGTAACAATCGGTCTGTTTTACAGACGAATAACATGACAGACCCTTTGTACAAAACCATGGTTTTCATACCAACTTTGCCGGACAATGTCAAGAAAATCATATCCGACCATTGTGGCAACATTAAGTTTGTCTTCAGATCACAACAGGCTCTTACACCCCTCTGCACCAAATTCAAACCGAAAATTGACAAAGATAAAAAGCGTTAGTTTTATACAAAATCAATTGCAAAGGAAATGACGATGAAACATGCAATCTATGCTATGTAGGTAGAGTCAGCGTCAAAAAAGAGTGTACAGACATCAGGAGAAAGTTTATCATCAAAAATAATATACACCAGCAGGAGCTACGGTGGACATGGGCACATCAAATAAAAGGTTTTAACTCGTGCTTCAATAAACACTATATTTGATTATAAAATACTGTAAACATAAAGTAAATAAACTAATTTATAAGAAAAATTGGCAAAAATCAAGCGTCAAAAGTGAGTGTACATTTTGGTAATTCCCTTATTGTCTTTAATGTTTGTAAAATATAACGGATCGTTTCCAAATTAAAATGTAACAGCATAAGTATGGAATGATACGAACTGATTATTTGTAGTAGTTTTAAGAAGTTTAAAGTAATACTTACTTTGATAGGCAGTGTCTTTAAGTAAACCCGCCCAACCGAAACTCGAATTGAAAGATCAGGACGACCAAAACGATTGAATGAACGAGAAAGAAAAGACCTTGCGAGAGAAGTGAAAGTAAATATGATGTCTAGTGATGTGCAAATGGCAGATACAATATCTCGGAATAATCAAAGTATAAGCCCGAATACAGAATACAGTTCGTCATGCCCTCTATCAAAGTAGCCAAAAAAAAAAATTCAATATCTAAAACTATAATGAAATAAAGAATTAATTGAAGTACGAAGTACGAGTGAAAATCTTTAATTTGATGTGCCCATGTCCACCGTAGCTCCTGCTGGTATTTATTTTTTTTTGAGGATAGACTTTTTCCTTATGGCTCACTTTTGTCGCTGACTGTACAACAAAACAATTTTTACGACAAAGATTGGCTGGCCATAAATCCGACATAAGCAATAAGAACGCGTCAAAAACAGTACACTGCCTACTGAGTAACCACCATCCGAACTTCGATAATGTTGAAATTCTGCAGACCAGCAAAAGGTACACATTAGAAACACTTTACATTGTTAACAACAGCAACATTATGAACAGAAAGCAGAACACACAAAATATATCGGCAGTTTACTCTGCAATGCTAACGGCCCGCCAATTCTGAAATACTAATGTCACCTTTGTATCAATATTAAGACTGATGTTCGCCCAACCAAATGCCAACAATATGTACAATAGTAGTAGTATATTTTCAATTTTATTAGTTTAATTTAAGGTTAACTGTTATATGTCAACGATTATGTGTACCAAACCCCAAAGTATTACCTAATTGTAAATTATTGAATCTCATTTTAATTGACCTGCACTAATGCTGTATTGTGTCTATCGTCTCAATAAACAAAGATCCCCTGAAGATGACAGCATCCCCTGTCGAAACGTCGGGACAACACGAATGACATAAGCTTGTTTCATTTGCTCTCTAATGACCAAAACAGCCGAAGAGGAATTAGATTCTTCAATCACAAAGTATTCAAACTTGTTCAATTTATATAAATTTGAAACAAACGACTTTTTGATTACGTCCAACATGGTATCTTGCTCCAAAGAAGCTCTGCCTTCTATCTTTGTCCCACTGTTACTCTCAATTCTCTTACTTCGACTATCCCATTGTATTTCCAGATACTAAAATACCTGTCTGCCTTTGTTGTAGTTTAATTTCAGTTGATGGGATTCTAGATGCAGTTTATCTAGATCACTAGAAGATATAAAATTTGTACGCTAAACGATCAAGAAACAGGGAAAATGCGTGTGGAAGTTTTTTTTCGCATAATATTCGATTACCCGTGAGGCGCTAAACGTTTTAAAAGGCTCTAGTGGTGGCTATTGTCACCTTGACACTGCATATGACAACATAACAACAACTAAAGGCAGCAAATTACATTTTCACGCTGTCGCCTCACGCATTTCACTGTCAATGCTCCTTAAACATAACTGTCACGAAAGGTACCTTAAGCAGCAAACTGCAAATCTTTCCACTCGTGGGAGATCACAGCAAGCACACGAGATGTTTCCTGGGCTCAATTATCATTATTGTAATTAAACAATTTTTAACTGTTACTACTTTCTTCATGTTAACGAACTACAGACTTTTATTACGTCAATTAGCTTCACATAATTGCGCATTTAAACAGACAGTCGCACGTGTGCCTGGTTAGAGGAGCACCCAGCATTAATTACCCCCTCAGAATGTTGCTCTGTTGGACTGCCAGCAACTTGTAGTGCTTTTTGGAATAACAAGAAGAAGAACACGAATTATACATGGCCACCTACATATGTTAGATCAAACTCAGTTTCGATATTAGTCCCTAAGTGCCGACAGGAGAAATGCTAATAAGTGTGTCTGTTACAAAAGGAAAGGTTGCGTCTGCCCGTACGCGAGTCAATAAGAAGCGAAACCAGCTCAGAGGTGAAAGTGAAAAGTAAACAAACTTAAAAATATCTCAAACTTAATTTGACACATATTTTCGACTCGAAAGATAAATCATCTTGCGCCTCATCTAGCACTCCGGCACACGCACACAAGCACACGCACACAAGCACACGCAAAGCAAAGGCTTCGCGCAGAATAGAAGAATAATTAATCGGCTTACAGTCGAAATCGATTGTTTCAATACGTTGTATCTGCTGCGGGCCAGTGTGCAGAGATATTGTATTCGCATTCGGATTCGTTTCACTTGAGTGCCGTGCCTTTGTTTGGACGTCAGACGTGACTTAACGATTCGTTGGGAATCACTATTGGAACTGGACCGATGATGGATGACTCGGGCAAAAGTAAAACCAATTTCACTGCTCTCCCATGAATGGCTGAAAGGGCGACGAATGCCAAGGCCGTGTGCCTGTGCGGTCCTCTGCGCCGCCGCCACAAATGAAATCATTTGTTTGTGTACCGCACTTGGCTCGGTGCGGATTGTAAAATAATGACGATCCAAATTAGAGAAACCGACTCGAGGAAGTGTCTTTTTTCGTCAGTGCTGTAATTTGGGTAAGTCAATTGGAAATGGAGGTGTGCATGTTGGTTAGTGTATCAGTTTTTTTTCAGACATTAATTATGTTTACCTAGTGATGGCTGTCGTGACGCGAGAGAGAAAGCTAATTGTAGTATTTCTGTTTGGCTTGGTCGTACCCGTATTTTGAAATGCATTGAGTAAGGTTATGTTGTCATCGTCAACGAGGAGACCTTAGCGTGATGAAGTTTCTTTAAATCTGAACTCAAGTCAAATACTTCTTAAGATGGTAGGATCAGTTGCGGGAGCTGACGTATTCATACTGATGCCGGCAAATTTAAACTGAATCTTGGGCGAATAAGGAAATCTCAACTTTTATTCCTCATGTCTTAGTAACTTCAACGAAAGCTTAAGTGCGAACAAATGAAAAGTTGTCGCCTTGAATACATTTGATTGATGATAGACGGAGTCCACTGATTCTGATGATATTGTTATGCTGAACTGACTACAGCTAGGCTTGTTTTTCATACGTTCTTTTTCCCATCCCTGTAGAATACTGGGGAAGTGTCGATTCTCGACATGATTCGCGAACTGAAAACCTTGCATTTTACAGGACACCACATCTTCTGAGTAGCTGACAGCAATCAAAGACTACTAATTGTCTATGAAAAGCTTTCATATCTCTCCGTTCGGAGCCGGCTTAAAACTGTATCTCCCCCTTATTCGTGAGAAAACAATAGCACGAACAACACGAGTAGTTACTAAATAAGGGCCTAGCCCTCTGCTTATTCAGTTCGACTGATTATAGGATAAGCTTGCTTATCTTCCTGGAAGTTGTAAGTCTATTTCTCTGCGTATTATGTAGTCAATTTGGCTCTCTAGTTACTTTCTATCCTCATTCATGATAGATGGAATCATAATGGCAGTCGTTTCGTTTGACACACCCTACGTCGCAAAGTGAGAAATACGCCATGCAGTGGAATCCGCTTCTGCAGGCAGGCGAAGCAGCGGGACGCTCTAGGCAAACGTAGAGCCGAAGAGAGTTATACAGGAAACTCGTTCTTAAGTAATGGATTGGAGAGAGCTCAAACACGTTGCAGAACTTCGAACAAGATGGCCAATTTTTCGACTGGTACCATACACAACATTCTTCTTCCCCAGCTTAATCTTTCAAAAGTCAGGCATGAATGCTCAAAGCGTCTCAGAAAAATGTGCGAATCACATACTGTAGAGAGGCTTTAGAGCTCAAAACATGGGTTCACCATTAGGATACTAAAAACAAGCAAGAATCCATGCAGTGAAAAAAGAACTACAGACCCCGTGAAGAAGTTCAAGACCACTCCTTCTGTAGACAAAATCATGGCCACAGTGTATGGGGACTAAAGCGGAGTATTGTTGGTTGAGTACAAAAAAAGGATGCAACCATAAGCACCACATCATCCGCATCCACTTTCTTTCGTTTACGAGAAGAAAAAAAAAATTAAGGAGTAAACTGACAGCCGATGTCTGGCTTGTTGAGAACAAAACTTCTGTTCACACGACGCACCATGACTACTATGCGAAATTGTGGTTTCGAAGAAAAGTGAAGTTCTTCTGATAAAGAACTCAGGGAGGCAATAAATGGATATCTTGCAGTGAAAGAGGAACCACATTTGAGGGTATTAAAATGCTTGTACGAAGGTTGCCTTTTATATTTCGGGATTGGGCAACCCTAGTGTTGCAATTTGACAACTGTCAGCTCTATCGTAAGGTTTGACATTTTTGAGGTTATACATACGTACTCAGAACGTTTTGACGTACGAGCGTTCTTTGTGTTGTTTAGAGTAACTTAAAAGATTCATCTCCCACAAAAAATCGTGAAAATTTTCGTCCTATGAATTTTTCTTTCGACGTGAATTAACTCAACAACAGTGCATTGATGAACTTAATTCAATTTTTGGCGATGAGGCTCGATCAAGGACCAGTGTTTATCGATGGTATGGTGAATTCAACTGAGGTCGTAGTTCACTCCAAGACGAATTTCGTGAAGGTCTTCCAAAATCAGTTGTTGTTCCGGAAACCATTGATGCTGTGCACCAACTGATATTGCAAGATCGTCATGTGACCTATCGTGAGATCGAGACAACCGTAGGCATTGGTGGGACCAGCATACATTCAATACAGCATGAACATTTGACCGTCAAAAAAATTTGTTCGCGTTGGATCCCAAACAATTTGTCAATCGCTCAAAAACAGGCTCGTGTCGATTGGTCGAAAGAAATGCTCCAAAAATACGATCGCGGTGCTTCGAAACACGTCTATGACATCGTGACAGGGGATGAATCTTGGATTTACGCGTATGAGCCCGAAAGTAAACAGCAGTTGACTGTTTGGGTGTTTCAAAATGAGCCAAATCTAACAAAAGTTGGTCGCTCACGAAGCACTTCCAAGTAAATGGTCGCCTGTTTTTTCGGAAAAACTGGACATTTCGCAACCGTACACCACTAGAACAACGCAGAACGGTCAATTCTGTGTGGTACACAACCATTTGTTTGCCAGTTGTATTCCGCCAGTTGCCAGTTGTATAACCGCCGAAGACGGATCACTCTTTACCAAGACAATGCGAGCTCTCACACATCGGCTCAAAAAACTACATTTTTGAGCACTCAAAACATCGATTTGATGAGTCATCCGCCGTATAGTCCTGACTTGGCATCAAATGACTTATTTTTATTCCCGTATGACAGAGTGACAAAAGTGCTTCGACAATTGGTTCAAACGCATGCAAAAGTGTATAGATCTTAATGGGGAATATTTTGAAAAACAATAAAGCTAATTTCGATGATTAAGATTTTTTTTCCCTAATCCCGAAATATAAAAGGCAACCCTCGTATCAAGGCGAAATATAGGAGATTAAAGTATAAAACATTCGAATTTGTATGCTGCCTACTTTGACGATGCAATCGAGAATACTCGATTGAATCAATATATGTGCTACCCATGTTCGATTGCATCGACTCAACTCGATTGTTCCAAGTTACGTGCTGGCATCCCAGCAGTCATTTAAAGCATCATAAACTATGTACGACAATACATTGAAGGATGAGTAAAAATTATTAAAACCCACTACAAGTGGATTTAAACGTAAGCATTTTTGCGGATTACGCGACGATTATGAACATCATAGTCAGCCAACTACGAGGCAATTGATAAATGTGTAAGTCTTATACATCATGACGATCACGATCAGTTTAAAATAGTGCCGCTGAAAGTGCAATTGTTGATGATGCTCTGATTTAGTAGCGCAAGTGAACGGGACGGACACCTCACTATGCGCTATTCTATGTTTTGATTTGACGCAGCAATTGAAGCCGGCTGACTATTGACAAGATCGTTGATAGGTTTTTTTTTCGGTGTTTGAAAAGTAGGCAATAAACAACTTTTTCTTTGCATTTCTCACTAGATGGGTATAGTAACAAACAAAGTTGTCGCATATGCCGCTCAGAAAACCCAGAAGTGATCGAAGATGTACCATTAGATAGTTAGTTTAGTTTTATATTACTTTTATTTCGATTTTAAATTTATTACAATCATTACATAATCTAAGTCTATTATGGTTTGGCGTAAGACTGTCTTCCAGAATGACAATACATTTTAGATCCCAATTGGCCGACGATTACAGTCCAGTTGACTGTGATGTGTGACTGTGATCTGTGAAGTGATATGCTTAAATGATAAACGATTTTATGTTGCAGGCTATCAAATATTATCAGATAATATGTGGATCCAACAAGACAGGTTAACGCAACACATAACACAGCCAGATATGGTTTTATTAAGAGAAAAGTTTCCTTGTAGCGTAATTTCACGTTTCGGCTACGTCAACTGAGCACCAATGTCAAGCGATTTAACATCCTTAGGTTTCTTCTGTACGCAAAAGACAGCGCTTACGTGAATAATGCCCCAAATCTATGATAGAATCACGTTGAAGGTATAATAATAATCACAGCCCACAAGGGACCAGGGCCTAGCTTCTACAACAACTACTCGCGTTGTTCGTGCTATTGTTTTCTCACGAATAAGGGGGAGATACAGTTTTTATCCGCTCCGAACGGCGAGATTTGAGAAGCTTTTCAAGGACAATTGATACTCTCCGGGAATCGAAACTAGACATTCTGCGTGTGGTTCGACGCACTTACCCATTACGCCACGGTGACTACGCTGAATGTATATCAAACCTTTTACAGTTAGGAAGTAAGAATAACCATGAACTCCAAGTTTTATAAATTTTCTTGAAAGAATATAAAAAAGTGTAATTAGTTTTAAACAATGAATTCAAAAAATACAAGACGCCGAAAGGCAGACAGAAAATGCCCTAGATTAGCTTAGAGTACTCGTGAAGAGTCCGTAAGTTAGATTTAAGATCAATGGATTATATTATTAAGCTAGTTTTAAGTGTTTTTGTCTAGCATATAAGTAATAATGAATGAAGAATAAAAATGCATTTTAATTAAAATTCAATTCAAGCCTTTCAAATTAAATAAAACTTACTCAATTAAAGAGGATAGTAAAATTAGAGTAAAGAATAATGCATCTTCTTAATACTTTTTACAAATTTAAAATCTTTTCTCAAAGTTCTATTCATTTGTATTAGAATTGATTTTAAAATAAGTTTTCTATTAAATAATTTCTCATTTTTATCATTAAAATCCACTAAATTATAAAGAAAATTGCAACCTATGTACATATTTAAGGAAATGACCCAAATATACATTTTACATAAATGTCTCAGTTTTCTTTCGCCTCACTGCACAATTCCGAAAAATAACAGGAAGTATATTGCAAACTCTAACAAATTTTGCCTCCAAGCCTAATTACACCAAATTCACACATAATTAATCAAATACTCAACCTATCTATTACCGTTGTTGTAGAAACTTCCAAATCACTGATAGTCATCGAAGGGTAAACAAGCTGCCAAAGTTTTTAATTTTCCTACATTGCTCTCGCGTTTCGGGAAAGTTAAAGTGAATTTGTCGTAAGTTCAAAAATGAATTACGTCTTTCTCGCTCTTTCATCTCCACCGCCTTCTTGCCTATTTTCCGATTTATAATTTCTTGCTGTTTTTAACCGCAATTACGGATACGCTTGGTGTACCATTTCAACGTGAAACAATGCAGCACATGACTTCAAAGCCCGCTCGTCATTTGTGCTGTGTAGAAAAAAAAAAATTGTCTCTCCTGACGTGGAACAGTGCATTAGGCAGCGAAAACCGTAATAAAATATAATAATAATTTCGAAGAATGAAAGTTGTTGCTTTCTAATAATACAGATGTCATTTAGGGATTAAGACGTTAATGCCAAGATTCATATCTACCTCGACGACAGGGGCCACCGAGTTCAGTGTCGAGAGGTGAGGCTTGTTCTGATGCTAAACATCATTTATCATGATTTGAGAATTTTAATTTCCGTGCTCCGATACTTTTCTGTGACATTCCTTTTTCTGATTTTCGGAGCTCTTATGGGTATCGTTTTCACTTTTGTTCATTGTTAGCCACATCAGGGCAGGCAGTGGTAACCCCGTCTGAACTCGGAGAGGCAATATGTTGCTCTCTTAAGTGGGCTGTAATTAATGACTCCATCGGAAAGTGTCATCAATTTGCAAATGACATTTGTGAATTTTTATTTGCTGCATAATTGGTTACAATATTTAAAGGACTTTGTTGGGATGAAATATTTTCTGAGAGGTTGGAACTGAGAAAATGTTTAACAAGCAATAACTTGTCTGTCTGTTTTTTTTGCCACATTGGGAAATAAGTTCATCTCTTTACCCAATTTTGGCTGGTAACGTTGGATGTTGGTGTATTTGAAATGAGTCGCTCAATAGGCTATACTTATGTTTGTATGGGCCGAAGTAAGACATAGATTAACCTTACGTAAGAGGGGAAACACGATTCTTTCCTTAGCAACGTCAATATAGACCACGCCAAGCGTCCATTTTCACAAATATTTCTTTTATATGGTACTCAAATAGCGAGACATGTTTTTGTCGTGTTAAAGAAAAGTATGTCCGTTGACGATTGGTAATTTTAGTTTTCTTGAAATCTGTGAGCAATAGAAGCCATTGTAAGAAAAATATTTGATTCAAGGCACAACGCCTTGTAATAAACTGAAAGTTCAAAACTGTCAATACGATCTTTTACTTAAGTTACCACCGGTATTATTAACGTGATTGGACAGAAGAAAGAATGAGTTAATAAGGCGTCTGCTGTCATTGAAATAAGAGTGCTCCATTTGGGGCACTCAGATCTTATACCTCATAAAGTACAGTGAACCCTCGACAATTTGAACCTCTTTAATTTGAAAACCTCTGTAATTTGAAGCGTTCTCACAGTCCTAAGAAAAAACCTTTGTAAATCGAAGAAAACCTATGCAATTTGCTCCCTTCGTTAATTCTATTGTGAGGTATAACATAATAACCTTTCTAATTCGAAAATAACGATTTATTACATCCATAAATCGAAGTCAGGTTTATTACATATCTTTAACTGTGATTTAAAATTAACGCGGATTAAAGGTAAGTATGAGAACGTATATGCTCTGTGTATTTATTGAACAGAACGGTGTGCAGACAGTTAGCAGTAGCGTCGGACTCGAATTGAGATATGGTCAAATTAAAAGTAATATCTTTTTTCATACGTACAAAAAACAAAAAAAACTCGTTTGCCCAAAATAACAGCGTTATTCGAAATTTTTAAGTGATCCGATGAAACTCAAATAATCGAGAGTTTACTGTATATACTATTAACATAAAAAAGCACAGTTCCCGGCTAAAGAGCCGGCTAAAGAGACAATGGGACAACACAGCATAAGGACATCACAATTTTTTTGATGCACGGTTGCTGCATTCATGGACACAGCTGGGGACACCTGGCCACAGATCGTGGTTATCGGACTAGAGGGGCTAGTTGCTTGAACTCCTGTTCCGCCTTGCAGTTCAGCGCCACACAGAACAAAACGGCACAAAATTTTGTTTTAGATTATTTGGATAGTTCCCGTTTAGAGTGTCGCTAAGAGGACACTATGTTACAGTTATTTAGCATTTAAAATGTTTATGTATGTTACAACGGTTTCTGCTGAAGCTGTTGTATTTAATGAAATCACGGTTATTTGAGTTACCAAGCCTTGGGAAAGTGCTCTGAGAATAGTTACCGTTATATGACTTCAGTTGTAATGCGACCCATTGACATTGAAAAATTATGGCATGAATTTGTTGAAATCCTTTTTGATCTTGTAAATTATTCGAGTCATTATGGAGTTTAAAAAATTACAAATAAATTAGTGATACATACGAAACAGTACAATAACTTCTCCTGGAAATGTGCACCCAGTTCTAGATTTTCCCTTAATATGCAGGTGCTGATCCACATTTTCTTCCATGAATACCAACTTTCTTCCACCGAACCAGGTCATGCACCCTCGCACCACAACGCTGTGTTCATCATTTCAAACTCTTCCTCGAAACTTAGCAACGCTGTTCCACTTTTTCACCAAACTTTCGGCACACCAACGTGAACAACACTTTCTTCGAGAGATCTTCGTTTTTTATACAAACATGCAAATTCCATTCGTTTCCTTTAGTTGGCAGCGTATACTGATGGCTTCTCCTCTGTTATCATCATGACGTTTCAAAGTTCTCCAGATTATCCGCGTCCTGACTTCTAATAACAATTAAAGGGCAACTACTTTTTGGGTCTCTTCTTCTTCTCACGTATCCCACACTTTCCTTTTTTATAGTCCGTAAGGGACTTGGACCTCAACCCATCTAACACGATCTGTCGCCAGCTGCCAAGCTGGTTTAGGTGCTCTTTCACTTGTGTGCGACATCTCATCTCCTCTGTTGTGCCCTCCAATGGCTCGGAGACCCGCCGGGCATGAGCAGTATAATTTATATCCGTCCTACATGACCGGATAATCTTAAGCGTTGTATCCGTCGGCGCTTGACTTGTCGCATGCCGCTAAGCAGCTTGTGGAGATCTTTGTTGAATTTTCTCCTTCAGATGTTATCAACAGAAACACGGTCAAAATCGTACGTATAACTTTTTTGTCAAAATGTCGCTTTTAATAACATCCAAGTTTCTGCATCATAAAGCAGGTTATGGTTGATTAAGAGCAAGCTTGGTCTTTCGAGAGACTGTTCTATTACTCAATTGCCACTTGAACCCAGAGAAACAGCTGTTAGCAAAAGTAATTCTACACCTGATTTCGGTATTGATGTTGTTGTCCCTATTTTAGAAATTAGACAAAGTTTTTGACTACCTCAAAATGCCTGCTTTCCATTTTGACGGTCTGTCCAAGACGTCGATGTTGTACGTCCTTCCTTGGTGATACCATATACTTTGTTTTCGTTTCTGTTGACGGCTCGCTGTGTTTGTGTAATCACGCGAATGTCATCTGCGTACACCAGCAGCTGAACGGGCCTTTGGAAGATAGTGCCTTTGACATGCGAGTTACGCGCGATCTTCTCAAGGAGAATATTGAAAAGGTAAAATAACAGCGCGGCGCCTTCTCTAAAATCTTGTTTGACATTGAAGGCCGCGGTGAGTTCGTTACTGACCTTGACGAAGCAGCGAGAGGGTTGTCCATCCTCATCATACACAATCTGAACAGTTTGATCTTAATGCCAAAACTAGACAAGGCACTGCATAGCTCAACTCTATGTACGCTGTCATATGAGACTTTAAGACTGAAAAATATAGGTGGGGTTTCAATTTGGATTTCTTCTCAGAATCTGCCAAAGTGTCAAAATTTCATCTATAGTGGATTTCCCTGGCCTAAACCTATCGGATTTTTCTCGAATGGCTGCAGGTTAATAGGATCTTGCACGCGATGTTAAGGAGCAATTGACTCAGTTGTAGGAGTTTCCTCTCTTTTTGACGACATAGACAGGTTGCATGCTTTCCCCCGACCATAACGTACAAATGAGTTGATGCATAGGCCCTACCAAACTATCTCTAGAGGTCCAGGCTCTAGAGGATATTCGCGGATGGTTGGTTCATCCCAGAGCAGCTACTTCTTCAGTTTTGATAGACCTTGCCAGTCGTGGTCCAGATTGCGAAATCCTCGTCGAAATTAGAGAAGTTTTTCATTGCCATAAGTAAAGTCTGCAACTGCAACTTGAAAGATGTGTACTCCTGCGACGCTTAGACCCGGCAATGGATTTGTGACCTACGAGACGGTTGTTATTATTCGAACTATATTTGTGACTTTTTCTTTGTTTATTCTAAAGCATTTACCCCCTGAGGAAGTAAGCAATGTCTGTTCTAAAAATAAGCTCGCAGAAATGAACCCATTATATTCATATTACACACAAATTAATTTTTTCAGCGTTTGTTGAATACACCATCTTCCCGAATTTTGTTTATCAATCTTAGAAGGTTCAGATTTTAGTTTCATTTGAAATTGTAGCCTTGGGAACGAAAGGATGTTTGTGTTTTTATCAACATGAAAAATTTCTTCTCTTCTTGCATGTCTTCTTGTTTTGCATATCCTGCAACCCTAATCTGTATTAAACTAAATTTCTCATGCCGGATTTTTTTTCTTAGAATAATAAGATCTGTATTTAGCTATCTTCCTTCATTACTTTCTATTTAACAGCAAATCTGCTAACGCACGCTTTGTAAGTGGCAAAAAGTATACGTCTTCCATCTTAATTTAAGGACAGACAGCTTCATGCTTATTCTGTAAGCATTCTAACACTATTTCAATTCCTAGTTCGCATCATTCGTGATTCAAAAAACATAATGTTACACCCCATAAAAACATTTCTATCATTCGAAAGTCCATCGCTTTACACTCTGGTCACAACTTTATGACGGCAAATAAAATTCAGAGCATTAAATTTCTATAAACATATGTTGACAAAGGTCTACACATGCTTTTTTGTTTTATTTGTATATTTTATTCAAATTTGACACGGTACCAAGTTGAAAGTAAAAGTCCTGAAACACGATTACATCGACTTGAAAGTTGAAAGAATTGAAATGCAGACTTTGATGTATCTATGAGAACATCAATAGATCGAACGTGTATGGTTCGCGGGAATAGGTTGCGGTCGTTAATTTGTAGAATAGGCAATGAAAGGTTTTAGATAGTCTTCTAATATGCTACTTACAGGTGATTGAATCCGAACGTATGCATATGCGCTATTCTCGAGACTTTAAAAGATTTTGATGACATCTGCCTTGTTTCTTGGAAGCCACCTCCATATTAGATTGAAGAAATTAGGTGATAGCGCAATTCCTTACTGAATTACGGTGCAGGTTTCAAATTGTATTGTCTTAACACAGCACCACATATCTGCCTATGATTTCCATAAAGAAAATAACAGACTTTGTGGGAATTTTTGAAAAATATCCTTGATCCATTTTACGCTTACTGCCTTCTGCATCTTATACTTCTTTATTTGACGCTAACGGCAGAGGTGGACTCCAGGCCAACAAATATTTCCACCCAGCACTATATCACTGTGGCTCTTTAGTTGTACATGCTAAGTTGTTTGAGCGCTTGATCGACTTGTGTTTGTCTTAAATGAGAAATCCCAATGAATTATTGTCCAGATTACTCCTATTCAGGAATTCTTCAGGTCCAAGCATTGTTAATTCTTAAGTTTTATTACATCAAATGTCCGATTTTTTTACTAAGTCCGTTCTTAGATGCTGTTAAGTGAACTTTCAAACTGGGACAAAATTTATCTCTGACAGCTAACAGCATAAATGATGCATTTGAGAATATTTCGATCAAAAATCGACGTTGTTTTAGTAAGTCCTCTTTGTGAGTATTACCAAAATAAAAGCAGTAAGCGTAAAGTTGTTCACTGTCTTACTCTTAAATTGATGACCCTTAGATAAAAACTTGAATTCTTATTATTTTTACAGAACTTTGTTCGATTTAAATTAGAGTGTGGGCCGCAGTAAACATTGTACACCGAAGCGATGCCGAACTATTCGTCGACTTCGGGGGGAAGGAAAAACTTGTGCTTAGATTCAGGACACATTAGGCATTTCTTCAAAAATATGAAAAACTTTAAGGAAAACCCGAAAACACGTAAAAGAAAGGTTAAGCCTTTAAAAACTGGTCACAAAAATTGTAAGTCGCTCGAAGACTTGTCCCAATATGCCAACTTCTAAATAAAAACAGATATGAACTTAAGCGGGAAAGCTTTAAGGAGGACAAAATAATCTTAATGCATGAAACCCACGGAAAGTTACACTTTTCACGAAAAGACATAACACACACGTATGTACATATCTATTTGCCAAAGCTGATGTTGCCAGGCCCCTTCACGAGGGCCTAAGTGGACAAATGAAAATAAAAGTTATCCTCAAAATGGTTCCCGCAAATATATGTGACGTCCTTCAAATACCAAATGTGTGCACAGGAATAGTGCCGTATATACCATTAAATATTCGTTAGTATGGGCTTGCTTCTATTACCATTGTGTAGCCCTCATATTCTGTATAGGCACCGTAATGGATTGACATGTCTATGTTGACATTTTTAATTTTTTTCAGGAATGGTTTCGGGTCAACAAAATTACAGTTAACAACTGGCCTCCTAAATCTAAGCTCATTGAGCGAATACTTTAAGGCCGATATACTCGTAACAACAATCAACTTTTGGTCACAGTGATTATATAGCCAAGTAGCCACAGAGCGAATAAGCAATTATGATTACAGATATATGTAACTATTGTTGTATTTATTTCAAATAGTAAAAGTGGGAAAAACTCGACATGTGGGTATCCCATAAATTCAATGAGACTCAAAATCCAAGCCGAAAAACTGAAACTTGTTTATCTCTGAGTCTAAGGAACTCAAATACAACGTAAGAACAGTAAAAGATCTCGACGAGCAGTAGTTGGATGCGGACGAAAGCCAAAAATAAACCCCCAAGTTCCGTTGTCACCAAGAAAAATGTGTGGTGGCAATCTGGTCGACATTGAAAGGATCAATCTTCATTCCATGTCTTCAATCAGGGATTACGATAAACGCAGTCACATATTGTAAGCAAAACGACATAAGGTGTACGAACTTGTATAAAAAGCAGTCTTTGTGGGCAAATAGACATAAGTATCTCACGTTTAACGGCACAAAAACAGCTACAGCTGGGGTTTGAAATTTGTCAATAACCGCCATTCTCTACCGACATTCCTTCAACAGATTACCAGCTTCCCCGCAGTCTGTCATCTTTTTGCCGGCAAAACAGGTTTTTAAAAACTTTAAAGCATTGAAAAATCAAGCCTCCTTTAAAAAGGGGATGATGAAAGTTGAATCACAGTGGAAGAAGTCTATAGATATCAATGGTTTGAATTTTGAAAAAGGATTTTTTAAATAAGAAAAATGACGATCTGATACAAAAGTAATTTCTCGCCGTTTTTTTTGGCGCTAATACTGGTCAATTTCGACATATGCGAATCAACATTGTTTATGTTTTAAGATATGGTAAATAAATTTGCTGTTTTGTTTCGGTGTCAAAAAATCAACATTTGCGGGAAATTTTGAATTACATTTTATTGTTTCGATTAAAATATATCGAGAGCTGTCAAAACTGATACTGCTCTGAGTGAAACAACGCGCCATTTTTGTTTCCGTCACTTGCAAGACGTTGATTTCAATGTTGACCGCCGCATGAAGACCAAAATTGAAAGTAAGAATTATCAGACATTACTCAATGTGGATTCATGGCAAATGCAAGACCAGTTTGCTCCAGCACTTTGAGTTACCCGCTGTGCAATTTTCAAGCGATTGATTACGAAAAATTGATAGTACAAAAAAATCGGGTTTTATTTTAATTTGAAATCAAGCCCATGTTGTGTGCCGCTTTTTCGCCTGTAATCAATTGCTACAACAGAAGAAAAAGCCGAATCTTAGTCACATCGTGGCTGATAATAAGAAATCCAATACGGGTGCGTCTTTATTTGCAATGACTATCAGGACGTGAAGCTGTAAAAAAGGTCTGGTCTCTTCTGAACTTCCCTGCATTGAAACCACACCTAACATAGTGGGAATAAGCAAATAGAAAAATATCACAACCTCCAATATAGCTAAGGTCTACTTGTCTTGAAAGATTGTTAATCCTTTTGAATTATTTCTTTTTGTGGCGCCAAATAAAGGTGAAGGAACGATTAAATTTGAGTGTTCCATAAAAATATTAGCAATTAGATACCCATCAAACCCAGCATTTGATTGAAAGCACGAAAAATGCAACAGTTCACTTTAAGTTTTAATTTAAATTCCTATGACGTTTCAAACAACTGCTTACTTACGCCAATAAATTAAGGGGTTATCCAAATGTTGATGTCAACGAACGAGTAGTAAACACGATTGATTGCAACTTCTATTGTGACGGAAGTCATTAACCGTTTTCTTTCGTTTTAATTTTGTGCATGCATCATTCTCACCGTAGATTACTTTCACTGAACGAAATAATTATCGCATACTGAATAAATTAAAATAACACTGAACAGAGAACCGATAAAACGATACAGCACTTCACATTCGCTCAGCCTCAGAAAAGGATTTAACTTCGAATGCAACACATTCCCATTGAACGCTTCTCTCCCATTCACATCTGCCTCGAGTCTCCGGTTCAAGTCGATTAATCGCGGAATGCTTCTGAGCACTCTTTAGTTCGAGTACACCGTCAATTAACAGACCGAATCTTTGCTAAGCACGAGCTACATCAAACAGAAAACCCGCACTTTTTCCTTCTACTCAATTAGGACTCATTTCTCAAAATTGTAACTATGCGCGGATAGCATTCAATTGATTTTTACAATTTATACGTATAAACATTTGAAATCGATTCCAGATCTTGCCACGAGATAACGATACACTCGCGATCGCCAGAGAGTGCGCCAACAAAATGCTCGTCAAAGACGCTGCCCGTGAGTATAAGGCCCCGGGTCTAGCTGCAAAAGAAGCAGTCAACAGAATGGAGTGGAGAAGAAAGATAACGCTTTCGTGACGTCGATTTGGTTCAGCACTGCATGGGCAGATGCTAAGAGATACACGCGCCGCTTGACGCTCGGGGGAGAAAAAGAAAAAGAATGGGCTGTCATGACAAGAAAGAAGCACATCTCAAAGTGGCTTGAATGAAGTCAATGACAATCTCTTTTCTTCGCCTTTGTCTTGTGTGCTAATGCTAATGATGGATACAATTCAGTCAATGTTTCGTGGTCTTAATTTGTTTTTTTTTTGTTCAGCTGCTGCAATGCAGTTGTTTGAGGAACGGAGTGTAAGGATGGGTTTCTGTTGTTCCAATAGATGTGCAGGCATCATTGATGTTGATATAGGAATTTAGAGCTGTGTAATGAATTAAAACTTAAAGTGCTATGAAAGCTCATTTGCGCGCTGATACAATCTGGGGATAATTTTGGATATTTCCCGTCACCAATGGGGCATACTTTGCTGGTTATTATTGTCTTTCATTTGGGTATAGTATCATTTTGCGGATGTGCTATTTAGCAGAGCTGAAGAGACGCATGACATCGACTTAGTTAGAAGAGTGACGATTGAGATGACTAGGTCACGTAGAGCGGATGGAAACCAATGCTCCGGTCCGATAAGTCTTCGAATCCACCCCCGAGGAACGGCGCAGTATAAGAAGACCGCGACTCAGTTGGGGCATGCAAGTGAAAAGGGACCTCAACCAACTATGCATGCGAAACTGGAGACAGCTAGCTAAAGATCGAGCTGGCTGGAGACGCTTGTGGGTTGAGGCCCAGGTCCGTCCCGGACTTTAGTGCCACCTTAACTAAGTAAGTAAATAACCGACGCATGCTTCAGAGGCACAGTTTGAATAACCTCATTTACTGGATCTTTAAAGCAAATCATAATGCTCATATGTACGGAAAATTTTTTCGTCTGTCAAAATCTCACAAAAAGGTGCTGGAAGCATACTTTTATTTCAGAAGATGTGTTCTTGTACTTTCTTCCTCAAATTTCACAGATTTTTAGCTTTCAAGGAGTGGGGATAGAAGTCTGTCGAAAAGAGGCAAACTCACAAGAAAGCATGGCATGCATTGAATCAAGAGTGTTAACATGGTCATACAAAGAGTATGGGACAGTATTTTAGGGTATTTCTTATGGTTCCGAACTGAAGCATCAGTTTTCTCTTCAGATATACATTTTTGTATAAGTGCACCTATGTGCACTGCTCTTTTCTTCCCTTTGCTCAATAAGTTCTAAAGATATGTTTAACAAATGTTAACGAAAACCTTACGGCGAATATAATATTTTCCGTTGAAGAAGATTTAAACACAAATTAAGGTCAAAATCAAATCTTTTTTCACTAAAAATTAAACACCCGAAGTCGAACCCACAAATAAACATCTACTTGAATGCAATTAAATCTGCAAATTGTTTACACTTATAATACTTCCTCTTCATCGTGTAACTGCCTTAAAAAACAATTGGAAAATAACAGAGAAATGGAACAGAAAATATTTGGTGTTCGCTCCATTCACAACCATTATTTTGGCCGTAACTGTATGTACCAAATGTTAAATTCAAATTGTACATTTTTTTGAACTAAATTCGATACTGTGGTGGGCATTTGAGTTCCCCTCCATGTTTTACGTCTACTGAAGACTTTACTATATGCCGTAAAACGTCCCAAAATATAAAATTTCGTAGACATGATATGAGATAACGATTTTTTTCTGTCAAAGAAAATGGCGCTTATCCATTCTGCTTCCACTTTGCATTTTAAGCAGAACCCGGATTTTTGTAACACAACTCAACAATTTATAGACGCTGTTGAGGTGTAGGTTTTTTCATTACAACTTGCCAAGCGATGTTGAACAAAAATATGAAAGCAGTTTGATAGGAGTCACATGTAATCTGTCAAAAAAAGTGTGTTATAAATTAAGCCTCGCAATAAATCACCCGGTGTTTATCCCAGCAGTATTGAAGTGTGCTAATGAAAATGTTGAATCTAACGAAGAATAAATGCCAGAAATTTTTTTGATTTTTGTGTTTTATTGCTCAACTTTAAAAAAATCTGGATACGTATGTCAGTGAAAGTAATTAAAAATACATTTAAATTTAAAATATTTCTTTTCAATATATTTTAAACTGGCAGAAATAATTTGAGTTAAACAGAAATGCAATATGTGTCTCAGTTTTGTTTTTGTTCACTGTACTTATTCTTTTTTAAATAAATTGTCTTACGAAGGAAGGATGAAGTAGTGAAGTTACAGTAAAAAAAAACGCCGAGGAGAAACTTTATTTATCTAACGACTTAATAAAGCATTCACATTAGGAATACCTATTCTGGAGACTTCGTAAGTGGCACGTCGATATTGAAGGTCCCAAGTACGATATCCAGACTGAACACATCGCCTTTTTTTCAAAATAAGCCAGTTATCGTAGTCAAAGAGTACTAACAGTTTACGGAATGTTTTATAAGTCTCGCCATTCGAAGTCGGCAGAAACTGTTGCTATCCTCTAATTGCAATAGAATAACACGAGTAGATGCCGAAGAAGTCCTTGATCCCTTGTGGACTTTAGTGTCAACTTATTTATTTAGAACTTATTCTACTTTGCTTACTAATAATACCTCTACCAGCGTCAGGATTATAAGGCACGACTGTAAGGCCTACATATAAAAGATATATTGTCAGTCATTTTACTGTCGGAATAGATAGTGATTATTTTTTCTGAAAAGACTTTGACTGTCATTACAGCAGAATAAAAAGAAGAAAAGAAATTACCATACCAGAAATATGAAGCTTCACGTCTTCCTCAAAGAAGCTGAATTTATCCTTAAAGGTGATGAACTACAAAGAAATTCCCCTTACACCTAGTGTTGCTTTTGACGCATCATGGAAAATTATGTTTCCCCTTTAAAATTAATCTGTAATGAGTGTGGAAAGTGCAGAGATGACATAACCCATGCACCTCATTACTGCATCATATGAAATAGAGAATAAATGAAAAAGAAAGAAAGTTGTCAACTGACGCCTACATGTAAGGAGTTACGTAAGTCATGTAATAGGCCCTCCATTCATTGAACAATTGACCAGATCGAATTAAAAACTTATTCATTTGGGAGACAGGGAAAACGTTTTAATGCAACAGAGGTGAAGAACACCTACGGTCTGTCAAAGCGTAACGAAGATACGTTTGACGAACAAAAGTCGGTTGAGTACTTTAAACAAGCTCATTTCATAAGCTTTCTAAAAGAAAAGTGATCAGTTCGTTATATACCACACAACATCATAGATACCAAAATAGAGTACACCATACACGATTTTGGTTTGGGGAATATAGGAGTTCTTTCAAGAACTCTACCATTGTCAGAGTCATAAAAATTTTATGTTGTTTTTCCTCATTTTTTTGCATAATAAACAATTTATGTAATTTTTTCAATTTTATAGAGCAGAACTTTATCAACATTTACGGAAAAGTCTACATTTTTGGCCCATAAAGGATAATTCTAATATTTATAAAACATTCTGTATCCGCTTCTATTTACGCTTTCAATGTTTATGTCTTAAACCTGGTGTAACATATTCAATATTTTGGGCTCCATCTTAACCTTAATGTGAGCACTCTTATATGACGTGCATTCAACGCTTTCAATGACGTTGCTTAACGCTAAGAAATATCTGGCTGGATACTATGCCAAGGCGCTGAGTTTCTTGACTGTGTAGAAAACTTAATAAATAAATAAACTGTCCACAATGAATCAGGGCCAAGCTTCTTCACCAACCACTTGTTTTGTCCATACTACTGTTCTCTTTCACCAGTAGAGGGGACATTAAGCTTATTCCTGACTCCTAACTGCGAAATTAAGATGGTTATCATAGAGAAATACTACTGATTGGTTGTTGTCAGCAACTCGAAAGAAGTGGTGCCGTGAAAAGTTGTTAGGTGCGCCCTTTCAATAAAACTGACTTTCCCAGTAAAGCATAGTTTTGCATTTGGACACTGTTGCACCAATTCGCGTTGAGGATACACGTAATTCCCCTTTGCGGATATTACTGAAGGTAATTATTGTTTTTACATAAAATTTTTTTCCAAACGTTTAAACCAATAAAAGAAGAAATGTTGTCAGGATGTACAAAATGAAGCCTATGCTTAGAAGTGTCGGAAAAAAGTTAGAAGAAGGAAAATTTGTGTGGTGTATTTCGAGGGAATGCAAATTAACCAAAACCAGTGTCTCAAGATTACGTCAACACGAGGTATGTCTTATCTAGGAGTGTTCAATTGCTTCCGAAGCTGCAAAGGAACTAGAAAAGGCAACAGGAAAACGAGAAATGTTGTGGATTGCAAAAATAACTATCCATAAAACGGCTTAGAAGAAGGCAATTAAAAAAAAGAAAACATAAAGGCACAACCAGCTTTCGCAAGAAAGTATGCTATTTGATGAGAAAGCCGTTGGAAGCCTCAAGGTCGGACGGGACAAAAATAAATTATAATCACAGTTAGGAGGAAATAAGCTTGTAGGAGAAAGTGTAAAACCTTAAAGCCAAGAAGCAATGAAACATTGCCTTGGGTCGATTGCATTTGGGGTGGGAGAACTGCATTTCATTAAACACAATATGGAGAAAATGATGAGAACATTCCCAACCAACCAACCTATTCAATATTTCCCTTTGACTCCAAAGAAGTCGTTTGCTAACACGATAGAGATCCTTAAAAATGTGCATGGAATTAAAATTAAAATATGTCAGGGGGTTGCTTACCAAACAATAATTTTATTTTTTAAATAAGCAGGTTGTGGTACAAGGCTGCCCCAAAATGCAAAACTATATTTAAAAAAGTGGAATATTTTTTTGTGAAATACCTACCTTAAAATATACGCTATATGATGATTTTCTTCTATAGAAAAAAAACGTGCAAAAACGTGCTGAAACATCATTTGTACTATTTACGGTGAGAATGTTCTGAGTGAGCCCCAGACACAATAGTGGTTTGGATGCTCCTCTCACTGGTCAGCCTGTCACTGAAAAAATCAGTCGCGAAAGCTATCAGGAGGTAGCTAATACACTAAACCGTATGAAAGAAGAAACAGAAACTCAGGGTGTAGATATTTTAGTGTCACATGAATAAATGTAATCAAGAAAGAAAAAATAGAATTGACCAACCGAAAGGGTCTTGTCTTCCATCAGGATACTGCGAGACCCCACACATCTTTGAGGACACGAAAATGAGGAAACTTTATTGGAAGACTTTAATGCATCCACCGTATAGCCTGGACCTTTTACCGTCTCATTTGCTTAGGTCAAAAATCTCTCATCTCTTTTTTTTGGTGATCAAAAATTGCTGAAAATCACTTGGTTAAACAAAGTACATCGTATGCTGTGGTTACGATCGGACGAGCAACATTTAGGTAACTGTCGAGCAGAGCGTCACAATGGCGAAGAATTTCTGTTGCAAATCGCTGTTTATGTGGGCTTAAGTGGCAATTGGCTGTAAGCATAGAGCATTCTAGTCATTCTCACCTCTATGGCGGAGAAGCATGGTTGCTAATGAAAGCCGATGATGGTCTTTTCGAGAAGAGTATATTATTCGACTTTTGGTCATGCTTGCGTTGAACCATATACGCTATACGACGATATCGACATTTGCCTAGTCAATTGTCAATTGCAAAAGGACTTGGTTGGACTTGGACTTTGTGCACAACTGATGTTTCTTGAGGAGAAAGCATGTGAATTAAGGAAACAGTGACATGGCTACGATAAATTATAATACCCGCTAGAGATGTTTACATCTTCACTAAGAGACAGACCGCGAACAAATCTCAAATTTAGTATTCTTAATTTCAAGGACATCGATGAGAAATTTAAAAAGAAACCAGGTGTCACTGCACAACACTCTCATTGTAGACAAACTTGCTGCAAGCCGAATCAATCCTGAGACTAGGCGTTAACTTTAAAGGGCTGTCTAGGAAAAGAAGGGAATGGAGAAGACGATGTTTTCGATATGCACTTGAACTTTTATCTTTGGAATTCTATGTGAAATTAGCAGGACTCCAATCGGTTAGCTACTGGTGTAATGAAAATCTTAAATGCTAAGTGACAGTAGACCCGAAAGTCTGAAGAAAACTTTTTACTGAACAAGTACGAATGATGCATCACTGTTGAAGAATATGTTTAAAGGCGTGAGGGGGGGGGTGACTATAGCATGATGCTCCATAATGAAATACAAGAACAAAGAGAAATAATAGAATCTACAACAAGAAATGAAAGAATTCATAAATGATTTGATAGAAGATTAAAACTCATAACAACGCAATAGTAAATTATCAAAGTAATCTTGATTTTACAATTTTTACGCGATCGTGACATATCGGTCAACACTTAAGCATGCAAAATAAACAAAAGCCTCTTTAGCGCCTAATCCGAGACACTTCTGACAACCGAAATGTGTAGGGGTACGCGTCTGATATGTCGAAGCAAAGTTATCTCGAAAAAAGTGTCATTCCGCTTGATGGTATTATCAGACTGATGCCTCTAATCGGTTTCAAATGCTCCTATAAAAGCCAGGTTGGCGCCTTCACCGAGAACAGTTGTTGAGAATCCCCTCAGTATCAAAATGAAATCAATCGTTTTTGCAGTATTGGCCCTTTGCCTGGCTTTGGTGAGTTTGAATTGCATTTTTTTTATTCCTTTTCACAATCGAACTCCCAATCTTTTCCTTAGACCAACGCAGCATTTGTGAATCCAATTGACACAAGTATCAAGACCGTGGAAGTTGTCGAAGCATCCATTACCGCCAAAGTTAATGACGTATCTGCCCAAATCACACTCAAATATGATGAAGTCATCATTCAGCCTGTTGTTCGTGCAGAATCGTCTGTAAATGCTATCGAGGAACGCAAGCAGGAGAGTGAAGAGTGCGTCAATCAGGAAATAAATGAAGTTCAAAACATCATTCCAAACCTAGAGAGCAGCCTTGATTTGTGCGCTCAGACAGCCTCTGAAGCTAGTGTGGCACTCTCTGTTGAGATATTCAGTGTTTCCACCGAAATAGGCTATGAATTGATGGCATTGGTGAGAGGCGTCCACAAGTGTAGCCTCTACACGAACTCTGCATTGCAGAGCGCTTGCTATGCCAATCAACTGGTCAAAGCTAAATTGCTCCTAAGCAAGAGTGAAAATGCCGCCGTTTCCGTCAATAAATCCTTCAATGAGACCCTGCCACAGATCATAATGGACTTTGAAAGCTGCTCCGTTGCTGCTGAGCAAACTGCCCAGACACAGGTGACAAGTATCAACGCTAACATTGACAGTTGCGTTGCAATCATGGCTTAAATCGTGTGAAAGTGTTTCTTAAGTGATTTGTTTTTTGTGTCTTTCACATTTTTAAATAAATCACAAGATTGTATTGCGTTTTAAAAAGAAAGAAATATTTTTCCTTGGATGATTTTCCACTGGGTGTAGAAATGTGCTTTCTGATAAGTTGGGAAATCATATTCACGTTCATATCACATTAAGGGAAGTACTTCTTTTTTCTTTTTCACAAAATTTTGTGTGCGGCACGTTTCAGTTGTTAGCAGAAAAACAACATTTCTCTTCCGATTCTGTAACTCATTAATAGTTGACGCCTCCTAAAAGTATGCAACAAGTAAACACTGATGCTACGATCACTGATCGTACTTCATCTTGTTATGTTCCTTGGTATTGCTAAAAAATGTTTTATTAAAACTTTAATGTTTTCCTTTGAAAGACGGTTCGTGCAAGAGATGGCTTATTTTTTTAAAGCAAACATTTGGCGAGTTCTTCTATCAGACGTTGTCCTGTTGTTGTTCTTAACTCTTCACTAACGCTCCGCTGCATTTGGAATCATTAGATTAAGGAAAACTACGTTATTTACCATTGCTAGGTACAACACAGGTTCCACTACTTAGTTTGATAGTTGAAGACTATTTTGGATTAAATTACTTGAACCCTTGTTGGCGCATAATATGACTGACTGAACCGCAAGACCAAGATAATGCACTACAAGAAGCCCATCCTACCCGTACTCCTGTTTGGAGACAAGTGATGGACAATAACATTAACGGCAGAGCAGATTCTTGGTACCTTAGCAATATTAAGAAGAAAATACAACCGGGAACTTAACGTGCTGTATCAAGATGTAGATGTAGCCCGGAAGACAAAAGACCAACGACTCGACCTCGAATTCCAGCCTCTGCGTTCGAGAAGAAGAGGAAGACCGAACCTACTGTATAGAGACCAAGTGATCGCAGACACTAGAGAGCTTAGTTTTGGCAACTTGAAGCAACGTGCTGGGGACTGCTAGGAATGGTGGGCAGCCCTTAAAGATGCGTGGCTGGTCGGATGAGTAAGTAACAACGTGACAAATTTTCCGTCAGCCTGCCAGAAGACACAAAAATAAGTGCAATTAGTTCGTTGCTAATAATGATAAGATTTCAGACGTTAGAAAGAGAAACTAACACATCATTCAACAAGTACCGGGACTAACATAGAGGGGCGCCACTTACAAAAAATCCATATTATTTTTAAAACGTACAAACATTCAATGAAAACATACCATGCAAGCTTAGGTATGGCTTGAAAAGTGTTACAGGGACTCTGCTCCATCAAAAACACCTCTTTGTCGGTGGTATACTGACTTTAAACGTGGCCGTATCGACACCAACGATGCTGAACGCTCTGGAAGGCCAATTGAAGTGGTTGCACCTGACAACGTCAAAAAAGTACACAAAATCATTTTGAAAAACCGCTAAGTGAAATCGCGTGAGATAGCTGACACCTTAAAGATGTGAGAAGGCAGTATGTACGCTTTGGACCAAAAACAACAACGTATCGAAGATTCTGAGAGCTGTTTGGAGCTGTTTCGCCAGAATAAACAGAACTTTTTGCATCGGTATGTCACCATGGATGAAACATAGATCCACCACTACACCCTAGAGTCAAATCGGCAGTCAGCGGAGTCCACAGCAGTCGATGAACCCCGCCCAAAGCGTCCAAAAACACAAAGATCAGCTGGCGAGGTTGTGACATCTGTATTTTGGGATGCACACGGAATTTTATTCATCGACTACATGCAACAATGAATAATACATGGCATTATTGATGCCATGTGTTAGTAGAGGAAGTCATACCAGATGCCTTGCATGTCATGCTAGCCTCCCACAACATCACCATGATGTTTTAAAAAACTCCGATTTGAGGCTATCAAACATGTCGGCTTTGTTAAATTTCCCGTTTTTGAATAGAGTTTCATTGTTTTGAAGAGCCTTATGCGAAAATCTTCTTTGGCTCTTCTAATAAAATTTTGTTTTATTCGCGGTATTCCCCAATACCCGTTTTTACGTTCTGCTTCTTCTGTTACTCTTTTTTAGCGCTGTAGCGTTAGTAAGAGTTGACTTGTGAGTTAACTTGTGAGTTACAACGCTAAAGATGGCTAGGCCATGTAGAGCGTATGGACACCACTGCTCCGGCCCGAAAAGTCTTCGAATCTGAGCCATTGGGACAACGCAACAGAGGCGGACAAGTGCAGAAGGACCTCAACCAACTCGGAGTGCGCAACTGGCGGCAGCTGGTGAAAACCGTGCTAGCTGGAGAGATATGTTTGTTGAGGCCCAGGTCCACCTCGGACTGTAGCGTCACAAGAAGAAGAAGAAGAAGCGTTAGTAAGTTGTGCAACTTCCGACACATGTTTCCGACAAAGACAGTCGCCATTATACCAAAGTCCCTTTATACATTGGCTAGTCAGGGTATTGGTTCCACAGAATGATGAAATTTGTGAGTGGTGTGTGCATAGGGGGGCATGTCTCTCTCTCAAGCGCCCGTTGTAAATTCTCTCTGCTCTGTTTATGTTAAGACTGATTTCTTTTTAGGCGGTTCACAGCATCTATTCCTTTAATTCTGAATTTGGCTGCAACAGAAAAATGTTCATAATCCACGTTTGACCCTCTGAATGTTTGAATAGTGAGATTGCTTAACATGTTCTTCCCATCTATAAGCAAGTGCTAACAATCTGGAGAGAACTAGGTTGTCGTGTGGATTCGGTGTCTTTTTTTTATGAGCACTTGCAAAATCAAAAACTGACTAAAATAGAAATTCTAAAATCAGAACAAGTGCATACACACCAGGTAGTCGCGATTAAATTTAACAAAGCCTTATCTCAGCCAATAACAAAGAAGTCAAAATCTATAACAATTTGTAAAGCATATAAATCAAGAGGTCTGGCTATGGTTTAGTGCCTTCATAAACACACCATAAAAGTTCGAAGGGACTTTGGTCAATAAAATGCAAAATACTTTGGAGCCATTCCGATCCTATCGTGGTCTTATCTGACCTACTCCTTAAAAAAAGAAAATAAAACAGATTTGATAAGGTTTAGCAAGCTAATTCGCAGTGATTGCATTATCGCCATATCAATCCGTCAGTCGACGTTGTTTCTATAAAAGAAAAGTACAGCACACGACTTCTCCATAGTTCATCTTGAAAAGTGAGTGTGATTCGCAATGAAAGCAGCCGTGTTTGGAGTTCTGGCATTTTGCCTTGTTTTTGTAAGTACACGTGTCTTTGAGGCTGACGATCATTGGAATGAGTGAAATCAAATTTTAACAGGCCCATGCATCGACTGTCCGTGAAGATCCCATCGAAAGGAGCGTCAAAACCCTGGAAGGCTATGCGGATTCCTTGAATGAGAAGGCCGAACAAATTGCCAAAGGAGCCGATCAAAAATACGATGAAGTTATTGTGCAGCCAATCGAGCGCGTTGAGACCGCCGTTCTGGCAATTGAGGAGCGCAAAGAGGAAAGCGAAGAATGCGTCGATCAGCAGGCCTCAGAGGTCGAAACTATTCTCATTAATTTCGAAGCTTCCATCGACTCCTGTACGCAAGATGCCTCTGATGCTGGCCTATCGGTTGCAATTGGCATCACGAAAACCACCATTGAGATCACCAACGATACGTACAAGCTGGCGAAGGGCGTCCAGAGGTGCAGACGTTACACAAACAGCATTTTGAAGAACACCTGCTATGCTAAGCAATTGATCAAGGCCAAGATGCTGCTGTCGAAAACAATTAAGGCTGTGAATTCCCTCAACCAATCGGTGGATGAAACTCTTCCTCAAATTGTCGTCGAACTGGAGGAGTGCTCCGCTTCAGCTGAGCAGAACGCGCAAGCTCAACTGGAGATGATTAATCGCAATATTGACCTTTGCTTGGCTAAGTTGTAAATACATCCAATTTAATTCTTTCAAATTCTGCATTAAAAACGGGATTTTCTGTTAAACGGGAGTTTGAATACCTTTAAGGTCCAAGTTAAAGGATGGGCTGAGGAAGAAAGAGAAAAGAGGGAATGCTGCAAATTGGCCTGGAAGGGAGAAATGGAGCTGGGAAAAATATTCCATTTCCGTGTGACACGGCTGTACGTCCGAAGGGTGTATGTTGGGAGAATTATTTAAAGAGAGGAATGCCACTGCCTAATTCACGTGTTTTGGTTGATAACCAGATAACCAGGATCTTCTTGTTACCTTGGTGGTGGATTCGATGGTGTGTCACCGCGATCTAGAAGATTCTCTTTCGGCTGTCACCGAACAATAAGGAGCAGTAAGTGCCCAGTTAAACTCATCGTACTTGCATTTGATCATTTCTCTGATTTCACGGTTGTACGCTGTGGATGATATTTTTTATAAGCTTTTGGCGAATATTTAGTTTCTTCGGATTTGTTTTCTCTTGCGGTTGAAGAAGTGTCCTTTCGGGGTTTTTATTTATTTGATTATAGGCACAGTTCGGGTGATTGACTTCTTTATAACAATGAAATTCTTTCAGTCATTTGTTCTTGTTGTTCGTAAAACTGAGTTCTATAAGAGAAAACGTAGGTAACCTTGTCCCACAAGCTGCAGATTGAAAACATAATAACAAGCACATCTTCTGTATCGGTATAAACATAAGGATTACCAACGACCAACGAGATTTAAAAAAAACGTATTCGATCGCAAAGGAATTTGTGTAAGCCAGTTTAAAATCGAGCTAAGATTATCCGAACCATTTATCGGTACGGCTTCCGCAGCAGCAGGTCTTCTGGTGACTTGATGGCATATCTCACCGAAAATGAAACCAATCTTTGCACAATGTAGGAGAAAGCAAGATTGTTACTCTTATTTTAAAGGCATTTGACAAAGTCTGACATCAGGCTCGCTTGGCGAAAATGCGTGCTTATCGTGTCGATGAATCTCCTCTTCAATGGATTAGAAATTACCTTTCGAACCGTTCAACACAAGTCGTATTGGATGGGTGGCACTACAGCCCACAAGGGATCAGGGCCCATCTTCTACAACAACCACTCGTGTTGTGCGTGCCACTGTTCTCTCACGAGTAGAAGTAATCTTCAGTTTTTTGCCGACTCCGAACGGCGAGATTTTGAGAAGATTTTGAGTGTTGTCAGCATCTCGGAAGAGGTGGTGCCGTGAAAAAACGCGAGGTGTCCCATCCGGAAATCGAACCTAGACTTTCTGCGCGGCGGTCGACGCACTTACCACAACGCCACAGCAACCACAAGTCTGATATTCACCATATTAATGCTGGTGGTACCCAGGGCTCCGTTGTGTCTCCGACATTCTTAGGCATTTTTTTAAATAATCTCCTGTCTTTCACTTCTAAACCAATTCACTCCTTCGCTGGTGACAGTACCCTCAGGTTTTCACATTCGTTCCTTGGCCCTTCTTCGGACATAGACTTGAAACGGCAACGTACGTTGAGCACATTAAATTCTGATCTTGACAGCACATAAAAAGAACAGAATGAAATTGAATGCCTCCAAGATCCAGTGCTTTCTACTGTCACTCAAGCTTTCCCATAATAACCAGCCATTATCCATGATTTGATCTAGCGCTACTGAAAGCAATCGACTTTCCATCCTCGGTATCTGTATCAACTAAACACTTAGTTGGAACAATCAAGCATCGAAGTCGCCAAAAATGCAGCGAAATGTCTATTTTTCTTAAAGCGATGCAATAAATAGTTCACTTTTTTGGATCTGGCAACAATATATAAGGCGTGAATCCGCCCTAAACTTAAATACAACATTCCTATCTGGTCTGAAGCTCCTTGGACATCCTTGCACCTATCAAAGAGAATTCAACAGCAAGCGATAAAACATATTGGTAATACTAATGCTGCGATGTCAATTGACTCCCTAGAACATCGACGAAATGTTGCTTTTTTATTATAATAACTATAAAACAGTGAATTTTATCTCTATTATAGCAAAAAGTACTCTTATGAGTTAGCCAGTTGCATTCCTCCCCTTTAAGAGTTTAACCGCAATACTCGCCTAGCGATGAATGCCCACCCGTTCACCCTTAAGCCCACCTTCGGACGTACAGTTAAGTTTAGAGACTCGTTCTTCAGCCGCATCACACGAATATGGAAGGCCCAACTTTTCCCCCTCATAACAATCCACAGGCATTTAAAATCAACCGGTACCTCCTTTCCCTCTCTTTCTCTATAACTTCGACCCGTTCTTCGGCTTTCGGTCACTTAAGGGTACTAAACAATACCTTTAGCGCGCACCAATTATAAAAAAAAAAATTCCACATGATTTCTTTCAACTTGTGCTGGAGACAGAGGGCAAAAAAGTAGCTGTGGTCAAAATTCCTGACTTGACGGACGAAAACCACACCCTACATGATGCTTGTCCTTTCCGTATTACAAAATATGTAGCCGAATTATGAGCGGATCAATTTTTTTCCTTCTACTAGTGGTACGGATTTCATGATTGTCATTTTTTTAATTCCATGCCACAGTTTGTTGAGTAATATTTAATCTTTTAAAAAATTGAAAATTTGTCAATTTGCATTTTTCCCGCTTTCTTCACTAAATCATTTCATTTCTGTGGGGAGCACCAGCTAAATGCACTTCTTGTTCGTTAAAATAACGACTAGATTAGATCTAGATTTCAGTGTGTTTTTGTTTTCTCATTAATTTACTCATAAGCTTACTAATCTAATCTACTGATCTTAAGCCTAACTTACGGACTCCTTATGAGTACTCTAAGCCAATTTGGTTCGTTTTGCTATGCGAACTTTAATTTCTAAGCCCAAAACATAATAGCTACCTTTACCTTTGTAGGTTAGCCCTAGAGCGAGCGTCAGCTACTTCTTTTGTGTTTAAGAAGTAAGCGGCATCAAAGGCTGGCTCTAGTAACCGCTAGTAAGAAAGCCGTGCATTGTCACAAATTGGTCTGCCGCGGGGAGAAATTACTTTAGTTAACCCTAGAAAATCCTCGTGATTACGGACGCTTTCCAACACGCCTTGCAGTTGCCTTTCCACTGTTCGGCATGCGACAAGGCAGATAATAGGCCAGCGCTCCTTATCCTCTATCAGCTCTTTCGTGTCCAAACACAAGAAAAAGTCAGGCGGAGCAAAAGCGGTTAAAACGCTCCATTTCCCGGTACATTACGATAGGTACATAGGATAGGCCACAAGGATCAGACTGTTAATTGAATTCATGTTCGCATCAACTTAATACAAATTTTTACCCTGATGAGGTTTACCTGGTTGTACAGAACATTTCTTGAACTGGGATTCAGGCATCCGACTCAAACGGAGGAAGGCTCGATGACACCGCCTCTTGAACATCCTAATCTTTTCCATCTGGGGATGAATCACATTGAGCCACATAGAACCTTGAGCAGCGAAGTTGACTGCTGCAAATCAGCTCCCTTGCGTAGGCTTTCTTAGTTGTGCTCAAAACCTGTATCTATGTTGATACCAGCATAAAGATCCAATCAGATTCCAAGACATCTTACTGGTAAATAACCGTTCTTTGGATCAACTTGAGCCCTTGCCCCTTGTCCCTTGACGCTCTGGACCATGTGTTCTGAAACTGATTATCTCACTGTATAAACGACATACATATGACTATTTACTTCTACTTCTTGCAAAATCCTAGACAGAACCTTCCAAGAACTGCGTGAAATAAGATCAATAGAAGGTTTAACCAATATTTTTCAAAAAGAGCGCTTGCACGTTTTACAACCAAAATTGAAATATTTGTCTCGCCAAGCCGATTAATGTTCCAAACACTTTCCACGTGTTTGTGTTTGTTTTCAAAGCATTTCTGCGTACGGTCATACACACATCCATTTATAAGTCGTTCAAGGTCACAGCATCGTCTTCGATTAACAATGTCCGTCTTATATCAGACAGACAGACAGACAAACATCAACTCATCGACACGGAAGCGAATCTGTTAATTAAGAATCTTTAAAACAAATTATAATCACCGTTTCCGGTTTAATTTATTCAATTCTATTCGCTTGCCAGGGTTACTGAAGCCACCATAGCTGCAAAACGCCGAAACGGTGAAGGTGCACAAATTTGGTACAAATGAAAACGCCACATGCACACGACGCGAGACGCCCGACAGCATCAGGTATCGCCTGAGCATATGACTGTTATCTAGTTTCTTGCAATTCGCCGGATAGACACGTACCTGTTTGCGCTCCACTCAAACTCAAGCGGGGCGTTGATGTGTTGGTGGCTTAGCAGCAGAGCGACAGTGGGTTGATTTAAACGGCAGACATTCCCATTGAACTTGCTCAGTTTAAATCGGAACGCGACGCAAAGCATTCGGTTGCGCAGTCGAAGTTTGAACACGTGACACGCGTCGAAGAGGTTGTATCTCGCCGTTCTTAAGATGCAGTCAGAATGACCATTTACAGTGTTATCGTGCAAATTATCCTGATCAGTCACTAAAATTACCGAAGAGGATTCAACAATGACTCTGTGTCACTTGTGGAATGTGCAAGAGCCGCGTAAGACGCCGGAAGCGAAGCGTCCCAACGAGGAACTCATCCCCAAGGTCAATAAGCACACAAACACCCATTCTTAAGGAGACTATGAATATTAAGTGCAATCCAAAACCAGTTGGTAGCGTGCCCCTAACGATTCTAATTATGTGCTTGCTCGGGGCTCGAGTGTAGAAAAGTGTACTGGCGGTGTGGTTATTCTTGAAATTGGCATAATTATTCAGAAATTAATTACTTTGCTGTGCGGTAGAGTTGCCAACACACTTGGCACTCGCTTCTGAATTTTACCTTGAAACTTGTTGGTTGCTTGGTCTCTTCAAACTAGGTGATCACATTTTTGTGTAAACTGCACGGTTCGTGTGGCATTGCACTCAAAGTGCGCTGCAATATGCTAATGAAGCAGAAATATTGAACTTATTGCTTTTTTGAAATTGCAAGCCTTGGTAGTTATTGTGCCAAACTGCAACGAATGTGCTAATGATGGCGATAAATATTGAAGCATTCATTAGCATGTGTCCCATCTCGATCTCGTGTCTGTTCTGGGAACTGAAGTGACGGATTATATTTTCGATAACTAGATCTGTTCTCGTTCGAAATTCTGCCACACGCGAAGTACATACACAAACATATGTGTGGCGTACAAAAATATGTTTTCATGATTATGCTTTATCTATTATTGTTTATTTTTGAGTCGAATTCAATGCAATCATTTTCCAACTATTCCACTTCAGTGAATCTGTTTTATTTCTATATCAGATTTTCTTCCAACTTAAGTGAAATTGAACAGAATCGGAAACATAACCAGTTTAGTCCAGTGTTGCCGCTATATATTTTGAGAAAGTCGTAAAAATTGTTTTGAAGCAAAAAAGAAGTCACTTCTATTAACACTTATATATTGACGAAAGGGTTTTGGTATGATAGCCGTCGAATTAACTCCACAAGGAGTGTAAATGAAAAATTTCATTCAATGGGATTCTAAAAAAGCTAGGCTGAAGAAAATTTTCATAGAAATAATTCACAATCAAAATATCAATTCTTTGCCCAATAAGTGTTCTCAATGGTCGCTGCTTGTGCATACGGTGTTAACTTTTCATGCAACATAGCCAAAGAGGAGGGAAAACCCCTTCTTTTATCTTTTATAAATCGTAATATGTGGGTATAGACAAATCAAATAAATCAAAAAAATCGATCCCAATCCTTCAATAATAAAGTTTCAATTGTGATAGCGCCTTAAATTGAAAGCAAATTAAACAAAACTCAATACTTATCAAATTTCTTTATTTCTGACACGAGAACAAGTTGAGTTCATGGCAGTCACCATCGCTGAGTTCACAAAAAACATGGCTTCCGCCTGATAAAAATGGAAGGACCCTTTGCGAAGTTGGCTGTGGTTTATTACACGACCGGCATCGGAACGGGTTCGTCCAGTACATAACATTTAAAATTTTAAAATTAAAAATCGACTACACAATCAAATTTTGGTTGAAAAATGTTTTTTTTACATTTTAATATCAAAAAACCGTAAGAAAATGTAAAATATCTCAAACAAGATCTTAAAAGTACCTTTCCTCTAACTGTAACCAAAGTTACATGACGGCAACCCTAATCCAGTCCCAAAACGATTTCAGATCTTCTCTACTTCTAGCTGACAGCGAAAGCACATCAATTCTTCTTGCGCACTTGGAACATATTTTAAATATTTCAAATTTTTATATTGCAACTTTCGTACTAAGAATAGTACAAGATCCAAGTATTGGTTCAACCATTTTAATGTTGACTCTTAACTTAGCAAAGAGTCATCTTATTTGACAACTGAGAATTTTCTGTGTTTGCACTGCATCATGGAGTAAGAAAGACAAAGAAAGACTATTTATAGTTTACCATCTATTCATTTGGGCTGACATTTCGTGTTAATTTGTGATACATTCCCTGCAATTTTAATCTGTGAATAAAAGAGTGAATCATTTCAAGAAAGTGAAATTAATAAGAATAAGTTGGCTTACAGTGCAAAGAAATATTGAGAAGAGAAAAAAAAAAGTGATTTGTTTATTAATGGAGTGTGTTTATTTTAGCACATCACCAGTGGTTTTTATTAAATCTAAAAAGTAAATAAAATAAATGTCACAACAGCACATAAGATACCAGGGCAGTGCGTTGTGTGTGTGGAAGGGACATATACAATTGTTTCCGATTTCGAACGATGAAATCATTGAACAATTTGTACTCTAGTGAGTGTTCTTGGTAACTGAAAAGGAGTTGTGCCTTGAAAAAAATAGATGTGTTCAGTTCGGTAATCGAACCTGTGTCCCTTGGCTCGTGAGCCAATGCACTTACCTTATACACCACGGTGAACACAATTTTATCATCGTCTTTAACAATTTAAATTGGCTTTATGACGCTACGTCATAACTACTTAAAACTATCAAACACATCTTGTTTTCATTCCACCATTATACCGCGCGTTAAAGTAAAAAAAGGGAATCCGTTTCCTTACAGCTAGTTTTAAAGTTGGCCTAAGGGATTCTCGAAATGAAAAGAAGTTAAAACAACAGAGAATTGAAACTTGTCAGACAAATTCAAATTGTCACTTTACAAGGTAGCAAAATACATTTAAGTCATTTAACGTCGAAACTGTGTCTGACATTCTCACATAGAATTATTGCAAAACCAAACAGTTCATCAATATTCATGATGTCATTTTAGAAGCCATTTCTAAGTTTCGTTTTCAAGAAAGGAAACTTTTTAAGTTTCAATGTGTTCATCCATCCGATATATATATCTTTACTTATGTGGCGCTTTTCTTGACATTGAGGATGTAGATTAATTTCAGTTAGCAATCATTCATATATGTATGACAATTTAATTTTGAGACTAAATTAGAGTTGGCTTCCCAATACGTAAAGTTGCGGCAAAATTGTAAATTGCATCGCCTCCCTGACATGTGATATACAGATCTTTCGAAATGAACTGAAGTTTATAACCAACTTTTCGTTTTGAAGCACAGTAATACAACAAGAATGAGTTAAAGTGAGAATATGGAATAGATTCGAAGAGGGCGGCAGAAAAAGTTATTAGGTCCAAATATCTTCATTTGATCATTTATTCATTTTATGAAATAATGTATTCTCTACTTTGATCCAATATATTTTTGGCGCAAGAGATTGATTTAACGCTCTTGTCTCATAGTTGCTGGCAAAAAACTGTCCGAAGTATGTTTTTAAGACCTGATTTGAGGTGAAGGTCCTTCCAACCAAACAATTTTGCACAGACCGGAACAAGTAATAATCTGAAGGTGCCAAGTTTAGAGGGTGTGGTAGCACATTCCATCCAAGTTGCAACCGCTTTTGGCGAGTCACCGAATAACAGTGGTTAACGCGACGGATCAAATTTAGTTCAGAAAGAACATGTGGAACCCAGGTACCAAGATTAAAAATTAATCCTTAACGTATCATGCACTTATGAACGGTCACGTTAGACAAATTTAACCTTTCAGAAATCTCGCGAGTTGTTTGGGAATGTTTACTTACAAAAATAATAAAATATAACTGAAATCAGAAGGAATAATTCAAATGTAAACACTTTGCACTTCAAATCATCTGTTTGTGCTTCTCATTGCGTCGCTCGTGACTAACTAAAACTTTGAAGCGGATTTTCTTTTCCCTCCCTTGCCATGTTTTAAGATAAGTCTGACACATGTTATACTCTCTTGGTAAAGCAGCACATTCAATTTCTTCAAAAAAGGGCCCTCAAATGCACCAATGATGCTAAGTAATATTCCCTGTTGATGGTCGCCCCCCTTCACGAAACTTATTCCCATTCCAAAATAGACGCCATAACTTCATAATAATGAATTTTGCTTTTGGACTCGGTTAAAAAACTGCTGCCTACTCGGCTGTCAATTAAAGTACGGGATGATATATAGCCTCTTGATTGTACTCCGCAATCTATCTTACAGCCAAATAGACTGCGGTCCATTAACCGAATCAAACCCTCAAAGTCACTTTTTTCACAAAATTTTCTTACACTTGCACACCCTCACGCATTGCTCAGAGTTATCAATTCGTTGTTTTTAATCGACTCACAACTTCGCACGCATTCACGAAGGCTTTATTCAGCATCTTCTTTGGATATCTCTAGAATCTGGATTAACTTTACTTTTTCTTTCACTTCACTTCAGGGATTGTTGAATTTTTTCGTCCAGACCTTTAAGGATGTCAACTGCGTTCTTTGGCGCTCATATGTATAGCTTGTAAGGAACTTAGCAATCCACTTAGGATTCACTACTTCGCCTTCAGCGAGTCCAGACAATATTCATAAAGCCCCTTTTTGATGTCCACGGTATTTTTGTTTCATTTGAATACTGTGTTTCAAAAATAGAAGAATTCTATTTTTTCTGTCATTTCTTTCAAAATAACAAAAGTTGCTTAACTTAAATAGCTACGTATATATCAGTAAGTAAGTGCCCGGCAGCTGTCAACTGTATACACCTGTATGTTGTACTCGTAGGTTGGTAGTAGCTCAGATTAATAGACTCAGTATTGATTTAGTTCAAGTGGCGTCATTCCAAAGGAACTATAAAACATTTAAGCCAAAAGAAAATCATTCAAACTACAACGATAAAGATATTTTTAAAAAGTAAATGTCAAAAATATGTATTTTCAGTGGAATGCCACCCACAGGTGACTGGAAAGACTTCACTCTATTCTAAGGCAATCGTTGTCGATACTTAGTATCTATCTGCTATATCGTGTTCTTTAGTCAAATGAACGACTATAAAAAATGAAACTGAACAAGCTGGTTGTGTTGAATGAGGTCGCTGGCATTGGCGGTGCATGTCACCGCTGTGCTTAGGTGGGTAATTGGACAGCTTGTCGTGGACTTTATAATTTGCCGGTGTCGTTAGTTTGGATTTCAAGCGCATCTTGAAAAATGACCCTTTCACGTTCATTACACAGCCGACGTATTGCCCTTGTTTGGTCAAGGTGAGGAAGCTTAATGCGACCAACGACAAATTCATGCCCCTATTTACACATCACACAAGTGCGTTGCTTGTTCAACCTTGTATTTAGAGTAGATGTGGGAATGATTCTAGATACACATAATTGCGATTGTTCATGCATGAGTTGGTGAATAAATTTGCAAGCACAGTCGCTAATTAAATATGTCAACTGTGCAGGGAGTTGCTTATCTAGAAACCACATGATTTTCAGTGATGGATGCGAAACTGTGTGAGAGTTCACCACTTACAAAGGAACATGTGATCTGGTGTCGTCTCTGAGTGTCAGTTGTGAACCGCTTCTGCAGACGTGTGTGCGCGCAGCTTTTGTGCATTTTATTGCTTTACAAGAAACTCACTTTCTTGTATGTGAACAGTTACTTGCCGCACGAACTATAGCAAGTTCAAGGTTTATTTACGTGTTTCTCTCTCTCTCTCCCTCCCTCTCTGCGAAGTCTGGTCAAACCAGTTGCGTCTGGTTGGGGTGACTTGATATCGATGTGAACTTGTTTAGCGAATGTACAAGCTTAGGCCTGGTCAAGAAAATATTTTGATTTATGACTTCTGATAATTTGTTAGCCCACTCGAAACTAGACGCGTAGTGCTTTAAAATAAACTGCAAAATAAACGCTATCCAAGATGTGGATTAGATGGGGTTACTTTACGATAAAGTCACAAGTCACAAATTGATTATGTGACAGGATTATGATCTGACAGACGGAAATATCCCTCAAGAAGATAAAAATTAAAAAATTGGATGTTGTGTTGAATCCTAGTAAGAATTTTTAGAACGTAACTGGAAGAGTGTAGGTGGCTCTAAAAAATTCGAGTTCGGACCAGTCCGTAGGGACATTCCTAAAAACTTACGGGTCTAGCTAATTTAAAGTAGAAAGGTTTCAATAATAATCGAGTGGCACTACAGTCCAGAAGGGACCCTAGCTTAGCTTTTACTCGTACTGTGCTTGCTACTGTTCTCTCACGGGCAGAAGCAGTTTAACATGTATGATACCGATGGCGAGTGTCTAGGGCTCAGGAAGTTTATCAAATAGACAAGTAGACACATTACAGAGTTTAACGTAGTACTGACTTACAGGCAAAGAAAACTCGTTCAATGATTTTGGAAGACATTGTTTTGTATAAAGCAGGAAGAACATGTCCTACATGTGCACTGAATCTACCTACTACTGGATCGACCAGATTTAAAGATTTAAAATTTCTCGATGTTCAGTGGGCACATTTAAGGTCCAGTTTCTTTACGTTGAACGGAATAGAAGTAAAGAAACTGGAATGTGTTACAAAATACCAGGAAGGCAACCATAAAAATTTATCACCGAGGGCTTGATTGTTGCATTAGAAATCTAAAAGCTCCCTTCTCTGATATTATTTGATTGTCTCTCGCTACCTCACAATTATTTAGTGTGATTGCAAAAATACCTACATCCGTCAAAGCATGAGCGTGTTGTTAGATCAATTTATCTAGCTTGTAGTAAAATATACAGAAAACCAAGAAGTGATGTCACTGTGAAACATGACTATGACTCACTTCTTGGCACTAGTTTGTTAGCATATCTACAAGCATGGAACATTGAACATTGAACAAGAGCATTGCGTTGATATCAACAGAAGGTCTAGCGGCTATATCTGTTCACAATTCCCTAGCAATTTTCAATGTGCACAAGAAAATAGATGATGTAGACATGTTTTTAATTTCTTCCTTTTTCTCTTCTTCTTTTCATAAACTTCTGTTGCTTCTTCTTATTCTTCAACGGTTTCTTCTTGCTGTGGCGCTTAAGCGCGGGTCCTTAACCAACACGGGTCTCTAGCCGGGACGATCTCTGGCTTGTTGCCTCCGATTGAGAAAACTTAGTAGGTTGAAGTCCTTCTTTATTTATGCACCCCCTCATGGATGAGCATTTCCTCTTCTATTGAGAGCTGTTGGAATAGCTCAGAATCGAAGAACTTTCGGGCTGTGATCTGCACACGGTTTCCATGAGCTTGTCACAGTTGGCTTCCTAACAGGTGATTCATCATGAGGTATGATTTATAATGTAAAATAAAACACATAAATTGGAAAAAAAAAACTTAAATGTTTATTGTTGGTTAAACGAACAATTCATGGAATTTATTTTTTTAAAATGAAATCATGTAAAAATTAGCCACAACTACGTGTGAGGTGGTCCATTCGGAAGGTCCAATTATGGGCGATTCGTTCGAGCATAATGATATAAATAATTGAAGGGCACTGGAGCCCACAAGGGACCAGGGCCTAGCTTCTACAACAACTACTCGTGTTGTTCGTGCTACTGTCCTCTCGGCAAAAAACTGTAGAAGGGACCTACAGTTCTTTGCCGAATGCGAACGGCGAGATTTAGGAAGCTTTTCATAGACAATTAATACTCTTTGAGTGTTGTCAGCAACTCGAAAGAGGTGGTGCCGTGAAAAAAATGCGAGGTCTTCCGTTCGGGAATCTATCCTACTCGTAGACCTTCTGCGTGTGGGTCGGCGCACTAACCCACTACGCCACGGCGACCACAAATAATATTCGTGTTGTGCATGCTAACGTCCTCTCACGGTAAGAGAGGATTTACGAACGGCAAGATTTGAAAAGCATTTCATAGACAAAAAGAACAAGAGTTTGGTCTCGAAAGAAATGGTACCATGAAAAATGTGAAGTGTTCCGTCCGGGAATCGAATCTGAGACCTTGGCATTTAACTCGACACACTTAACCACTAACTCACGGCTAACACGTTCGTTCGAGAATAGCGACAGGTATCTCGAGAATAACACAAGCAATGTTGCCTTCTATAACGTCAATCGTAACTGGCTTATACCTCAGGACAAGAGACTTTACATATTCCCAGAGAAAATAGTCCAAAGGTGTGATATCGCATGATCTAGGCGGCCAATTCATTGTAGCGAAATGAGAACATAAGTGCTCACCAGTGCCATCTTGAAGAAATTAGAGCTCACTGAGTCCATGTGCTTGAATTTTAGGCTCATAGTCGGTTAACATGGCGCCATAACGATAACCTTTGACGGTAATATTCTGATTTACTTCATTTTGGTCTTCGCGTACACTCTCAGCCAAAACTACTATCTCTTCACTATGCACTGTGTGCGGTCTAACTGGTCAAGTATCACCCATTGTTGTAAACTGAGACTCAAATTTGGGAATGATATGATTATGCTCACCGTAAGTCAATTGAATCGCAGAAAAACATTTCTTATGGATCGCTGATCTTCGTTATACAGCTGAATAATTTGGAGACACTGTTGTGGTGTGAGTCGTTTCATGATGGCTTACCAAACGATACTGAATAGCCAAGAAAAAGCAGTTCGACGGGAGGTTTCTATGAAAAAAGGCTATTGAAAATCAAACCTCATGATGTCCTGTATATCCTGATTGTTTTTTTGATTTGGATGCATTTTTATTAGTTCATTCTAAATTACTTACATTCTAGACAAAACTACTTAAAGCTAGCCTACCAGTATAATCTTATGATCTTAATTCTAACTAACTGACTCTTCACGAGTAGTCTAAGCTAGTCTAGGACTTTTATTTTACACCTTTAGGCCTCTTATGTGTATGAAATTTATTGATTAAGATTATGTAAATTTTTTTGCTAATTCCTCCAAGAAAATTTTGAAAAGCTTAGAGCTTGTATATCCTCACAGCGCTGTCATGGCATTGCATAAGATCTGCGAAATTCCACTTTGCCAGATTTTTCGCTTAAAGGACTTAAGTTCGTTGCGTATCACTTAAAACCAAAAAGAAAAAAAAATCGTTGATTTGAATTAACTGCAAATAAACTTCCTTTAAAGGTCTTGTCATTTTTGCAAACATCCAACTCCAAAAGAATGACTGTCACCTGACTGTCGTTAAATGTCTTTAAGTCTCCAAGTGGCCGACAATTTTAAAACTTCTTAGGGTTGAAAAACTGAAATCTTAACTCAATAAAGTATTCGAACTTGTACCGGCTTTTCTTTTCTAAAGAGTAATCATTTCCTAAAAGAAACATTTTAATAAGTCATAAACACACAAAAATGAATTTGCTGACTTCCTAAACTTCCTAATCCTTGTAATGAAACAATTAAAAAAAAACATGTACCAAGTTGTTCAACTTCCATAAAAGATTATGACAGGCAAACGTTTTCATTAACAATTCGAAAATAAAACCCCAAACTTGAAAGTGAGCATAAAAACTTCATGAGACTGCTGACTCAGTCATAAAACTCATTCCGCACAGACAGCCATGAGCTAAGATCTGTACATTAATAATAATTGAGTGGCACTACAGCCCATAACGGACCAGGGCCTAGCTTCTACAACAACTACTCGTGTTGTGCATGCTATTGTTCTTCACGAGTAGAGGGACCTACAGTTTTTTCCGATTCCGAACGGCGAGATTTGAGAAGCTTTCCATAGACAATTAATACTCTTTGAGTGTTGTCAGCAACTCGAAAGAGGTGGTGCCGTGAAGAAATGCTAGGTGTCCCGTCCGACTTTTCTGCGCCGCAGTCGATGCACTTACCACTGCGCTACGGCGGCCACAGATCTGTACATTGTCTGACTTTAAAATAATTGCAGATATTTTATTTTGGCAATTATTACTGAAGTATTGTATATCGCTTTTGTCACGTCATTTTTAATATTTCTCTTCTCTTTGCAGATACCATCAATAGTGGCATTTTTGGTGTTAGACTAACTAATGCACTAACCTGAAAAATCGTGTCTTGAAAGCGTTTTTGGAAACAATTGCCTTTAAAATGGATTGTCATTAGTTTCATAAGATTACTAAATTTTTTTATATAATATTAGAATTATTGTCTCGAATAAAAAACAATTTAAAGTTGTGACTGTTTCCTGGTTTTTCTTTAATAATAATATAAGGTTGGTCAAATATCTCCCTTCCGCCTTTTGGTCTTTTCAAATTTCTGGCTATGCACAAAGTGCTACAGAACTCGTAATAGAGCCTACTATACATCATTTCCAAAGGTCTTGTCATAACCTACAAAAGGACGCTTTGCATGATTAGTTTTGATATTGCATTCAACTATTATAGACGCGTAAACATGGAGTTCACGAAATTCGCGCTATTTTAAACTTTTCCTTGGTGAAAGGCAAATCCGCTAGAGAAACGTTCCGTGAGATTAATGGTGTTTTAAGGGATGGTACTCCATCACTTCGAACCGCGGAGGAATGGTTTCAACGATTCAGAGCCGGTGAAAACGACACCATGGATAAGCCAGCCGGCGGAAGACCTGTGACGACGAATACCGATCGAATCATGGAAATCATCGAGTTAGATCGGCATGTGGCATCTCGTGACATTTTAAACCATCTGCAGAAGGCTAGATACAAAAAAAATTTGATGTTTAGGAGCCGCATGCTTTGACGCAAAAAAAACCTTCTGGACCGAATCAACGCCTGCGATATGCTGCTGAAACGGAACGAACTCGACCCATTTTTGAAACGGACTGGCGACGAAAAATGGATCACATACGACAATATCAAGCGAAAACGGTCGTGATTGAAAGCCGGTGAATCGTCCCGGTGGCCAGGAAGGTTTTGCTGTGTGTTTGGTGGTATTGGAAGCGAATCATCCACTATGAGCTGCTCCCATATGGCTAGACGCTTAATTCTACCATCTTCTGCGAATAACTACACCGCTTGAAGCAGGCGATCGACCAGAAGCGTCCAGAATTGGCCAACAGGGGTGGGTGTAGTGGACAACGCCAGATCACACACTTCATTGATGAATCGTCAGAAGCTACTGGAGCTCGGATGGAAGGTTTTATCGCATCCACTATACAGCCCGGACATAGAGCCAAGTGATTACCAACCTGTTCCTGTCCATGGCGAACGCCCTTGGTGGTGTTAAGTTGAACTCAAAAGAGGCTTGTGAAAAGTGGCTGTCCGAGTTCTTCGCAAATAAGGAAGGGGGCTTCTACGAGGGGGGTACAATGAAGTTGCCGTCTAGATGGAAACAGATTATCGAACAAAGCGGGGCATATTTTAACTAAATTCGATCACTGTAACACTTTTTATGAAGCATTCAATGAAGAACATGCAATCGGACTTATATTAACAATACTTTGGATCACATCAGCCTTACAATTGCTTGCAGTTTTACAATGTTACTGCAGTTCCAGGACGACTGTCAATTAGATCTTCACACAGTTGCAAATCTTCAAAATAACTGAAAAAAATGTCCACTCCTTTTTTTGTATGCAGTGAAACCACGTAACACAGTGCCATGCTTGAATTTGACATCGTTATTTATTTTTTCAAATTGTCTACAAAGACGACTGAGAGCTCTTGCTGCTCTTGCTGCCAATGTTGGAAAGGAACACACGGATACCTTCGATGTCAAAAAATGGATTAACGCAATGCGACTATGCGCTGCCATGCGATTTCTAAAGACGATTGCCCAAAGCTCAAACGTCAAGACTAAAGTCATGACTTTTCAAAAATTCCTTTCAGTAGCAGCACAGGTTCCATTCAAGTGTTATGATGTGCACAGCGATCCACCAATGCGGCAGTAACAGGTGACCAAAATGGGTCTGTCAATGCTCTTATTAAGGAAGAACATCAACGTATCAAACAGAATATCACAATTGGCAGCAGGGACTTCGATGCTGTTAACAATTTCGCCTGCCTTAACTTCTTTATCCGACAAATGCATTTGTCAAGTTTAGAAATTAAAAGAATTTCCAAAAAGCCAATTCTTGAGAATCTGGTGGTGGAGTGGCATACTCATTTCATCTTCAAGTAAGGAATTTTTTTCTGTGATTCGGTGTCGAATCGGTCCAAAAACTCAGCGTAGTACAGCACTGTGAACGTTTTGTAACTCTTCCCGTAGTCAGTGTTCACATAGAAACAAAAATGACTGTCTTCGTCTCCATCGGAGCACTTTCCTTAGGAGAAGTCATCGATTTTCATTGTTCCTTGGTTTTTGATGTTACCAGTGGAAGCGTGTTTCATCGATTGTCACACGAAACAACACCGAAACCCATTTGAATTGACCATCCACTGCGCCAAAACTTCCCTGAATTGGTCTCACACTTGCGCTTGTTGTGAGGTATGATCAATTTTATTTTGAGGGTGAGCTTTCCTAAGATCATTGTACATGACGCTAACTGTATGTTGCACAGCGAGTAATACTGGAGTTCAATACTCATCATCTCACTAAATAAGTTTTAAGGATGTTACGAACTTGCCCTGATATCTATGTCTCTTGCGGCTTATTGCATGTTCAAGTATTCCCTTTGATTGTCTACAGAATTTACAGATTCTCTCATGTGCTTATTTTAGCTTAAGGTGTTTTCTAAGTTCGTAGTTCCCTGTTAGCAAGCCTGTCAGTATACGCAGGCTGTTTTGGGTCATCTTGATATACGCTTTTGTGGTCGCCGTGGCGTAGTGGTAAGTGCGTCGACCGCCGCGCAGAAAGTCTAGGTTCGATTCCCGGACGGGACACCTCGCATTTTTCACGGCACTACCTCTTTCGAGTTGCTGACAACACTCAAAGAGTATCAATTGTCTATGATAAGCTTCTTAAATCTCGCCGTTCCGAGGTGGCAAAAAAACTGTAGGTCCCTTCTACTCGTGAGAGAACAGTAGTATGCACAACACGAGGAGTTGTTGTAGAAGATCGGCCCTGGTCCCTTGTGGGCTGTAGTCCCACTCAATTATTATTATTATAATATACGTTTTAAACTTATTTCAATTATATCGGACTGGAAGATTACCTTTCCCAGGGTTCTACCCAGATGCTTCTCCCTTATTCTTTGAATTCCTCTCCACGGACGTAACCCCCCACAACGCAGAAGGTTTCAGAAAGCGTCCTTTTCCTGTCAGATGGTGTGACTGATATTTATGAATCCTATGATTCTTAATCACATCCGTATCATTATCTTCAGAGTCAACGCTTGCATTGATGGATCCAAGGACCATTTGGTGCAATGACGGCTATCATACCCAGGCGTTGAGGAAACCTGACTGGTGGCAGCTTGAAAAGAGGCTATTTCTGGTGCCACGGCAGCTCAGGAGCTCCTGAAATTTGTTTTTCAGCCTGATCGTGCGGTGGGCCACAAGAGGTTGTGGGAATATTGTGGCTGTATTTTCATCCCTAAAGCTCTAGCTTAGGCAGAGCCTTAGAGTCTCGTGCTAACTGGTCTGATGCAGGCTTTTTCACCCTACTGCCTCAGACTCATTGCAACCGGGGTGAGCCTTAGAAACACAGATGTGTCAGAAAGTCCTCTCTTCACACCACGGTGTAGTGGTTGTCCATAAAAAATCAACTCAGTTGGAACTTGGGTAACTGAGGCGTCAAGTTGTGCTCTACTTTCAGCTCTCGCGACAATGTACCCAACGATATAAAACTGTGATGACGACAAAATCCAAATCTTACAGCTTTTCTTTTCCTAGACAGCGAGTCGGACTTTTGTTGAGTAGTCCATGAGTTCAGCGGTATCCCACAATATTCACTGCCACTAAGTTATTTTAGTCTCTGCAGGCATTCCCTTACATGTCTCAATTTAATAATGACGTCAAAATCCAGCTAGATTGTCTAACATAATTACTATGTCGCAGTCGGTAAAGTTTCTACCAACATCTGCTTATACACATCTCTTTAGAGTCTTACCCATTTGTTCGGAGTACGGATTCCTTGGCCCGAACACCCCTTGCTCATTTAGATCGCTGGTTCCTCATTCATCTATATACAATTTTATGTAGTTGGCGCTCAGCCTTAGATTCACTCTTCCCGAAGAACACAGCCCCATTATTCTAAGACAGTAACAAATAAAATGAAAGTGGCATCACTGTCCAACAAGAAGCCCTCAAACTGTAGGCGCGTGAATCTCATGGTTCGTGCACTCGATTGACTCACGTACCCAGTACACAGACGCCACAGACTAAATCAGCATTTATTGCACGTTGCCCCATCAGCGCACAACATTCAAACAAACAACACAGATCTGGGCACAAAATGAAACGAAAAACATTCAATTCCGCATTTCCGCATATGTACAAAAAACCGCCCAAACAGGTGCTCGCTTGTAAGCGTGATTTGAACAAATTAATTCCCACAGAAGCACCAAATCCGCCGTAATGACATTACCTCACCGATCAATGCGATTGGTGATAATCGAAGTACATTTTCACTACCAGAGCGACACGGTAATTAAAATTTCGTCGGCACCCACCCCCTTCCATTCCACTCGCCGTCGGGTTGCGTAACCGTTTCACAGGTGGTGGGTTCCAATTTCAATGAGTCAAGCATTGGCGAAGCGTGAAGCACTAGAGGCACCATCGTCGTCGTCGTCGCCGCCGCCGCTGCTCTGGCCCAGACTTGCATCCCAAGCATTTGGATTGTACAGAGTGTGTTCGTGCGCGGTGCTTCACCTTGTTTTGTTACTCCACCAGCAGTTTGTTGTTTTCATTCGTTGTTTTTAGGGCACAAGACGGAGGCGCCGCACAGAAGGGGTGGCCGCAATGGCCAAGACAGGTCTGCTGTTCGCATTTATAGTCGCGACTGCGTGGGCTACAATTGTGTGCACTTCTGCAACCACCAAAAGCGATAGAGAAACGGTGCAGAGTGGCTGGTTGGCGGACAAATGATTTCTCGATTGTGCTGCCCGTGCGTTCTTCCCCTTTCTGGCAGTTCTTCGCGACCGTGGGCGTCGTTGGCGGGGGGCGTGGAGTACTCTATCAGACGTGATAAGTGAAAACAAAGCCATGTCAATATCTGGTGAGCTTGTATCGCTTTCGCACTGATAATGGATACTACTGTGGTTGTGTATGGTGTGTGAAAATTTTAAAATCAGTTTGTCGAATCGCTGGAGTGACGCAGAACAAGTGCTCTTTCGCATCGGTGCTGGTGCCTAGACAATGTCGCGAGTGTACAGACGGTGAATTGGGTGAACGAACGAACGAACTTGAGTGGCTGCTGTGTGAAAGTATGGAACACGAGGAAGGACTCGCATTCAGGACACTGTTCCGCAGTATTTCGCAGGTCCTCTACTCGAAGGGCAAAGCTGTGGACGAAGTTTATGTGAGTAGCCTCTTGACGCATTTCTTCTCCCAAGTGACGGTGGAACTGACGTTTGAAGCGCATTTCATCTACCATCGTGTTGAATTTTTTGGGGTCACCACATGGGGGTGGTCTAAATCACACATTTTATGTTTTCATGAAGCGACGTGCTGTCGCTCATCATTATTGCCCTCGGACATCTGCTGGAATTTAGCGTATTGCGTAGGGGCTGACTAACGTCACTCAGAGTTGTTTGCTGTTGGACACCGACAAACAGATTCGTGATTTATTGCGACTATCGCGGATAGCAGGCACTGATGGGATGTAATTCCTCATTGAAAGCGGTTAATTTGTGGTGTTCTTGTGCAAGTGTTTCATTGCCCATGTTCAGTGAGTCCTCAGGCATGGGGATGGGGGTTCTCGTCGAATCGTTTTGCTTATCTTATCGTGCCTGCTTGGTGTGCCTCCTTTCGACACAAGCAACTGCAATACAATACACGTTCGTATTCACAATTGTTACTTTTATCACTTTAGGGTAACTGATCTAAAAACTAATTGACTAATTTGTCTAGACATCTTCGAACCTAAATCAAAGATCTTTTCCAACAATTTCAGCTTATGATCTTTCCATATTTTTTTGTTTTCACTTCATGTAGGGTTTGCAAGCATTTTGGAAAACTTTTCAATCAAGTGTTACATTTGCCAGCGGAATGGCTTACATCATGCATGCAAGATAAATCACAATCCTTCGTTCCTTTAAATAGAAGAAATGTCTCCCACTTCTTTCTGATGGTTGCTCTGACCGTTACGCTTGACTTCAGAGCATCCTCTGGTTGGAGGTGAGTTATCCATGTAGACTCTTGACCAGTAGACTCTAAGCCACTCTTATGCCTCGCGCTAATTGGCTGTTCTCCATAACGTGATCCGACAAGCATGACATTTCTTCTTCTTTTCTTGGCGCTACAGCCCTCAACCAACATGCCTCTCCAGCCAGCACGATCTCTCGCCAGCTGCCTCCAATTGCGCACTCCAAGTTGCTGGAGGTCCTTCTCCCCTTGTGTGCACCATCCCAAACTAGGCTGTCCCCTGTTGCTTGGTTCCAATGGCTCGGATCCGAAGACTTTTCGGGCCAGAGCAGTGGTGTCCATACGCTCTACATGGCCTAGCCATCTTAAGCGTTGTATCCGAAGACGCTTGACCAGGCGCACGCCGCCATACATCCTTTAGAGTTGAATCTTCTTCTCCAGACGCCAACACTGCAATCAGGACAACAAATCGCACACAGAACTTTTCCTCAAAAAGACTAAGAGCTACCTCATTCGCTTTTAGTATCGTCCAAGTTTCTCTGCCGTTAGGGAGGGCTGGGGTGATCAAGCTGTTGTATGAAGCCAGTTTAGTTCGTCGAGAGAGGGCTCTATTACTCAATTGCCTCTTGAGCCCGACAGAGCAGCGATTGGCAAGTGTGATTCTGCATTTGATTCCGGTACTGAGATAATTGTCCTTAAATTCGGACTTCTTGAAAATATTTCGACAAATTCTCATTTTAACTGCATAAAGGATAGAATGGATACAGTTGAGAAAACGTCGTTCATATCGTTCATATCCGCGTCTGTAGCGACCTTAAGACCCTACTTAACCCTCTTACCACTTCCAAAACAGTACATTAATGCAAACATTTCCTTGATTTGGTCGTTAAACTAAATTCGCTAAGACTTGTCTCTGTTACGGGGCGTCACGGGATCATGGGAAACGAGATTACCGATGATCTTGCCAGGCAAGGATCCAAAAAGGCACTCATAGGGGCCGAATCGATCTTGGCCAACCGTCGACGATTCGGTCTCCCGACATAACAACCAGAGATGGCTTGCCTCTCCAGGGTGCAGGCTAATCAAGTGCATACTCCCAAACGTCAGCATCAAATCCGCGGTTTTTCTTCTATCTCTAGATAGGAAAGACTGCAGACGACTTGTTGGCGTACAAACGCGATACTTCACGCTCACTAAGCAAGCTTGGGCTTAGTGAAGGCATCCTATTCGATGCCTGTAGGAAAGGCATTGCAGAGCACTTTCTCTGTCAATGTCAATGTGACGAGAGTCAAATAATCATAGAAAGCATAAACGTTTAATCTATTACGCCTAATCGCCCTTAAGAGCCTGTTAGCTTGTGCCTTGGAGGAAACGTAAACTTTGGAACAGTTCACGTTTCCTCCTTTTAAAATACCGAAATTATTCCTCTAGGCCATCCTTTGTCATCCCAAGTTCGAAGCCTTGACGAGTTCTACTTAAGTTCGAATGATCATTTTCGTATCACTTTTTCGTTTAGGCCAAAATATCAGACCATCGAAGAGGATACCGTAAGATGGATACCTACTTTACCCTACGATGCGGCAACTTCTTTAACCCGTCTGAAAAATACATTTTCGATAGTCCTCCGTGGGAGCGGTTATCCCCCTCTCCCCCGACGGAAACAAAAATAGTTGCATTCTGTTGCTTAGAATTTTCTTAGCTTTAAGCTATTTGGTTTGGCTGAAGACTATTAACTAGATCTCGGGAATTTTATGGATATAGCAGCAGTTCTCAGCCTTAGCCAATTTGGTGTTTCTTTTCTTCGCCAAATGGCGCAATTCAGCCTCAATAGTTCGGCATAATAGAACAGTGTGACAACTTGGTCGTCGTGGCATAGTGACCCACACACCAAGGTCCCAGGTTCAATTCCCGGACGGAACACCTCCCATTTTTTTCACGGCACGACCTCTTTCCAGTAACACTCAAAGAGTATCAATTGTCTTTGAAAAGCTTCTCAAATCTCGCCGTTCGGAGTCGGTGAAAAAGTGTAGGTCCGCTTTTCTATTGAGAAAACAATAGTACGCACAGCACAAGTGGTGATTGTAAAAGCTAGGCCTTGGATCTTTATGGGCTGAAGTTGCCACTCAATTATTTATAATGAATAGAACAATATGAACATATTTCACTTCTCCAAGTAGTCAATGTAACACAAAGTTTGTGAATCCCTGAAAACGGGTGTCATTACATTTCTGGCGGAGAATAAGCCTTCTTCGGATCACGTTTGTCGGGCTTAGTTCATTGTTCCCATTTTTCTTTGGTTTGTGGTGTACACCAGTGGATCGATGTTTCGTTCGATACCCCTTTGGATTACGCTTAAACAGAGCCAGCAAATCCTGCATGCCTATATATTGTTCTCCCAAATCTCATCAACCGATTCCAATGACTCATCACGCATATTTTTAAAAACAAAATGTAATCATTTAAATAGATCAATGACAAATTTCAACCTTTCTACTTGGCCGAAAAATCATTCAATTGTTTCGAGACGAAGTTGGGGAAGTGGTCTGCCTTCAATGTACTTGGACTTCGCGGTTGTTGGTTTTATTGTTATTATTTTTTTTCAATTGAATTCAGCTGCAAACCTGATGTTGTTTGCTTCTTGAACTTATAATTAACCTTTACAACAACTTACCTGAACGCAATTCCACTTAACTAGAGTTAATGCAGTACATTTGCAAAAGCTTGAAATCGGAAGACTTTTATGAAACCTGACCATATTTTCAATTTAAAATGACTCATCATAATTGTTAAACTTGTATACAAACCTTCAAACGGTAGGAAGCAATCAATTCCCTCTCAATATTCTTAACGATTTTAACAAATCAATAAGGAAGCAAGTTGACTGCATTTTAAAAAGTCATAAAGCTGCAGTCTCATAAAACATTTCGAGTATCTATTCGGGTTTGCCAGCTTTGCGAGCTGTCTTCTTTGGACGAGGTAAAAAATCAAATCAGGTCCGGATTGGGAAACAAAGTCCCAAAACACCAAAACTGCAAAAAAAAAAAAAAAACAAATTCAGGCGAAATGAATACGGTGGAAGCTTGGATTATTCCAATTATTTACATATGGCAACATATATACCTGTATGTGCGTATTAGAGGGGATAATAATCAAATGTCGGGGAATGTACAGTGTAAATGACTTGAACTCGAATTTTTTATAATGATTTATTTTTTTTTATTTTTTGAGAAATTTTATTGTGTCGGGCAGAGTAGTTCTCTACATTCGGCGCGAATAATGGCCACGCACCCTGGACACAAGTGGCTCTGCGGTATTTTGGCGCCGACAAAGTGCTGGTTTGAGGTGATCCAAAGTTTGGTAATCCAACGGATTGCACCCGGGGAATCCGCAATCCAAGTGAAGTGAGTTTAAGATAACAAGAAGCGTGATCATAAAAATTGAATTTAAAATATTCGAAAACAAATTCCCGAATTTCTCCGAAAACCTTTGCCTTTCATTTGTTCAGCTGCAGTCATGAACTGAAATATTGATGACTCGAAGTTAAAATGATAATGCAGTGTACATAATAAATAAGCTGCAAAAATGAAAAGCGTTCAATTAAAGAACAACGCTCCTCGCAGGTAAACACTGATAACGGCTTCAAGTGACTGGAAAGGAGTGTTATTGCGTACAAATATGAAGAAATTATTCATGCTGTGTATAGATGTATAGCTTGGAATATAGACTCCGTAAAGTAGGTGCAACACCACACGTACAACGAGGCAAACAATATTTTTAATCATTTCTCATAAGTTCAAGTCAGTTTACAGAATTAAGTTAAGAGAACACTTAGCAACTTACATCAGAGGGGTTTCAAAATGTGCAAGAAACTCACTCCCACAAATTAGAGCTTCTCATTCTACATCGCAAGAAATCCATTACCAACTTTTTAGGCAGATTAAGGTAAATTAAAAAAAGGTTTGTCTGAAAATATTGGCGTGTCAGAATGGGCTGGAGATGGCCGACAATAAGAAAATAAACTGAGCAACCGTGGTTGACATTTGTTCCTCACAAATATTGATCACATCCAACTCTTTAAAAAGATCAATTAAAGCTCACAATAAAATGTTTGTTTTCCGGTAAAATCAAGATGTAAACAGGCGCCGGCGCACAGTGGTGCCGCAGAAGAAGAAAATACGTAAAATGAAATAATTTTCTCGGCCAAGAGTTATTGGTTTTTCGATTCTAAATATTTGAGAAAATGTTTGTTGACTTCTAATAAGCTGTTCCGGTGTACGTCTAGCTCAAAGTTGGACTTTTGAAATTTAAAAAATGTAAAGTTTTTTTAGGTAAAATTCGATGTCGCATATTTTTTTTTTAAATAAGCCACCTTGGAACAGGATGTTACATTTATTTTAAAGGGCATGCATTTAACCTTCAAACTGCATCAACAGTTTTTTTCATGTTGACTTCCAATTTTCTAGAACAGGCTTTCTTTAAGGCCACCTTTTGCGGGAAGCACTTCCATGTTTGATGGAGTTAGCTTGAAATATTTTCTATCGATGGCGCGAGACCATCAGAGATGAATGACTGAACGGTACTTAGAACAAGCAAGAAAGATGCTCTGAAATTTGGCATTTCCCTACTACATGCCCGCATCATAAGAATTGGGTGGCACTACAGCCCACAAGGGACCAGGGCCTAGCTTCTACAACAACTACTCGTGTTGTTCGTGCGACTGTTTTCTCACGAGTAGAAGGGACCTACAGATTTTGCCGACTCCGAACGGCGAGATTTTCGAAGCTTTTCATAGACAATTACCGCCCTTTGAGGTTGCGATTTGTCCCGTTCGGGAATCGAACCTAGACTTTCTGTGTGGCGGTCGACGTACTAATAACTACGCCACGCCCTACTTCATGGAATACTTACTACACATAATTTGGAGAGTAAATCGTGGAGAACAGCAAAAACGACACTGCACATCCATCAGGAGAGGAAAACCCAGATTCAACAGAAGTTCGTCAAAAAAATGGGATTAAAAGTATCTTTTCGAGAATCCTTTATCAACAGCAGAATTTACAGAAATGGAAGTGCTACTTGTAAAAAGATTTAGCGTCATCCTAGAGACAATATCGAGAAATTACTGGTTTGATACGTAGAAATTTTAAGTTTATACCCAGGAAATAGCAGCTATGGATATAAACTTATATCCCTGGTGTTATAAGCCAGTAACGGTTCATTTAATTTCATTCCATGGAGCAGATATAATATCATCAGCAGCGTTGCCCGTCGGATCATTGTCAGAGGATGTCCAGGAAAAGACACTACCGAATTAAAAATAGCAGAAAAATTTAGCCGCATTTTATTGGCACGAAGTATAACCGCCATAAATATTTTCTCATGATAATAACACCACTTAGCCCCTATGGAGCCCTGTTATTTATCCAGGCGATCTCAAGTGTCTGTCATGCCGAATCACATTTTCGTGAATGTTATCGAGAAACGATTATGAACAGTAAAAAAATATTCTATAGCAGTAGAAAATTGTGATCTTCGACTCACATGCCAATGTACCTGGTTGTATTCCCAGACGGAACTCCTCGCATTTTTTTCACGGCACCACCTCTGCTGGCAACAATCAAAAAGTGGATACTAATGGTCAATGAAAATCTTCTCAAATTTTGACGTTCGGAGTCGGCAAAAAACTGAAGGTCTCCTCTACTCGTGATGATCGATGAAAGCCGAAGACTGAAATTTGTTCCTATCGAAGTTATAACAGTGGAAAAAAGGAAACATTCCCTGGAAGTGGAGAATCTGACACCAACAATTGACATCGGCACATAGGCACCATTGGGCAATTCAGGGTTTTCACCTCCCAACGCAAAAAAAGACAATAAAGTCAGCTGTCAAATGAATCTAGTTCCAAACCTGATTCCGGTTGTTATTCACCCCTATGCATCGTTCAAATCGATTTAAAGACTTTTCGCATCGAAACTGCTTAATCCGTAACCGTAATCCGCCACAGTGTGTCTCTGGCGTGCTGTCGTAAAGATCTTTTTTGAAAATTTTGACATGACATCAGATCAAGCAAGGCAAAAACACAGCACGTAAAACTATTTTATTACAATTTTCAAATAACGGTCGCGATCATTTTACGTTTATGAATCTTTTACATTTACATATATTTGACACAATTGGCACTGAACTGATTACCTAATCGCGCGCCAATCTGAACGCTTTCTTGCATAAATAAATGGATAGTAATTTTTTTAATTGCCTTCAGATGTAGTCGAAACGGAGACAACACCGGGAGGATGCCGCCACGCGGCATTATTTAAATCAGGCACCCGTGTCGTCCTTAGCAAAAAAAAAAAAACCAACTCAGTGACGAAAAGTTAGCCAAAGCAGAATAAAATATGCTAAAACGTCACAATACTGTGTCCACCCTGTTTACATTTATACGTACACGTTGAAACCGATTGTATTCGTCTTATCTTAAATGATTGAAAGTCCACCCGTAAACACTTTTAAAGTTAATCTATACTACTTATAGGCCTTGACGTTCCAACTGCGACCAAGAAGCTACGACAGGCGGGCGTGATAGTTTAGTGTGTGGCCCAAGCTTCGGGCGTGACGATCACCGAAGCAGGAACGAGCTGACTTCAGGCAAACGTCTAACGATCGGACGGACATCTGCAGCGCAGTGTAAATAACTGAATAGCTTAGCAACGAATGCAAACGAGTAAATTAATTCGCGATGTGTCATTGAATCGCACCAGGAAATGACCGTGCCGCTGCGCCGCTGCTAGTTCGTAGGGTTCGTAGTATGAGTGCAAATATAAGTGCGAGTGGCTCATATTTCTGTTCCGCTGTGGCGGCTGTGAATGGATACGCTCTGGAATGCTTTAAATTGCATTAGCTTGGCATTGGGTTAGCATACACATAGGGGCTTCCATTGGCGGCTGGCGGCTTGTCCCCGTTTTTCGCTTGTGCTCTGGCCTCAGTGACCTCTTCAATTTGTAACTCGCTGCTCCCTCTTCTGATGCTTGAGAATGACGTAAGCTGGGCAATATGTTTTAAATTTGTGTTAATACTTTTGTGTGTGCCTTATTTTATTTTCTCTCGTTCATTTTTTGTTTTTTGTTGTTGTTGCTCATTTTGTTTCGCATGTGGTTGTAATTTAGAGTATCGGTCGTTCTTATCGAAATTTTTATTTATGGCGAGTGGTTTGCTGGTTTCGATGTGTGTTATATTTTTTGAGAAAAAAAAGAACGTCTTTGTGTTGTTTCCAGTTTCGCAAAAGCAAACAGGAAATGCAGTATGTGGTCATTCATGCTCATGGAATGGTTTATTTTATTAAGCGATTTGATTCAAAGGGAAATATCTTCGGCTTGGGATTAAAATTCTTGCGAAGAACGGTATTTAAATCAGTGTGATGATTGCGTGAGATATGATAATTTTAATTCTTGTACAGATAACAACGAAATGCTATACGTGTCCCTTTGTATTCAGATCAATTTGTATGCGAACTCAACCGCGGTTTATATTTATTCGCCACATTTGTATGCACAGGAAGTGCCTTACGCCAGGGTGTTTTTTAGACATGTTTATTCTTACTTAAAGTTAAAATATGTTTTATATGTTCTATGAGTCAAAATTGTAGACTCCAAAAATAGTTTTCATATAAATTTAGTTTCAGTTTACCTCCCCTTACCCATTTTTTAGCCTTAAGACAGACAAAACTACGTGATTCATTGTGAGATTTGTTTTATAATGAGAAATAAAGGCATAAATTCGAAAGCGAACTTGAAACATTTATTATCTGTTAAAAGAAGAATTTATGGCATTTACTTTTGAAACTTATTTAAAATTAATATTGTCCACTAGTACGTCTGAGGTGGTTCATTCGGAAGGTCCTACTTAGGGCAGCGGGCATAGCAATGATACCACGAGTAATGTTGGCTTCCAAAACATCAATCGGAGCTGGCTTATTTCTGAAGACCTTAAACTTTACCAATTCCCAGAGCAAATGGTTCAAAGTTGTGATATCGCACGCTCTAAGTGGACAATTTATCGTAGAAAAACATGAAATTAAGTGCTCATCGGAATAATTTCCCAACAAGTTCATTGTTGCACTCGCTGTTTGGTTCGTAGCGTCGTCTTGTTGAAATCTGAGCTGAATGTGACTTGAAAGAACATAGTCCGTTTAAATGGCCAAGCTACTGAGAATGGGAACGACTCAATTCGTTGCGGTCTTTGCGTACACTCCCAGCTACAACTGCTATAGTATCCTCACTCCGCGTTGGATATGATCTATCTGTTCAAGTATCATCCGCTTGTATAAACTGGGTCCCAAACTTGCAAATGGTTTTGGCATTCAGTATGTCGATTACGCTTACCTCAAGTTCCTCGAAAAGCATTTCCCACAGAACGCTAATCTGATAAACGAAGGAGAAGTCGTCTCTTTTTAAATGTATTAAGTCAGGTCACTTGCAAATACTGTTCATATGTCTATAGTCTGAGCTGTAACCTTTAATATGGGAACACTTGTAGGAATGTGAGTTTTGCGCTGTTGGAGGACCCGTTCTAGACGTCTTTTTGTTTCAATTTGTGGATGTTATCCTTTTCTTAGTTACCACCTTTCAGGAGCTCCACAATTTCGTTGGTTTGAGACTCCGCAACAACCGTTTTTGTGTCATTATTGTGCAGAAGCTGAATTTTGCAAGTTTATATTTCTTGGCGGTATTCATAAATAATTTTAATTTTTTTCGCTAGAGACATGCGCTTCAGAGATACCTTCGTTTTGCGTTCAACGTATTGCATGTACCGTCACAAAGACAACAAATAAAAAACATAAGGGCCTATAAAAAAAGGAACTATTTTGTTATCATAATTAAAAAATTAGTTGAGGAGAAGAGAGACACTTTGCATATACCTCTCCTCCCTCCCACGACTACAACAGAAGTGATTGCTGGCAGAACAAACGAAGATGTCACAGATACAGTAATTATATCACCAAATGTTATAAGCGTTAATCGAAGCTCATTAAACACTCAGAATTTAGTTTAGGCAATATCTCTTTGGTTGTGCGGCAACTTGGGACCTCGAGCCATTTACGATGCGTGTTACTAACCGTAGTCAGGTGGAGATAATATTTGATGATGGCCTGACAATTTTTGGCGAAAATCCAGCAACTAGTATCGTACAATACTTGGCCATTTCTTTTAAAGTCGATCGGCACAGTAACACATAACTTAATTGCGCCCCAAATCATGTAACGTATTATGGGGAGATATGCCACGATTCCATTCAATGTTGAATCACAATGTTGAAATTTCCAAATGTCCGAAATTCCAAAATTATAAATACTGACAAATTCGAGAAAAATTCATTGTGCAAATTCCGCACCCAGTCCAAGCAAAGGGACTGGAATTACTTAACTTTATACTTTCCTTACGTTCCTCTGTAATTTTTTTTATTTTTGGATTGAGTATTGGGGATATCAATCCTATAGTCAACACTCATAGATCTATCTAAGAAAATGCGCTGTAAATTGAAGTGAGCCCAAGCTCTAGTCCGACCTCAAGGGCACATTGGTGCTTTGACAAAGAGTTGTACTATACAAGGAGTGTCAAAAATGAGGATTTTCTACATTTTTAAGAAGAGTACAAGCATCAAACGTACACTGGATAATTCCTCAGAGTATGGGAGGATTTACCAGATACAGAAATAACAATATTGTCCGCATTGGAACATTAAACATTAGGACATACCAAAGCGGAGAAACTTTGAAGTGAGAGTTGAACTTTAACTTTTGGGTTATACGTCGTCTTGCCCTCTGTTCTGCTCATGGTATTCCATTTGTGACTTTCGTTCTAATTCAGCACTTCTCCACTTTTCCCCACTGTCGGGTCTGCTGTTTCAGCACTTTCCTACGGTTCCTACTGTTGTTGCTGATGAACCACGTCGTGTCAATTTTCACAAGCAAAAGCTGTCCAAATTGTCGGTTCTTCAGTTAGAAGATGTAGAGCTTCTCCAAATTAAGTGCTGCTATATAAGGAGACAGCAATGTTTTAGTCCGTTTATGAGCCGTCTGCAGACAGGCAACAATTAACTGATAAGGTAATGGCGATCGACTGGCGGTGTAGATGTTGCTCCGTATCTGCTCCAGTCGCGCAATTCTTTTCACATTCCTTGCTTGGATGCTTCATGTTGTTGGGTTTCTTCTGTTCATAGATAGAATCTTCTAAAGTAAGGAAAGATGAAGACGATGGTGATGAGGTTAAGGGGAAATTTCATCATTTCCGCACTCTTTTACTTTCCCTCTATGTGCCTTTCAGTATGTTTAACGTGTATTTATTTAAATTTTTTTTGTCGAATGTGATGGAAAATAAATAAATTTAGCTGGCCCCAGCTACCGTTAGCAACGAAGAAATGTGAAAATTAAGGATGCCGACTTCAGCTTAAAAACTAAACACAAGTATGTGGCATTGCAATACTTGTAAAGTAGTGTTTGCATTCATATCTACAACACGTCATAAAGACTTAAAACTTAATTGTCAACTCAAACACATCCACTTTCAAGGTGTTTTTATAGGTGTATTCAAATCAGCTAATCACACGTGTACTTACCATGCAGCGTATGAATGACTGGCCACCACTCAAGTATATCAAGGCGCACTTACACTGTTTGTGAGCTCAAAGCCTAATCTACAAGTGAGGCAAGTTGATAAATTAAACACGTCTTTACCTTGTTTAACAACACGTGGTTTTACAGAGTGGATTGAAAGGTTTTTCGAACTGACATTGAATGTGTTTAAAGTAAATGTTCGGTTGTTCGTTTATTTCTTTAAAGAGAAACATTAATTGTATTTTAATGCTTGCAACAGTGGCAAATACTTGTCTGTCTGGATCTGTTTAAGACACTGGCAGACTTAATGTAATTTTAATGTGCATTTACTTACTTTTTTCATGTTCATAGCATCGGCTTTTCTCACAAAACACCAAACAGTGCCGTCAATTAACGTCCCACAGGGTGATCTACTTGCAGATCATTTTTTTTTCTATTTTTGTAAGCCGGAACAAGTGTGACGGAGGTCGACACTATCGCTCTAAATGACATTTACTCAAGTTTGAATCAGTACCCAACCCACACACGCCGACGACACATAGAGCTTGAGCATAAGAATGTTCAAAAACTTATCAGACATTACAAGCGCAGCTCCCACTAACCAACCAGTTTCATGCGAAGTTTAAAATCGATTGTGAATCATCCATCACTCATTAATGTTTGTAATGTGTTTTTCAGTCTAGAAAATTGTTTAAATTATTGTGTGGGATAAGTTGATGATGCGTGAGGCTGCCCTTACGCATTTTTCTTTTTAAAATCGATGACCTTACTGGCGATCTGACTTTCCTTATCTCAATTGCTTATTATTCACATTTCTCAAGAAGGCCTGGAAACCCGGCCACATCTTTGATAAAATCACATCTGACAGACACCATATATGAAATGGATGCACAATCAGTTCTGGTTTGAATTTAGATTCTTGATTGGTTCAATCATATCCCATCAGTTAATCCCTCCTTAAGTCACTACGGATGACATCACTTCAAACACAGCATGCAAATGCGTTTGAGTACTCCTTCGACGTCGCAGACATGTCCACGATTACTTCTTGTTTGATGTGTATGTAATTGTCTTAGGTGGTGCTCTCATTCAGATTCCCCCTTTCAAAACGGAACCCTTAAAATAAGATGATCGTTAACATTCTTGAACTTTTGTTGCTTTTTTTTCGCTCTCCCACTTCTCTGAACATCAAGAATTGCCCAGATATAAATCCACCCTTTTCTCTACGCAATTATTTCAATAAACGTATTCACTGCGGTGAATACAGTGACGGACAAAAGTTGTGGTCACTTGACACAAAAACGTGCTTATTCGGCACTTGCATCCGTAACGTTTTGATGTAAGCAAATTGTAAGCGAGTCAAATACTAATTTCTTTGGTACAATCACACAAATATTATCTGCTGCAATTGAGTCTTGTATGAGAAAATCGCTGATTTTAACTGCAATTTTAAAGATTTTTAGAATAATGAGTAAAATCGCGGCTCGCAAACGCTGTTTTCTAATGCAACTCTGACTCATTCCATGCTTTGAAACTTCAGTCAATTACAATATAGGGGCATCGAGTCAGTAAACAAATTTTTGTAACTAGCTGTCAATATGAAAAGGACTGCAGCTTTATCTTGGAACCGTGCAATTTGGTTTTGTTTACCCAGTTGGTGTTTGTCTTAGATGCATCCAATTATTGGCTTCATATTTATTCTCCGAGAGCTTATTAGACCAGCCTGACAGTACAAAGAATGAATTTTTGAGCTTGAATGATCCAGTAAAAGATTGTATTCAAATATGACAATATTTAAATATAAACGTTTTAACTAGAAATTGTTCAGTAAAATCGTAGCTTGTAGGTTAAATATTTAGCCGGAGTTTTATTCATAAGTCGAATATATGCTGCGCAACTTTTACATTTGACTATTTCCTTATTCAACTGCTAAAATTTCGCAACACCTGCCGAGTTGACTAGTGTCTTTGACACAAGGATTGTCCCAGCAAAGTCCAATGAAAAATACTCATTAAAACGACTTTTTAAATAAAGACTTGTGTGGAAATATATGCAGAGACTTAAAGAGCTGAGTTGTAAGAACTGAGTAAAATGCCTGACTCCACGAAACGAGCAGCGAAGCCCTTCATAGGGTCTAACCAATCTTGTGTTTTAGGTGACCAGGTCCTCAGAGAAGTATTCAGAAAACAAGAGAGATCTAGTTGAGCAGAAGCCAGGCACAATGTTCATGACATGGGAAAATCGACTGACTTCAAAAACTCCACTAGGACAGTATGTTTAAGGTATGCAGAAATAACCCTCATATGCTCTCTAACAGAAACTTAAGCACCTGCTCATATGGTAGACAGATGTGGCCGAAGTAGAAGTAGACTGAATAAAAGTAAATCAAGTACCGGACATTGCGCAATAAGTTGACATGTCGCAACACTAGACCTAACTTTTTCCAACTATTGCAGCAGATAATTGAATGAAAAGAAAGATTAGGAAACAACATTCCATCGCCTTTACAAGTAATGAAACTCTAAAAGCCTTCTGCATCGCAAAACTAACTGATACGAGTACTTCATTCAAAAATAAAATTGGATTCGTGAATAATGGCCGAAATCGGGCTTAGTGCGAGTAGACCCTCTGGCCTTCTGGTCGTAAGTGAATCGGTTATGATGCGATGCATGATTCCTACCTATATATAACAGAGCACTGAAAACTTAGACAACACCTACATAAATATGGACAATGTTTAAGAATGCTTACTATGTACTAGGATGTAGCTGATTGAACGAACTGAAGGATGTAGGATGTAGCTAATTGAACGGACAATGCGTCCCAGAACTTTTTTCATTTATATACGAATATTATGCAGAAACAACGGACCAGGCCGTACATTGATGGTGTCTACAAGGAATCATTTCTGGTCCCCTCCTTTATAGGCTGTACGGCGGCATGTGCCTGGTCAAGCGTCTTCGGATAAAACGCTTAAGATGGCTAGGCTATGTAGAGCGTATGAACGCCAATGTCCCCAAAAAATCGTCGAATCTGCGCCCTTTGGACAACGCAACAGAAGTCGGTCTAAGTTGAGATGGCGCACAAAATTGGAAAAGGACCTCAACCAACTTGGAGTGCGAAATTGGAGGAAGCTGGCGAGGCGCAGATCCACACCGGACTGTAGCGCCAAAAGAAAAAGCAGATTTCTGGTTCCTTCTGAGCGAAGTTGTCTCTTCCTAGATTCTCACACAAATAGTCAACCTTAGGGACACTAAAGTCATTTTTAGTTTTAAGGCCCCTTAGGGAACTCATAGAAGTCGTCTTTCTGATTAGTTATCGTATAGAAACACTTTTTCTTTCCAACTGGTTTCGTTTTCGAAGCACGGGCAAATGTTATATTTCTTTCTAAAAAAAGGTTAGTCATAAGCAATGACTTATGAAATCACTTCCCACAAAACAAGTGCATTTATACGCAGTTCTTGTTTCCATTTCACAAAAATAGACTGAAATGGACGTGCAACGAAATCGATATTCGATAAGCGGACGTGCCCAGCTTACACTTTTCATCCCCCACTGTAGTGAATCTTGCGTGCACACCCAACCAACACTCGTCTAGATGATCTTTGAACTTAATTAATTAAGCACAATGATCTCAATTGTTGGCTGTGTGTTTTTTTCTCCATTTCTGAATTGATTTTGATTAAAGTACACATGTCTTCGACGTCGTCGCCGACACATGCAAGCAGTAGTACTCCGCAGAGCGGAGACTTCATCCCCGGCATAAACGGAACGTTTTTTTTCGAAATGAATTCTTCGCTCGGAACATTACTCGATCGGAGACCGCTGCTCCAAGACGCAAATTTAGTTAGATTAAGTTTCCGTTTCGGTGAAGTTGACATAGAATGCTGCTGAAGGACTGAAGCGACTGAAGCACAAGTGAATTGAATAAATACACACCTCAGTTTGACGGGGGGAGCGCGTGACACACCTCTCTGTCGGTGTCTGTGTGAGTTTCAAAGTCATCTCAGGGCAAAACAAAATTAAAATTCCCAGCATAACCAGTGTTTGAGTGCGATCATATCGCGTACACAATTCAATTCAGTGACTCATTGGGGAATTTAAGTCTCTGTTCTCAATACACTCCTACAGTCACAAGCTCGCCAGTTTACGACGATAAACAAAAAGCAAAGCAGGCGCACCAGAGGAAAGAAAAAAACACGAAAACAACAAGCGACACTCTCGCACACAATTAAAACAGAAAAGAATTCATGTGTAATAACAGCGATCATGCCAACAACGGGAAGTAGCTCTGAAAATACTCGTTTTCATTCCGATTACAGACAAACATCGTCGACGACGACCATCAATAGTGTGAGTAGTGCGCGCTCAAATCAAACGACCGAGTGCCATATCGGAAGTGACCTCCCAAACGATCGCGATTACTCGACGCCCAGAGCCACAGATCCAAGCAAAAATATAATTTTAGCGAAATTTCTGAACAGTGGCGGATCGCCGTACGAGAACCTCTGCTCCAGCTGCGGCTATGGGATGTACGAGGCGCGCGGCAAGCTCTGCAATTTCTGTCAATACGTTCTAAACGGCAACGGCTACGGCGGTGTCGGCGGCGTCGTCGCTGGCGGGTATCTCGAAGATAACTCGAACATATACGAGAATATTTGTGATAAGTGCTCACAACTGTGCGGTGGGGGCGAGTGCTTAGTGTGCTCCAAAAATATCAAAGTAAACAGGAAAGATAACGCCGAACGTCCGAAGAACGGCAACAAACCGCCTTCGAAGAAGTTGAAAAAACGCCTGTTCACTAGTCTACTCGGTTCGCTGAAGAGAGTGAAATCGTTTAATGTGCCCGGTACCTCAGTAGCGGCGGCGGTGACTAGCGAGAACGTGAAATCCCCCACTCGGAAGTTTCAAATAGTACACAACGTCGACGGGTACGATAATGTCTTCCGCACAAACGAAACGTTCGATTTAGGTCGCATTTGCGAGCTGAAACAACTGACGACAAGCACCAGCGATCATCATATTTACGGCAAACTTAGGAAGATCGACGATCATCTACACGGGCCATACGGGTCAATAAAGCAGAAGTCCCAGTCGGACGATTATCTAATCGGCGGAACCGGCTGTGAGCCATATTTTCGGTGCAGCTCCTCACTCAACAGTCAGAGCGACTCATTTGGTCTTGACACGTATAGTGGCTGTGTTGGTGAGTGGTTGACGTCGCTACGGTGTGAAACTCACGACTACTACAGTTTTGGGGCGCCAGACACCGTGCTCGGTAATCCGAAAAGTATTCCAGGCCACTTCGGAGATTTTGGTGTCTCATCGCAATTGCTGTCACCATCATCGGCATACGATCATCAGTGGATATCGGCAGATGGTGGCGATTCGCAGGTAGTCGTCCGGTTGAGGTCAAGCGCATACGAAGCTGAACCACTGGACTTCGAGCAGCAAATGGTGAACGAGTTCAAACGCAGCCTTATGGAAAAGCAGGAGACGCACGGCGGCAGGTCGAACCACTTGCGAGCGAGACGGCAAGGGATATACCTGAAACTCGACGGGATCGAAAACGAACAGCCGCCGAGTAATTTGGTGGGAGATCATAATTGTCTATCGCCAACGGCGCAGCCGCAATTCGCAGCCAAACTGCTGACAGCAGGCACTGAGCACAGTCGACGGGGAGCACCCCATCAGTTGAGCAAACGCTGCTGTATCTACGAGAAAGACTCCGAGTTTGTCAGTGATATTCTCCAGGCGTTCGATTCATTTCTCCACAGAGACTCGGCGGCGGATGTAGCGGAAGAGAGTGTTGTTGAAGTGTTCAATTCTGAGTCGTGTGACGTTGCCCCTAGTGAACAAGAGTGCCGTGAAATTGTGTCAATCGAGCGCGCGGAGGTTGAGGCGGAAAAACTGAGTGTGCCTGTCGATATCGAGAGAATAATTCACTTTTTGGCTTTGTCGAAGGGCCTAAATCGCGTCGTTGTGTGCTACGAATACCCCCTGCGAGTGTTCTTAAGTGGAATCTCCGAATCCCCGCGGCTAAGCCGCCAGAGTTTATCGCGGCTGTTGAGGCTTTTTCGTCAGTTTCAAGTGTTTCTATCGACCAGGGCTAACGAAACTCGAACAAGTGCGGTGTTAATTGCAAGCAACCACTCGACCGTCGAGTCATTAGTGAGTGAAAACATTCCAGCTATCGATTGCATTCCAGAAGAGACAATTGTGGAACCATTTAATTCCCCCACCACCACCGATACAATGACAGTACCAAATGGGACATCAATTTCACACACATCGGAGGAGGAAGAGGAGCCCATCTACCAGCCGATATGGAAGTTCAAGACCGTAGGGGAAGTCCGCGAGAACTACATCACGGACGAGTACTACGAGCGCGCGTGTGACTCATCGTCCATATCCATACCGGGAGCAGACATCGAAGATCACGACGAATGGGAGCCCGATGACGAATTCACATTCACCACTAAGCTAGATGCCAGCGCCAAAGAGCCCGACACACTGAGTGTGAACACCACACAGTCGTCGAGCGGCAGCACCATAACTGGATATGCCAGCAGTATTAGTACGATGACTATCGCATCTACATCATCCAGCCTCACACATCACATTTTCCGAAACATATGCATATTCTACAGCCTCAGCGAGCCAAAGCTACGGGCGGTGCTGTACGAGTACGACCGGAATCGGTGTTCGAGTTATTTTGCGCAGCAACCGCAGCCGCCTCTGAAATCGTCAGGGTGGGGCGCAGCCGATTCTCTGCCGGCGACAGCAACAAGTGCGGATAATTTGAGGCCACCCTGCGAATACGGTGGTGAAAAAAGTCGATTGAACAAGCGCAGCGGTGGTGGTGAAAGTGGGGGTCGCATGTTCCCCGACTCGGTTCTCGCGTGGAAATACATGCTGCTGGATGTCAATTATCTGGAGGATGAGGAAGATATGGTGAGCCAAACAGACAGTTCATTTAATTTTCGTTTGTCCCAGCGCAGGCATTTCTCCTTCAAATTCCCACAGCGCTCTGAAACAATAGGAACAATGGAGTGGAAAGTATATTCCCTCCCAGGCAAAGACACTTGGGTGACTCATCTCGTGCTCTCACCAGTTTATGATGAATCTTGACGAAGTGGGAAATAGTTTCACTTTGTCTTAATAATGTTTCCGCTGCTGCGCGATCGGTTGATAACCTTTCGGCTTCGTGGCCGTCGAAGGTCAGAGATGTTGTGTGAGTGCACTGCAATCTCTCTCACTCCCTCTCCCAAAAACAACATCGGCCTCAAGTGTGTTGGAGAAATCGAATACACTTGCCGCGGCAATGTGTATGCATCTGCACTTGTATTCACAGACAGGTCATTCATAGATATTCCCTTCTTTCCAACAAAACAAAATCGTCGTCTCCTTCCTAGAATGTCATTTCATTGTGAACGTCATTCACTTCAAATCCGATTCGGTCTGTGCCCATATTTAGACGCTGCTGACGAAACACGTGTGCGTCGTAGTCGTCGTCGTCGTCGTCGTCGTCGCCTATGCGTTAAGTGACGAATACCTTCGCGCCTCTTCTTAGCATGAAATCATCGAAGAATGAATGAAAGCGACAGCGTTTTGCATTTTTTAAGCTACACGCAGGCATATCAATTAATTCATTGAATTTGCGATTTGGTTCACCAGCTGGGAGCCCATTTGCATGCTCTTTTAGTCCTTCATTGGCTCGAGGCATTTCATTTGAATTTGACGTAACGTAGACGTACGAGTAGCTTGTGAGAGTGTTTCGGCTGTGTTATCATTCGGCTTTATAATTTTTTCTTCCTTGACAGTCGTTTTTGTTTGTATGGCATAATGACTAAAACGCATGTGCATGTCAAAATGCTTTACTTAACCACACGTGTGCAATGCTCAGCTTTGCGTCAACGCTATTGGCGTACGTACAATTATTCGCCAAATTATTACAATTTCTGATTTGACGTTTGGAAAAGTTAAAGACACAAATGGTTTGTGGAAATCAATTTATTTTTAACGAAAAAAAACAATTATAGCAACAGTCACACTTTTTTCAAATATATATTCACTTCATATAAAAATGTCAATCCAAAACAAATTGCCACTTTTTATCTATATGACAAGTTGTCAGACACAAAGTTTAATGCAGATGCAATAAGGCTTTGTTCACATGAATTTGAGTAATTGGACTCAATGCATATTTTTTCTTAAAAAAAAAATAATACCACTTAAGTTGTTCTTAAATTTGGAGCATCGACATTTAATATCCTGCTTAGAATTGACACATTTAAATAATACCCAATTCACAAGGGTGCGTTCACGCGATCAGTCTTTGATATTTGCTATGGGTGTAATCCTTACTCGGTAATCGGACATTTTACAGATTGTAATATACGTAATAAATCTAAACAGAGTTACTATCACCTCAAGGATAGTTGATGAAAATTTGTTCATTATATACTCAAAGTCTTAATTTTCCGTGATATGTTCTGACTATTAGACTTGACAAGTGATTTCTTTGACTCACGCAGATGTGGCGCATTCACGTCTTACAGTATTCACAAAAATATTGAGTGGTTGCTCACATACGTACGATGACGCTGCGGCTTTACGCATCATATTTGCGAGCAAAAACACTTGAAGATTGCTGCGAGACCGCAGCATTACCGTACATTCAATTGTGCCCTTAAATACATTGTTTGTTATAAAGTAGTGCACACAAACGTAATTTTGCTGCATGTTATTAAACAAAATACATATGTATGTTGTTTTGGGAACAATTCAGCGTATACATTTTTATCAGTGAGATAAAAAATGCATAACACGCGACTCCAAATGAAAAGAATGACGTGGATAAGTGTATATCTCATCACGTTTATACTGGAGGAATGGGCAAGCGTGTGTGTTCTGAGACTTGAGTTTTGGTGAAACTTGTACTGTCAATTCATTAAAATAAAGTTACACTCATTCGGTAATAGTTTAACCACTTTTCAGAATGTTCTCTTATACTCAATGATCAAGAAATTTATTTTTAAGAATAGCTTATTTTTTGCTCTTGGTACGCGACTCAGTTTTTTAAAAACCTCCGTTGCGACAAGCCAATCTCGAACCATGGATTGAGTTCTGCGACAAAAGCCGACTGTGTGGACGAAGTTATAAACCTAAATCCCTTGCGTGCACTGGACATTATCGACAGCAATTCAATTCCGAAAAAATTGTTAAATATTTTTTCTGTACATTAAGTTTCAGGAAAGGAGAATCCTTGAACGCGCAAGTTTTATTCCAATTTCAAATACTGAAGAAATCGTATTCTACTTTCTCGTAAAAAGGATAACACGCTTACGATTGCCTGTCAAAGCCCGATTAACTTTTCCCTAAAGTAGTATAAAGGATGCCAGATTCTCAAATTTGATTGTCCTACATGTATGAAAATCACGAATTCCATAATACTCGTATTAACACGGCAACAAAATGTGTTTCATACATACTCGTGTAGGGCCAGAATTAAAATAATTTGATATTTCTTCAAACTTTTCTTCAGACAAGGAAGAATTTTGACGAGAAAAATTCGTTCCTCGAAAATGATCGCAGTATGCGGATGAATCGGAATCTTAAGTTCAACTCATCATGCTTTATCGAAGTATCTATCACCTACCTTTTTAAATTTTTGCTTCATAAAAATTTACGTCATTAACTATTTATTCAGCAAGAGTGGTTAAACAAAAGCGTACCATGATAATTGTAAATAAAACAAAAAGTTTTCAGAGAATTATATTAATATTTTTTTATTATGATGGAAATATCTATGACAATTATGTGCGATCCAAAATATCGGACAAATGCTCACCACAACTTCGGTGGCATAGCTCTATCCGATTTTCAATGACTCTGATACATATGTAATTAAGGTTCAATGTGGTTAATGTGTCAAAATATCTCTTTAGCTCTTGAATTGCTCTTGGCGTATTGGTGTACACTTTTTCTTTTAAATATTCCCAAAGAAAGACGTCTAACTGTATCAAATCGCATAATTGTGTTGACCAATTAATATCGCCATGTCGTGAGACAACACGGCCATTAAGTTATTGTTTCCTTGACTGTGTGGCAAGCAAGTGGCACCATCCAATTACAAGCAAATTTCACCTAGGTTCACATCCTCAATTTCTGGTGACCGTTATCATCACGCGATAGCGAACCACATTCACGGTAATTGCTTGGCTAAACGTATTTTCAAAGATGTACGGCACGATGACGGCGTCAGTCCATAAATCGCAGTAAACAGTCACCTTTTGTCGCCGCGTAGGTTTATTAACAATCACTTGTAGATTCTCATTTGCCCACTTGGTCGAGTATGCTGAAAAAAAAAATCACGAAGTGCACGAAATGCATCTTAAATTGAACGCCTTTTTCCGCTGCTCAATTGTTGAATTTGTCAAATTCTAAAACAAAGAAATTTAAATTTATGCTGGACCAAAAAACTTGACGTTTAGGTGTGGTGCACAAATAACATCGTGCGTTTTTACTAGACCAATCTTTATGAGAGGCTTCTATGAATATCAATTAAACATGCGCAATGTCTCAGATTTTGCACTAGATACAAAATGGAATTCAAGGGAATGTCTGTCGTTTTTGACATGCGTGTCATCAGATACCTCTTCGTATGACAATCAAATTTGAGAGTTTCAATTTCCCTTAACACAATCTGTTACAGCCTTGTAAAAATGACTTTATTAGAACTAAGCATTTTGCCTAAGAATGCATCAAACTTTTTAACAAGTTTATAATATTGGATTTTCTGTCACTAGATGGTAATGTATGTATATCTGAAAAAACAATTATCTGAATGTGACAAGTGAACACTTGTTCATCATAAGAAAACTGTGAAGCTAAACATTTTGTGAAGCCTACTGTGTAATGTGCCTGTTTTAAGTTATACTATTAACCATCCAAAAGGGACAGACTTTTGCAAGAAGCTCGATGTTTGTGTGCCAAATGCATTAGAGTAAAGAAATGCAATTGACAGTGAAAGGCTGCTGAAACTTTACAAAATTTAACAAATTTTGAACCGAATAATTAAGGGCGGTAAAAAATGGATTAAATACCAGAATATCCAATGCAAGCGATCACGCTTGCCGGTGACCAACTTCAAAAGCCTTCCATACCTGAATTAAGGAAAAACAATGTTTTGTTGAATATTTTATTAGATCTAGAGCATTGCAAAAAGGTCAAGTCAATCCACTACTGTGCACAACTTGACCATTTAAATGAAGCAATCAAGAAAGAGCGACCAGATGTTGCCAACAGAAAGGGCTTTGAATCCCCTCATGACCACAGGAATCGGAAGAAATTTTGAAAACAATCTTCTCATAAAAAAATGGCAATTTTAGAAGTAGTCTGCATTATGTGTCGATAAATATGATAACTATTTTGTGTTCTGGCTCTCTGAGAAGTTGAACTTTCTTAGCGACTTGTGTGTTCAGGATTTAGGTTTTTTTGTTTTGGCCTCAGGAAGAAATGACCAATTGGGAGTTGTTTTATTGTCTTATTTTCCTCTGCTGTAGATGAGTAATGCCATCCCAAAATGAACTAAAATGTTTGCAAATATAGAAGCTTATTAGTCTCTTTTGTGAAAAATACGATTTTTTGGTGTACACGAATACGCTTTGGGCGTATGATCGCGGGCTGGTTTTTGAATTCGCGAACAGACCTCCTGTCATTTGCGCCTAGGAAGCTTAACCAATTTGAGTTTATGCATTTGGAATCTTAGACTTTAAAGGTTTATTTTACATGTCTTGGAATTCAAAACCTACTCTGACTTAAGCTAAAGCGGTAGACGAGATAGCGAGGAGTATCCTCCTTTTCTTCTTTATCTCCACACCTTCTGCAAACGCTGTCGTCGATGAAAGCCATTTTCTTTTCGTGGTGCCCAAGATGATTGTGCCCCATTCTTTTTCTTCTTTCTATGGCGCTACAGTCCGGGGTGGACCTGGGCCTCAACCAACATACCTCTTCAGCTATCACGACCTCTCGCCAGCTGCCTCCAATTGCGCTCTCCAAATTGGCTGAGGTCCTTTTCCACTTGTGTGCGCCACCTTAGCCTGGGCCGTTCTCTGTTGCGTTGTCCTAATGGTTCAGATTTGAAGACTATTCGGGCCGGAGCAATGGTGTCCATACGCTCTACATGGCCTAGCCATCTTAAGCGTTGTACCCAAAGACAATCGACCAGGCGCATGCCGCCATACAGCCTAAAGAGTTCGTCGTTGAATCTTCTACTCCAGACGACGTCAAAGCAAACATCACCAGCAATCTCGATTGTGGTCCATTAACATTCCAAATAACAAGTAGTTAGAGAGCACCACCGATTAGATAAGTTACACTCGAAGGAAGTGAAGCAACTCGAAGGAAGTGTAGACGTAGAGGTACTTCCAGAAAGAATATCATTCTGGCAGGTACTTTGATTGCCTGGACCCCATTAACGCGATTTACCGTGCTTGAGCTAGCTAAGGAAAAAAGGGGGGAGAGAAGGAAGAGAAATCCTTTTTCCTGAGAGGAAATGAAAGATATTCCAGATCTACGCCTTTACCATAAAAAAACTAAACCTACTAACACTAAGGCAACCCAACACCATTTATCCACCTTCCAGGACTTACATTTTTATCATCAATCTTCGCACTCCGTAGATGTAATGTCGGTTCCCCTAATTCCCTCAGAATCTATGCTCCGTGATTGGTAGACAATTGTTGAAACATCTCACTCGTGCATATGTTATGTGTAGCCAGGCAAATGATTATATCCTGCTCATCTTAGGCACCACAGAACGCGGGTGAGAGTAGAAAGTTTGAATAACAAAAACCACTCATCGATGCCCAAGTCTGCATGGCATTCGTCTCCATGCTCAGAAGCACATTCTGTGTCTACTTTTTTCCCACCGGAAAACAGCAATTTCCTCATGCAAGCTAGTCCAAGCAATTAAACTCAATTCATGGTGGAGAAGGTTGCCCTATTTCGACATAAAAGTTTGAGTGCACCATTGACCGGGTCACCGCTGACGCACTATACCCCTACACCACAGTGGCTGTGGGAGTCATGGCTCAGCGCTTAGCCAAAAGTGCGCTCGCTGTAATCAAAGCTTGAACCGACCACTCTGTCGGAACATTAATTGCGTATTTTGTGGCATCACCTGTAGATAGAAAACGAATGTGCGTCCGACATGAACATGAGCTTTCGTTACAAATTCTCTTAATTTGTTTTCCGGTACACCGCTCGGTAGTCTTCTATGTATGGTTGGTGTTTGGTTGTCTAACGCTTTAACCTAGTTTTTGTTCATAAAACATGTGTGTACGTGTAATGTGTGTGGTTTTTTATTGGTGTTACAGTTAATATCTCAATTAGGTGTTTGGAAGTGGACTTACAGTGCATGCACAAATCACAGCTTCAATGCTTTTCTGTTAGGAGAGGTATATTTCTTAAATGCAGGGTTTTATTAGACTTTACGCAATGCGCACTCGTAAACGACGTTTTCGTTTTCAACAATGGTAGACATTTGACGAGGTGTTACGACTATTGACAAATGTTTAAATGTTTTCATTTGCTGCTGAAATCGTATGTGCGACCACCAGACGTTTAATATTCTCTGATTTTTCACAAAATTTCAAAGTTAGTTATTTCCTTGACGAAAGTAATCAGGTGACATTTTTTAGTCAGAATTATATGGGTGAAATAGCAAATTGAGGGGGCGTTGTGTTGTGTTATCTTCGAACAATCACCTTATGTCACCCGAATGCATTTTTTTGACGTTTGCTAGAGTTAGCTGTGGAACGTGATTTTTTCAGCCTTTCATCATTCTTGGGAAGATCGTGTAAAATTCTCAAATCAAGACGGAAGCGGTTAAAATACGTTTAGTGGTAAAAGAGGGCTAAATGAAGTATGTTATATGCTGTCATCTTAAATGTTCGTACAAGATCGAGTAGAGCGCCACAATAGGCAGCAAAAGCTTCAAGATATTAAAGAACTTCATCTACCTCGGCTCTTCAAGATCAATTCCACAAGAAAGGAAACCCCTCCGCCTATGCTAACTATGAAGGAATCAGCCTCCTCAACATCGCATACAAGTTCCTCTCTGTCGCATTGTGTGAACGCCTGGAACCGTTCGTGGCAACCTGATGAGTCCTTATCAGTGTGATTTCAGGCCAAGGAAGTCCACAATAGACCAGTTCTTCACTTTACGGTAGATACGGTCCACTTTACGATAGACCCGGCGCAGAATCACCCTTGGCAATCGGTGTTATTTCGGTTTTTGGAAACAGCTTGGATCGAGACTCCTGACTCGAAGAACTAAGATAATGCTCTACAAGACACTTATTCTACCCGTTCAGCCAAGATCTGGACAATAAGCAAAACAACAGAGCAAACCTTAGGTTCCTTTGTAAGAAAAATTCTGCGACGGATATATGGTCTTTTCTGCGAGGAAGGAGAATTGAGGATGACACAACCGAAAACTCTTTGTGCTGTACCAAGATGTGGATGTAGTTCAAAAGCTAAAAATCCGTCGACTAGAGTGGCTTGGCCACTGGTCTTCGAATTCCAGCCTCCGGTTTCGGGAAGGAGAGGAAGACCGAATCTCCGGTATAGACACCAAATAATTGCGGACGCTAGAGAGCTTGGTCTTGACAAGTGGAAGTAGCTTGCCTGGGACCGTCAAGAACGGAAAGCAGCTATAGCTCGGGCTCAGACCCTTCATGGCTCGCAGGCCTAATAGACACACACTAGAAATGACCCAAGAAGTACAGATCCACACTAACCACCTGTTCGTCAATTTTAAGGCCGCATATGAAAGTGTTCATAGAGACGAGCAATACAGTGTCATGTCTAGTCTTGGCATGAACAACTCTCGCTCTTCCGAGGTGTTCAAGGTCAGTAAGGTATTTACCGAGACTTTCAATGTAAATACAGTTTTTAGAGGGACTTTTAGTAGACTTTCAAGGTCAACAAGGATTTTAGACAAGGCGGCACGCTGTCGTCTGAAATCTTCAACTTCATTCTGGAGAAGATAATGCGTAAACTCACAAATCAACCACAGAGGCACGATCTTTCAAAAGTCCGCTCAACTGCTACCTTATGCGGGCGACATTGACGTGATTGAACGAACACAGCGCGCCGTTATTGAGTCGTTTCCTAACATTAAAGTGAAAGCGGCTAAAATGGGTCTATCGGTAAATGAGGCCAAAACGAAGTATATACTGTAATCAAGAAAGTACACGCGACATCGACGTCTTGTACAGAGCTTACACTGGGCAGCAGAAACTTCCGAGCTAGTCAAGGACTTCATCTACCTTAGCTATGCAGTAACTAGGGGCAACAACATCATTACCGAATTCAAAAGCAAAATCACTGTTGTCAATCGCAGTCATCTCGAAAAACCAAACTGGCTTTTTACAGCACACTTATCATTCCTGTTCTTCTGTACGGCGCAGAAGCCTACACTTTATAAAAAGCGGTTTAGCAAACTACTAACCAACCACAGCAACACAAACATGACCAAAAATCTATTCTCGAAAAGACCAAGAGGTTATTTCTAGTCGTGTTTTGAGTTGGTGGGATTTGGAAAGAAAGATCCAATAATGAGCTCGGAAGAATAAATGGCGGATGTCAAGGAGTAGTAGAGGTTACAGCGTAAAGGATGGCTAGTCGCCCGGCAATAAGTATCCTGTTAACGACTACTGTCAAAATTTAATGCGAATCGAAATGGTATACTTTTTGACTGCGTGTGGGAGCGAGAGTATCCACGGATTTTAGAAAAAGTTGAAAAAAGCGATATCATTCAGTGATTTGTAAGGCGCTAGAGCCTTATGGGCTCTGTGTACGTTTACTCTTCTGCTTTGACTAAAAAATAGTTTAACAAGCATTAACGTTTCGCACTTTGCATTCTGATGAGCAACAGCAGGGTGCCCCGCAGAAGGCTATCAAAAATTCACGGTCTCGTATTAGCTGACTGCCGACTAAAGGTGCAAGAGAGAGCTAAATCAGTACGCATTGGAGATTATATCCTACTGACAACGCGATAGATGCCTGGTCTGCTCACTGCGGGCAATAAGTGCATCCAGGGCAGTACTTAATGTTGTTGAAGCTCAATCCGAAGCGCTTCAACATCGTCACCCACCATTTTTTAATAAGCCACGACCATCTGCCTCAAAGACGGCTACCACAGAGCAGTCACTGTCCTCGACCGCTCTCATATGTATATTGTATGTCCTGTTTATGCGTCATCGCTATAAAATTCAATCAAGACAACAAGAACACAGTTCACACTCGTATCCTTTATTAAGTGAAAATGCAGCTACCCAACTCGCTAGACATACATTTTGCATTCAAAACAATATTCGATCCGCTTCACTTACTTTTAGTCTTAAATTGTGATTTTACATATCATAAACTCATAAGAAACTATAGATAACAATGTTTTGTATATAAAACAATATTCTCTATGCCAGCAAAGCGCCTTTTTTTAGTTGCCTGCCTTCAACGAAGGCGTCATACGCCTTATTCAAAGCTTGTTATGTTCATATTCAACTACGTAAATTTTCTTGGAAGAGCTCAAGTGTGTTTTGTTTATTTTTTTTTCCTTATCAAACGTTGTACTGCTGAATGAGAACACTCATTTTACTTAGTTTGTGAATTGTTTTCTCTTTTACATACATTATAGGATTCCCTTAATTTTAAAATCAATTTCTTTCCTTTCAGATCGTATCAGAGAGTCAAATTTTAAAAGCGCAGTCTATCAAAGAGATGGACATCACTCCACCATCGATGGGAGTCCTGCAAAGATTCAAAAGTGTATCCAGTGGAAATTTACTAGATGTCCCAGCGGAAGAAGATAAGAAGTCCATCACGGAAAGAGTACGGAATAAATGTAAGTGAGCGTTAACAACGTCTGTTATCTGAGCTTAGTTTATTTGAGACCAACACAATCGAACCTCAAGCTTCTCAAGCATCCGAGTCGTTCGAGTTGTGGTTACAAAGGCATGTGTTAAAGTCAGTCACCGTATATAAAAACGGCAATGATTTCATTATGTGTGCCCACCCTACTGCTTGCTTAGATGTGTAAAGAGAAATTTGAGATTTCAGACTCTGGTTGAATCACGAAAAAACTCTGCGGTTTGCTTGCATTTCCTATTTAGCACAATCTTAGAAATGTGAGAGTGACGACCTTAGATGAAGTCATTCATTTTTCAATGAAGTCACTAAATTTGGCTAACTAAACCTTGATTTCTGTGTGCTATACACCAATAAAACATTTACTTAAAGGGTGAATCATGATGAGGTTTGATTTAGAATGCGAAATAAAAAATTGAATTTTAAAGTGAATTTGAAACATTGGCTATCGGTTAAAAGAACAATTTATGGCATTTACTTTTTGGAAATGATATCATGTAAGTGTTTGGCAACAGCGGAAGGTCCAATATTGGGCGACTCGTAAGAGCATAGCTTCGGTTCTGTTGGTTTCAGAAGCCTCAATCGTAACTGGCTTATTCCTGAAGACATGAAACTTTACATATCCGCAGAGAAAATATAAGGTTGTCAATATCTCCTTTCCGCTTTTTGCTCTTCATTCAATGCTTCATAAAAAGTGTTACAGTGATCGGATAGTTCAAATATGCGTCGTTTTGTTCGATAATATTTTCCATCTAGACGGCAATTTCATACTACCCTCCTCGTAGAAGCCCCCCTCCTTATTTGCAAAAAACTCGGACAGCCACTTTTCACAAGCCTCTTTTGAGTTCAACTTCACACCACCGAGGGCGTTCACCATGGACAGGAACAGGTGGTAGTCACTTGGCGCTAAGTCCGGGCTATATGGTGGATGCGATAAAACCTCCCATCCGAGTTCCCGTAGCTTCTGACGATTCATCAACGAAGTGTGTGGTCTGGCGTTGTCCTGGTTGAACACTACACCCTTCCTGTTTCCCAATTCTGGACGCTTCTGGTCGATTGCCTGCTTCAAGCGGTCCAATTGTTTGCAGTAGATGATAGAATTAAGCGTCTGGCCATATGGGAGCAACACATAGTGGATGATTCCCTTCCAATCCCACCAAGCACACAGCAAAAACTTCCTGGTCACTGTTGGGGACAATTCACCGGCCTACAACCACGACTGTTTTCACTTGATATTGTCGTATGTGAACCATTTTTCGTCGCCAGTCACCATCCGCTTCAAAAATGAGTCGAGTTCGTTCCGTTTCAGCAGCACATCACAAGCGTTTATTCGGTCCAGAAGGTTTTTTTTGCGTCAAATCATGCGGAACCCAAACATCAAGCTTTGTTTTGTATCCAGAATTTCCATGATTCCATCGGTATTCGTCTTCAGAGGTCTTCCGCCGGCTGGCTTATCCATGGTGTCATTTTCACCGGCTCTGAATCGTCGAAACCATTCCTCTGCGGTTCGAAGTGATAGAGTACCATCCCCCAAAACACCATTAATCTCACGGAACGTTTCTCTAGCGGATTTGCCTTTAACGAAGGAAAACTTGAAAACAGCGCGAATTTCGGCGTTAGTGAACTCCATATTTACACGTCTATAACTGTTGAACGCAATATCAAAACTAATCATGCATAGCGTTTTGTAGGTTATGTAAAAACCTTTCAAATGATGTATAGCATTGCCAGATACGAGCTCTGTAGCGCTTTGTATATAGCGGGAAAATTCAAAAGACAAAAAGGCGGAAGGGAGATATTTGACCTTATTGTTCAAAGACGTGATATCACACGATTTAGGTGTCCAATTCACCATAGCTAAACGTGAAACTATGTGCTCAACAAAATGATTCCTCGACAAGTTCATTGTTTAATGCGCTTTATCCCTTTTAGTGACGTTTTTTTTGAAACCAAAGTTCTTCGAGACCATATGCTTAAGGTTAAGGAAACACAGTCCGTTAACCTGGCCAATCTTTTGGTAACAGTCCGTTAACCTGGCCAATCTTTTGGTAACTCCGTAGAATCAATACGTCAAGGTTTTCGCGAACACTCCAGGCTACAGCTGTTGTAGTCTCTTCACTACGTGCTCGATGCGGTCCAACCCGTGAAGTATCATCCACTTATTTAAACTGGGACTCAAATTTGCGAATTGATTCTGTTGTTGGTGTCAGTATGTCAATATCCTTACATAGCACGAAAAATATAACTCACAGAACGCTGATCAATAACGAGTCGCTGTTGTGGCGTGAGTCTTTTCATAATGACTTGCCAAACGATACTGAAAAAAAAAAATAAGAAATCAATTTGATAGAAGTCACGCGTGATCTGTCAGAAAAAAATGTCTTACCATTGTGGCACTTGGTTATTCTAAGTCTCACTTTTTTTATTACTCTAAAATGTATGTGCATATAGTAAATTTATGCGTTTATGCATCGAAAAGTTAGAGAAATCAAATGTATTAAGTAAACGGAATGGCGAAAGAGGTTTGTTCTTCAATCAAGATTTAATTAAGCAAAATATCAAATTTATAATTCTAAGATGAAAGAGCTCCATGATGACCTCAAGCAATTTAGGAAATAACGAATTTATTACCCCATATGCAAATGTTGACTAATCGCCGTATGTCACGTGGATTTAGCATTTACCACTTCCATAAGTGAAAAAAGAACCGCGCACTGGGTTGCGTTGTTGTGTGTAAATGTCTTATTAATGTAAAGAAGAAGATTTTCCGCTACTTTTTATTAGTCATACTCATAGATTATGTAGACCTGCTGAAAGTATTCGTAAAAATATGCCATGATTCACAAACAGCCATAGATAAAAGGGGTATTCGTTTAATGATAGTGCGTAGAAGATATGTCGTGGTCGGGCTGTAGATTTGAATATAATCCTGTTCAAAGACACATTTGTAATTAAAATCAGCACAAAGACAATTCGGAAATTGCGATTTCATTAGGGGAGCAATTTCCTTTTCAGCGGTTTGTTTGTCAACTGCCAACAAGCTGCAGACTCCGTAAAACAATAATTTTTGTAAACATTTACCAAAATTTCGTAAACTGGGATCTGTTTTACAATTCTTGCAAACAACGCGATTTTCTTCCCATTGCGCTACACAATATTGGAGTCACGCTGTCTTCACCTAAGCTGCAAACTCATTTATTTCCAAACATTATAGAGTGGCCACTGCTGCATTGCGGGTACGTGCGTCGTACAAGAAGGTTCCAGCTTCGTATCCAGAACTTCATTAGAATTTATATTTCAGTGATCCATCCACAAAAAGAGTGGTTTTGACAAAATATCCAGGGTATCTTGTTTCTTTTTCATGGACTTAATTTCCACTGTGTTTTTTCTTTCTGTGAAAACTCGTTTCTACCGAGTCGCTTTTTGAAACACTTAATTCACTCACTCAAAAATAAAATGTTTGTCCCAACAACGGTCAGTGCTTTAACTTTATCTGATAAATTATATCCGGTCAAAGATAACCTATTTATATTTATACATTCAATGCAACAAGCAATACATCCCTAACATTCACCCATATTTGAAAATGCTAATGAAGAATACTACACCGATAAATGACCGCTCCCAACGCCTGATAAATGTCAACTGACAGGAGAGACGCCACGCTACTGCGACAATCAAACGAAGTCACTCCTTGTTGGTCTCCGAATTTTATACGAGTGGAGTTTCAATTGACTGTCCTTGAACTTATGAATTCCAGAACGCAAAAGTGCAAATATTAAACACTTGCTTTAGATCGGCATTGATTTAGAAAGTTTCTGACCTCACTTACACAATCACGTTAGCACTTAATGCCCTGGTTGCATTCCTATAAATATAGTCAGTCAGTCAGGCGATCTAAGCAAGCAAACACTTCAGTGAGAGTCGGTTTCAATTCGGTGATTTACATACACCCGACGTTCGTTTTCCTTCACTCTTTCGCAGTTTTATCTGCAATGTCTCACAATTCAGAGGTTTATTCCCACTGACGTATGACTTTGTTGACTCACGGCCCACATCATATCCGCTTTTTCTGCGTTTGCTGCACTCAACTTCTGAGTCCGGCACAAACTAGTTGTGAGCATTTTTCTTATTGTAGTTCTTAATTCAACGCTAAAAACGGCCGACTCTCAGCAGAATGGGTAGATTCAAAGGCACGGATAAATTGATTCAACCTTAAAATCCTTAACAAAAATCCCTACATGCAAACACAGTATATTCTTATCTAATTGTTCACTGTTTTTTCTCTTTTTGCAGTACAACGTGGCGTGTTTAAATTGTAAGTGCCCATCTTCCCGCAAACTTGAACACCATTTTTATCAATTACTCATTTCAGACAAACAAGATCCCCAAAAGAGGGCAAAAAATCCCGGAACCTATTCAGGCGGAACGAAGCGACCAGTCTCTACCTGGAGGACGGAATGAAACCAAAGTACCCAATATTCAAAGCACCACTGGAACTGCTGGAAATGAACGAAACCATGTACCCAGATGTGCCGCGATTTGTCGTCGATTGCATCGAATACATCGAACAGAAAGACTGCATTCAGATGGACGGCTTGTACCGTGCCTCCGGCAACAAGGTGGCCGTGGATGAACTCAAACAGAAACTAACCGAGAGCTATATCTACGATCCTAAGCTCCTGGTTACCGATGATATTCACACGCTGACCAGTCTGCTGAAGCAGTTCTTCAGAGAGCTGGGATCACCGCTTATTCCGCAAGATACTTACCAGAGACTGGCGTCAACCAGAAACCTCATGGACCCCGCGGCTGTTGAAAGCATGAAGGCCGCCTTCCAAGACATGAAAAATCCCAATCGGGCCACACTGAAGTTTCTTATCAAACACTTAACAACGTAAACACCATCATCAATCTCCAACCCACACGATTTTGAATTTCCCTCTCTTTTCATCTCTTTCAGGGTGGCCCACTATAGCGGTGAGAATCGAATGCCTGCCTCCAATCTGGCGATTGTTTGGGGCCCCTGCATACTGTCGGCGAATCAAATCGAGTACGATATCGCGCGAATGAACACGCTGGCGAAGGTGCTTATCGAAAACTATGACAAGATATTTGGTGACAATGAGCGATTAGTTAGTTAAGTTTTAACGCATTCCTACTTACGAAGAAACTAAAACCAATTTTAAGAGCTTAACGAAGAAACCAAAAATTATTCTGTTAGGATACTGAACTAGTTAAGTGAAAGATTTGTAATTTAAAAAAGAGCAATACTACATTCGAACATACATTAGAAGGCGTTGCTGACGTCGTATATGTCTATTGTGATATTTATTTAAGGTTTTTTATTATTATTATTGTAATTGTAACTTCAACAACCAAACAGAAAAGACAAATAAATTGATTTTAAATTAACATTTTACGAGTGAATAATTATTTTAATGCGTTTTTCCTTTTGAATTACATGAATAGTTTGTGAATAGGTACCGCATAAACTGAGGAAGTCATACACGGTAACTGTGTACTTTGTATACGCAAAATTTGCCCTAAATTCATCGAGAAATCTGGTTCGAATTGTAAGCACATATTTAAAAAGAAATTTAAATATTTTTAGTAACGTACCCTCCATTGCACTGATGAAAAGACTAAACATCTTTTGCAATTTCTACACATTCAATTTAAATGTTGAAAAACATATCGGATAACGTTTACAACAAGATGCTTAAAACACATTCAAGTATTATTCATTACCGTTATCTTGACGACGGTAATTTAAAATGATGCGTTACTCTTAGCAGTTTTCAATAATTTTTTTACGGTAAAAAAAAAACTGCCGTTGAGTTATAGTTATAGTAGTATATCCACTATTCATCTCCAGTCACGATAATATGCAAAAATCTCTACCCTTGTGTTTCAATTTGTGAAAAATCGCCTTTCGACGACATCTCTTTCAACTCGTACCTTGCTTTTGAATAAATACAAATTTCGTTGACAGAACCGCAATTTTTTGTTGAGTCACTCCTAACGAATCTCCGAGTTCACATTGCGTTTGGCATGAATCTTGATCCAGTGAGGCCTCCAATTCCTCATTTTCACACTTGTGAGCTAGCCGAGGCCCTTTTTGTCTTCGACACTAAAATCACCGCTTTTGAAGCGTTGAAATCACTCTCTGCATGATTTATCGCTAAACTTGCATAAGCATTCGATGGGCTTCAGTTGCACTTTTCTTCCAATTCCAAAAAAAGAAAATCAAAACTTCACGCAAATGCTTTTTATTTAAGACAAATCCGGCCATTTTCGAAGGAGAAAAAAACAATGGAAACATAACAGACTCTCATGCACTGACAAATTTCACACCTCTCCAATGAAGTAAGTAATTGCCTCCAAAACCAGCTACAACTTGAAGGTGACGCCACCTTAGGAAAACGAACCGGATTAATTTGTACCCCCAATATGCATGAAAATCCTTTAATAAAAAGTCCTATATATGTATGTAAATAAAGTATGCCTACCTACTACATGTAGTACACCTGTTATATTCAGGTTTCTGCGTTTATTGTGCTTAAAATTTTCAAATCTACTTGTTAATGTCCTACAGAATATAACGGTTAACAAAGCATGCGTTGATAAGTTTTGTCTAGGTTACTTTTCTATGTGCGGTTTTTTGGATCAGATATATGAGTTTTCTGAAATTGGCGAAAGTGTGAAGATGTCACGTAATCGGTGAGAAAAAGTTGTATATGCATATTTTATTGTTGTTGCGTTTCTATGTTTTTTTAATTATAATAGTTGTAAAAACGAATACGTAGCAAAATTATGTGTGAAAAAAAAATTATATGTGATTTTAGTTGATGTATTTGCTGACGTACTACATGTAGTACGTTCGGCATTAGTGCAAAAATGGTGAAAACAAAAATTATCTTTTTTTTTTGCAGAGTGTTAACATTAAATGAGATAATAAATGCCTTAGAGGAAACTGGTGAAGAGTTTTTGCAAAATTCTTACGACATCTCAATTGTGCCCACTCAAGGTGCGAACAACTACGTCACAGATGAAGATTCTGGAGAAGAAGATGAAGTGAATTTTGAAAACTTACCACCCTCGTTATTAAATGCTGAGGCTGAGCTTTTTCGAAATTCTTATTCTACTGATTCGGATAATGAAGACGACATTCCAATTGCTTTATTGCAACAGGCCAAGAAACGTAAATGTATTAATTCGTCAGTAAAATGGGTAAAGCATGATCTGGAAGAAACGGAGCCTGTTGTTACAGCATGTGAACAGGAAATTCTACCTACACCTCTTGAATTGTTCCAACAATATTTTGATGGTGACTTGCTGCAAGTTATTACTCGATACTCCAATGACTATGCGTCAAAAAAAAAATGCAACTGCAAACATAACTCCAGACGAAATCAGGTGCTTTATTGGAATTTTGCTACTGAGTGGCTACAATACTGTTTCGAGACGCCGTATGTATTGGCAAAATGATAGGGATACTCATCATTCTTTTGTGTCGAACGCAATGAGAAGGGATCGATTTGAGTTTATAATAAGAAACTTGCACTTTGTGGATAACAACAGTCTGGATAAAACAGACAAGTTCGCAAAAGTTAGACCACTTTTACAAATGTTGAACAAGAGTTTCCAAAGTAATGCTCCGAAAACCATACAGCATTCAGTGGACGAGCAGATGGTTCCATACTACGGTAGTCACGGATGTAAGCAATATATCCATGGAAAGCCTATAAGATATGGCTATAAATTTTGGGTTGGAGCAACTTATAAAGGCTACATTCTTTGGTTCGAGCCGTACCAGGGTGCAGGGACTTTTCCAAGTAATACCTACAAGGAAATGGGACTTGGTTCAAGCGTAGTCTTAACGTATTGTGACATTTTATCACAAAGCCAACCCGAAATTACTCACCGATTGTACTTCGATAATTTATTTACTACAATCAACTTATTAGCTGAGTTAGAAGAACGACACGTACAAGGAACTGGAACAATTCGTCACAATCGGTTAGGAAACTGTCCTTTGCTTAAGAAAAAAGATCTGCAGAAAAGAGAGAAAGGCTGGTATGACCATCGTAAGATTTCTACCAAAAATATAATTGTATGTTGTTGGAACGATAGCAGTGCAGTAAACGTTGCCTCAAACGTCTACCCAGTAGAACCTTCAAAAACTATTTCACGTTGGTCTCGAAAAGAGAAAAAGCGTATATATATTCAACAACCACGCCTTATTCATGAATATAATCGCTACATGGGTGGCGTTGATCGAGCAGATGAAAATATCAGCTTGTACCGTGTATCTATTCGGGGTAAAAAATGGTATTTTCCAATATTCACACACCTCATTGATCTTGCAGAGCACAATGCGTGGCAACTGCATAGACATATGGGAGGTAAAATGGATCATTTATCTTTTCGTCGGCGCATTGCCACATTGCTTATATCCACTTATGGGAAACCCTCAGCAACGCTTCCATCAGGATTATCATGCGACATCAGATTTGATCGAAAGGATCATTTACTTACTGAGAACACACGTCAAGCCGATGGAAAATGTAAACAGCTACGTTGTAATCATTGCCACAATAAGACCACTACACGCTGCATTAAATGTGACGTACCGCTCCATGTAAAGTGTAATGTGGAGTACCACACCACCAAATAATTTTTTTATTAATTTGATTTTTCCTTACTTATTTAAACAAAAGTTGCTGAATAATAAACGACTTGAATTCATCAAAAGAAAATATTGTCTTTTGCTTTCATATGTCCCGAGCGTACTACATGTAGTACGAACTCAAAATGCAAGATAAAAAATATTTTTTTTAATTCTTTCTTCAGTTTTGTAATATAATCGGTCAGAATAAAGCTATTTTGGAAAATTATGAAGATTGTTGCACTAGTATGCCCGTCGGCATATCTGGGTTAACCCTCTTTTTTTACATTCAGAAAATTATTCACTAAAAGCTTCTCAAATATCACCGTTCGAAATCGGTAGAAAACTGTAGGTCCCTTCTACTCGTGAAAGAACAGTAGCACGTACAACAGGAGAAGTTGTTGTGAAGCTTGGCCCTGGTCCCTTGTGGGCTGTAGTCCCACTTAATTATTATAATTTATTTTAAGAGTAGTTATTATTCCATCTGTGTAGAATATTTGAGGTTTCTACGGCAAAAAAACTGATCCATCTGCGTTTTGCAGGCCTCTAGAGAATTAAGGACTGCTGACTCTTTTGGGCAGGCCATCAAGGATGTGTTGGCACGATGCTGACCTTATTGTTTATAAGACCTGGTGGTTTAAATTCAATTGCTTGAATTCAAAAACGTAGGTTGTAGCAGTTCATAATAATCATTTCCATTCGATTCCCAGCTGAAAAAAGAAAAACTTTTTTTTGAAGTCAAATTTTAGGTTCCTTTAATTCCAAATTGAATTCGAATGCGGAAATGAAATCCGATCTAAAAGTCAAATGATGAAAAGTTTTTAATATTTATATTCCGGAAATAACATGGTCAAATTAAGAAATTGAAATGACTTCTAAAAATGTTCTTTTTTTAGAATTAATAACATTGTTAATTTTAAAATAGCTTCGAAACGAAAATCATGTTTTGTTTTGATTGTTTTATCACTTTGGTTTTTATATTGCGTTTTCAGATCAATGATCATAAGATGAGAGCATGAGGAGTCATTCATCCCTATTCCGGGAGTCATCTCATTTTATTGACTATTGTCATTTTGAGAGTCATCTCATTTTTTCATCGGTATTCCGAAACTAAAATGACTTGTGGAATATGTTCCACAACAAAAGCTGCCTGTCAAATGCAAAATGTCATATGCTTACACTTTGTTTATATTTTGAATTCTTCAATAAAATAACTTTTAAATAATCTCTAAGTGTTTTATTTGAAAACATGGACAGCATAGCTCTGTTTGTAAATGTAGATGTAGACGGATTGTCTAATAATGCATTGTTGACCCCACGTTGAAGAGTTTCTTTAAAGCCGAAAACTCTTCCAGGGGGTCCACTGTCTCATGCATTGATAGAAGTTTAGCCACCGTTTCGTCCAGCTCCGTTAAAATGGTTGTTTAAAGGGTGCTCCTCCGGTTGCCTCAGATTCCCTTTTGTTGTAAGTAAATTTTTTAAAATTTTGACTTTAAATCGAAGTATTTCAAAACAAATAATTTATATGTTTGTATGTACATATACATACATATGTATAGTCAATTGCACATACCTTGTGCCATTCTTTCTCATTACGCACAGGTGGTCCTAAACTGTTTAATATTGCCGCAACCTCCTTTAAGCCAATTGTTATGTCCTCACTTTGAGTAACGCCTCTTTTGAAATTTTTGGCAAGAGTCACGTTCTCTTCCATGAGTCCCACCAAGCGAATGATTTGCGAAGGTGTTGATACCTTTAACCTTTGGAAACCATAAATAATAAGCAAATATATATCAAGAAACACAAAAATAAGAAACAAAAACAAAAGAAACTTACTCTTTAGACATTTTTAGTTTTATGTCGTGTACTAATTTCAGATCGACTGTTTTTGTCACTTTTTCTGTCGTTTAGTGACTCCGGGAATACCAAAATATGAGACATGTCGAGTGGTAAATGCGTTCCACAGGAGCTGACAGGAGCAATATGACTAGTGTCATTTTATGAATTCTTAAATGACTATGGGAATACCGATTTTTCATACTCATAAAATTACATGTCACTAAACGACTCCCGGAATAGGGGTGAATAACATTGTTGATTTTAAAATAGCTTCGAAATGAAAATCATGTTTTGTTTTGATTGCTTTATCACTTTGGTTTTATATTGCGTTTTCAGATCAATGATCATAAGATGAGAGCATGAGGACTCATTGATCCAGTCGTGGTGATGCCAGCTACAAGTCTTTATATTTTCCTTAAACTAATCGCCCTATTTGTTTAAGATGCAAAATGTTATTCCTTAATACACAACAAGTTACTTTTTCATAATTTAAGTCATAATAAATAACTTTTTTATTTGATTTAAATAACAACAATTCCAATCGACTTATTTTGTTGCTTTTTTGAAATTTTAGTAATCGACTGGGAATACCGATAAATGTCACACAAAGTGTTGGTTACAAGAGTTTTATGACTGAAAACCAACATTGTAAAATCATTGAACGACAAGGCTAGAAACAACTTTCTTCATTCGAAAACAGAATAATGTTTCTCACTGGTTTTCTCGTTGGTTTGAGTAAGCTCCATAAGCATTCGATAGGATTGACGTCTGTAATTGAACTGGTAGTTTTTCTTTAGCCCATGCTTACATTACGATTGGCATTTTGTCCACATATTTCGCTTTCGTGAGAATGCCATCAATCCGATGAATAGGACCAGAGCCATTCCATGAGAAGCATCGCCAATATCGCAACACGACTATGAAGCGAACTTGGACTTACCTCCTCCTAATAGTCCAGACAGATATTGTTGAGTTTATTTCAATTTCCAATTCTCGTTGAATCTCCTACCATTTTTCTGGGTAGTCTATTGAGAGTCTTATAATTTTGCGATCGTCTCGAATATTTGTTTTTAATGATCTTTTCTTTCTGGGTATATTGTCGTAAGTCCCATTTCATACTTTATCGCGTTAAAAACTTGGTTTCTTTGTGCAGTTTAAGCGATCGGCAATTTCTTTATACTGGAATGTTGTTTGTTCTTACTCCAAAAATAGCTTTCAAATCTGCTGGAGAGCTGCTAACAGTTCATAAACGTTTTAACGATAAATTGAATGTAAAGGAAAACAACGCTGTTGTTGAAAGAAAATAACCGTGTTGTTACACTTACCTAAATTAAAATTAAAAAAAAAACTATTTTTACCAAACAATGAGTGTAAAACTTTCTGTTTCTAAGTTTTTTTTCTTATCACTTTCAAGGGACGGAATAATGAACTTTGCACTTTAGAAGTAACCAGATGAACAACCACCAGACGAACAGATCGATCGGGAGTGTAAAAAAACGGCACATAACTTTAGGGTAAATCCTTCAATGATTGGTGCATCGTTTCAAATTAGTTACTCGTAGCTATATATTGACAGTTTTGAGTTGTCACAGCACGGCATCTTAAATAACCATCGATGACAGGAGCCAAGGTTTTTGGCGATGAAAATTTGAAATAAAACTAATTTAAAACGTCATTCAGTTCCATCCAACTTAGATTTTGTTTATTGTTAAATTTTAAATTAAATCACTAATACATTAAAAAAGAATTACTTTCAAAAATTTTCTGATTTAATTTTACTTTTTTGTTTATCATTTTCACAGTTTAGTTCAATTTATATATGTATATAGTTTAATTTCCGTTTTCATTTATGCACTGTTCAGAAATATGACACTTCTCAAATAGAATACACTAAGTATGCCTAAAGAACATTAATTTTGCCAGTATAAAAAATATGTTTTTTTTTTTCAAATCTTAAATATATCAGAATATACATTTGTATATGTATGTTGTAACGTTTTCATTTCTATATATATATTTTTATATTTACTTTTAAAAGTTAAGTCTGTTTATACATCATAACTGTTAAATTATTTCTATTGTGTTGTTTTTGTTTTTATTTTGTGTTCTATTATTTTTTTGCTAATTGGTTATAATTCATTATTACATTGGAATGAGTTCACAATACAAATTGTTTAAATTCTTTTGCTTTCGTTTAGATCAATTAATGTTTTATTTTGTTTTCTAACACATTTTGCTAAATAAAAAAAATACAATAAATTAGGAATTGTAAAAAAAAACAATTTATTTAAATTTAAATCAACTAATATTTGGGTGTAAATCAGTGTGAGTGTTGTAGATAATAATTTCAAATGAAATGTTTAACACTATTAGTCTAAACTTGTTATCATTTCGCTAAAGAACACCATCTTCGTTAAGTGCATGCTTGGTTTGAAAGGATGAAAAATGATTACGCCTAAACTTAAATTCAAATGAATACATGGATCTAGATAAGAAATAGACTCATTACAGTTATAATTTAAGAATATACATTCATGTATGTGGGTATACGTTCCTCATGTTTTTTAATTAAATTTGCATTAGTTTTAACAAATGTATACGTGAGAACAAAATTTTAATTCTTTCAGAATTGAAGTCAACAAAAGTTGTATGTGTAACAAGAAAAAAAAAATTGTATCACCATATTCGTTTAATTATTATTACGTTTTTTTGTATTTTTTCTTTTTGTTTTTGTTTTTTTTTTTACATATCACGGCATTCAGCTGAGGTCATCATTCATTTTATTTTGTTTTTTTTTTTGTTGTTTCTTTTTTATTTTCATTTTCATCATGAGTTTTTGTTAGTAAAAAAAAGTGTATGTGTTTTATTGTTTCCTTTTTTGCTTTTGTATTAACTAGAATAAGATATAAAATTGATTTAATGTATATAAAAGTGTAAAATTAAGTTTATTTAGAACGAAAACGATTTTATTTATTTATAAATTTGTTTTTTGTTTTCTTTTGTAATTTAGGAGCACCTATTGAATGTTTTGATTTTTTTTGGGTTTACTTTTCTTCATCTTCAACATTTCATTTCTTAAGTAATCATTTAGTGTAATATGGTTTATGGAGTGAAAATATTCTAACAAATGTTAATTGTACATACATACCTAAAATAAACTCCGCTACCCGAAAATTAATCGAAAAATAACGAATACTACCTAGAATAGATTAAAAGTTGTGTAATATTGTGTCCCATTGTAAGTTTGTCGTTTTGATAAGTATTCGGTGTTTGATATATAAATGTGGTCAATGATTTTGTTTCTTAGTTATAATTTAACGTGTTTCCACATCTGACCGGTATTTTTGGCGGTTGTAATGTGAAGTGTTAATATTGCTGGATGTGTTAAGTCAACCACATCTTTTACTATGTTAAGGCTCTATTGCGGAAGGAAGAAAACCATAAACATACTTCTATCATAAATATGAAATACATCCTTAGTTAGTTTTTTTTTAAATCAAATTCTTTGCGACTAACCTACGAAACTTCGTATAAACTCTTTACAACACAAATTTATGGAATTCATTGGATTGTAGCTGATCGGTTTCTATTTTTTCAAAAAAAAAAAATATTTTCTATAATATCTTCACAAATATGTTATAGCAAATGAAAAAAAAAACTAAATAGTTGAATCAAAAAATTCTTATCAGCCCTTTAATATAAATTAATTCATAAAACGTGAGCACTACTTTCTGTGATCCTATCATACGTTTAAAGTCGTTTACATAAATTATTTAAAGACATTGTAACTACCGCTCGCGGAAATGCAATAACAAACTAAATAAGGTTTAGTCCATCAGCCAAAATTTGAATATATTTGAAACAAACGTAGAAACCATCTTCCATTTTAATGAAGTCAATTCTGTGATTGAGAGTCTTTAAGACAAAATTTGAATGAAGGTTTTTCTAAAAACATTTTCTTTTAACTTCCAATTTACTGTGCTTATAAGCTTATAACAGTTTTTCAGCAGTAAAGCGTATATTTACGACATGTCACAAGTAGAAATAAATCAAAAAATATATTCTAATGACAACTGGATACATCATTTGGGGACTGTGCTAGTTTTATGTTGAACGTATGATTCTTGGCCTACTTATAGATTTAAAGTTCTGATACGGAGGAAGAGTGTCATTGAGAGGAAGAAGTTGCCATAAACTAGGAATTTTCAACTACTGTGCTGTCATACTCTTGTGTGTACCATGAAGAAATTAGTGTTCATTTTCAAATTATTTAAAATTACAATTTTTTTCATTATGTGCCGACTTTTTTAATCCGTGCCGACATTAAAATTGTTGTCATGAACAATCAATCTGCATCTTTTCTTACTGAGCTGCTATTCTCGCTAATATGACATTGTACAGTACTAAATCGTTTATTACAACAAATGTAAAAAACTGACTGTCATCTGTCGAATATATGCTGAAAAATAAATCGTTACAATTTGTAGACAATGGGGAATTTGGCTGCTGTTCTCTCACCATTTTTACACAATGTTAAATGTTTGAAGTTTATGCCTAAATTCTAATTAACTGTTTAGTTATATATTTATTTACTGCTTTAAATGAAGATATGTCGAGTATTTTAAATTTGCGGAAATTATTGGAGAATCGCCTGGTTGCTTTTTATTTTAATTTGAATTGTCCTTCTGTTGTTTCGACATGACACCCAATGTCAAAAACACCGCACCACTCAATAGTGAATATTCCCTTTGACAGCCAACAATCCCGTTCCGATATGAACGTCAGTGTCAGCTCGGGAGAACCATCGACGTAGGGACATTTCACTTTGTTTATAGGTTTGATTTTTAGAAGGTCCTTTCGCCAATTACGAGCATTTGAGATAATCCACTACCTCAGAAGTCCCAGTCTTCTATCACTCATCAAGTTTATACAAGTAGTAAACTTTTTAGATATGTTTGATGGAAAAAGGGGAACGTGTTTATACAAATTCTCAGAATCCTGTCCCTCAAAATTAATGAATATTAAAATGCTGTTCAATACCAAAGGGCAAGAGAAGAAGTTGTCAGTCTAATTTTGCATTTGTGGTTCCAGCATTACATGGACAGATATTTATATCATTGCTGTTGTTGCATTTTTAGGGAATTGTCTGTTACCTTTATAACATACAACAGACATACCCTCAAATGAACAACAATATATTACAGCTCTTTAAGGCCAAGTTGCATATCTTGATTTTTGTAAAAAAACTACTATTTGTGGAAGAAATAGAGAAAAAAAAAACGCGGGCACATCTTCAGAAGAATTCATGTGAATTTTAATTGGAACACCATATGTACATGGTACGAAGATATAAAGATTGGTATCATCCCAATCATGTTAATCGTATCTGGCAGTCGTGTTACTTTTGAAATATAATTTTTTGACCGCTGATTGTTACATTAGCGTTGAAAATTTATAAGATAAATTTCGCAGTAGAGATAGCTGGGGTTGATTATGACCAGTGGAGACAGTCCTAATTGAACCAGATCACTTGAGAAGTTGCAGACTAAACTAATATCGACAAATTTAAGTTAAGAATTAAAAGCCGACTTATTTTGCATCGACCTAATAGTTGGATTTGTCCAGTTTTTTTTTCAGAACTACCATTTTGCATAGTTTCAAAAAGTCAAGATTTTTTACCTCAATTTTTAGTTAGGGAATACGTTCCAGATATTTATGATGTATGATTGAAAAATAAGTTTAAGGAAGTTTTGTGGCAAATGTTTTCATTACACAACACTAAACGGCAATCGTTATAGAGGGAATGTATGCATACGCTTTTCATAAACGCTTAAGGAAAGTTTTAGTCGATTGCGTATAATATTCAAAAACTCTTTAAATTTGGATTACAATATATAATTTGATTCCTCGTCGTTGAAGACAAACCAAGGGGCAGGGCAAAAAGAAGAAAGGTCAGCTTAGAAAAATAATCACAGAACGTGTTAGTGTTGTTCTCAAAAGGTAAATGCAGATGAGATTAAAAAAAAAAGTTGGTTAAAGTATTTTAGCGGAATTATTGAAATTTCTGGATGGGGACGTCAGGTGTATGCTTACCATGTATTTTGGCTGTAACCAAGACAATTGCTTGAAATTGTAATTACGTATGTGTTCATGTTATTGGCACTAAATTTAAAATTTTTCATTTTGATAATGAGATAATGAAATTCTTTCCCTAAAAAATTAGTAAGCAAGCTTAATTTATTACAAACCCTGGCTGGGATTTTGGCATAGGTTTTAGAAAATAAGAAGGGGAGTAACAAAGAAATAAGAAACTTTTTGAATGGGACAGAATCGACGAATTTGCAAAATTTAATATTTGATATTCACACAATTTTTGTCAAAATGAACTAACTTTGTATTTGGATTCAAACAATTGATAAACGGCAACGAAATGCCCACACAAATTTTTGAGACGATTTTTCTTTACTTTCTCGAAAGTTTTTTTGGTTTCTTTTTTTTTTTTTTTTTGTTTCACGGTAAAAGTCAAATTCTTGCTTTGTTTTGTATTGATTGTAACACTTGTTATTATCTTTTAATAGAAAATTTAGATTCTAATATAAGACAAGTAAAAATCCAAATTCTCTTGGCGTAGAATCAGGCCAACATCGAATATTGGCAAAAAAGCTTATACGACTTCTTTCTTTTGGAGTTTTGTGGTTTGAATGTCGGCTTATGGTTCTGTTAAATGGAGCAACTATCAAAACGTATGATTCTTTATGACCTTCTTTTTCCTTTATTTAGGATCACATTGCGCAGACTCAGCATTTATGACATAGTCAGGCTTAGTTTTGAACGTACACAAAATGTTATTTATATTATAGTTGTGGTTAAATACCAAGTATACAATCATGAGCAATTCAAAAATTCTTCTTCAGGTTGAAACACAATGAAAACTGAGTGAACATAAGACTGCATCATTTACACTTTCATCTTAGACTAGATCTGCGATTTGCCGAAGAAATATAATCATTTGTTAGACAAAAAAAACAGACGGTAACCTTTTCCCAGTACGATAAAGTTCTTCTTCTCTATCCACATAAAATCATAGCCAACGTTCTTACCCAAGAAAATGAGATGAAATAAGGAAATAAACGTAAAATATTTTTAGACGTCGATTACGTTCTTATTTCTCCCAGAAATTTAAATACCACATGTTTAAAAGAAACGCTTAAAAAAGTATAAAACAAAACTTTTTGAATTGCTCACGATTCAAAGTTTACTTAAGCATAATATAATGAATAATATTACATATGTACGTACTCGTATGTATTTCTTTAAAGATATTAATGAGTGTATATGCGTATAAAGTACAGTAGGGTTTAAATAGATTACAACACATGCATACAAATAATCTATTCTTATAGTTTAGGTTATGATTTGTTTTTTTTTTTTCTTTTTTGTTTTAAACAACTTTTTCTTACACCATTTCTTGTTGTTGTTGGTTTGTGTTTTATAATGAACCACTTGAGTCTGCTGGAAAATGCATTAAATTATCACCGGTTATGCTCATTGTTGGAGATGATGACGGTGGGTCTAATGATGCACGACTACCGGTGCTGAGACTGCTTGAGCTGAGATCTCCTCCATCGATGTGATCAACCGATTGTGTACCACCTTCAGTGGTATGATGTTGTATTACCTGAATTTTTCCTAAAATGCAAAATTAAACGCAAACTTTTGTTTTTTGAAATCAAGAAGGGAAAAGAAATTAAACGATATGGTTAGTGCATGAATTTATTTATATTTATGAGTGATGATGAGTTTTAATTTTATATAGAAGTTTTACACATTTTTGAATAAGCAAAATTTAAAACAAAAATTGAACCACATAAAGAAATAAAAACGTAATTTTGGAAGATTTGGGAAAATAGGTCGCCTACTCAGTCCAATCATTGAACAGCCATAATACTTATAGTAGCTCTAATGACTATAAGACTATCCCGTCAACAAACCGCCACCAATTAAGTCAATAACAATGGAACGTTCAAATTTTGTTTGGCCAAATTTACAATATTTATATTGGCAATGTTCAATCTGTTCAATCCGGAAATCCATGTCTCACAGTCTAAAAGCAATAGATATAACTGAACTGAATTTCGATGTCTACAACACGAAAACGGAAATTGGCAGATTCCAATCCATCCTATATCGAGATTTGACAAAAATGTTTTCGGCGATTCCAAGTTCTCCATAGCAGGCGAAAATGTGGGCATAAGGTTGGCTGATGATGATAAAATAACTGCGTGGTTAAAAGGTTCAAAACACACGGAGTTCAAATAGCCTTCAGGGCAAAGAAGATAACCTACAGAGACTGTATTCTCTTGGGCTAATCTGATTAGGGAAGAACTTGCAAATTGGGTATACAAAGTGCTGAAGACAAGTCCTGTAAGCAATTGGGAATCCATCTTACGTCTTCCGACATACCTTCTCCATTTCAGAGGAGGGAAATGCAACAACATCGAAGAAATGAGATCCGAAGAAAGTGTTTTTTTTTCTTTACTATGATGTGTACAGTTGGCCCAGACGGAGCGAACAGATGACGCCGCTCCATCTTCATGTTTGGCAAAAGAAAGTCCAACGGTGAAGGCAGGCGCTTAGGTGGTCTAGAGCTAAAGTTGAATTCAGTGCATAGTGCGGTTTTCATACCAGTAGAACTACAGGAAAGCACTATGAGTGCACGACAATTTAGTTTTTGAAATCTTCGATTGGTCCGTGCTAACGGGACTATTTATTACCCTTAATTGATCTCAATAAAGTCACAGCAAGGACAGAAGGTTTAGGGTAGAGAGAGAAGGTACTGGTGAATATTTTAAGCCCATCTGGATTGTAATGAGGATATGAAAAGAGTATTGCATATTCATGTGTTGCGGCAAACAAAGCTCTCTACACAGGGGAACTGATCAGCGTTCGTATCGAGGAGTGTATATCGGGTAAATTTTTGAAGGGGAGGAATGCAACGTTAGAAGGGTCTTAAAAGACGCGACAATACATCGGTGTTCTAACGAGTCAATTGACTTCGCACTATAACTATACCCAATAAGTTTAATCACTCGCTAAATCCGAATCCGATCCATTAGATGCAGGGAGGTTTTGGGAGCCCCAGACCAGAAAGGAACGTTATACTTAAGGTTTGGAAGAATATTTCTTGCATCGCTTTAACTCTTTTAGTGCTAATCAATTTTTGGAAATATGTATGAAATTTGTAAATATATATGACAATTGTTTTTAAAAGTATAAGAATCCACTCTAGTAGCAAATTATGCGCGAGGTTCAAATGCGTTTATTCCCGCGGAGCACCAAAAAACGCACTGACGCGCGCAGCAGTTTTGCACCGCGCCGCAATTGTCAATACACATTATCGGATCAGTTTTGCGCCGCGTAGCGCTCTAATGGTTAAAATCTCAAATATGTGATTCTCCCAACGAAGTGTTGAGGATGGAAAGGCAATCGGTTTCAACAACGCAAGAGAAGACTTAAGTATCGGTACAATTTGTAATGCGAGAAGCCCCCTACACACGGCCGCATAAGTCTGCGTACAAACCAAAAGATATGAAACGTTGTGTCACAGCTAATATATGTAAAACATAGAGAGAGATACTTTAATTTATTTTCATTTAAGATATTTCTCTGTACAATAATTTCAACACGTCAAAAAAACAACACTCTCAACAGCTGCATATAAAACAGCCATATGCGTTCACCGTCACTCGTGTAGCAAGCACGCTTTTTTTTGCTTTTTGATACTTCTGAGATATAATTTCATAAAAACAAACCGATCTCAGATAAGGGAAAAGATATGTGTATTGAAGAAAGAAAAATGTATTATAAAGCCCTTTAGGGAAATTTGATAAATTGTTGGTAGATCTCACTTTTTAGCCCAGGGAGTAGTAAGTAAATATTTGTAACGAGTTAGATTTTATTTAAACTTCGCTTTCGCTTTCGTCCTCCAGCTTTAATTAGAAAAGGAACAAATTGTTCAGCCAGTGTCTCTCACTCCAAGAATAACTGCTACCAACTTAAGCTTGAGGTGGACCAAAGGTTCTCTAAAATAATGTTGACACAAATTTTGTATTATGGCTAAGTTGCTGTATATTTCAAATTATAAGCAGACAGATAAAATGAAACTGTCGACAGCTATGTATATTATTGGGGTAGTAAAGGAGTTTATCTATCTCAAGGCGAACGTTAACCCTGGAAACGAAATTATAGTGGAATTTTGTAGTAGAATACCCTTGGCAACCAACGCTATTTCAGTTTGTCTAAACAGTTAGAGGTAAAACTCCTAACGCGAGAGACCAAGATCATGCTCTATAAGACGCTTGTCGTGCCAATCATGTTATACGGAGCCGAAACCTGGATGTTTATCATCCAGAAAAATTCTGCGGTGGATAGACAATCCTGTTTGTGAGGAGGGCGAATGGAGGAGAAGAAACAACCGCGATCTCTACGTGCTCTATCGAGATGTGGATCTAGTCTGGAAGGCAAAATACCGTCGTCTACATTCGCACATCGAGCGAATGAACAACAACGGTCCAGTTAAATACATCATCAAATCCCAACTTCTAAGTGCGGGGAGAAGAAATTGGGTTTGGTTTGGACGACTGGAAACAACGTGAACGTTTCACAAGAACAACCACACAAGCCTACATGGGTTTGCCAGCCCGATAAGCAAATATGATACACGCAGGCACTACCTCTTTCAAGCTGCTGACAACACTTAAAGAGTGGTGTATATAAAGGGTGTCCCAACAAGAACGCAAGATTTAAATTAAATTAAATAAAACGCAGATATTTAAAAGAAAATAGTGAATTCTTTATTATATCGTAAGGTAGACAGGATGAGGTTATGTGTGGAATAACACATCGGCCAGATGGCCGAGAAATTTTCAATGACCGTTTTGCATAAATGCTGCGGTATTTCATTAATGCAGCGTCCAATTTCCTCTTTTAAGACTTGAGTCGTCGGCTTATTCGCATAAACCATCGACTTCAGAAAAACCCAAAGAAATAAGTCCAATGGTGTTAAAATGAACGATCTAGGCGGCCAATTTTGGTCTCCAAAACGCGGAATAACACGACCGGGAAATGACTGATGCAGCAATTGAATTGTTTCTCTGGCTGTATGAGATGTTGCGCCGTCTTGTTGAAACCACATCTCCTCCACATTTCTTCAATTCTAGGCACGAAACAATTGGTTATCATTTCACGATACCGAACACCATTGTTTGCGCATGACCTGACTCATTTCCTATGATTCCTCCAGGCCAAAATCCACACCACACAGTGACAAAACCTTCTCGAATGCGCGTTGTTGTCTTTACATCAGTTACAGACCCAATTTCAGCAAAATTTTCCATTAATCGCTTTATAGTTGACTCTTTTGGAGCATTATTGTAACCCCAAATTGATCGCAATTTGCGAATTGAAGCCGCAAAACTTTCACCACTTTGGTAAAACAATTTCACAATGAGAATGCGTTGTTCATTCGTGTATTTTTATTAACCTTATACAAACAATAATAATCGTTCAAATGTCAAACAATGACAATTCGAATGCGTTCTTGTTGGGACACACTTTATATAACAACACGCCTTAAATTTAGACCAAGCAGTAAACAAAAAAGGTAGGCCTTGATACACTGTGAGCTGTAGTGGCAAGCAATTCTTTAAATGTTTTTGAAGTGGTAAAGAAGTTTTTGAAATTAAAAGTAAACTTCACAAACCAACATCTTGGCTACGATTGCCAACTTGATTTGTCCAAAGAAATTGAGCTTATATTTGTCGTGCGTCGTCCATCACGATGCGGCGAGTAGAAGTTAAATTTAAAGAGCTTTGGTATTTAAATGCCGCACAAAACAGTGTAACCGGTGAAGTGATGATAGAAGAAACTTGTGTTCAGTTAGCGAAAAAAACTACTCTGTTTTATAAGGTTTTTTCGGGTTTTATTATTTTTTTTTATTTGTTTCATTGCATTTTTTTATTTTTGTTCTTTTTTTTTATATTTTTTTACAGTTTAGTTAATACAATTGAAATTTCAATAAAAAGAAACTTTCTTTTATCTTTATGCAGTTTACAATCATTAATTTATAAATCATAAATACTGTTTTTTTTTATTTTTTTAAAAATATTTTTTTTCTTACATTCTGCTTATTTTACATGAACCACTACATAATAAATTACTAATATATTCTTCGTGTGATCAACTCACGTTCAAAACACAAAAGAAAACTAATTTAAATTACAAAAAAATACAATACGCTACATAAATCTCCTCAATTATTATGTGACTATGTGTACAACGATGGATTAGTTAATGTCAAAAGTTTGTCTTTGATATGCTGTCACACAATAACTATCAACTAATAAAAAAAAGATATTGTAAATGAGAGAGTGATTGAGGAAAAAAACTAAATCGTAGTTACATGTTAAAAAAATAAAAACAAATATTTAAATAAATTTCAAAGTACAAAAATATACATCTATCGAAATAAAATTAATAAAACAATAATGAAAAACAAAATATAATTACGTGTAAAATTTAGCTATAACAATGTCTATGTTCCTATATTGAATTAAATTTGCAACAACAATCGTATTAGTAAATATACACATTTCTTCTTATTTTGTTAAATAATATTATTTGTTATCTCATGTATATATTTAATAAAATGTGATCAAAGGCATTAATATATTGTATATATAATATATAGTTTTTTTTACATTTTATCAGAGGTTTTTTATAATTTTTTTTGTAATTTTTTTTTTTGGGTTTTGTTATCTGCGCTATAAATTCACAAACTTCTAGGTTATCTAAAGAGTGTATTTCGTTAAATATTTACCCTTTCCAACAATAAAGCGAATAGTTTTTTTTCTGTTTTCTTTCGTTTTTACTTTTGTTTATATGATATAGTGATAAAATAATATTTTTTTTTGTTTTTTTAGAAAATACGATTTGTTTGAATTTGTATTTTTTGTCAATTGTGTGATGTTCTTTTTTCGGTTTTAAGAGATAGGATTACAGAGGGCAAACAATTTTTTTTGATATGATATGATACTGGCTTTGAATTACAATCGATTTGGACTTGATAAAAGTCGTTTGAGATTTTGTTGACAATTTCATCAGACGCTCGCAAGCAGATAAATTGAAATGTTGGATTGCATTTGGCTGTTTCAAGAGTCGAAGAAAATCAGAAATTAAAGAGTGAGTGTCTAAAGAAGAAGTATAGAATTTAGGCGTAGGGCAACTAAAGCCTTTGCAGCTGCTCGATTTGGCCAAAAATAATGACATCTTCGGAAAGATACAACGAACTCTCAGTGGAGCACTTGTGAGCACTGCTTTTGCGTCGAAACACAAAAATTAAGTTATCAGAAATAGGCTATGTGGGCAAATGCGTTTTCTATCGCACGACTATCCAGGTGCTAACTTGCAATTTTATATTACGTTACGTGTTCTAGTTTTTGCAAATGGAAAAGTGTTGTTTTTTTTATAATAATAATAGTTGAGTGGCATTACAACCCACAAGGGCCAAAGGCGAGCTTCTACAACAACTACTCGTGTTGTGTGCGCTACTGTTCTCTGACGAGTAAAAGGGACCTACACTTTTTGCCGACTCCGAAGGGCGGGATTTGAGAAGCTTTTCAAAGACAATTGATACTCCTTGAATGTTGTTAGCAACTCGAAGGAGGTGGTGCCATGAAAAAAGGCGAGGGAATCGAACCTAAACCTTCGGCGTGTGAGTCGGCGCACTTACCCAATGAGCCACGTCGACCACAGTGTAATGTTTTTGCCTAGCCTAAAACTTAGTACAACACCCCCACATATTGGAAAAGAGGTCAGAATAGAGAGACAAGGCTGCGCAACAAATTTTTAAAAATATGACAGAACAAAAGATTCAAGTCATGCGCTCTGTGGGATTCAAAACTTGGTCTTTCTACTGTATAGCACAGAAAAATGAACAATATAAAAAGCAAATGAAGAGATTCCTTGCCGAAAGTAATTTTATTTATTGTCGGCTTTGTTTACACCCACAAAAATTTGGAGAAAAACGCTAAATGAATTGCATGGCAATTTTGACCAAGTCACCGTTGAAGGGACAAAAGAAAAATTCACCTTGTATTTGTTTTTACCTTTCATCCGCATCACCAATCTTGGCTAGAAATCAGTGTGTTAAAAGCCGAGAATTTCGGAAGTATTGTCATTAGTAAGGAGAGAAATGTAAGTAGCTGAATCCAATAGCTTACACACAGCTACGGGTGCATAAAAGTTGAAATTCAAAGACGAGAGACGAAGAAATTAAAAACTTGCTTTCTTGCAATGGATAAACGAATTTGGATGGATTCGAACACTGACTGGCTAGGATAGTACTGTAAGCGTTTTAGGGTTATATTTGTATCAACCTTAGAGAGTAGCTGGAGCAAGCTTTGCAAGATTACTTGACGTACAGGCTTAATTGCTAACAGAGCACCTCTAGTAGCTGCAACGCAATAGCAATTTAATGCTACTTAATCAAGCCTAGCACATCCCATTTCTTTTCTCATTTCATTAAAAAAAAAAATTAATAGCAATTTATTGCAGTCTTTATCGAATTCAAAGCCAACTTTCATCAAATCATCGTTAAATGTTTGCCCTAATTTTTTTACAATCGTATCCTCGCAAGATCCTTCACTTTCTATTGTCTCTCAAAAATGTTCAAACTTTTCAAACTTACCTCTTCAATCACTATTCAACGTATTCACTCCCACACACCCAGAGACCAAACTATATATCCACAGATTCAATGTAAAAAGAAACTTACCACACATCACACAATTTTTTTTTCATTTCTGACATTTTTGCAACATAAAACTTGATCTGAAACGAGTGTGCTGCTTGCCAATTGGTATAAGATAAATTCCAAAAAAAAGAAACGCTGCACTTACTCTCATTCCAAGGATCTAGAGAAGAGGATAAAATACAAGTAGTATGTCATGAGGCAAAAAATACAAATCAAACAAATCACTAATTCTTATCTCTTGCGTCGCTTGAATTTCTTTTTTGATGAATTGGGCTGCTGTGTTTGTTGCTGCTGCTGCTGCTGGGGCGGTGATGAAACCGACGCGGACTCATCTTCGGTGGTCTTCTCACCGGAGTGAGTTGCCTTGGCGTCGGGGGTTCCATCACTCGCGTGCACGCTCAAGCAGATCTGATCGTCGGGATCCTCTGACGTTGTTGCCTGATCACTAGACGATGAATCGCTATTTACTTGATTGTTGTCCAATGATGGCAGTGATTCTTTTTTGCTTATTGTTGTAGCCTCGTCGGCGTTTTTCGTGTGCTTGCCCGTTGACATGCTGCATGTCATTGGGTTCGCGGTTTCGTCGCTCTTGCTGATCAACGGACGCAGTTCCTCGTCGTCGTCTGGAGCAGTGGTAATGAGTTGTTTTTTGCGACGCAGCTTGTTTTTGTTTTTCCCCGTGAGGATGGCTGTTTTGTCACTTCCACCCGAGGAGTAGGCAGCTTCTGTGATGTCGTCGCATGTGGAGGAGGACGTTGATGGCGCGTTCTCTTGAGAGCTCTGCTCTAAGCTCAAGTACTGATCGTCGTTCTCGGTCAGGCTCTTGTACTCGGCCGTGCTGTGTGCTGTCGAGTCGGAGAAGGAAAGTGTTAGCGGGGAGTCCACGGGTTTACCTGAATTCTCGTTTTCGTAGTGCAAGCTGCCGCAGAGTGCGAAGATGATTGTGTCGCTGGGAAATCCCTTCGGAAATTGTGGTGCTGGTGTAGGTTTGCTCTTTTCCAACTCAGGCTTGATGGGTTTTGCGGTCTCCTGCAAGGGACTTTCGAAGTTAATGAGGCTAACGTTTTCATCGGCCTTTTCCAGCGATTCGAGTGGAGGAAGAGGCGACAAAAATCCCATTGGCGGCTCTTCGAGCGGTGCCAAACTAGGCAGCTCATCGATTATACTCGATGTCTCGACTTGGACAGTGAAGGATATCGCTTTCTTTTGTTTATCTGCAGCTGGTGGACTCTGGGATTTTTTGGACTTTGTCACCTTGCCCAGGGTTGGATAATCATTATCTGGGGCATTGGGTTTGTCGTCGATACTGGCTACGGATTTCCAAGGGATCATCGGCTCGGCTAGGGGTTTTGAGGTATTCTGTATGAACTTGTCATAAAACTTGATTTCTTCAGGTTCCGGAGCACTCAAGGGAGGTGACTTTTTCTTTGACTTGTCCTTCCTAGCAGGAATCTCTGGGGATGGGGCGATTTCTGTGTACGTGTCCACAAACTTTAAAGGGGAGCTCAACAGTTTCTTGGGCGATTCTTTAGACTTTACGCTTTCGTTTGGGGATTGCTTGGATTTTGTTGCTTTTTGGCTGTCCATCAGATCAGTGAGAAAAGTATCGACCTTAATAGGTTCTATGCTGATCTTGCTGTTTGTCATTTCTGGGGACTTTTCTTTTGGAGGAGGCTTCTCGGAATCAGAGTCATCCTTTGACTTTTTCTTTGATAGCTCGAGTAATTTTGTGAGTTTATCTTTTTTCCCTGTCTTGGTGGCGTTGGGATCTGATGACGGTTCTTGTGTCATCTCAATTTCTGAACGTAGAGGAGTCTCCACTTCGACTTTTGTTAACTTATTCAACTTCGACTTTGGTGCTTCTACTTCTGCTACTTCACAAACGTCTTTAATGTCGTCCACAATCTTTTCCGCTTCTTTTACCGACAGAATTGAGTCGCATTTGCTTGGGGGTTTTAGAAGGGAATCTGTGCAATCTATTGATTCAACGGGTTCCAATTTAGATTTTGGTGAAGGTGCTTTCTCCAACTTGTCTGATTTGGTTTTCTTTGAGACTTTCTTGGTCTCCTTTTCAGGGGTGACGTCTTTCGTCTCACTGGCCTCTACATGTTTCGGTGAAACTGACACACTTTCCGCATCCTTTTGAACTTCATGCGAAATTTCAGCATCTTTGTTTTCAAATTCGCTTTTGTCCTGTTGTAAATCTAACATACTGTCAGCCAAAACCGATGCATTCGACAACTCAACAGCCAAGGAAACCTCACTGACAGGACTTGACATTTTTTTGAAGTCCGCCCTGGACTTCTTTTTTGACCCCGTGGGCAGAGGCAAATCTTTAACTTCTTCCTGAACAGGTTCCGGGACAACCTTATCCTTTGGTTTGCTGACGGGGGAAACTGCCTTTTCGGCAGGTTTCCCCTTGTTTTCTACAGAATCAGCGCTCTCTACGGAAGAACCCTTTTCCAGCTTTGCTTTTCTTTCATTCACCTTGGATTTAGATTCTTCTTTTGTCTTTCCTGCGATAGATTTTTCAATCTTTGCAGGTTTTTGACCCTTAGCTGCTGTTAGAGTCGCCGTCATTCTTTTAAATTCAATGGGTTTCTCATCCTCTAACTCCGGTGTGTCCGGTGCTTGCAGCGATGTCTTGGACGACTCTTCTACTGCAGACTCCTTTGTCTTTACTGACTTTGCTGCCTTTGATGAGGATTTTTTTACCTCCTCTTCCGATTTGCTTGGCTTGGAATCGGAACTTGAACCAGAAGTGACTGAAGCTAGTTCTCTTTCCTCACTTTTGCGAGACTTTGTCGCTCTCTTTAAAGTCGGTTCCTTTTTCGTCTTCACATCTGAATCTAAAACCTTCTTCTCCGTCACTTCAACCGCGGGTTGCTCTTCCAAACTTTCAACTTCATCTTTCAGAGCCTTCGGGGAAGATGCCATTGTACTTTTCTCCTCCACAGACTCTTGAGTTTCGAGTACTTTTGCCAGTTTATCCTTGGATTTGCTGCCTGATGTCTTTTTTCTACCTTCATCGTCGGAATCTTTATGAGATTTCAATTTTAGACACACGGACACCGTTGTTTCTGGCTCTTCCTCCACAATAATTTGTGCCTTCTTAGCGGGCTGTTTCCTCACCGTCACTTTCATCTCTTGTTCAAGACTCTGCCTTGGTGACGTTGTCTGAACAGCTTCCTGAAGTTTATCCGCCTTCGGGAGCGGCTTCTTGAACCGCTGTTCAAGCTCGGCAACGTTAAACTTCGTTATTTCATCCTCCGTCTCCTCTTTCACCTCCTTCACAGGACAAATGTGGTGCTGATGCTGCTGCTGCTGTCGTCGACCCCTATTCTTCAGAGACTCCTTTTTGCTTAGCTCCAAGTCCAAAGCCTTTTCAATCACCGGAACAATCAGTTTGTTTCCTATCGCCTCCGGTGGCTTAGTGTACTCCTCATCCTCTTCGGTTCGCTGCGCGTCAAGGCGACTCTTCTCGTCGCAGAATATCGCAACCACCGGCCGAAACAACGACTCATCACAGTTTTCATGAATCACACAATCCTGAGAACCAAAACTTTTAATGACATCATCCGAGTCTAGGCCACTGTCACAACTACCGGTTATCGTTGTTACAGTGCCCAGCGGGTTAACGACCTTCTCAATGGAGACCATTTTCTTCTGCGTTAACGCCTCGAGCGATTCATACTGTGAACTGTAAACTGAGGACGATGTAGTAGAGGAGGAGCTATCACCGGCGGCACCATCACCGCTGCCACCGCCACCAGTAAGTGCAGTCGCAGAGGATGCTGAAGAGTTTGTCGCACAGACACCACCACTACCACCACTTCTTGCTTTTGGGGAGGACGATGGGGATGAGGATGCAGTCGTCGCACGACTTGAACCGACGGCAGAGGGTCTACATCGTTGAGGGTATTCACCTTTAAGAGACAGATATAGAGAAGAGAGAAAGAGAAGAAAAAAAGAGAAACGCCAAAGGCAGTGTGTTATTTTCTTTTGCTCGTGTGTTTAATTTTTGTTTTTGTTTATTTTTCTAAACAAATTGCAAAAAGCAAAAAAAAAAAAAAAAAGAAAACCAAAAAAATGCTTCAAATAATTCTATAAACAAATTTAAGGCAACCAAAGTTTGTTTTGAAACAAAAATAGTGAAAAAACGCAACGCAAACAATTTTTTTTTTGTTTTGTTTTTTTGGATTTATTATCTATGCGTGATTTATGAACAAGTAAAAGCCGATTCATGCTAGTGGATTGGTCTCCGTGGTTTTGTTTGCTTTTTAATCTAAGCAGGGATTGCCGGCACAATCTGCATTTTTGAATGAGAAGATACACAGATGTGTGACGAGTTAGAAAAAAAAAACAATTTACAAGAAAATAGATTCGTTCTAGGAAACAGTTCAAACACCAGTTCTGTTAATTTCGTTAAAAAAAAGTCTCGGGTTAATTGAGAAAATGTAAATTGTTTACTTTTTGATTAAATAATTTGTTAAGTTATTTATTAAAAAAAACGAAACCGTTAACACCTGCCATTGGCTTTTTTTTCGTTCTTGAATTCTCCCCTCCCTTCTGTTTCTTTTAGGGCCAAAGACACAGGCAGTCGTTAGACAGGGGTTTGTGGGGAAGACACAAGTATATAACCGATGAATTCATAGATTGTACAAATACGTATATTTTTTTTTCTCTGTCTGCACATAGCATGATAATGGACACTAGAGTGAGAGAGACAGATTGAGACTGTAAAGGGGGTTAAAGGAGGAAAACTGATTGTGGGTAAAGTGGTCGGTGGTGTAGTGGTTGGTGATTTGGAAGATTTACAAGGTTAATCTCAAGATGCTTGTGGTGTCAGTTCATACAAAAATGCGATATAATGAATATTTGCTGTTTTCTTTTTCAAATAACAAGGAATATACAATTTTACACATGCTCAAAATTTAGGGTTATGATCTAAAAGTAATGACGGAACTTTGATGTACATGTTTGCAATGAAACTGTGATGTGCGATTGAGTAATTCAAGCAATGACCGGGTCCTGTCAAACTTCCTGCGGACATTCCACGAGTGAAAGAAACCATAGTGTTGTGCAGACCCTAAATACGGAATGTAATTCTTTGGCACTTATGCACTGTAATATCCCGTTTAAACCAAATGATTTCGTCAATATTTTTCAAATCTCCGCGGTTTTGTCAGCTGTCTCCAGTTGTGTGTCCTTCCGTACATATGTGTGCTATCTCAGTCAAGGATGCTCACTGCTGCTTTGCTCCAATGAATCAGATTCGAAACCAAATCGGAGACCTTGATAGTCAAGGTGTTTCAAGCTGACGCTGTTTGTCTTCCTTCGCATCGGATAACGGAACTTCATTCGATGATTCCAAAATAAAGAAACCGAAGCAGGGAAAGTGGAGCTTATAAAATGTGGAGATAAATAAAGCTAAAACATCCTTTGAAGCATTTGGAAAATCGCGCCTAGTCTCGACTAACAGGATAACAGCACTGAACTGGATGTGCGCTGCAGAGTCGGGACGACCAAAACTGCGTTGGGAATGCTATCCACGGTTAAGAAAGTAAGTTTAATAAGAAACGACAGTTCCGCTCCAACGTTGAATTGATGCTGCTTTATGGATGCAGCACTGGGAAATTGGACACGTTTTCCACATCATGGCTCCATTCATTCGAAAATGTACGTCTGAAAGAAATATCCTTAGGAATTTTTGGTCGAACAATATCGCCAAACTCAGAATTGCTCAAGAATCTATAACCATCACAATACGGAGGAGAAAGTGTGAGTGGATTTGACCCTGTTGCGCGAAGACAACTCCAGTTTGAACAAATCGGTTCCGAAGGTGTTTGCTTCTTCATAAAAGAGGATAAACTTCGATGAGAATGAGAAATGTTTTTCGGTAATGTTTTGCGGTTATACCACAATCGAGCTAGTCAAGAGTCTATTCCAGCTGTAGCTAAGAGTGTACGCGAGGAGATCAAAATGAGGCAAATCAGAATATTACCGTTAGTGAGAACACTTAACCTATGTTAACAGGTGATATTTCTGAAACTCAAGATTTCGAAAATTCAAGAATTTTACAAAAGTCAAAGTCTTTGCGAGCTCTGGTTACAACTAGACGGCGCTACGAGTTATGCAGCGCGTAAAACAATGGGCTTGTTGCAATATAAATTTGATGATCCCTTAATTTCATGTTTTCCTAAGCTAAATCCTTCGCCTAGATCGTGTAATAGCACAACTTTGGACTGTTTTCTTTGGGGATATGTAAAGTAACAGGTCTTCAGGAACAAGACGACTACAATTAACTCTACGAAAGCCAACTTTGGTCGTGTTATCGCCTAGATATAGGTCGCTACGCGACGTTCCTTAAACTTGAAATTTCCGATTCAGACCTATGTCTCTATCCCCAGACGTAGCCGTAGCCAACATTTACATGATATCATTTTCAAAAAATCTGTGACTGACTTGTTCAGTTCACTTTCAAAATTATATGTTTTGTTTTACATTACAAATCAAACCTCACGATAAATCGACCTTTAGCTGCTTATCGGGCAATTGCACAGATAAAGAGAATCACTGTCTTAAGCTCATCACCAGTAATGGGCCGCCTTGATGGCTGTAGCCAAGCATTTTTTTTTCTTTCTCATCACAAACATTTACATCCACAGTAGTTCCGTCTAGTACAAATTCGCGTTCGGAATAGAATGACCTTGACGTATCTTTAATCAAACCGATGTTGTTTGTCTTACTTATGAGATGATACAAGAGACGATGCGTTTTGATTTCACAATTTTGCCAGACATTCACGTTTTGCAGAGTTCACCAATTTAAGAAAAAGCTTAACATAAGCATGCATTAGTCTTATTTGTATATAGAGAGATGAGTTTAATACAGAAATGAGAACTGAAAAAAATTCAAATCATGATGAAACATAAATGCTGATCTCGTTGCAAAACCAAAAAAAGAAGTATACAAAAGTAATACACTTATTTAACAAAATAAAGGCGATGTCATTAAATTTTTAGGGGAAGCTGTGGACAGGAATGTGGTCGCAAATGAATCAAAATCTGTCGGAACTGAATTTTCTCAACGAAGAAAAAAACATTTTAGATGCGTAGTTGAACATTTGTATGACCTTTCCATAACGATATATCTGTTCAAAATTCTTTGGATCGACTAACGTCAGCTGATATTTAACTCGTTCAAGCTCCAAAGCAAATTAAAAAATCAAAAATTTCGTCTTCCTCGAAACATTGCACGGATGACACACTTACGAGCGACACACTTGGGCGACACATAGAATGCATTGCCTAGTCGATCCTCTTATTAAAGACAACCCATCTACAAGAATGATGATCCTATGATCCTTTGTTACAAATTACCGTCCTCCCTTGCATATAAGGTTCTATCCAGCGTATTGTGCAAACGTTTAAAGCCTTCCAGCAAAACACTATTGGGTGCGTACCTGTGTGACTTTGAATCGGCGAAATACAATTCAGTAACAGTTCTGCTGAATTATTTTAAACAAGTTTCGACTGGCAGATGCTCTGTCATGTGAGTTCTTACAGGAACGTATAGTGCGAAGGGTAGACAAGGCGGTAAACAGACGACATCGGTCGCAATTGTTGCAATTGTTGTTAGAAATGTAGACGGCCGTTGAAAGAGGCTTAACAAGTTGGCCTTGAAGTAAATGAGAACAAAACCAAGGACCTGTTGTGAAAAATAAGGAAATCCAATCCACAGCCTACGACAGAACACAGAGTTCGAGTTTACTATACAATGTAGATTCTAGCAAATCGGTCCCGGAAACCAGTCCCGGATGCCTTCTTTCACGTACTGTGCAACAAAAGCGTGTTGAATACTGTATTGTTTCCGTCTGAGCTCAGATCAACCTCCGAAAATGGAAAATGGAACTAGACAGAAATACGCCGAAATAAAGAAATAAGGACGAAGTTCCAAAAAATAAACTGTGCTTTGCTCTTCAATGATTTCATGAACGATTTTGTACGACAAAAAGAGGGCCCAGACAGATTTCTATTGGCGAAATATAATATAAAAACCAATAGAAAGAGGACATCTCAAGTTTATTGGACACTGGACAACTACATAATGTGCATCATGAACATAAAACTCTTGAGGACAGGTACATGAAACCTATTCCAAGATAAACAAGGTTTAAAGTAAGCAAATTGAAAGCAAATGTGCTCTAAAAAGATGTGTGTGCTTGAATAATCATCTCTATGCACATTCGTGTCCATCCGACTTAAATTGGTCTAAAGAAAAAAGTGTTGGTCTTTGTCTTAATGGAACTAAGTTTAGTAAGAGCAGTGAGTGGCCTATGCGAATCTACAGTGCCAGTATGAAAACATACTTCAGAGATTAGTTCTCTCACAGAGATTTGTAACTTAATTTATTTGCATTTGCATTGTATGTAGAGAGTACAATTCAATCCAAACGTGGCATATTAACGGCTTTCTGTTGTTCGAAAAGAAATGTCAAATAATAACAAAAGCACAAAATTATCCAAACAAAAAAGAAAAAGAGAGAAGGAAAACGTAAATCGCAACCAAAAAAATGAGCAAAGGATATAGAAAGAGAAAATAAACTTGAACAAAGACAAAGCAAATATCTCTACCAACGAACAAGCATGGCACGCTTACCTGTATCTTTGTGTGAGACTGAAGGGGATTCTCTCATTGCGTCAGCCAAGTCCTCCTTGAGGCGGGTATCGCCGTGAGCAACTGAAAAGTCTGAATTCATGTGTTCGTGTCGGAAGCGATCCATTAGCTTGGGACTCTGTTCGATGCTGCCTGCAAATGAAGCCACAATCACGCCTCAACAAATGAACTCATGATTACCGCAATTGTACTCACTGTACGATCCGGATTCTATTAGAACTGGGACAGTAGAGCGTCCAGTCGCAGTAAGTGGCATGTTGAGGGGGCTAGAACGTTCCGGGCGACATGTTGTGCTGGGTCCAGGGCTAACTCCGATTTCGACAGCTTCCACATCAATGTGGCTTAAGTTTGACCTGCACAATGAAGGAAACATGTCATTCACAGCCACCTGGCAGCCACTTGGCAAAACTTACCCACTAGGAGTGTTGTAGGTTTTGAATACGAACTGCGGTCCCATCCACAGTCGGCGGTGTGGACCCGCGTGAGTAATGATCTCGACTTGCGACAACCAGCTGTCGCAACGGTCGTCGCTATCGTCAAATTGCCTAGTACTATCGATAAGCATGCATGAGTTTCTGTCCTTGATAAGCCAATTATCCAAGGACAACGGTGGCGTTATCTCGAGAGATCCATCTTTCCGTCCCAGATTCCACTGAGCTTTGGCTTCCACTTCAAGCTCGATGGGTGTATCATCACAAATCTTTTCTTTGGCAACATCTGCATGAATCAAAACGAAATTAAACTCTCATAAGCCAGGGTCGAAACGGATGTCTTACTTGTGGCAAGTTTAGTGTCCAAATCGTACTGGATCAGGGCGCCGTGCCCAGCCATAACAAACAACGAATCGACCGCCTTGCGTTGAACTTTGTGAGGAGCTTCTCTCGCGGCGTTTGGTGGATCCAGCAGCCACGATCTGGATTTTGCGAACACCGCGCAGACGCTTAGCGGCTTGCCGTTGTCATCGGACAGAGATGATAGTCGCTGTCGGGTGTTGGAGCCCTTGGAGTAGGAGCTAGGTACGGCAGAGCCGGGTGGAGAACCCAAAGCAAACGGTTGACGTAGCTGTGCAAGGGGAAGCACAACAGTTGGCCGGGGAAACGGTGGCAGCGTGGGATTGTGGTAGGGCATAAGCAGTTGGCAAAAATTCGTGCTGTCGGAATGCGAGATGGGACTGCTGGAGCGTCCGTCCGCAGTGAGGCCGGCTGAACGGTGGAATCTTGACAGCTTGTTCACTACATGCAAGCTCGTGTGGGTTCGGACTCCAGCCGGCCCTCCGTACGGGGTAATGGGGAACACGTGAGTGGTTCCACGGAGTGTTGACACTGCCACCCAACGACTATCAAGCGAAAAGGTTATGTTCTGCACCTTTGCACTAGTATCACCACGATGAAGGACATAGAGATGGTGCACGGCCGCTAGACTCGATCCCACGGGGTGAGGCTGGATGCGGAACAGATGGAAGTCATGACCGCGCTTGTCGGCTGTCAGCAGCATCATCCCGGAGTTGTCAAACTCCATGGCTACCACTGCCTCTGAGTGGGCGACAAAGTGCGCCACAATAGGATCGCTTCCGTTTATGGATACAGGTGTCCCACTTGTCGGGCTGACTTCTTTAATGGGATGCTGCAAGGACAATTACAATCACTACACTGGAAACATTGACCAACGTGAACTTACCTTAATGTCTAGGATAGTAACAACACCAGGTTGGCGCATATCACCGGTGGCTGAATCAAAGCTGCTGCTTTTTGAACTCAGGCCTGAGCCTGTAGTACCGGTCAAACCGGCCGCGACCTGTTCACCCAATTCCCTGAGGCCTTTGCCGAAGCTCTTGGCTGCATTCAGAACTGTAGCCGTGTAGCTAGACACACCGTCACCATCACAGCCACCGCCACTGCGTTTAGAATGTAGCAGCTTGTTCTCCGAATAAGCCATCCATCGGCTGCCCAGCGCCACGGGGTTTGGATTTATCCTGCAAGACACAACATATTATTGTCAATCTTTGACCTTCCGCAAAATACACTTACCCTGGGCTTGGGAAGCACGTTGTCACCGACAGGCGGTCTTCCAAGTTACGGGCATCGAACACAGCAATCCGCTCATGAAATGTGATTACAATAGAAGAGCGGTTCGCCAGTATGTCCAGCACAGGGTTTTTGAACTTAATCGTCTTCACTTGCGCCCCAGTCTTAAGGGAAACAAAATTCACCGCACAGAACTGTGGATTGCTGCCAGCCGGAGTGGTGCCATCACAAATCGCCATCAGCGGTCGCTTGTCCGAGTAGGCGTCGATCGGTTCGTCTGCACGCCCATTCTCCGCGTAGGTAGGCGTCGGCAGAACCCTCAATGCCGACACAATGCCGTGTCGCCATGACAGCACTTCCACAGCTTCACCATTTGCCGGAATCGCCCACACCTGCACTCCCTGCCCGTAGCCCAGGATTAGGAGCAATGGCGGCGCAACATTTCCCTCCAATTCCCAGTCCTCACCGAACCGCGGATCACTGATGTCTGCTGCGCTTTCGAAGCGCGCCCAGGTTATCGTGTCCTTCGGATCGCATTGTGGTTGATGTGCAAGTGTGACGTCGTTAATGAATCCAGCCACTGAATCGATAATCGAACGGTCGCAGACCACTTGTGGAGGCACTATGGCTGGGACACCGCGCGCATTGCGCCTCGGTGAGTCCGCTGACATACTGTCTCTCCAACAATAGCCCTACCGGATAGCAACACCAGCAGTGTATTCAACCTGCGAGTGATTGTGACAAATCGCTCTGTGGATGAAGTTGCCGTGTGCGTAATACGATCTAGCGGCGTAGAGTTCACTTTGGCGTTGTCGTTCACCAACTGAAAATACACAAAGCAAAAAAATGGTATATAAGTGCGGTTCAGAGAGCAAATGGTTAAGAGAAGGTATGAACTAAGACATTTGGCACGCAATGCGTGGACGCAGTTGGAGCTGAATGATGCGCACACTTCACTGCCTTGCTGTCAATAAACTACGCGTTCTGTCATTGAATGAGAGGATTAATCACAGATTGCGTGATGTGTTTGTCGTCTGCATGCTACGCACGGCCTTATCATTTGCATGGAAGCAATCATCGAAACCAATAATCAACGGATTCAATTAATGCAGTCTGAGTGACTTGTGTAAACAAGTTTAAAAAACAAAAAGTACCACGACTCGTTAAAGAAGCTATCAAGCGATCGAACAGAAAACAGTGTCGAGTACGAGTTTACGAAATTTCAAATTGATTTATTATGTGGCCGGTGTGTCCTCGTAAATCTTGGGAATCTGATTGGTCAATAAAATCAAATCATGACGTGAATTAACACTCAATTGTCACTATGAGTGGAAATGCCAGTGAGTAAAAAGAGAGGACTACGAAGCTCGTAAATTTCGCGAATTCCTCATAGTTTATTGGAAGATATTTGTGGTGAACGTATTGTACTAGCGTTCATATGCGTTTGTAAATTCAAGGTAGCTCTTAGTATGATGCAAAACAATCGACGTGTCTAATATCATCGTTAAGCATTTTCTTTGGGATAGAGAATCAACTTCTGCATTTGTTATCAGTGGTAAAATCTGAGTTGTAACAAATTTTCGTCGGGTATCTATAGAGTGATGTACAATAGCTAAAATTGAACCACAACTTGCTCAGCCAATTCGTCTAATTACCCTGCTTGTGTGAGCGTAGCCTGAGAACTTCCTATTAAAAATACGAGGTCCGTTCAAAATATAAGATGAATTTTCATTTTTCTCAAAAAACATTTATTCATCAAGACACTTGTGGCAGCGTTTTTTCAATCCTCGAAGCAGTTCTGATATGCACTTTTTGGTATACCCGTGAGCTCTCTTAGTGATGCGGTTTGTATATTCTTAAGCGTAGCAGGGGGCAAAAGTAGCGAGGGCAAATCTGGTGAATACGGCGACTGAGGCATGAAAACAATTTTCTTCACTTTCTCAAAATTTGTATAGGTTGTTGATGTGCTGGAGCGTCCTTGGCGAGCGCTGTCACTCACATCTTCCCGACCATCTCTGAAAAGCTTATACCAGTTGTACACATTTTTTGACTCAGAGTACCCTCACCGTATGTCAACATTTCAAGTGTTTTTTGAGCACTTAATTCCATTTTTCACACAAAACCTAATGTAAATTCTTTGATCCCTCTTTTCGACAAAGGAAAATCACCGAGCAAGCAAAACACGTCTAACATGTATACCTCTCACGAACAAAATAAATATGCTAGCAACCGTAAACATAAAGGGTGATTTTTTAAAAGCTATAGGAAAGTTTTTCAAAAATACACTTAAAATTCAGAAAAATCTATGAAATCTTTATTTGAATTGATAGTACAGTCCATGTAATTTAATGTTTGAAGATTATTTCACGCAAATGTTGACCTTGACTGCACCTCAAATGGTCCAACCACTCATTCCAACATTTCGGCCGATATCTTATGAATAATTGCTTCAATGTTGTCTTCCAATGCGTCAATTGAAGCGGCATAGACAAGAACTTCAAAATAACCCCACAAAAACTAGTCTAAAAGCGTTAAATCGCACGATCTAGGCGGCCAATTGACCGGTCCCGAACGTGAAATAAAATGTTCGCTAAACTCGCCTCTCAATAAATCCATTGTTGCGAGTGCTGTGTGACATGTGTTGAAACCACATGTCATGCAAGTCAAAGTCTTGCATTTTGGGCAAAAAAAAGTTGGATATCATCTCACGGTAGCGCTCACCATTCACAGTTACGTTACGATTCGCATCATCCTTGAAGAAGTACGTTTCAATGATGCCACCGGCCCATAAACCGCACCAAACTGACTTTTTCTGGATGCGCTGTTACCTCTTGCAATGTTTCTAGCTGATATTCACTCCAAAATCGACAATCCTGTTTATTTACGTACCCATTGAGCCAAAAATGAACTGACTAGAAAATGGAAGAAGCGTGCGATGAACTTTCTTAACAGAGCACGCATTCTGATAATAACATTCAATAATTTGCAAGCGTTGTTCGTTTGTAAGACGATTCATGGTTAAATTATAGACCAAACTGAAGATGTTAAACAGTGAAACAAAACACAAACACGTGCGTCAGCTGTTTAATCCAGTGTTGCCAAAAAGATAATAGCTAAAAAATCGCCCTTTATTTTCGAGACGAGTGTACCAACATAATAAAATAAAAAACAATCGTTAATCAAATGTATATACGCACAAAATTTAAAAATTCTCCTTATTTTTCGAACAGACCTCGTATATCCTAAACTGGTGACAGTGTTCACAACTTCCAGTTTATCCTCAGAAAAAATAATATCCGGCAAAGGAGGAAGCGCTTCTCTTGAACATAACATGGGGGTCACATGTAGTCAAGTTTTTACAGATCAACTGTGGATACAAGCTAAGTCAGAATTTGTGAAGTTCATTTATCCTTCGATATCACTGGTATTCGAAGCATTATACAGTAAAATAGTGGAAAAACCTACACACGGCGGAACATGAACAAACAAAGAAAACAGAATTGGATCCAGAGCCGAATCTTGTGGCACGCCTTGTTTAACCGGTTAAAATGCAGACAAATTGTCAGAGTTTACAACATTGAAATCATTCAAATAAAAAAATGATCACCTGACAGCAGTATCACAGATCCCATCAAAGAACTGTCGCATCCGTTGCGGCTTGCGACAATGTTGTGGGTAGGTTTATAGAAGAGAAACCTTTAAAACCGTGACCTTGGTTCAAAATTTACAAAAAATATGTTTACCCTTTTAAATTTGATTGCTGAAGCAAGTCATTTTATGGTTATAGGTTTATATAAGATGATTCGAAGTCTTCTCGGACGGAGACTGTAATAAGTGGCTGATAATAAATAATTAGGTCTGTTTCGGGTGGTATAAAGAATGGAAAACTATTAAACGTGAAAATGTGAAAAAACGTCCTCAGGAGAGAGTTAGAATTTAGTTTTTTTTTCATTTGATTCCATTTTTGTAATGCTGGGCCAAACATTCCTCGAACCAGGAATCAAACCTTGTTCTCCGGGGTGAGGTGAGGTGAATAAACAGCCGCCATGGTTTACTCGACAAGTGCGTCGACTTACATGCCGGAGAACAAGGTTCGATTCCTGGACTGAACTGTTCTTCATCTTACAACTTTTGACGGCACCAACACCATTTTTGAGTTCCGGACAAATTGCAAAAAAAATGTAGTTTATGACAAAATTATGTAATTTAAAAATAATTGAGTGGCACTACAGCCTACAAGGGACCAGGACCCAGTTTCTACAACAAAAATGGCATTGCAGTCATTAAATAAGACAAATTGTTGCGCCACCTACTTTAGCAATTTTTTACTAAAAAATGTCGAACTTGGTGTCTCAAAAAATGTTTTTGCGGGGAATTATTCTCCATTACTTTAATATGAAGAAAACTACTGCCTGTATTTTGGAGGAAATTTATTATGAACATGCGCTAGCTGAGCGGACGTGCCAAAAGTGGTTTGCACGATCTAAAAGATGATTTCGGCTTAGAAGACGATGAACTTCTTGAGCCGAAAAAAAAAATATAAAGATAAAAAACTGGAGACATTACTCTATGGAAATTGTTGCCAAACATATGAAGAGCTTGCAGAATCTTTGAGTGTTACTCAAGCAGCCATTTCAAAACGGTTAAAAGCAGCCGGAATAATACAAGAATAATACATCTCTTAGCAAACCGTGCGAATTAAAGAAAAGAGTATAGACTATGTAACCAGTCAAAACTCTTATGAATCCCAACTATCATTCCATAGTATAATTTGAAACCCAAACACCCCACAGAAGCAGTTGACCTTATAAAAGAATACGTACGATGCTCCAATGCCTGCGTCTACAATGCATTACATAATTTTACGACGTCAACCATTCTTCATACCTGTCAATTTAGAATGTTGACTGACTGTTAGCTTCTATTTAAAACCCTGTGTTGCTATGGGCTAAAACAAACCCAAGTGCGTGTGCATCCACTACAAGAGCTAATGACGTACATACATCAACAAATGAAAACCCCTTGTACAAAAGGAAATAAATCAATTGCACATTTCGAGCAAATCGATATTTCTCTGCGAAAGTATTTTATTTTGTATCAAAAATTAACCCGTAACACTCTTATTTGTGCACCCCAGGCAATGTGCATACAAATTAACTGCAATCCAGCGAATACAATCAGCGCGACCCGCACCACCCCACCCTGCAACTCGTAGAGAGGGCGGTAGGTAATCATTTGTTTTTTACGAGAGAACTTCACTGCAAATTTCTCTTTTCAATTGCTTTTCACGAACAAATTAACAGCTGCGTTCGCACACCCTTAACCGCATCGTTAAAATGACTACGAGCTTGTTGTCTTCCCCCTTCTCTCAACAACTCCCTTACCGTGACACCGTGACAAGCAGAGAAACACTTAATTCACTTACACACTGCCACCGATGAATAATATTTGCAGCACAGTCGCAGATATCAATTTGTTGACTGCTCTTCACTGTATTGCAAAATGATTATCCGATTTTCCTGCACTTATTTTTCGTGAGCGAAAAGCAACAATAAAAATACAAATATACGAACTGCTGCTAACTATTTCTATGCAGTTGCATTCTGGTAACAAACGAGAATAGCTCTGCTCTTTGAATTGAAAAGTCTTGTCCCAGAGTTGCCATAATCGACCAAAGGCACATATTATATATTGTTTGCGTAGCACATGATTGTGTGTACACTTACAAAAGATGACACACGTGCCTGACTGAACGCACGACAAAAAAAAAGGCGTGAGTTCAGCGAAGTGACTCTTTCAACAAAAATTACCATCGTCCAAACCATAAAAAAGTTAAAACGTGTCAAGCTGCTGACCCAATAAAATCTGTTTTTTATTCTACGTTGATTTATTGAAGTACCGTTGTTTTTGTCATTTGAAATTTCTTTAACCCTTCAACTGCGGAAGAAAAAAAATTAAAGAATAATTCAGTTTATGCAGTTGTCTTACTATTACCGGTTTTGACGATTTTCTTACATAAAAAGGCGATCCTTAAATAAAACACGAAGCCATTTCTCTATAAAGGATTATAAATTAAATGCCTCCTTGCAAACATTAAAAGCTTTTTAGTTTGTTTTGCAGATTGTACTCTTAGGTTGGTGCTATAGCAAAGGTTGGAACTGGGTCTCAACCAATATGCCTGTCGCCTATTAATTTGATGTCATCCTTCTACACTTATGTATGTGTGACGGCTTACACACTCCTGTTGCGTTCTCTAAATGACTGGGATTCGAAGACTCTGTATTGTCGCTACGTTTTTAATAGCCTAGACATCCTTGGGGCTTGGTACATACGGACACGCTGGACTAGACAAGGCGCTTATAAAATTCATTGCTGAATCTTCTCCTCCAGATACAATCAACGCAAACAACACGAAAAAATCCATGCAAATACATAATTAAGTTCAATTTTCTGATGACATTACATGGATTATCAACGTGTTCCACAGAGCCAGAGCCATTTTTCGAGAGCGAGTGCTATTTCTCAATTGCTCAAAGAAACAGCGATTTTACTGGAAGTAGATGAAATCAACCGTGGTCACTGCAGCGTGGTGGGTAAGTGCGTCGACCCACGCGCCACAGTTCTAGGTTCAATTTCCGGACGGAACACCTCACGGCACCACCTCTTTCGAGTTGCTGACAACATTCAAGGAGTATCAATTGCCTATGAGGAACTTCTCAAATCTCGCCGTTAGGAGTCGGCAAAAAAACTGTATGTCCCTTCTACTCGTGAGAGAACAGTAGCACTCAGCTTGGCCCTGGTCCCTTGTGGGCTGTAGTGCCACTCAATTATTATTAGATGAAAAAACCTCCGAGATGCACGTAGACCATAACCAATAAATATTCCTAGTCAACAACTGTACCGTGTTACCCGCAACAAGTTACTCTAAGTTCTTCTGCCAATTTTGCGCGAAAACATTCATCTAGACATTTATTTTCGGTGAGCAGTGTCACTGCGACTTAAGTAGCTTTGGAGTAATATATAACCTTAAGAAATTAATGAATTTGGTGGCGGGTATAGTCCACAAGGAACCCGAGTCTATTTTCTTTAGCAACAACTCGTGCCGTGCATGCCATTGTCCTCTTAAGAGTAGAGGGAACCTACAGTTTATAACCGATTTCGAAAAGTGAAGTTTAAGAAGTTTTTGGTGAAGAAAGGTACTCTTTGAATGTTCTAAGGAACAATAAAGAGATGGTGATTAAATAATATGCAAGACGCACGTTCAGTCCGGGAATCGTACCTGGGACTTTCGGCACGTGAGTCACTACCATACGGCGGTCACAGTGCTTAATAACACCGTGGTGTGATGTGTAAACGAATAAACTCTTAAACCTTGTATCGAAGCGAAGTCGAACTTCGATAACTTAAAACATCACTTGCAACAAACTTAACATCAAGACATCAAGACAATAAAATACAAAATTGATACGAATTAATTTTCGTGCGTGTTGTACGTACATACATATGTATGTACAAATTGCAGGGTATTATTATAATGTATTCATAAGGAGTCTGTTATACAAGAATTGATTTTATAAAATAGGGTAAAAAGCAAACATCTTGAATGCAATTAAGACTTTAATATACAGGTTTGGTTGTTTTCCCGTTAAACTTTAAATTGACTGTAAATTGCACAACGAATTTCCAACCACTTTCTTTGAATGTGGTTGCCGCAGCAACCCAGGCTTTTTCCTTTTCATCAGAATCGCTCTCAGAAGTATTCCTCTTAAGAAGAATATTTCCCACATTTTTTTTAAGTCAAAACAAAAATGACTCCTAAGAATTCAACTTATCTTAGCTGATGCCAAGAAATCACTTCCATTTGCTCGTTTGAATTGCTAAATAGAAATTGCATGCAAATTTCATTGACATGTGACATTATTAATAAGGCCCCCTTGTACAACACAAGGTTGTACGTGCTACTTGTTCTCTCACGAGTAGAAGGGACATACAGTTCTTTGCCGACTCCGAACGGCGAGATTTGAGAAGCTCTTCATAGACAATTAGGACAGTTTAAGTGTTGTCAGCAACTCGAACGAGGTGGTACCGCGAAAAAATGAGAGGTGTCCCGTCCGGGAATCTACACAGCCACCACAGACATGTGACATTGCCAACCAATTTAATTGAATTTATTAAAAATTCGAATTATTAAAGTTTGATTTATCGAACCGAACGGTATTATAACATTTTAACTGCGACTTAACAATCCAGCTACTGACAACTCACTTTAAACATTGAACACCGCCACACATTTATTCACTTCTCAAGTTGTAGCAGCTATCATTCTTCACTGCGGTTGCTTTTTCTTTTGATTGCAATCAATCACCGTACGAAATACAACTAATTTCCGGTCCATGTCATAGGTCGGAAGTTGGTTCAAGGTCAATTAAGTAAAACAAAAGTCTTTCTTGATAGAAGTACCCGCATTATTATTTATCTGTTTTTGTTGATAAAGAAGCTACGGGTATACATTTCATGCATTTGCAAACATCAACAGAAGAAATATAGGCGCCACCGTTTTATCATGATGAACCCCTTCAACTCAACGGCTTTAATTTCAGTTCAATTAACTTTACGATTACGTTTCCGAAACATCTTTTTTTCGACTAGATTGATGAAGAGCAGGTGTATTGAGCTGATTTTTGTGCATCCTCTGTTTATGCAAGTTTGGATGGCATTTGTTATTTAGTTAGAAATCGACAGTTAGCAATTAAATGCTTATAGTGACACAGCTAAGCTTTAACTAGGACATTCAATTTACTGGGTACATACGTATAGTGTTTTGTTTGGGGATAATGAATTTTGTATGGTCGCCGCGGCATTGTCGGTCAGTGCGTCGACCCACACGCAGAAGGTAATTTTTTCACTTCACCACCTCTTACGAGTTGCTGACAAAACTCAGAGTACCAATTGTCTTTGAAAAACTTCTCAAATATTGCCGTTCGAAGTCGGTAAAAAACGGAATGTCCCTTCTACTCGTGAGAGCACAGAAACATGAGTAGTTGTGGTAGAAGCTAGGCCCTGGTCCCTTGTGGGCTGTTTTGCCACTCAATTATTATTATTATAATGACTTTTGCAGGTATTTTCTTTCAATTAACAGATGCGTCAAATTTCACTTTATTTTTGACTGAAGTGCAGATTGTCTCTAATAAGGAACTTGTTTCGCCTGAGTGCACAATTAGCCCTGTTCGGTCTTAGATTTAAAAATGTTGTTGTTAAGCGTCAAATGAACTTTAAAAAACAATATTTGTACTTAAATATTTTTATGTGTCAAGTACTACAAGTACAAGCAAGCTTGCATGATGATACATAGGTAACTTCATTACGTTTTAACAGGTTGACGACGTGAGAGTTTTGCCGAACATCCATTTCAGACACAAGTCACAATAGCCGTCATCACATTTTTCTATACTGTTCTTTGTTTAGCCGTGTACAATTTAAGTAAATAAATTTTTAAAGTTTATCAAAAACAACAAAAATAAATATCACCATGTAAAAATCCGGAGCAATCTCCTCCCCCAAATAAACATGAAAACTCGCTTGCAATTGTCAAGCAAACGAGTAACTTGGCAACTCTAAGCGCCAACTACAGGCAGTGCAAACATTTTTGCGGTGTGCGTTTGCTTGTAGAACAGCACTTGGATCTATCGCAGGTGTGTACAAATAGCGAACAGAAAAAGAAAGCAAAAATCCTGATAAGTAGCTCATTTAAATTCTCTTTTGTTTGTTTTTTTCCCTTTCTTCACTTATCTTTTAACTCATTTTCCCAGTTTCCCCCCCGTGTTTTCATTTGATGACATGAATCATATATGTATGAAGCAGGAAAACAATGAACAGCTGACTCTTGATCTAAGTGGTGTGGGTGGGCTGGTCATATGAGTCGAACGGAGATTGCGGCGGCAGTGTATCTATTTTATTTGATGTTGTGTGATTTATGCATGGCTAAATTTAACGGCACGGTATGTGACAATGGAATGTCATCTCTTGCCAGTGAACTTTTGTAAATAATGAAGGACGTGCACAGTAGGTGAGCATCACTTGGTTTCTCTAATGTTTTAAAAATCTGTGAAAGTTGCATTAATAGGCTCAACGGAAGGGGCATGGATTGACCGCTGATTACGAATGAATTCCACATTAACTCATAACCTGTACCAACTTTGATGCAGATCTTGATGGATACTTAGAAATTCAGTGGCAATGATTTTCCAAACGTGTAGACCTGTATGTCTCCAAGCCACATGTAGAACAGCGTAACTACAGATAAGAAATATGAGAAATGCACGCATGTCGAGGGGACCACACGCAATTTGACGTGTTAAACTGAAAATAGCCGAAGAGCCAGACATATTTTGACCTATGTGGCTAGACTACTTAGAGTCAAAACAACTTGATAAGAATTGACTACAGACGCCACGTTTTTTTTTATGTCAAACATGAGACTTTGGAACAAAAGTAATTTTACAAATTATAAAGAAAATTATTTCGAAAGTTCGCGCCCAAAAAATTCGACGGGGATATTAATTAATATGAAAAAACAGTGGCATGCAGTGAACAGTTTCCTAGTCCATATTTACATTTGCAGGGCACTGAAACAAGCTCGTTGTTAGAAACGTACTTCTTCTCTCAAAAAAGGAAAACATGAATAATCCCGAAAATGTTTCAACAGACGCGCTCACAGTGCTGAAGGAAGAGCACAAAATATTAAGAACGGGGTATTTGGCTTTGTAATGGATTGTGACAAGTAGTGCCATTTCGTAAAGTAAACTCGCCACAAGTTCAAAACTAAGCCATATGGGCAGTGATGTACATTACTCCGCAATCAAAAAGGACGTGATCTTGGAATTCGCGAGTGAAGGGGCTATGTCGCAATGTAACGTGATGTGAGGATTAAGAGCGCTTCATTTCATTGTCCAATAGCCTCACAAATCGAATAAATCAACAAGTTGAATATGAAAAACTAATTTAAAAGCTAACGCTTAAATAGAACGTCTGTCGAAGAAAGATCCTATCTGATCTTGAAAAGTTCGAAGAACGCTTAAAAAATAACATTTCAATGGATAAAATCACAGATTAATGGACTATATCACGTGGCTAAATGTCTCTATACTTAATCGAAGTCAACATCCACAAAGATACCTGATTTGTTCGTGTTCTCTAGTTAACCAATCGACAACCAGACTCATCAAATTGTGAACGATTCCAAACACTACTCTTATCCGTTAACACGGCCATTTATTTGCCATATCAGAAACTGGCGAATAATTCCCTTGTAACATTAGAAAGAGTAGACAGTTGCAGGAAAGCTACAATCACAAGAGATCGTTAAGATCATTACTAACTTTGAAGAAATCTGAAGGGTGACAAGCAATTGTCAATGGAGTGCTGGTTGGTCATGAAGGTAGACCTATAACATATTAGTCCATATAACGGGTTATTTTTAGTGAGTTTTGATCTTCAATTGGCTTTTTTTGACAGATCACAAGTCATCATGGAAAGACTCACAACACAATAATAATAATTAATAATTGAGTGGCGCTACAGCCCATAACGGACCAGGGCCTAGCTTCTACAACAACTACTCGTACTGTGCGTGCTACTGTTCTCTCACGAGTAGAAGGGACCTACACTTTTTGCCGACTCCGAACGGCCAGATTTGAGAAGCTTTTTCATAGACAATTGATACTCTTTGAGTGTTGTCAGCAACTCGAAAGAAGTGGTGCAGTGAAAAAAATGCAAGGTGCCCCGTATGGGAATCGAACCCAGACTTTCTGCGCGGTGGTCGACGCACTTACCACTACGCCACGGTGACCACACTCACAACACAACAGGGCGTTAAAATTGTTCAGCCGCGTTCTGTAAGCAATGCTTCTTTCTTAACGGTGCGCGTAATCGACCACTACTGCCAATGTCAGTCGCAAATTTGAGACCTAGTTTACAATAATGGATGATCCTCGACCGGTTACAAAATATCCAGCTGAGTTTGGCCATGTTAACGGACTATGTGCGTCTTAATTGCACAGTCCGTTAACATGACCATGAACGTGTCATTGGAAAAAGGTATGCAACTCTTTAACCAAAGCCACAAGATGATGAAGATTGTGCATTTAAAATCAGAGATAAATACCCTCAACAGCTGAGTTGTTTTCTCATAGCTTAAGAACAAAGTCCACAGTCGAAGGACGATATTACTTTGTGTGCCCACCTTTTAATAAAACCAGTTCTAAGTGTTTACTTTGTGAGGGAAACCCTCGGATTGTCTTCGATCCTCAGCGGTGGACATTACTAACTCCGCATCCGCTGTAGAAGAGTTTCTAAATTAAACCTATAAATGGATATATGTGTCAGTTGATGATTGATTGACATTTGATTGACATGTGAAGTGTTCCATTCCATTTCATTTTTAAAACAAATAACTCACAACTCAGACGATTTTTACATTCCCTCTAGAAAAATACATATTTTGTACCAAACTGAAAGTGCTATCAATTATTGATAGCCCATTGTCACATTAATATCGTATTCGCAAGCAGGTTATACAAATGTCAACCATCTTATCACCTTACACGGAATACTCGTGTTTTATAACAATGCATTCATACGGATGAATGACTTCATTGCAGCGACGAACGCGGTTTCATTTTTGCAAATTTTATTGTATCTGGAATTGATCTGAAATTTATGATGCCTACTATGTACACAAACCTGTTTACGTAGGTTTCAGGGCTTTTAAAATGTCGTTCACCTTTTTGAGTTCAATATTCTACACATATTTGCAGTTTTACCGCACCGTGTAGACATTAAAGATAAGGCAATTTTGCTGTTCATTCGATTCCTAATCAAAGTTGTAGAAAAATTTGTGAACTCATGCATACATACAAATTTGTTGGAATTGTCGATTCGTTCTTTAACTCGATCGCTATTGGCCATAATCGCATCAAATGAATTTAAATAAATATTTGCTTGAACGTGATATTAATATTTGCATTCTTAATTGGGGCTAATAGGTCACAAGACAATAACGGCGGAATTGTTTAATGAACGTGATTAGAGAATATACCGCTGTGTGCAAGAAATACTGAGGATGAATAAACATTCTTTTTTTGATTTATAAATATGGACACAGTATTATGTATTTGGTTATGCAATGAACACAAAAGAAAACAATTTTCATGTACATTGGGACCTATTCCATTTGGATCGATCTTTGTTTGCAAATGACATTATGGAAGAATAAAATATGAATTGTAGTTCTCCACACTTTAAGACTGCCCTTAAGATTGTGATGGTTTAAAAGTGTTAGAATGGCACTTTGTGACAGCAAAGCACGCAATGACATCGGGGTACGTTGTGACAGCTATGAAATAGCCAAAAGTCAGTACTCTTGAAAATACTTGGATGCATTGTTGTTATATTTTTTTTCGAGGTTAACATTTACACAACATTTTTAACATTTTTAAAATAAAAAAGAAGAACATCGTACGATATCTTTTTAAGGAACTCAATTTGGAGGAGTTTTTTTAAATTTCGTTATGAAACGAAAAGTTTTAAACAAATATTACTCATCGAAAGCAGTTATATCTTGGAAAAGCAACAATAAATCCAGCAGGCATTTTAAAATTTCTTTAAAACAGTCAAAGTGCTGCTTCTCTGTCACATGCAATATAGGCGAATTCAAACGATGGTTCAAAGAAACGATGTCTGAGATATACGGATGTCAAAGAGAACAGGCCTTTTGGCGTTGAAATGTATGATTCAACCGGTTGCTTGGTTCAACCTTGTCATATTGCAACCAATAATCCTCTCACTTTGATTTTGATTTTTCTCCCGTGACAGTTTTTCCCGCAAAAGGTAACTGAAACACTAAAATCAAATGGGTACTTATTTTATCCAGTTTGACAACGCATAGTGGACCAAACTCAATTAGTCCTCTCAAATATAGAATACAACGACCCTTCACCTATGAACACTCGGTTTTCCCGTCGACACAACCTCCATTAAATTTTGACACTGGACTTGTCAGGCTTCTCCCAGTGTGATTACTAGAAAAAGGCGCACAGCCTTTTTTTGATTACCTGTGATTTCATTTCCATTTGCAAAAGGATTCAAAGAAAGATTTCTTGTTAGTTTTAGAACAATTGTTCCCCAAAAAAAAAAACTATGTTTTTTGCCTTCAATTCATACTCGCTGGTTCCGTACCATAGTGTAAATTAAATGAAAAGTGTCTCTAAAGGGCTTAAAGGAAAGAAAGCACGCAATGTTTATTGTGCTCGAACCTTAATGCAAAAACTGGAGCCCTTATAACCGCACCTCCAAACATGAGACTTCAATTTTAGAAACATATACCACGAGCAACAAGTTATGAAAAATAATGTCACCTATTCTGACTAGTGTCGGTGATTAAATTTTGTTTCCTGACTTAATTACATAATGCGGAAGCTGCTTAAGAAAAATTGACAAAAATAAACACAAGTGCACTAAACGGAAAATTTGGCCGTTTATCGGAAACTCCGCAAAGCAAACAAGTTTCCTCACTATTGACAACTACGCACCGAAGGACGAATAAAATCACAAGTCACTTTCAGGAATAAATAAACGATTCATTACAATTAAAAACATTTAACAATAACAAACATTTCATTCACTTTTTATCACCTTCAAGGCGTGCCGCCGCCGTTCCACATACCTCCACGAACTGTACGTTGAAAATGATAAATGCAAAATGTTCACAACATGCGATCAACACTCAACTACACTACCATTCGAAAACTTCAGACACACACGCGACTTCTAAGCACAACATCGAAAACGTTCGAAGAAAAAAAAAACCAAAAAAAAAATGGGCCAAAAGTCAAAACTCTTCTGCCGCTGAAGTACATTCACATCCCCCAATAGACATGATTTTGCATTCGTATTAGCTAACTGTTCGTTGAACTATATTTACGTTTGGGGCTGGTGTGAAAATTTGTTTATTTATTCAGCAGAATTGAACACAAAAAATTGTTTTGCTAATCTCGCTCTCCGCACAACAGCCCCAACAATAGCTGATGCAATTTCAAATTGAGAGAGTGCGGGCGAATTGACGAGATCGTAGGCAGGGTTATTATCAACACTTACGTGTTGTGCGTGACGTAATTGTGTGATATGTTCGATGACATATGGCGTATGTGTGATGATATAATAAAAAAAAAAAAAAACGGGAAAAGAAATGTTGTTGTTGATTTTCTTTTCTTTTTTTTGGAAAACTGCGCAGAAGGCGTTCGCTGTTGCTTACACAATTTGTTAGACTTGTAATCTAAATTACCATGGAAACATTAGTTATCGCTTCTGCTTAGCACGATCGTATTTCAGTAAATGGTCGGATGGGTGTTATCAGAATGGGAAAGAAAACTAATTGTTTGCTGAGTTATGTGAGATATAAGTTGTTTATTGCCTTGAGAAGGAAATATTTTTTTTTTTCGAGAGAGATCGGAATATTTATGCTTCATAAAAAAAGCACAAAATTACTTATAGACTCATATTTCAATAATAAAGTATAAATGCTTTGTTATTTAGGCGCATTATTAGAATGTTTAAGTTGGTCTGGATGGAAGATATATTTCTGAATTATGTTAATACTTAATTAACTCAACACTTTTGACATTTGGCATAACGGTAATTTGTATATATCAAGGTTGCAACAATGGACGTACGAATACGAGACTACATTTGTTACATTTTAAGCTTCATTTGATGTCCATATTATTTTTAAAGCAATTCATTGTAAGTATAGAAATAACGATATCTGTGTGTTAAAATGCATCAAATTATTGATGAAAACAGGTAATATGGGCCCCGGGGTGCACTGCTCTGCAACTGAAAGGGATTTGATCCGAAAACTTACGCAAGAAGAAAAGTCACAGCGGGAGGTGTCCGATTTGTGGGAAGATCGAAGACATTTGTTTTTAATGCGATACAGCCGCAAAAATCTCATATGCCAACAGTTCGTCCACGAAAAACATCTCCAAAAGATGACGTCCACATTAAACGCTCATCAAAGAAAGATCCGTCAGCTGCAGACATCAAGCGTGAACTGGACTTACATGTCTAGAACAGTGCGAAGAAGAATAAAATCTCTTCCGAAGAAGCCCCAGAGAGGTACCACATCTTACCAAAAAAAAACATAGGAAGAATAGAAAAAAAAGGACAAAAAATGCCGAAATATTCTTTGGTGAAAGCAAGTTTAATTTGGTGGGATCAAATGGTCAGCACACAGGCAAAAGCGTAAAACACGGAGGCGGAAATATTTTAGTTTGGGGATGCTTTTCTTGGTATGGTGTGGCAGTTTATGCATGATAACGACCCGAAGAATACGGCGGGCAAAGTAAAAAGGTGGTTGGATGAGCATAATGTCGATCCCATGATCTGGCCCTCACAACGTCCAGACCTTTATCCCCTGGAAAACTTGTGGGGAATCGTAAAAAAGTCCCTTGAAGCTGAAAAGCCAAACAATAAAGAACATTGTAGAGCAAAATTCAATCGGCTTGGTTCGCCATACCGACAAACACCTGCCGCAGATTGGTCGAATCCATGCCAAGAAGAGTGCGTGCTGTAATAAATTTGAAATCTTTTCAACTTTTTATGATTTACTTTTATTTTCCCATTATTAAAATATTAATGAAATGAAATAAAAATGACAAAAGTTACAAAATGCTTTTAGTTTTTCTGTGGAAGTTAAATTATTTTCAGTGGTCCTATTCTTTTGTCCTTAACTCTGTGTGGCCACTGTGTAATGTATAAGTACGTCGACTAAGACGCTGTAGATCCTTGATTGGATTCCTGTTCTGTGAATGCTCACTTCGACCTCAAACAACTAGAAGTGCAAAATTGGAGGCGGATTGTTTAATATCGTGCCAGTTAGAGAGGCTCCAGTGCACCCTGGACTGTAGTCCAGTATGAAGAAGAAGAACTTACACATCGAGTAAGCACTACTTTCGATATTTTGACAACTTTTGAAAAGCGCTTTAAAATTCCTATGTAGATCAGCTCTACTAGTGAAAAAATTGTCCACACCACAGTAGTAGGTAGAAGTAATAGTAGTAGTTTACGCAACAGAATACAAATGTTAATTTTGTACACTTGAGTGATAGCAAGCGCGGGTACAACAAATTGAAAAAAACACGACTGCATTTTGCTCTTTTAAAGAAAACGAACACATTAACCATTAGTTCTGATTACCAGCATCCACAAAATTTGTTGACCAATTTATCAAATCTCAGAATTCATTTATAGTAAAAGATTGCATCCAACCACTAATCTACCTAAGAATAATTATTGCTCAATTGAATGCTAAAACCAGTGGGATACTTTGCACTAACACAGATCAGGCATAAGTGATAAAACCTAGAAAGGGCAAACCAATTGGAGCTTTGTTGAGGGAGTGACTTTTGGGTCGCACAAGCAGTATGCATTCAGATGTTTCTGGTTTGCGTATGATAACAACAGTCAGATACAAATGTGGTGGAATCCAGAATACACTCTTTTCTCATGTGTGCAGAAAACCATTGAAGGTGCTCCTTAGTCTGTTTACACAAAGCAGGAGCCCTCTTATGTGGACAAATTTTTGGTCACCTTACTGCCCGCTAAGCAGAAATTTTTTAATAGTCTAATTCGAGGAATGTAGGTGATATGCAGGTCAGAAAATCTTGGTGTTTCGTCTTTTACCAGATCTTGCTGGTATTTTTGAGAAGTTCAAAAAATCAAGTTATTTATTAAATAATTGGAGTTGCTTGCAGTCGCTCCGATGATTGTGTGGCCCAATGATTAGCAAATGCGTCAGTTATTTCTTTTCCCCTGATTCTAATGTGGTCCAACATTAGAGAATCTACAGAGTTTGAGCACAGTTCCTACTTGCGTTGTTTTTCTTCAACGCTTTGTAGTTAGGTTTTTTTTTACATTTTCTGCTACACTTCACCTTGAAATTTGCTGCGTCCTCCATTTTATTAAGACACAAGTGATCTCTTAAATGGATGATTAGAGGAACCAGTTGACAAACTGGTGTTACTCAATATCAATATTTTAAAGACTAGATTTTAACAAAAGCAATAATTGAAAACAGTCTTTGCTGCTGGTCTAACAGAAAACAAATGTTTTTGTACCAACGCGATTGATTTTTACGGCCCCGGTTATACTGAGAAGCTGTAACGCATCAAATTGTGCCTAGTTCTTTATTTTTTCAATTGTCAATCACAATTAAAGTCCCCCCGGATATGTTTGTAGAAGAGAATTAAAAACGAACACAAGGCGTAATATGTAATATGTACAAGAGTGTCATAACTCAAATTCAAAGTACAAATTTCAGTACAAAAAAAACAAAAATCATTGACCTATAACACACACTAAAGCACAAAGCAGCAAATGACCTCTATCACCTCCCTTGCGCATAATTCTGTGAACAATTAACAATTAATGGCCCAATTCCAACACAAAAATCCACCTACTCCCCCACTTGCCCGAAATATCTTTTGCACAAATTTGAAAAAAAAAAAAAGTACAAAACTATATTTGTTCAAGGGCGACAGTTGGTCTATTGAATCCAGCACTTTCCCCCAACACCTAATTCACAGTCCTCTTTGTTTCCCCACACGATCATGTCATATTGTCTAAGTTGTTATACTATTTTTCTTTTCATCGCGTCCTAACACCAGCGATAAGAGGAGAAATATTAGTCAGCTTCGCTTCACAAATAACAACAAAGCAAATTGATAAATAATGCAATTCTAAATTTGGCAATGAACAACTGACTGCCTGACTAGCTTATTGTGTTTGTGGGTCGTTTTAACTTGAATTTGGCAAGCCCCTCGTTGTCACATCGCTGCTTTGTCGTTGAACTGGTAAACTGGGAAATATACAAACAAAATATTGCCATACACAAATGCAGCAGGTGTCTGAGCAGTGACGTTTATTGTCATTAATGCTTTCATATCTGCATGCACTTCGTTGATACGCACCCGCACACACGCGCACCAGCATACACTAGCACTTAATTCATTTTGACATTTCTCTTTGAAGTAACTTCGTTCTTTGTTTACTTTTTTCTACAGAAGTAGCAGCTAGTGGATGAAGGAAAAAATAAAAAACGTAAAACTGAAAGTATCCGTCCGCTCATGTTGGTTGGGGGAGTGCAAAGTCAGAATTCAATAGGTGCGAGGCAGATGGACGGAGTATCATCAATTTCATCTTATCTTCTCTTCGTAAGATTCAGGCAAGGCAGAGTTGCCAGAAATATTTAGAAACTAACGTTATGATTTCAAGGTTAAATATTTCTCCTTGACAATGCAGGGTTACCAATATTAAGTGAATTTTTTTTTATTTTTGGTTTAACTAAAAATAAATGATTCGTACTGTCTTTGGGACAAAAATTATATTTAAATAGTGGGAAGGACAAATAAGTCTCTGAGAAATAAAGTGGTACTCAAAAATACAAAGAATGCGTGAAAATAAAAGAAAAAAATTAAAATGTGACATTCAAAGGATCTTTTAAAATTTATTTTTAACAATTTTATTAAGTCAAAATTCAGTATTTGTTAAAATTCTAGTATATCTTTTGGGCAATACAAATTGACTGATTGTATTAGGTTTCTAATTGTCCCTTGTACCTTGTTGGTGGCGCTAGCATATGACCTGTCAAACTCAGCTTTCATTTGGCTGAAGTTTGTCATTTACTCACTAGAAGTGAGATGATTCAAACGAAGCCAAGTTTTGTGCATTACGCGATGACTATGGCTGTCATAATCGACTGAGCAATCAATCGGTACAAATTGTGAAGGAATTATAAGAGTTGAAGTGTTACTGGTATCGTAAGGCATGTGCATTATCGTAATGTACGATCAGTCTAAAATATTTGCCGCTGTAAGTGCAAGTGATATCCGAAGCCGCGAATTTAATAACATAAAGTTCAGATATCTAAGCAAAGAAATCTGAATCTTTACATCGACAAGTTGTAGTTTATGGAATTATAATTTGCAAAAGAAAACCAGAAAATTTAAAAACCATTCACTCTCGTACTTGATGATGTTTATTCTTTTTTATCTGTCTTTTAACCAAGTGTATGCTTGAAACTTTCAGATATTTAAAGTTTGATTAATTCAATCGAACTCATTGGTTAGTACTTTCTAATAATACTGGCGATTCTTATATTCCAGGGCTACAATTACTTTTTTCTTCGACATAAACAAGTGAGTTGACGTACATGCATGCACACCCACAAACAGTATTCTTGTCTATTGGTGAATTCAAGAGCATGAGGACGAGTTTTTGTAAAGCAACTTTTGTACATGGTTATAAACGTTCATGTGGAAGTCTTTGCATGATAAAACGATAGTACTGAGTGAAAAAAAACTAACAAGCAAGCTGGTTGGGTAGTGAATAGACGTGGCACGAGCGTGTCTCAATTAAGGTCTTTGTGTGTTCACCTTGGCTCTCCGTGTCTCAACCTTTGCAGTGGCTTCCAGACATATGTTAAGGCCATTGATGAGGCTGCTCACTTTGTGTTTATGGAGTCGATAGATGATAGGACTTTCGTGCTATACATAGACAGTCAAGCGACCATTCCATTTAAGTTATTTCAACACCGTTGACAAAATATCATATTGGTACACATTGCCGTCTATCTCTTAAGGAGATAGCGATTAGATGCAATTTTACGTTATGCTGCATTTTTGGGTATAAAGTTATTCTGGCCCACGAAAGAGCCCATGAATTATCAAAGGAGAATGGGAGAGGCATTCTTTCCCCCTTTTCGAGTAATTTAAAATCCGATCAAAGAGCTAACCACAAATGAAATAAAATATAGGTACGTGAAGCATTTCAAGGCAGTTATGACAAAAATTCAGTTTTTCACGGATCAAACACCTCATCAGACAGCCAAAGGTGGGTGGTCTTATTACAGACGTACTTGCGTTGTACTGTCTGATGGGAAACTACATAGCAAGAAGGTTAGACTTCCTGTACAATATTTTCTGTAGGGGTTGCCGAGATGAGTATCTTCGCTACTTAACCTTCTTAACCTGCCCATTTCCTGCAACTTTAAGGTAAACTATCAACCTAGACAACCTAGCTTGTGTTAGAGTAAAAAAGATCAAGGAAAAAGGATTAGGGAAACAAAGTAACTAAGGCAGTAGGAGTTAAAGGGATGGCTTTCTTTTATACAGACATCAAGTAGACCGGTAAAACGCCAATCATTGGTCGCCGTGACCGTGCCGTTGTGGGTAAGTGCGTCGACTCACACAGGCTCGACGGTCCAGACACAGGTCCAAGCTCGATGCCCCGGATAGAACATCTCGCATTTTTCAGGGCAGCACCTATTTCGAATTGCTCGAAGAGGGCACCAATTGTTTATGAAAAAGATTCCCAAATCAAAAAAAAAATGTAGATCCCTTTTACTTGTGAGCGAACAAGTAGCACGCACAACACGAGTAGTTGTTGTAGAAGCTATCCAATCAAGTGGACTAAGTGGGCTAAAGTAATTTTGACATCAACCTCACTTAAAGTGTTGATGGTCCCTTTATAGTGCGAAAAATTACACATGCATTTCACAAGGCCCGCGTATTGCAAACGCAAGTTTTCTTTGCAATAAGCATATATTCGTGCAGATAACATCATACATCAGTAGTTTTTGGTACGCCATTCCTTCATTAAAATTTTCAAAATCTTTTTAGAACAGAAAAAATTGGCGCAGGACATTTCACGGAACATGAAAGCAAGTCGCAAGCCTTCCTGTCTCAAATAAGAAAAGTTAAAAAAAAACCAACAAGTGTATACGCCATTACCTGAACAAGAACCAAAATATTCGTCGTTGAGAAACCTGTGCATCTCTGAGTCTAAGGTACCGAAATACGTCGTTCTTGCACCGTATATTCACACGTGATGAAAAGTAGAGTCTCTACTACAACCGTAAAAGATCTAGACGGGCAATGGAGTGAATGCAGAAGTATACCCAAAGCATCTTCAAACTTCGTCTTCACCAAGTAAAGTAATGGTGACAATTTGGTGGACATCGAAGGGGCCAATCAACTCTTTCTTCTTCAACCAGAAGGCACGACAACTGCAGTCACATATGATGAGAAAATCGAAATAATGATTACGGAATTGGGTCTTTGACTCTGAGGCATTAACTTTACACTTTAGGGCGAAGAAAATTTCCGTGAGATACTATGGAGATGTGAGGGACAGTTCCTCATTCAAAGAAAATTGCATTCAATTTTTTTATTTCACTACCAAAGAACATACGATGCCTGAAGGAGTTCAAATGTCTAGAAGGTGGTCGATGAAGTGCGTTTATATCATATTTTTCATACAAGAAAGCTTACAAAGCATAATTATATTTCAGTTTTCCATTGTTTCTGACAACTTGAACCAATTTTAGATATTGTCTGTTGGATGGCCATTTGCCCATCCAATTATCTGCTTGCCTGAAAGGTATCGAATCGTTCTGCACCAACACTACCAGGAAAAAAGCTAAAAGTGATAACGTTCAGGGAAATATATAAAAGGGGCAGTGAAAACGAATTAAAAAGGTATTCAATTTATCCCTCATCCCAATCCGTGGATTTTATGATTGAATCGGATATTTTCCCTACAAATTCGCTCAGTTTGGTAAGAGGAGAATGTAATCAGCAGAAGGTAGTGGCCATAAGAATTAGCGCCGTCAGTTCAAATCAATAGGCAAGAAGTGGAAGAAGTTTAATATATCTTTGCTTTTCTGTGATATACATATGTATATCATGCGTGTGCATTGAATCAGTTGTTTTGGGAGACTTAGCCTAAGTATTCATTCTACACGTCATATCTACAATGCTTGTGTAAATTTTGCAGCTGATGAAGAAATTATCCATATCATTGACTATGAGAAGTATTGTGTTACGAAGAATGTTCAACCTGTACACAAATTGATTGTCTCTACCTGTCCGTCCCATACTTTGCAATTTCCTATAAAATTACGCACATTTTCTTATCAGACACTGGGTGGGAGTGTAAAGATTGAACGACTATTCACCAATTAACCAAACAATGACACGAAACCATCTACAACCAACAATGCAAAGCAAAGATATAATTTAACCTTCGATATTCGTCATATCTGCATCTTGATAATGAACCTTTGTACATGAGGAAACCAGTTTTTGTAATTTCTCTTTTAGCACACCCTCCAAACAACAGCAGCAGCAGCAGCGACACGGTACTCCATGTCGTGTACTTGAAATTATTAATGGCAACACCGTCAATGTTCGTGTGTCACATTTGATTTTAAGTTAGTTTTATTTTTCTTTTGTACCTCCCCTTCTTCATCTTTGATTATTGACAAGGCGAAGTGAAATCGAAAAGAGAATGCATACAAGCAAAAATTATTTTGAAGGACAAAGAACAGCATATTGGCCCCTCTACTCAAATTTGAAAAAAAAATTACATTTCTTGGTCAACCAGCTGGCCTCTAAAATGGTTTTTGTTTTTATTTTTTCTTCTTTTGTTTCGTTCATTCGCACTCAACTTCAACGAACACTAATGATTTTTTTACGTTTTTCTTTTTTTTTTTTTTTTTTTTTTTGATATTTTTGCTCTCATGCCTTCGGAGATAAAAGGTTCTCGAATGAAACAACAAAAAAGTGAACAGGGAAAAAACGTTTTAATCGAATATTTTTTCTCGTACTTACTTGTGGTTAATGAAATTGGTTTGGAAGGGAGTTCATAGCTCGCTGACTACACCCTGTCCAGATGATTTGACGACAATGCCTGCAGCAAACCGAATCCTGTGTGGGTCTGCAGATTTGCTGGTTGGATAATGGTGATGATCGACTTGTCAGTGGACAAGCAACGACTTTTTTTTGCGTCCTTCTTCAACTTGATTTCGGATTTGTGTACGGATTTATTTCGGATTCTATTCAGCTTTCAGATTTGTGTCTCTATCATTGAAAGTCTGTCAGATGCGTCATAACGATTTGAAACTTATCTTCTGTGTTTTGCGTTACCCTTCAAAACTATACACCCGTGAGAATTTGTAAAAAGTAGCAACAGAACGCAACCGATACAGATTGTATTTGAGAATTAAACAAATTACAAAAACAATTTCAACCAAATTTCACGATCGACCCGTGGGATAAAATTTCAAACGAAACGAAAAGCGAAAAAACACCACCAACCAACAAACTCAGCTGTCAGTTGAATGAAGGCAGCACACAGAGAGCAGAAAAAAAACAGCGAAAAAATATGGGAGGATTATGAAATTAACAAAATTTTTCAACGGGCACTGTCTGTCTTCTTTCGACTGGGGTTCCGCGACACCTGTCTGTCTTTTTCGCACTGCTACTTGCGCACTCTGGCCTTTTGCCGTCTGCTCCCCCGAGAACTTCACAAACGAACGATTCCACACAACAACTCTATTCACTGTTGCTTTTCGCTTTAGCTCCTTTACTGCTTCTTCTTCGTCTTTTGCTATGCTTTTATGTTGTTGCTGCTATTCGTTCTTCTTCTACTGCTGCTGCTGATTTGACGTTGACGTTGTTGTTGTTTAAGTTCTGCAGTGTTTGTGTGTTGTTATTGTCAGATTCCCTATTGTTATTGTTGTGTTCTCAGCGTAGCACCACCCTTTGATCCGCCACCACCCCCTGACAAAAAAAACACATGCACAAGTTAAACACAGTCACTCACGACACAACGAACACACACACACACACGCACACACTAGCCAATCTATTGACAGTTTTTCTTTGTTTAGAAAAATTTTCGATTCACTTTGTTCACTTCGAATAAACGCACAATAAAAGTCCTCTGATCGATCTGTAGTTTGTATTATTGCAAAAAACCACGAAATCCACTCTTGCACAGTGTATTTATATCACACGTAATGGATTTGCCATGGAAAATTTCACAGAACTGCAATGTATGCATAGGGAACAAAGGGCTCTTCTAGAATGGCAGTCAGATTGTGTGTGTGGGTTGACGTCTGCTGCTAACTACTTCTCATTTCATACCAACAACACCACCTTCTTCAATCGATGACGTCGTTACGCAGTTTTATTCATTGAATCTTTTTTCCAAGTTATCAATGCAAATTTTGCTCCCCCCAACCTCGGTTCGTTAGCGACGAGTAATTGATTCCGAAAAAAAAAATCACAAATTCCTTATGGCAATGAGAAGGAACATTTTTCACTGTTCACAGTCCTGTGCTCCTGGTGCTCGCCTGTGTGTGAGTGGTGTGGGCAAGGAGGCAGGATACTAAAAGGAAAACTTCTAACGAATTTCGAAAAAGCCTTTCTTTCTCGAAAATACGCACTATTGGATAGTTTTTCGTTTCCGAAATTTTCCACTAACCGTTTCTGCGTCTGGAAGTGTGATTTGTATTTTCCTCAGTCACTTTTCATTCGATTTATTCAGTGTTTGGTGTCGTCTGCTTTTCTTTTTCCTTTGTCTTGTTGATCACTGCGAAGCCAAAACTCGACTTGCCCCCAATTTTGTAGTTGGTAGTTGTCGGAGCTATTTTATCGCGCAGTTTTCCTCCGTTTGCTTTGGTTTCAGATTCCTTTTCGTTGTGTTTTGTGTTGTTTTCACTCAGCTGGTGCGATGTTGTTTTGTTTGGTGTTCGTCTACTTGTGTGTGTTTATGTATTTTTTGGTGATTTTCTAACTCACATCCTCGTTTACTGGTTCGTTCGTTTTGTGGTTGAGTTTTATCACTGGATTTTGTTGTTATTAGGTTTTCGGAATTGTTTAGATATTTTTTATGGAACAGAAAATCAACACGAAAAAGAATGAACAAATTCCAGGGATGGTTGATATAACGGAGTATTTTCGAAAATGTATTAGGTATTGCCCGGGGGTGTTTTATGATGACTCTTAAAAACTAATAGTAAGCCAGATATTTTAAGTAGATGTGTGAAAGAAGTCTAAATAAAATATATTGGATTGGTTATACAGTCACTCTCAGTCATATTCGTACAGGAGCATCGATTTGCCACGAGAATTTGTCTTAGATAATTTTAAAATGCATTATTTTATCAAGGAAACAATGTTTTGTGCATCTAGATACAAAAGCATTACTTTCCGACAAAGCCGACTTGGTTTAGGAGATAAGTTTTTGTTTTACCAAGAAAACGACCCCAAACACACCGCTTTAGAAGCTCGTACCTGGTGTCTGTATTATTGCCCAAAAGTAATCCAAACACCATCACAATCACCGGACAGTAATCCCATTGAGAATCTGTGGGACTATTTGGATTCAAAAATATGGAAACATCAGATTACGGGGAAAAAAAGAATCAGAAAACCGGATACTCAAAGAATGGTATGTAATAGAGCCAAATTTCAGTCTAAAGTTATTGGAATCAATGCTGAGAAGACTAAGAGAACTCACTAAAAATAAAGAGTACGCTACAAGCTACTAAAACTACTTTTTATTATATCTTTTACTTAAGATTAAATGATTAAAGTGTACGAATACGAATGTGTGATTTTATTTTAATGTATCTTCGAAAATGAATTGTTTTTGTTGTTATTGCTTTGAAAAAATAAAGATTTTCGTTATTTTTTAAAAGACCAGTACTTATAAAATATAAATAAATTACCTTTACGTTAAAAATTATGTCTTTTACTATTTGAAGCAAATTTCAGGAATAGATTCGAGTTGTACGGATATGACTGTGACTGACTGTATATTGAAATATGTAGTTAAATGTTATTTGTGCAGCGTATAACGACACTTTTCGAACAGGTCTACCACGCACATCAAAATGAGTGAGTTTTCACTTGGCCACTTGCATTGTACGGAAGATTCCCTACTGAGTTTTTACAAAGGTCGAATGCACTAAATTGCTTAGTAAAATTTTATATTTGATAAATGAGAATGAAAGGAAAGCCACACCTATTTAACAGACAAATCGGAGAAAATTAAACGTTTTGTGTACATGGTGCTTCTTAGGAGAACTTAAACGTCCGGCTTTAGCACTTTACAATAGGCAAACATACTGCACAAACAAAAGAATTCATATTTGTATATCCAAAACTTTTCGAATCGTTTCATGATATTTCTATCCACTCGTCTTTGACATGCTTGTGATTTTCTTGTTTCTCTCACCCATTTCGACAACGCCACAAATCAGAAAATATCGAGTGATTCATCTTGAGTTTTGATATTCAATAGGCCTTTTTTTGACGGGTCGTGCATGACTCCTATTAACCTGCTTTGCCATTTTTGGTCAGTATCGCTTGGCAAGTCATCATAGAAATACTCACTTTAAAACAGCGACTCTACATTGTTCAGCTGTATTACGAAAATAAGCACTCTGTGAGAAATGTTTTTCGTGCGATTAGTGGAACGCACGTCGAGCATAACTGAAACCACTATTGCCAATACCATTCGAAAATTTGAGCTAACTAACATAAGTAAATGCTACTTGATCGTTAGGCCACATCCAGCAAGTAGTGAAAGGACTATAGCAACTGTAAATGAGAGTGTACGCGAAGACCAAAATGAGGGAAGTCAGAATGTTACCGTCAATGGTAGCCGTTATCGCGCTATGTTAACGGACAATTCAAGCACATGGTCTAAGTTAGCTCTAGTCTTAACAAGACGGCGCTACGAGCCATACAGTGCGTGAAACAATTGACTTCTTAAGAAATCGTTCTGGTGAGCACTATATGTTCCCGTTTTGCGCCGGTAATTAGCCGCCTAGATCGTGTGCTATCACAATTTGGTACAAGCCAGCTACGATCGAAAACCAGAATAAACCGTGTTGTCCCCGAGATACCACTTCCTTTTCTCGATAAATTCACTTAAAATTTGAATTCCAAATGAACCACCTCCTGACATTGTGGCCAACATTTAAATGATATGATTTCCAAAAAATAAATGCCATGCATTTTTTTAAAAAAAAAGAAAAAGAAAACAGCAAAGAAGTGTACCGACCTAGACGCAATGATTAGTACACGGCTTTGGTTGCCCATATGAAAATGTCGGAGAAAATTATCAAAACGGACATCTTCCTCATTTTTGAGTTCAAAATGTAAGCACTTGTGTACTCTTAACTAGAAACCAAAAAGTCTCTGCTCTTAGCACTCTACAGCAATTTGGGTTGCTTGAGGTGTTGATGTGGTTGAGTGATTAACTGTAAAAAAACCTATTTTTTAATGATAATTTATTTTAGAAAACGACATTTGAACAAATGGTTCTTATAAAACAAATTGTGCCAGGGCTTAATCGTACGTTTTCTGACAGTGTTGTTTGCGCTATCATTCTCTCCGTGTAAATGGAACCTACAGCTCATGGCCGACACTCCAAGCGGAGTAATTTTAAAAGTATTTCTAGCAACGATTATTTAAAGAAAAGTGGTGTCATAAAAAATAGAAGATAAACGTTTAAACACCCAAAGGACCGATTTAACCACTTCGCCGTGAGGGCCTAAACTTATAAAAGTTGACAAAAAAAAAATACCCATGGAAAAAGTCTTTCAGACAAACAGGCTTGTTGATATGACTTCTTGACCACAAATCACTTTCTGACGTTAATTCTAGCATCACAAATACAAATTGCCCTGAAATTGTAACATATTTTATTACAAGTTAACCGAAAAAAAACTTTGGTCATTTTTTTGGCTCACACAAATTTATAAAAATGTCTAACTTGCCAACTGAATTAATTTTTTCAATTATAAATTATTTACTGTCTTAGCTCTCTCCTTCATCTCCAATCAACGGTCTGCCAATTCGAAATCGTCGATTTTGGTTGCGTCGACGCGCGACAATGTTGACACTCCTTAAACTAATTTTTAACGGTCGCCATCGAAAGTCTCTTTATACAACATAAAAGCGCACTTTAATATCCCATCCTATTTCAAAAATCGATGTTTAAGGCTGACTCTAAGCTTTTCCAAATATTCGCTGAAGTGGCCGCTATAAAACCATCCGAGTAAATCTACCTGTGGCTGATATAAACGAAAGGATGCAGATCAGGTGTTCCTCGAACTTGAGAGCTATCTGCATAGATCTGCGAATTAGAAAAAAATCTTACTGGAACAGATTGCAAAATCCGTTCCTGACGTGGCCTGTTCACGTCATTTTTTTTTTATTTAAGCGTGGATCAGTTCTTAGATTAACCGAAGTAACTTGGAGCTTGTATATGCACGATGATTCTGTACACAATGAATAAATGACAGCCAATTTGACAAATGCCACTTTAGTCACTTGTCGAAATAGTTGATTTAAGGAAGTTCCTGTTTCATGAAGAAATTTGGAACTGCCCTCATTTGAGTTTAAGCTTTTCAGGAATTACACATGGGAACATTTAAAAAAAAAAATATTGAAAAAAACGGATGAAGTGATTTATGTATATATTCAGTGCACAAACTAAAAAAATTTCGACTCTATAGGCGGGAGTTATTACTTCCAAAACAGCAAATGAGATCAGATGCAAATGAGAAAAATCGGAACAGTATAATAAGTCCTCCTACATTTTCTACGGACATTTTCTAGGTCCGTAAAATAATGGTCAAAGAATTGGAATTATAAAATTCGATGATAGCACTTAAATAAGGGCTTACAGTCTCCGATAAACTTTCGTCGTTGAGATCTCTGTATCTGCTATCAAGCTGCATGTGGTGTAGATCACTTGATAGAACTTATGGATGCAAAATAATTATCAATTGTGTGTGCAAATTAGGTAAAGAAAAAAACAAAAATACCACAGGACAAGCTAATGATTGCTGCATCAGTCATTTCCCGGTCGGGTTATTTCGCATTTTGGAGACCAGAATTGGCCGCCGAGATTGTTCATGTAACACCATTGAACTTTTTTCTTTGGGGTTTTTTGAAGTCGATGGTTTATGCGAATAAGCCGACGACGACTCAAGCCTTAAAAGAGGAAGGCAGAGAGGACGCTGCATTAATGAAATACCGCAGCATTTAGGCAAAACGGTCATTGAAAATTTCATTAAAAGATCGTGTATGTGAAGCCGCGGCGGCCATCTGGCCGATGTACACATAACCTCATCCTGTCTACTTTACGATATAATAAAGAATTCACGATTTTTTTTAAATATCTGCGTTTTATTTAAAATTTAAATCTTGCGTTCTTGTTGGGACACCTTTATAAGAATTAACAATTCCACACACAAGAATGCAACGCGGTAGCGGTGTGGGTACGAGTCCAAGAAGGTAGCGGGAGCTGTGCTTTGGTTTTAACACAGTGATCGCATTGCATGGCAAGCATTAGGAGATCTCAGACGGTCTCAAAATTATTGGTGCAACTTAAGAATCAACGGAGGCATGTTAAGAAACTAAAAAAAAAATGACTTCCCTGCTTGAATGCATAAAATAAAAACTCGAATTGCTCAAACCTATATGAACAAATTAAATTTTATGAGAGCTGTTAAAAATGTCCCTTTTAAAAAATAATAAACTGGAAATTTTGTTTAATAAGGCTTCCGCTTTCGATTCTTGGCTCAAAAACGTAATCCATATATCAAATGAAAAAATTATTTGATGGATAACATATATGCCGTCGCTGAACGAGGAAATTGTCTTCTTTTATAAACTCTGTGAACTATAATCTTTATTTGGAGTCTCACGAGCTGAGAAAGATCCGATGGCCAACTCTGCTAACAATTTTATTTCCGTCCCGCGGAACAGACTTATAAGCACCGTAACTGGCATATAAGATTAGGTTTACAAACTTATAGCCAATGGATCAGATTCCAGAGCCTCCATTGTTTTGGGTTAAAGCAGTTGTTGTCTATTTAAGTAGTATCTGAATATTTTTTTCAAAAGCTTCAGATTTGCCTGACGCACTACTTTGTGGCGTTCACTAAATTGTAACAAAAACCTCTGTTTCAGTTTTTACACTATTTAATTTACTTTTTGTTACAATTTGATAAAAAGATCCCGAATTTTTAGATATTGTATTTCCATCAAAAATATATGTATCTTACTAGAATTTGTATTCAAATGCAGTAGTACAAAACTTAAAATTTGTACAATATACTCGTATACTGAGCAACTGCAATATTTAGTTTTGTTTCCCTCATAAGGCAAAATAACGTATTTTTAATGTATACATATTGACTATACATACATATGTCAGAAATCCATTTTTTCGCCAATAACACCCTTGTAGTCACAATATTATTTCCCCTGTGACAAGTTAAGTATGACACCGCAATTAAACACAAGTACAAACCGTGACTGTCATAAATAGTACCATTTGTTACCTCAGGTATTCTATTTAACAATAATACAATCCTCATTACATATTCCGCAAAAAATGTTGCTAAACTGAAACACCTCGTTTTTTCAAGCTAATTAAAAGTGGTCTCTTCTAGTTCGCTGTCCATGGAAAATATAATGAGCTCACAGCTCTATTAATCTCTTGTTCGAGCCTCATGATTCATTTTTGTTGCAGTCTATCAAACATTGTCTCATTGATCTAATGTTTAAGATGGCTAGGTAATGTAGAGCGAAGGACACCACAGCTCCGGCCCAAGGAGTTTTCGATTCCGAATCATTGCCACAACGCAGCAGAGGACGTCCTCGAACGAAATGGCGCATACCAATGGAGAAGGACCTCAACCAACTTCATGTGCGCAAGTGAAGGAAACTAGAGAAGGATCTTGCTGTCTGGAGACGCTTGTTGGTTGAGGACAAGGTATATATGTATGTACATATATGTATATACTCTACTCGCAGAAGCATCGGTACAAATTGTGTATTTAGAGCTGTGTAGCCTATTGCTTCCTTAAATGACTTAAATGATCCTCTTGATGATGAAAACGAAGTGAATTTTTGCAGGTCACAGAAAGAAATTGAAGGGGCGACTTCAGTATGTATGTATCTATGTATTTTAGGGTAGTATGTGATAGTTTCTTCAGTCACGAATGTCGAGAGATAGGATACCTTCAACGAAAAATAACGCACAAGTGATCTGAATTTGTTTTAATTGGAACGCAAAGGAATTGAGTTTAGTCTTCACCCTGAGACAGACGGAATTGGTAAAAGCCGGATTCTATCAAGAGCACCTGCACTTTGACAGACAGAAAACACTTGGTACTTGAGCGTCTTCTACTAGACAATGAGATTAAGTAGAGAATTCCCTTTTGGTTTACTGGCTATTCGAAGATACGTATATAATTGTTCAAAAAATTAACCTTCATTGCATGGAAAATACATTTTGTACATACAATCAAGCATTTCTCAAGGTAATCAATCTTAATCTCCAAGGTAACTCCGCGTCCGTCAAAGACTGCAAGAGGAGCAAAAGGTGGAAATGACCAGGTATATAAACTGCTGTGGCATCGGCTAACAATGTCCTCCCAAAGGTTAAGCGTGTGTTTTATCCAATTGACAGTACGACTTAAGCAGAACATCTAGCCTAACAATTGTTAACACTTGCCACACGAATGATGCAACGGCTGAGAGATTAACCTCGACGGTAAACGGATTTTGTGCAATTCCATATTTATATCACCAAGCATGGTCCATACCAAACCGTATAATATCCAACAAACGCGATCAGTCGAAATATTGATACATTTATGAATGGGCAGATTGAGAGGCAATTGAGTAATAAAGCCCTCTCCCGAACGACCAAAGTGACTTTGTACAACACCTTGATCATCCCAGTCCTGCTCTACGGTGCAGAGACCTGGACGATACTAAAAGCGGATGAGGAAGCCCTTGGTCTTTTCTAGAGAAAAGTTCTGCGTGCAATTTTTGGTCCTGCTTGCGTTGATGGCATTTGGAGGAGAAGATTCAACCACGAACTGTATGGGCTGTACGGCGTCAAGCGTTTACGGATACATTGCTTAAGGTGGCTAGGCCATGTAGAGCGGATGGACAACACTGCTCCGGCCCGAAGAGTTCTCGAGTCCGAACCACAGGGACAACGCAAGAGAGGACGTCCTAGACTGAGATGGCGCGCACAAGTGGAAAAGGACCTCAACCAACTTGGAGTGCGCAATTGGAAGCAGCTGGCAAGAGATCGTGCTAGCTGGAGGGGCATGTTGGTTGAGGCCCAGGTCCACCTTGGACTGTAGAGCCATCCGAAGAAGAAGAAGAAGAAGAAGAAGAAGAAGAAGAAGAAGAAGAAGAAGTATGAATGGGTGTACATGTACATACACATTCACGAAATAACTTACAATATGTTCCTATTAAAATTTATAGCTGTTTGAGGATTTAATGTTTCGTGTAATGTTTGTTCGGTATTGGAACAGACGAATACACCTTTGATGTGCTATAGTGAAAAAAATCAAATATTAACTACGAACAACTATAGAGACTCTTCATATTTTTCTCTTCATGAAATTGGTCCTTGTTGTCCTTGATTCTCTTGCATTTGATTGCAAAGAGTGTGACTTCTTTTTTTGTCGGAAATCTGTATATGGTTGTCCGTGATAAAACTGTGCTAAGCTCGGTTTCTGCATCGACTAACAATATCCCAACTGGTTGTGATATTGGATGAAATTCCCTCCCATTGACAGGTGTAAATCATGATACGATTTTCACCCGTCGACTACCAACCGCTGAATACAAAAACACACCTCAGCCGAATCGTCCAATCACATTAGCCATTGCGCCGAATCCACCACTTTATCGGCTCTCCGTTCTCATCTTCAGCAACAACACAAAACAATTGACACCTGTCCAACTGAGTTCGACTTCAGACAGTTGCCAGCATTGCCCACCACTGGCAGAGCACTACCACCTTCAACCCCACCACCAACACCAGCGCAGACTGAGTGAAATCAACCGTCAAAGGGAAAATCCCACTCAAACACCTTTCCAATTGAGAGCGAATTGAATCCGTCCAACGCGAAAAGAACACAAAAAAACACCGCATATCAGAGAGAGAGCATGTGTCATGCACCAACACCAGTGTAGCCTCGTCATCACCACAATCATTCCCGTCGTCTCAGCGGATTTCGTTGACTTCGCGACAGGGTAACCACCAACATACCACACAGTAGGCAGCAAGATAAAAAGCAAAATGGTCGATGGCTGTACGTGATCGTCCGTGTTTTCCTCCTGCGTGTCAAAAATAATTTTCTTTTTCCTTCGAAAAGAAAATTCATTTCAGAAAAACAGCAAATCGGTTGAGTATTAGTTGCATAAAGATCCATAATCGCAGTCGCAGGCGAAAATCAATAGTCGGTCGAGGTGTTTTAGCACGTGAATGAAAAATCCAGTTCTGTTGCGAGCGCTGGTCCGTGTGTTCTACGCGTTTACACGCTCGTTTCCAATCGATTTATCACAAAAAGAATGAAAAACGTGATATTCGCCTCCGTCCACTGCGCTATTTTGTTTGCTTTCGCGTGCATTCGCAGCCGATTGGCTCTGTGTTTATTGTTTTGCATAACAAAACTAACCAATAGTACAGTGGATTGTGATTTGAAAGAAGTGTATGACGTGCAAAACGTCAACGACGTAACTTGCCCTCCCCCCACTCGCACAACAGGCGCGGTGTCCTGGTGAATTGATGCAAATTTTGACGTTTCCTTTGTGTGTTGTGCTCCGTGCGGATCGACGAATTGAATTTGTTATGAGACGTGGGACATTCTGTTTGAGACGACAAAACTTGTGTCGATCTTGTTCGAAACCGGCTAGCTGTCAAGTGTAGAACGTCGGTTGATGCAAAGTGTCGAATGTTTTCCGAATTTTCTCACGTCACGTGCGGGGGATTGGGTGATGGGGAAAAATTGCAGAATTCTGAACGAATTGATTGAATTTTCGAAGTGCTTACAGATAGTCTTTCGATAGCGTTTTCGGCATTTTTTTTTTATTCGTGATTCGGCTCGGCCCTCTTCGGAAACTTCTCACAATCATTTCCACCACCAGCATAATCATCCTCCTCGACCCAACAACCGACCGACGTCCGTCACTTACCCTTTTCGAAAAGAAAAAACCTTGTTGGTGAAAAGTGTGTGTGTACCTTTACGAACACCAACTTACTTTTGAACTTTCCTCATTTTCTCCCTTTTTTTTCTATTTTCCTCCTTCTCCCATGCCCCCTAATTCGGTTGTTCCCTTTGTAATGTGCGTTACTACGCTCTCTATCTTCTCTTTCTAATCCTGCCTGCCTACCAGTCAGGCTATATTCACCACCCTCTTCTAGGTTTTTTTTCTCCCATCGTTCGTTTGTGCTTGTGTGGGGCGGAAATGTAAGTGAGAGAAGGGACGAAAATAGACGGGGGAAATCCCAGTGTGCTGCCCTTTGTGTTATCCCTCTTCCATTCATAATAACAAAATTGTCTTGCTGTCGATTTGCAGACGAGTTTTTTGTTGTTTTTTGGGGGCTCGCGTTTGTGTCTTCTTCCCCAAATTTTCACTAAAAATCAAATCTAATCAGCTTGTGCCATCTCGTTTGTGCAGATAAATTCAATTCAAAATGATGTCCTGTGTGTAAATATTGCAAAATTTGTATAGTTTTGTGTAAATATATTAAAAAAGTAAAGCAAATAGTTAAATAGAAAAGTGCATTGCACGAAACCTAAAAAAATTGATGTGAGTTGGCAACCCTCTTTGTTGTGTTGAAAACAACGGTATAGCGGAAGTCAGCTACTCGTTCTATTCGCGTGTGCGAATTTGCGTGTGTGTTTCCTTCTAAACAAAAAAAAAATCAAACAAAAAACGACTGGACGACGACGAAGTGGAGAAGAGTGATAAAAGGCAATTACAAAAATAATAACAACAACAACAACAACTTAACCTTAACACAACATTCGCTCTCATTCACTCTCGCACTCGCTCTCCCTCAGTCTCGCAATCATTCTGTCTCTGTCGTGTCATCTAAATTCTATACTTGTCATCATTACATAATAATTGTTAATCGAATCGAATATTACATATTTTGCGTGGTAAAGTGGAAAGTAAAGTTGTGGTAAAAATGGCGGACCTAACACGTCCGCCGTTTAGTGAGATTAAGCGGCCGGATGAGATTGTCAGGATGACAACGGCGGATAATCTAAAGTTTGCCGTCCTCATTGGATTGATTGAAGTCGGACAGGTTACCAATCGGGAAGTGGTGAATACTGTTTTACATTTGGTGAGTACAAACATCTCCTTTCAAGTTGCTAATTTGTTTTTTTTTTTTTCTCTTTTGTCACATTTTGGGGGAGCATTATCTGTAATGAGTCTTTGATGTACTCGCACACAAACCACGTAGTTTTTTGTGGAAATGTCATCAAAGGACTTGAGATGTGGGTTATCCCTTTTTTGTGTGTGTTTGTGCGAGCTTTGTGGGCGAACACGTCTTTCTGAGATTTTTGTGAATGTTCTGCAGGAATTTTCCATGGTTACCTTGGGGGCGGGTTTCCTCAAATAGACGACGTGTGTGTGTGTGTGTGTGTCAGAAACATGTGAAAATACCTTTTTAAGGGTGACGTAGCATCATGAATGAACATCTTAATTTACAACGACAAGGGTGGGCAAATGAAATGAAGCCCTGTTGGTTTGTTGTTTTTCTTCTGTGGAGAGGTTAATGAAGTTTTGAAAAATGTGCCTTATTCGTCATCATCAAAACATTTATTGTGATGTTTTTTGTCATCTTTCAAAAGTTCTGGTGATTACCATTCATTTTGGGTAACTGTGAGCCGGAAATCGAGAATTAGCTAGACCGCGAAAATAGATGGAGGGATATTAAAGTCTAAATAATCCCTGAGGTACCCTGTGCATAATCTGAAATGCGAATTTGTCGGTATGGGGACGTTTCATTTGATGGCCTCCGATGCGATTTGATTTATATTTGAATTTATAATTTTTAACCGCTGGTAATTTGTGTTTGCTGGTGAATGTTGAAAATTGCTAAATTCTCAGGGCGATATTTTTATATTTAAGCATTTGGAATGACAGTCGAACGATTTTCTTTCAAAAATGTCCTTATCAAAATGAACTAGGTCATTCAGAAGCGATTCCTACAAACACAATGTGTAGAGATTTCCTTTCGACCTCTTTGTAGGGCAAAAGATCCAGTAGGCGGACAGTTAATGTGTTTTCGAACTTTGACATTGAATAGTTTTTACGGTTTTCTAAGTTTTGGATTTTTAAGTAAAAATATTTATTTGGGATCTTCCGATATTATGAATCACCGATAATGGTAATTTTTTCAAATAAATCTCCAAAATTTATCATTGGCATCTCTATAAATTTTTGAAATTTTCGGACTATAACATGTGCTTAGCTCGGCACAGTTTCAAGAAGTTTTAGATAGACAACACATTTCAATACAAGTAGGTAGAGACTGAGTCACTGTAGAAATCACTGAACCCCTATACCCACTGACGACATTTCACAGAATAAAAGCGACAAAGTCACTTAGGCTGCTCCTTAGAAACCTAGCTCCTATGCAATACAAGCCATGAATACGCTTCTAAAGTATGCGGATCCAAATAAACTGAACGCATAAACGGTCTTCAGTTCATTTGCCGACTCAAGTGTTTTTCTTTAAGATTTTGAAATTAATTGTTTGCGTAATTATGTTTTGTCTTAACATTATGTTGAAATTGTGCTTTAAAAAATACTTTAAATTGTGTTACATGTATACGAACGTAATTTCAAACCGTTAATAAAAACTGAACAAAGTGTTCTGTTGATGTGAGCAGCTTTAAAATTTGAAAACGCATTGTTTCACTTTAACAAAGGAGCACTTTATATGTATATGTATCTTATAATGAAAAAAAAAACTCGATTTGCGCAAACGGTAGAGTGTATAAAATCCATGTGATATTATAGTATACATAGAACGACATAATTTATTGAACGAAACTCGAAACTGCTGCCTTTTGAAAAAAGAGTGAATTTCTAAATTAAAACGAAAAAACAAAGATTATCTTATTATCAGAACAAATCCACTTTCTTGCTAAAAAATCACACTTGGGTGGCACTAAAGCCCAAAAAACGCAAGGCCTAACTTCTTCAGCAATTACTCGTCTTATGAATTCTATTGTTCTGTCTGTGTGCGAACGACGAAGTTTTAGAAAGTTTTCATAATCACGAAAAATTACAGAAATGTTGAGTCTCGAAATTAAAGGAAAAAATTTTCGTAATGTTTATTGTATTGCAGTTTTTATTATAACGTTGGCAGTACTGTCACTGAAATATGCAACAAATATTACGTCAAATTATTCATCGTTGTTGTTGATACGCGTCCTTTTGCAATGGCTAAAAGTGTGTTTCTCATATCTTATAATGTGTGATTTTTTAGCTATTATCTTTTTGGCAACACTGGTTTAAACATCTGATGCACGTTCCGTGTTTGGTTTCACTGTCAAACATCTTCAGTTTGGTCTATAATTTAACCATGAATTGTCTTACAAACAAACAACGCTTGCAAATTATTGCATTTTTTTATCGAAATAGTTAAAATTTAAGGAAATTAACGCCACACTGGTTAACTCCACGTTTTCTTTTAAGCTGTCAGTTAATTTGAGGTTTATTAGACACTTAAAATGTTACAACTTGAGAAACGAAACATAGTTTAGCAAACACTGCGGTTATTCATAGTGAGGTTTGATGCGTGACTCGTATCAATCTGCTTTGTCACTTTTGTGCAGTATCGTTTATCGTTTGGAAAGTCATTATGGAAATACCTAGAACAAAATAGTGTCTCTTAATTATTTAATCAACGTTCTGTGAGAAATGTGGTCGCCTTGGCGTAGTGAGGAAATGCTTCGACTCACACGCTAGTCGGACGGATAGATCACCTTGCATTTTCTCACAACACCACCTCTTTCGAGTTGCTGAAAAGAGAACTAATTGGCTATAAAAGGCTTCTCAAATCTCGCCGTTTTATAATAATAGCAATTGAGTGACACTACAGCCCACAAGGGACCAGGACCGAGCTTCTACAACAACTACTCGTGTTGAGCGTGCTAATTGTTCTTTCAAAAAAAAAAATGCGAGTTGTCCCGTCCGGGAATTGAACTTAGACCTTTTTCTTAGCGGTCGACGCACTTACCACTACGCCACGGCGACCACAAATTCGCCGTTTGGAATCGGCAAAAAACTGTAGTTCTCCTCCATTCATGATAGAAGTGTAGCACGTACAACACGAGTAGTTGTTGTAGAAGCCCTGGTTCCTTGTGGTCTGCTTGGACACTCAATTATTTATGATTATTATTTTTAAATTTAAGTCCCAGTTTACATTACTGGCTGGTATTCGGATGTTTAGATTACATTCAGCACGTCGTGAAGAGACTGTAGTTTATCAGTTTAGCCATTTTAGTTAGTGCCATGAAGTGTTCTTTTAAACGATAGTAAACATTTTAAGTTCACTTTCAATTTTAGGTGCTTTATTTTACATTAGAAATCAAACCTCACGTTGAATCACAAACATGACTACGTACCAACATACTGTCGTAGTTTGTCACGTGTAATGCAGCAGTACCCAAAGGGGAATGAAAGGAATCCAGAGGAATGAATACAAATTTGGCTGATACAAATATTTCTGATATTTTTGTTCCCAAAATTATCATACACTGAACAACACGTCCGCATTGACCAAATTGAGGATCCGTGTGGCAAGAAAATCCGACCTTTGTATATATGTTTTGTTAAGCAACCCTTGACCAAACCGAATTACAATCCGTTTTATAAAAACCCGCAGCTCTTAAAATACGCAGAGTTTAAAGTCAAAAAACCAGTACATGTGTACAACATAGATTCAGTAAAATATATAAAACAACTATCGTTATCATAGACAAATCGAGTTTAAAGTACGTGCTCGAAATGCCAGCCATCTGGCTTATGCTTAAGCCATTTAAAGGTTTCCACACGTTCTGCAGGCACATCTGCTTACACGAGAATTCTAAAAATCACAACAAACTTTTGCGCTGCTGTTCCTTTTTGCATTTTGTATCGTGATTTACTTTAAACTCGCTGGAACTTTTTTCCCAAATATGGAATTAGGAGCAGAGGGGATTTTCAGAGTCTACCGAGAGGTAGCCGGAAATGCAAACTATCCTTTTGTTGGATTGAAATCGTAAAGTTTTCTATTGAAGATGTTAACTTTTATTTCGTCTTTAATCTTGAGAATTTATGTTTGTAGGGATGTAAATAAATGTCATCAGTTTAAGTTTTGTCGTGTGCATAGGTATGTATGTATGTCTTCTTGTTGAATGATTAAATGCTAGCCGGCACTGAAGTTAATGAAGTTGTGGACTGTGCAGTTTCGCCGAAGTATTCTCAAGATCTCACCGATTCTTAAGCATGGTATTTCATCAACCTTCATCAAATTTGTTTATTTATTTCGTTAAACTTTGTTATTACACGTTTGCGTACGAAGATTGGTTTAGACAATAAAATATGTAAAAATGATTGAAATCATCATTCATCGTCATTTTCAGGGACCCGCGGTTTCCACTTAAAAGGTTGCGCGGGCAATGCATGCACGAGAGACCTCCAAGTCGCTCGATCCCCTGCCATCGACTCTAACTCTTTAAGAGTTATCCCTAACAAGTCGAGTTTATGGACTTGGTCCAACCAGCTCGCCCCGGGTCAGCCAATCGGTCGAGTTCCTCATGGAATCTTATCTAAGAAACGCCTCGGACGTCATTATGAATTGGACATCCCCCCTATGTGTCCAAACGATCAAATTATATCATTTTCCGTCCCAAGAGGTACCTGCTCAATATTGAGTTCTTCCCACACTGTCGCGTTTCCCGCACTTTCCCGGCGAGTAACTCCTGAAAAAAACAGAGATATTTCACCTCGGCGGCCTGTACACACTTATGACCATAGGTGAAAATAGGTGAAAGCCGGAACAGACACTGAGTTAAAAACCGGTAAGTTAGCTTTGACGCCAAGCTGAGCCTTCCTTATTACTGATCTTCTTAGCTGCTTCAAAATTGATTCATCTTGGCCCATAGAACAAGAAAGTTGCTGCTCCCATCAAACGTAAGAAAGTCCCCGAGATAATTTAACAAGTGGAGATTGCTTTAGTGGGACCTTAGTAACGTATAGAGTGCTTTTTACAGGCGTTACTCATAGTTCCGGACTTACCCGCATTCAACTTTATTCCAGCTTTAGCATATACATATAGTCACAGACCTGTCGATTTCGCGTAGGATTTCTGTCTGGGAGGATGTGAGGACAACTAAGTCATCTGCGAAAAGTTGATTTTCACTTCCAAGGTGAAATATTCTTTGCTTCGGTTGAATTGAGAGATGATTTGTTGCATGGCGAGATGATAGGACACACCCTTGGTAAAACCCAAATGTTTACAGTGAAGGTATTTGGTATACACTGCACTGGAGCGCTCAGATTCAAAAACTGGTCCATTGTAAGGTATTTATTTACTGATTGGGGAAAACATCCAGAAATACCCGAAGTACCGAAAACGAAATTCTCACAAAATATGCATCACCCTTTTTCGTTGTATGATTTAGAGTACATACTGAAGTCGAATTCGGAATTTTTGCTAATTTTTGGCATTTCGGAACTTTTCGGGACCTGGGACTTGGGAATTTTGACGTAGTACATATCTAAATGTTGACTCTTCGAGATTTAAATTTCGGGATTTTGGCATTTTCGAAACATAAAAAATTCATTCGAGTTGGTGACAACACTCAAAGAGTATCAATTGTCAATGTCCCTTCTACTCGTCAGAAGGTAGAAGTAGCAAGCACAACACTAGTAGTTGTTGTAGAAGCTAGGCCCTGGTTCCTTGTGGGCTGTAGTGCCACTCAATTATTATTAGTATTATGCTCAAATCAAAACTTCATGAAATTATCTCCTAGGAAAGGCTAGCATAGTGTAGGCAATCAATTTAAAAGCAGGGTAAAATTTTCTTATTACCACTGTGTGCATATTTAAATCCGTTTCTTAACATCATATGATCTAAACGAAACTCTCCACTCATATAAAACACTCCTAGCAAACCCACTATAAATGCATGCGAATATGACAAGAGAAATGAGTTGTAAATACACGCATTGAAGCAAACAACAACGTCTCTCACTCGCCTTTCTGTTTTTATCATCTACAATAGCAACGTTTCTAAGCAACATAAAATCTGCTACCTCTGCCGACTCTTACGAACAGTAGTGATGTTTTCAGGAGATGTTATGTTTAATTGGCATAAGGGTTGACTGATGAATGCCCAAATGAAGGGCGAGTGAAATTGCATAAGACATCCTCTTCTTTGAAAATTAATTTGAGAATTAGACAGAGAGAGAGAGAGAGAAGGAAAGAACAAATTGTTTTCAGTAGACATCAGATACGAAACTTCAAATGCGATAAACAATTTAATCATTCTCCGCTGCTGATTCACAAACCGCTGCCAAATCAAGGTTACGTAACACTGCCCCCAAAAAAAGAAACTTGTTCACCGTTCACAAACAAATTCCAGGCTCAGCTGATTGCTTGACGTTAAAAATGCAGCATTCCGACAAAGATAATTTCATCTCAGCAATCTGCTTCGCCTGCACATGACAACAGTGGGGAATCAGAAATCAACTGTACTTTTGTTTAGTCATCATGGCAGCTGTACATGAACTCAAGCACCGACGACGTTAGCTGTCAAAATGTGCTCAAACTTTGTTCACATTCATTCGCAGAAATCAGAGTTTGCCTGCCAAATCAAGTGAGAACTACGCTGGTCGTCAATTGCGCGTTATCGCCATTATTTAATTGGTAACTTATCTTATCGGCCGGCAAACATTTCGGCTTTAATTTTATCCACTTCACTGTCCGATGGATACACAGCCACACATTTAAGTGAGAAAACTTCAACCGTCACCCCGTCGTAAAAGAGCGGGCGGCGATAAACGTCATTTGGCGAATTCAAAAGCGCCCCAACCTCCCCGAACGAATAAAACCTTCCCAAACCCAAAAAAAATCCTCCTCTGTCTATTATTCGGGAACACATGTGAATTTATATCCCCAGACAGTCATTAAAATGCCATATAATTTCCGTTCGAAGTTTTACTTGTTTTTCATTTCGTACCCGCCGAGATCACTGACACAGTTCATGGTGTAGGTAGGCAGGTACATCGATTGCGAAACCTGACGGCGGCGGCGGCGGCGAAAAAAAAACGTTAATCAGTCGAGGCACACGAACATCGCTCAGGTGCACACACTACGGCCGTGAGTGTGTGCGGCCGCGCTGGATGATAAATAATTGACTACGAGCCGTATATACCGCGGACTGCTATTTAGGACCGGCAAACGCATACAGGGGCAACTTCAATTTATTTAAGTGTGCGGTTCAGATAAGCGATAAATAAACAAGACAACAAGTCGAAGAGAGCAACTCGCGCACACACGTTAAGGCCAACAACAACTGCTGTCACTTCACTTCACAGGGTGTTGCTCTCCCTCTCTCTTGCGCCCACTCCCCCCGCGGGGGGCTGAGTTTTCAGGTGGACGTGTGAAGTCGAAGGAAAATCGAAAGGTTGACGAAACGTTTGCCGGCGTTTTAGTTCGCTGTCGTGTTTTGTTGTTGTTCTAGTTGATGTGCCACTCGCTCGTATATTTTTGTGCCGCCTTGCAGGTTTTTGTGACTTTGCGATGGATATGAGACGCTCGCCGCTCACATGTACATATAAATAAAAATTTTATTAATTTCGACGAAAGCTTCGTGACACGTGTTTTTATGAGGCGCACGACTTTTTGGGGAATGATGCTTGAGGGGGAGAAAATGAGGGGGGAGCAGAGTGCAAGATGTGACAAATTGAACCGTTTGTTAGTTTTATTATCACGCGCAGAAGGGTTGGTTAATTTTTTTATGTGATCAGAGGTCTTAAAATGCAAGGTTGTTGATGAGTGGTCCTGGTGTAAAGGGGGCGTTTTGAAATGTTGTTTATTGACTGCAATATTTTGGAGTGATCATAAAAACGCCCAGAAGGTGTGTTTTATGAAAATATTTGGATGCAATTTAAAATTTGTGCGTGAACCGTGTGATCTGACGTACTTGCACACTGCGTTACGGCGGATGTTTGCATACCATAATATTTCCTTGTCTTATCTCTGTTTTATAATTTACGTAGGAAGGTAGATATGTTCTTGAGACTAACTTCAAAGATTTGTTTAATTGAAGGTTAGCTGTACCGCTAAGAGTCTCCTGAGTCTCCTCGTTTATACGTTTCCGATTTATGTATTAATCTTAGATGTCCCTTAATGGAATGTTAATCAGATTCCCTAGATCCCCGAAAAAGTATTCAGCAAAAGTATACAAGGAAGTAGGTGTTGGACGGAGTTCATTTCCAAAACTACGGCACCTTCTACAACGACGCATCCTTGCGCACGTAGAATAGTAATATTCGGCTTAGTGATCGCTTCTCTACTGGACCGTACGGCTATCGGGCTATGATCCGAACTATTGGGTTATGATCCGAACATGGATACAGTCATTCCAGTATCCTGAGACAGTTAAACTTTCTTCAAAGAAATACAGATCTCTCAATTGAGAAATAATTCTCAACCAGCATACGGAACAGTTCGAACTCTGTACCCACATGGCTGAAATATTTATATATTATTACTTAAACGATGGGGTGGGGGCTGGTGTCTCTTCCACAGACATAAACCGTCGGCTCCTTATACTGTCCCGTCTTTCAGACACAGATTATGACGCTCAAGAAGGCACTGCCTGTGCAAATAGCCAGGCTGCAATAGATCTCCACAACTTCCATTCACCTCTCTCAAGTGAAGTCTTTCTCTTAATTATATGGCTAAGCCATTTCCAACTGGAATGATTGATGGAATATAGGCGTCATAGTTAAACATCTAAAAAAAAACACACGCATTCTTCAAACAACACAAATGATGGTCCGATAGACGCACTTATCTTATTTTTTTCTTTTTCTTATACTACAGTCCAGAGTGGACCTAGATCTCAATAAACAAGCCGTTCCTGTTGACACGATCTTAAACCAGCTGCCTTCGATTTCAAACCACAAGTTGGTTGAGGTCCTTTTTCCGTTGTGTGCGCCATCGAGTGTCCGGGCGTCATCTGTTGCCTCGTCCAACTGGGCCGGAGTCAAAGACTCTTCGGACCGGGGCACTGCTATCCATGCGCTTTACATAGTCTAGACATCTTTGGCGTTGAAACCGTAGACGCTCCCCTAGGATCATGTCGTTGTACAGTCCGTACAGTTTGTGGTTGAACCTTCGCCAAAAACCATCAATGCAAACAGGGCCAAAGATTGACCTTTTCTCTCACAAAAGGTCTGTTCTTGAGATTGTCCATGCCACTGCGCCATAGAGCAGGAAGGAAATGATGAAACTTAACTTCATCTATTGAGAGAGGGTTCTTCTACTCAATTGCCTCTTGAACCCAAAGAAACAGCGGTTGGAATTCCGCTTGTCTTATAATAAAAACAATTTGCCTACAGTTCAATTTTGGACTCCCTCCCTGCCTTATCATCTTATAAAAAGCGTGCTCAGGGAGAATAGTAGGTGTTATAACAGGCCGCTGCGCTATTGGAGTATTTGCCCTCAAGCTCGGCATCCCTCACAATGACTTCTGGAGGACGTGCTGAACGGTGAAACCTCATCTGCGACTGTCAAGCTCTTACAAAATAAAAAGAAACGTCTAGGGATATATAATAAAACAATTGTTATGTAATTAGCTTAGACTAGTGTTTAAGGTACTAAAGGAGACTTTCCGCTCAGCGCCACAATGGACCCAAAATCGGTCTACACCCAGCGTAACCTAACCTAGCAATTCCTTCTCTGTTTCATCTATGTACTGTTTTCTTCCTTTTGATATTATGCGTGTTGTGTCTTGTTATGTTTTACTTACTGCAATTTTCACAATTTATACACTCTTGCTGTCGATGTGAAATGAAAATGATTTCCACAAGACCCTTTGCGTATTCGTAACCATTTCACTGAACGACCAACGCACAGCTGCAATCCGTCCGCCATAAAGTCATAAAGCAGTAAGACGCCGACTTACCTTTCTGGATATTCGATCGTCACCCTCTATGTGAACTCACATTGCATTTTTAATTGCATGCACCGCCAGTTAGACTGGCTTCTGTCTTCCACTATGGAATGGCTTTCAGTCACTTTATAGAGTACAAAACTACTATCAACTGTTGTATCAATTCAAATTCAAATTCGTCCGTGTGGTTGTTAAATTTTTAAGACGGTTCAAAGAAATATGCGACAAACAAATAAAACTTGCCAAATTTGCCGAACATGTCAGTATCCAGATTCAAGCTACAGCTTAGAAAAATTAAAAGGCCCACAGGAAACAAAAATCAAGTCTTTACTCGAAGTTTGCTTCTAATCCATTCCAAACTATTGGAAATTTTTATTATGCATGCAAGGAATGGTCTTATATACACAAACCCAGAGGGATCTTCTTTTCCTTGTCTAGCAAGCGCCAAATCAACATGATTTTGGACCTATAAACTTTGATAAAAACCATATCTAGTTGAGTATGCAAAAAGAGACAAGGTTTTTCTCAGCAGTGGTCTATCCGGATATTTTTCTTCGGTGACAAATGGCAAAAAGTAGTAGCTGTATGAATGAAGGAGAGGAACCCTTTTGAAATACTCTGTACACGATAGTCACGAACAGTTTAGGCGAACTGACCATGGTCTCGACAAATCTCGTGTGTATCTTCCTATTGTAGAAGCTATATGAATGATGAAGAAAATGTTGAGTCTGTTACTTACCTCCTCTGCGACTGTTCTACGACAATGTTTGCGAATTCAGTGATATTTGCTGTACCTTAGCTTTTTATTTAGGGAATGCGTCCACACGGTAATACAACAGGCCCAAGTTCCTGTCGGTTGTCCTGTCGACGATCAGCCCCTTTAACCTAATCAAACTTAATCTGGGCAACTGTTTGAATCTGTTTTGGTATGTGGATAGATGGATGTAAAGGGTACCCAGGACATCATTATGATTAGAATAAATGAAAGTTAGAGAGACGGACAGTGTCTTGAAAACCAAATTCAAAAATGCCCAAAATGGATTTTTCTCCTAAAACGCATGTATCTTAAATCATAAATCACCCCTAGCCTCAGACTCACTTAACCGTTTTTGAGGCAACTGCAGCTAACTAGCTTTCATACTTACCCCGCTGTTTAATTATCAACTTACTCGTAAAGTGAAGTACTGACACCTCACTGTCTGTATCAAAAAACGCACTTTTACCAAAGCAACAAATCCAATGGCAGGGAGGGCGGCTACTACCAATGCAAAACTAGTTAGCACGGATAGGTTGTTGCCCATGAAATCTCCCGCAATTCCTTCCCCACCAGTTAACCGAAGATTATTGCCAGGAAGAACAGACATTTTAAAAATAAAAAAAAAATATTTTACGACAAAACTTAGTTGAACTTTATCTCCATATCGATTGGTGGTGCCATTAAAACATTTTTTACGATAATCTACAAAAATCCCTTCGAACATAACCCGAATTGTCTTCCTTCATCAGCATTATCGCAAAAGCTCAGCCATTACTCAGCCAATGACAGCCAATAAATGAAATCCATAGCTGTCATCCGGAGAGGCGAAGGCAAAACAAAAACAAAAAAAAAAAAAACTCATCGGGCATTAAGAGAATCATAAAATCGACTAATGCGCCATTGATCCCAGTGAAAAGAGCTTAAATCCACCCCCAACCCCTGGGACCGGTAAGAGTTGAATATAATTTCTATTGTGCGCAAATAAAATCGCTGGGTACTATTAATGCGACAATTGTCGGTGGCGTACGTACCTTGTATTGGTATTAAGAAGCAGAAGTATGCTGGCGTGCGAATAAAATCTGTGGCAATAATATCGAAACACTTTCGCAGCGGTAAACATTTTGCTGAGTGCGCGCCGAGCGATGAGTTGGGGTGTTGGTGAGGTTGCAGGTGCGGGTGCGGGTGCTGGTTCTTGCGCTAACACGTGGTGGCGCTGCCAGGTTTAAGGGTTGTTTTATGCGACCATTTTATGGCGCGGAAGCCATTTGACAGATGGAATAGGCTTTACGATTATGGGCCACATCAAGCAGCTGCTTTGTCAAGTTGGGATCAGTTTTTCCAATTATCTCAATAAAAAAGTGGGACGGCTGAAGGGCGCTCTTCAATGAAAGGGGAAATTATAAACTCTTGACGTTGGGCTGTGCCTTTGTAAGGACAATTTGTTTTTTAATGTTTTCGTATTGTGTTCGTTACGATTTTCTTTATGAGAGGTTTTTAACTAGTTTTAAGCCAGTGCTCTGGGCAGCGGGTTTCCCCGCCGGACTGCCTATCATTTTGAAATGAAGCGGCCATTGTTCACGAAAATTGTGTCATTCTTCAAAATGACAAAATGTTCCCCATTAAAAAAATGCCAATGACGTTCGTGGCAGTCGGCCCACAAGGTGCCACATTCTTTCTACATAATTAGTGCGAACAACTCCCTTGCCACTGTGTCGATACATTTCCATTCAGTCATAAATTTTCATCCCAAAGATAACAAAATGCATTTCGCACCCATCCGAACACCATGTGCTGCCGCATTCAGAGTCAATGGCATATACTCGTATGCTTATCGATAATTTGCCGATTCGGCAAAATAATAAAAACATCCACGGGACGTACACACGCCAACACACGCACACCCTTCGTCCGGTGATCATTACAAAAGTCACACACAGGCTGCACATGAGTCAGTTGTGGGAATTTATTTTATCACCAGCCGCATGCGGAATGGCATAGAACATCCTCACCGCATGCCCACACACAAAAGCCTAACAAAAGGGGGTGCTAAATAGCCATCCGCACCCCAACCCCGCCGGATAATTTTATCTTTGATATTTATTTTTATTACTTTTGATAAGTGTGTACGAGTATATGTGGCTCTCAAGGATGCCTTCCGGTTCGGTTTGTGCGAAGCAGTCGCCAGCACTGACACATAGGAAGACCTCGTTGGGGGGACAACCCTCGAGGGTTTGTTATTTATAGATGTACTAGAGCTCTGGAGAATTCGTACTTATCTTCACAGTTCTTGCGAAAAATGCACTGTTGTCAGCAGTTTTCGTTTCTGATTTGTTTTTTTTCCTCGTTTTATTTTCATTTTTTATTTATTTCGCTTGACAGCAAAATTGCAGTGAACGCGTGCAGGGATCAGAGTGAGACTTCCCACGTAGCCATGTGTTTCCATGCCGTTGTATTCGAAAGTAGAAATATGCGCAGAAATCATACGAGCATGCGATGGAGACGAAGTTTTGAAGGAGATCCTCTGATTTACCGCACAGCAGGCAAAATAATTGTCGTATCGATTTTACATCCCTTTTGCGGGGAATGACAGTTTGTTCGTTTGTCTGCGGTCTGGGGTGGATTACATTAGAATAATTTCACAAGTTGTGAAAGTCCAAGCTAAACAGAAGAACTCCAACGAGTGTGAATCGTTAAAATCAATGAAATCAACAATTCGGAAATTTGACGTCATATGACGTCAATAATGCACATTAATTGGAATTCACTTTTGCGAAGGCAGTTAAAATTCATTCTGAAGCGATGGCCATACATTATATCGGTCAAGGGGATGTAGCGCATTTAGTTATTCTAGTAAGTTTTGTTTTCAATGCTATTCTCAGTGTACGTTCGTAGCCAAATGGGACTTAGGTATTTACTTTGAAATGCATTCATTAAAAGTATTGATTTGGGTAATGACTGAAAGGATAAAGTCGCGAATGCAAACTGCTGCCGTTTCGTCGTTGTACTGAGTAACGCACTAAAAAAGGGTGAGAAAAAAATTGCCAATGCACGAGGAACATAGCGCTAAGCAGGTACTTCTTCAATTGGAAGGACTATGAGTACAATGTCTTCGTAAATCATATTACTTGTATGCTACTTTGCCACGGGGACAGTGACATTATCATATGTACCTCAGTGGAGCGATGTTCTAGTGCAAAGCGATCCATCCATAGTGAGAATCCGATTTAGGATCGCCTTTGAAAAGCGTGCTGCTTCTACCAAAGTACTCTACCAGTCCTGCTATATGAAGCCTGAAAGCTGCAGGAAGAATAAAACTGCAGAGCTGATTCATGGTGCCTTCAACTGAAAAATTCTACATCAAGGAAGGTGATTTGTGAAGGAGGGTGCGAAATATCTGCGTCTGTAGCGAAAGACAAGCTGTGCTTAAGACCTTGCTCAACCCTCTAACCACTTCCAAGATAGTAAATAAATGTATCTTAGTTTGGACCGCAGACTAAATTCGCTAATAATTGTCTGGGTCCCAGAACACTACAAAATCATGGGAAACCATAGACTTGCAAAACATGGATCAAAAGAGGAACCCATAGATCTCGAACCCACCTGAAGACTATCCGCTTCCTAGTTCAGGGCTTTCTGCGACAGTTGGGCCTTTCATCACTACAACTAGAGATAGCAGCTTCCAGAATGCAGGCTGACCAAGTATATGCCGGCAAACGTCAGTAAGAAATCAGCGGCATTTCTGTTATCTCTAGACAGAAAAGACCGCAGACGACTTAGCACCTAAGTGTGCTTAGGTTTAGTGATGATATGATGAGAAGACACTGCAGAGCACTCTATCAATGTCCCGCCTTTGCACGGATCAGGTGGCGACTGTTTGGTGCCGAGGTAGTTGGATATGAAAACTAAGGTCCTTTATCACAAAACTCTTTCCTCGAGAAAACAAAGAAATTACATTAACGGGAGGTTACCGCCAATAGTACAATGGTTCAATTTTTGAGTCTTAATATTTCAATGCAGTGTTTTTCAACCTCCAACAAAAAAATGTGAACGAAGGAGAAAATATAACTACGAACTCTATGGTCTGTATCAATCGGTGGATGTAGTTCGAAAGGCAAAAATTCATCGACTGTACTGGCTGGTTCACATGGAACACATGCACACCAATGCTTCAGTAAAGAGGGTCTTAGAATCTGAGCTGTCTCGTGCCAGAAGGAGATGAAGACCAAGTATCTGTCATAAAGACTAAGTCATCGCGGACGTAAGACAGCTTGGTCTTCATGACTAAACGGTGGAAGGCCTCTTAGACTAAGACCTTTCCTGGATTGCCGGTCTGATAAAAAAGACATTCCTTTAATTGCATTTTCAAAACCAAACTAGAACTTGGCCCTTTCTACATGGTATGATGGTTTGGTGGTGCGGAACGTATGTTCTCATTAGCCCAACATCCGAGGTGTGCCCTGAATGTGATTCCATCGGGAAGGCGACCACATTATAGACTCGGGACGATATGGTTCCAGATGATCTGACTGGATCACTTGATTCAAAATCACATCACAGCACTATTATTAGCGTATACCGAATCACTGAAGGAGCGGAAGTCCATCTGGTGGCGGAATAGTGGCTACCAGACCCAGGTTTTGAGGGAACCTAACTGGTAGTGACAGCTTGACCAGAGGCTTTATTCTGGGTGTACGGGAAGTAAGGGACCCTGGAACTTCGGTTTTAGTCTGACCGTGCGGTGAGCACCCTTGTGGGAGTATCGTGGTGGCTGTGGCTTAATATTGTATTAATAAGGCCTCGCTCCATACCAAGGTGGGGTGATTGTCCCTCAAGCTTAAACTCATTTTGGTACATGGGTAACTAAGGCGTCTAGTCTTGCGTTATCTACGACTCTAGAAAAAATGGACAACGTGATTTAAGCCGTAAGGCAGGTTATCAAGTAAAACCAAATCCTACATCTGTCGAAAATATCGCTGTGAGTGGGTGTGCCAAGGAGGATTTGACAGTTTGGGTAAGCATCATGGAAAATTGGTGTGCTTTGGGTGTGCGCCACATGCAGAGAGTGCAATTTGTTTTATTTAGAATTACAGAAGGGAAGAGTTTAACGAAGTACCCTGTATTTCGGAAAGTATCGATTCATTTTCCATATGCTATGTGTCAGTGACTATTAAAGACGTCAAGGATACCAAACCGTTGAAGCATTCATCAAAGACTACACGTTTCATCATGCATCGCATAACTCTTTCCAGTATAAACATTTTTAAAAATAAAAAAAAAAACGAAATACCGTCTCAGTTTTGATTGTGAGGCCTTTCGCTATCATAACATACTTCTTTTCCTCACAAACTAAAGTCAAGTTCTTCCTCTTTGGCGTGGCGCTATAGTCAAGGTGGAATTTTGCCTCGGCCAGCATGCCCCTCCAGTTGGCATGGTCGCTAGCCAGCTGTGTTCAGTAGCGCACACTAAGTTGCTTGAGGTGTGTGTCAAACGGTTACGCACACTGTGGTTAGATATACATATAAACAATTGAAGTGAAGCCATGCCTTCACAGTCTTTAATATTACCTAATGGGATAGTGGAAATATTGGTTAGGTGATATTTTCGGGGGCGGCCCATTTTTGGATAAGCGTCTATGACAATAAGAAAGATTAAACCAACAAGCAGTGTGTTCAAAAGGAATAACTATTTTGAATTTGTTTTGAAATCAAAAATAACAACATTAAGCTGTCATCGAAAGTTTTTCGTATAAATCGATGTTAAGTGGCCTTTGCAGCAAGGCTTCGTCGACATCGAGTGATGGTGTGAATAGAATGGCTCTGCATGCCCTTCAAGTTACTCAATGTGTGTTCTACAGCACACTAAGCGCTTCTCAAGCATGCGGTTTGACACTACTCGATGATCGCAGAGTCTACATCAAGTTCAAAGTTTATGCTAGCGAGACGATCATTTTAACGGGGTTTGAGGAACTCTTGTCGGACACACTGGTAGCACGTGATACATCTCTTGGATGAATAACGAAATTTCCTTTGTATAGTCATCGATGAGTGAAATTATTTAGACTGCTCCATCATCTTTAGCAACCCTTTGTTGTGCCGGGTTTTCGATCCGTTGAAGTTTTCAACATCTGAATGATGGCAAATGTTACCGCCAGAAGTGTGCCAGCTTAAGAATATGTTCGTCCTTTTTTAAGAACACTGATTTAGATTTTTTACCACCTGTATAGACTGTACAGTTTCATGCGAATTCAGAAATAAAGCGTAAAATGACTAGGTCATGTTGAGTGTATGGACACCATTGCTCTGGCCTGAAAAGTCTTTGAATCCGAGCCGCAACAGAGGACGGCTTAGGTTGAGATGGCGGGAGAAGGACTTTAACCAGCTTGGAGTACGTAACTGGAGGCAACTGATAAGAGATCGTACTAGCTGAAGAGGCATGTTGGTTGTGGCCAAGGTCCACCCAGAACTGCAGCGCCATGGAAAGAAAAAGAATGATTAGGGGTTTGATCCCCCAAATTGTTACTCCTTTTAATTCTTTTCCTTGTAAGCTCTTTACCTTCATCATCACCGGTGATGGTCACATGCCTGGAAAACCGGCATGGGTTAATCTGGGCTCGAGATAATTGCAACAGCTTGTGACAAGTCTGGTCTTTACCTCCATTTTATATATTGTTTTAATGGGGGATTGAGTGTTATCCTGTGTCACAGCCAGAATCTTGTCCTGGTTGTCACTTTGTGGTCATCATTTTGTGACCGTCATCTTGTTGAAGACATCTAGTGGCCGTCTTTGACTTAAAAACTCACCGTCTCAAAAACACCTTTAAAATGGTTCACAGGAAAACGTTTCAGTAAGAGAAGTCGGAAAGTCGCAAGTCCTTAATGAGCTTATGACCCACTTGCTTCTTAAATCCATTGTGGCTTGTGGTTTGTGGACTTGTGTCCAGTCACCTCTTGTTCTTGTCAACATTGTGTCGATTTAGACTTTTGTTTGGCTTAAAACTTGATACCGTTAGTTGAGACATTGCTTTTGCACGAAAATTAATACTTATATCAGAACGTATTCATCTTGGGTTGATGATGGTTAGACCGTTATCCCACACATATCCATAACAATGCCGCGGGAAAGCGAGATGAGAGCTTCGACTGGTACCACCTTAGCTGTTAAATGATTTCCAAACAACGAAATAATAATATATAAAGCACAATGAGACTCGTCGTCACGCGAAGCCAAGATTTTGGAATATTTTAAAACTCTGGCGCGTGGGCATAGAGTAACTTTTGGAGTCTGACACTTAATGAGTGCGATGTGAGAGTGGGTAGGCCTGATTTAAATGAGCTTCTTGTATGTATATTTGTGCACGGTGGGACTTAATTCCAATTTTTTGGTTTCCGGATTGTTGACATAATATCGGTCTTTCGGACCCAAAGTGACCAAATCGCACTTTAGAGGCGGTCAATTGATATCGTCAAGACACATCACTAACACTGGAGGCAAGTTTTTCGCATTTCCCAGCGTTATTCAAGCATAAAGCGGTACGAACTTACCGTCACGATGCCAAGTCAGTGTCAAAATAGTTTACTACTAAGAATATCACTAGATGGGCCATTCTGTACATAAAAATAGCCAATGAGCATTCTTTTTTTTGTAGATTGATTGAATAGAGTTGTAGCAAGAACAAATTACAGCGTTACTCACATCGATCTAGCTTCGCTGTTCTCCTTGCATTGTAAAACACGCCTTAAGCCTTTTTAGGGCGAACCTTTCCCCAACAAAATCGTTTGTCATTGACGGGAGCAGGTGCTAATCGATTGGTCCTAGCCCCGGACTATAGATAAGCCACAAATGTTTTCCCCAGATGTTGTCGCAACTCATCGACTTCTCATCCCCAGTTACCGCTAGCTATAAAAATGGGGAAGTGATGATGTGATTCGCAGTTGGACACTCGGTCCCTAAAATTCCAGATCATGATTCAAAGGCAGTGTTTCATGGGCAATCGCAATACTGCTTACGCCCAATCACACTTTTCGGTTTCCATGATTGCAGTCTCATCTCACATAAATTGACCATACAGGCCCACGTTAACAAAGCTAGCATAAAAACAAATATCAAATAAACAAAATAAAACAGAATTCATTAATTTCTGAGTGAGTGGAGTATAAAACCGTATTGCACTGCTAACGGTAATGGTGTCAATGGGCCATAATCGCCCTTCAAATGGGTTAATCATTTCCACAACATGGATTGCACTTTTATTATTTATTACTTCAGCCAGCAACACCGACAAATGAGAGATGTAAATGAGTTCTATCAAAATTGTTTCATTAAGTCGATTAGCTGTGTCAAATGCACGCGCGTATTGAAAGTTATGACAGTTGACATGTAATCGAGGGTGGTGTTGTGTTTTTTCCCTTTCTTGGTGCGTTTGAGGATGAGGGGATATTTTGAAAACACGCAATAACCGTCTGTGTGTGATGAGCTTGTACATTGGGGCTTTTTACGTAATTAATTGTCAAATTAGAATTATGAACCTTAATTTTCTTTCCGTGGGATTTAATTTATGGATTTTAGATTTGGTATTAGAAGGGGAATTTGTCACTCAGGGATTTGCGTGTACATGAATTGTGGAAAAAATATCTTTTAAAATACAGCATTTTGGCAACTGTCTCTATTCGAATTTGACTCGTTTGTCTCCTAAGCTTCATTACTCCTAGTAATAAGCGTTAAACACAAAGTGGATCAATACAGTACTGAGAAACCTTGCTTCTCATTAAATAAAACATAAAATGGCGGACATTTTGTCAGCTGTCAAGTGATTTATTTTTAGCTTGGTTTGGCGTTTCAACATAAATTGACTGTTGTTTGAAAATTTTATTCAAAACCAAATTGCCGTCGATCCCAATTCTCATGAGCGAAAACGTCAATTAACAAAACTACCGTATTTTGAGTGATGATACGAGTAATCCTCCAATGTATGTTGAGACACCGTTACAGCCACAGAAACTGACTGTTTGGTGTGTTTTATTCGTTGGTGAAATAATTGAACCGTACTTCTTTTAAATCAATCCTGGGCAGAATGGTACAAACATATTTTAAAAAATTATTTGAAAATGGGAAAAGATAAATTTTCTTTGCTGGCTGAAGAACTTGTAATTCCGAGGCATAGTTTTAAAAAAAATTATTTGCAGATTGAATATTGAACCATCCTTAAGCTGTTTAGCGTATACTCCAAATACGCCTACAGATGTTCAATTACGTTAATAATTTGTGCCTTTAGGGATGTATCCAGTGCCACATGTAACCGCATGCCTGCATATGGTTCTACCTGTTGTCATAAAGGGTGATTTTTTAAAAGCTATAGGAGAGATTTGCAATCACATAAAATTCAGAAAAATGCATGAAATCTTTACTTGAATCGATAGTACGGTCCATATAATTTAATGTTTGAAGACTATTTCATGCAAATGTTGACCTTGACTGCGCTTCAAATGGTCAATCCGCTAAGTACAATTTTGGCATATTCTTTCCAACATTTGAAGGAGTCCAATGATGCCACCAGCACATAAACCGCACCAAACTGTGACTTTTTCTGAATGCATTGGTAGCTCTTGCAATGCTTCTGGCTGATATTCACTCCAAAGCGTTGTTCGTTTGTAAGACAATTAATGTTAAATTAATTAGTTAAATTATAGACCAAACTGAAGATGTTCGACAGTGAAACAAAACACGAAACGTGCGTCCGCTGTTTAAACCAGTTTTGCCAAAAGGATAATAGCTAAAAAAACACCCTTTACAAAGCGATACTTAATTCTAACTTCTATAGTACTTTGCAAAAAAGTCGCACTAGAAGCCACATGGGACCAAAGAGTTTTTTCAGCAAGTGCACGTGTTGTGCGTGCTTTTTTTGGCCTCACGGGAAGAGGGAGCCTACAGTTTATGTTCGACTCCAAACGTCGAAATTTGAAAAGGTTTTTCATTAACAATTTTTCAAGTGGTGTTTGCAGTTCGTAAAAGTTTGGTGCCAAGGGCATGTGAGTCGGCGAACCTCTTCTTCTTTTGCTTCGGGGTGGACCCGGGGCTCAACCAACATGCCTCTCCAGCCAGCACGATCTTTCGCCAACTGTTGCGCTCTCCAAGTTGGTTGAGGTCCTTCTCCACTTGTGTGTGCCCCTTTAGCTTAGACCGTCCTCTGTTGCGTTGTCCCAATGGCTCAGATTCGAAGACTTTTCGGGCCGGAGCTGTGGTGTCCATACGCTCTACATGGCCTAGCCATCTTAAGCGTTGTATCCGAAGACGCTTGACTAGGCGCATGTCGCTGTACAGCGCATAGAGTTCTTCGTTAAATCTTCGCCTCCAGACGCCATCAACGCAAACAGGACTAAAAATCGCACGCAAAACTTTTCTCTCGAACAGATTAAGGTTTTTCTCATCCGCTTTTAGTAAAGTCGAGTCGACGCACTTGGCCTTCTTTAATTTTTCATTCTCTTTCAGCTACATAAAAGATTTATCTGATCTAAAGGAGATAAAGTCACTCTCGTCGGAGAATACATAGATTGGTTCAAAAAAGAATCATCAATAACTTCTTTTGTGAGTTTTGTAAATTTCAACCTCTTAAATTCCGATGCGCTCGCTTTTAAAAGCTTTCGCTAGTGAATCTTTTCGGTTTCAGGGTTTATAAAGCGACATTTATTCATTCGGCCACAAAAGAAAGAAAACAAAACACGCACACAAAGAGATACGTTTTTCATGAGAATTTCCAACCCTTATAAAATTTGGACTATGCCATTAATTGTAGAAAATAATATCATACAAATGGCCGCCAGAGTAAGATTCAGGGTATACAATTGTTTCGAGGTATGTAATTCCTAACTACTTTTTATACATTGCGGGCTGTGATTCGACGATATTTCGAGCAATGTTCGTTTTCAATGCGTCTGGTATTATTTGCATTAGCACAATGTTGTGCGTAGCCCTACAGAAAAAAATTCTAAAGTGACAAGTACTATAATCTTGGTGGCCAATTAACATCGCCAAAATATGATAATATGCGATCGGGAAACTTCTAACACAGTTGTGTTCTGTAGCTTTCTTATTTTCCAATTCAAAATCTTTAGTGGATAAACAAAAAATGTTTATCATTCGACCATGTCGCTGTGTTGACTGAACCCGTCCGCACACAGGCATCTTCGTATTAGAAAATACGGACCAATGACACCATTCGACTGCAGAACACAGCAAACAGTCACTTCTGGGCGCAACGTCACCTTTTCGATTGTTTTTGGTCTTTCTGAGCCCTCAATTTTGGTTCTGTGCATACCCGGTAAAAAATCTGCCTCTTAAGATTAGCGTGAGTACTCGTGAAGAGTCAGTAAGTTAAGATCAGTAGATTATATTGGTAAGCTAGCTAGGTAACTACTTTTGTTCAGCATGTAAGAAAAATAAATTAAATTTATAAAAATGCATTAAAATCAAAAAAATTAAATCATTGAAGAAAATAATCGAAAAATCAGTATTTATGATCTCTTTTTTAGATTGTCAAGCTAACTATTATCATAAATCGCAAACATTCTAATCATACTGTGACACTAGAAATGACAGCTGAGTTTGGTAGGCTTCAAATGCCAGCACTACCAACTTGAAACCACGAAATGAATGACCCGGTACCATATGCTAGCTTTTCGTTGTATGTCTGATTAATTTTTGAGCTTAGGATTCTTCGTTATTTTCTGCAAAATGGATCATTTATCGGAAGAATAAATATACTAATAATTGTATTGCAGCTAATCGTTTTATGATGGACTCTAAAGTTCGATATATCGACCAAACCGATTGGGTTTTCCAGCTTAGCTTTTCTTATTGACAACATTCCTCACTTTTAAGGATTTCTGAGAAGACTGCCTTCTTATTTTTACTTCCGAGCCTCAAGTTAAATAAAATTCCAATTTGTCTGGAAGTCAGAAAAGGGAATGAAAAGAAGCACGTTGAAATGTAATCTATTCGATTTTTGGTTGGTACTCACTAGGTATTTGGAACTTTTTGTGAATTGCAAGTGTATAATGCTTTGCTGCACAGAAATATATTTTTTAAATTCATTTTTAAGATAGGTAAGGGTCCTTCTAAAGTAAGAAAAGAGACGCTAAATTTCCTAATTCATTCACGGAATACATTTTCGTGCTAGTGTAAATGTTGGTGTAGTGTAGTGCATCAAAATGCAAATTAGTAAAAGTGCATTCCCACGACTTGACACTTATGGTCTCATCAAAGAAAAAATGCTTTCGACATGACATCAGAAACCTCAGTCAAACAGTAAGCGATTCCAGCAACGAATGAAGGACGAAAACGTCAAGATGGCATTGAACCAAGTGTATGCACTTCCTCTGCACTTTGACATGTAGCATTACTGCTCCTGCACACCACACAATTCACTTGTCACTTGACCTTAACCCAAGGTGCACACACAGTGACATTTCCACAGCCATTGACAACTGAAGATGGCACATAGTTAGTTGACGTGACATGCACAGGCGCATGTAAACCCTTTAGCGTTCCCTTACGTGAGAAACTTGCCATCGTCGCCGTCAAGGGGTTGCTTCCCACTGTGGTGGCGTAACAATTAGATAAAAAGTGTTGGAATTACAAAATAAAACCGTTGCGACGAAGAAAACCTGAGCCACTTGTCAGCCGGGTAACAACCGAGTCGCACAAAAGCGCCCAGACACCGAGCAGGCCAGGGAAATCGAAAGACACACAATAGAATGTGCGTTTCTTGGCCTCATGCTTGAGTGATTTTCCCCCCGTCCCCTTACCGACATTGTATGTGCAGTCTTGTGAGTTCTTCAAAAGATATAGGGGGAAGAGCGACATCATTGGCCGCAACAGTGGCGGCGCACAGTCAGTGATGCTTCAGAAGTGCAATTCCGGAATCACAACTTCATCCCCCGTGGCATGTGATGCGCATCCCGCCTGTCTGCTGCAGGGGGGGAACAGTTTCATTTTTTTCCCGTTCAGTGAATACATATGTATGTATGTATCCGCGGTTTTTTCAAGGTAAATAAACAGAGGAAATGAAGGTGGAAGCAGAGACCAAGAAGAAGGGCCCGCCGTTCCACCTTGAACCGGTTACGCATGACGAGCCTCGCGGCGGACGAAGAAACAAAAACATACCACACCGCAAACAGTGTCGCTGCCAGCAGAAATTGGTAGAAAACAAGACACCAAGCGCAGCCTTGATCCCTGGCGGAGTTCCTCTGGGTGAAGTGTGCACAAAAAAAGCGGAATTCCTAAGGGCTTCCATCTCGCCGGTGAAGTCCTGACGGGAAAAAAAAACAAGATTCCGGTTTTAGACGCGTTACGCGGAATCCGTTTCGGTTTTCACTTTTTTTTTCGTTTTCGTTTTCGTTTTCTGTCCCGCCTCCCCACTCTGCCGGCGTCAGATTCTGTTGTTTTTCTGTGCGGCACTACAACTTTTATTTCTGGCGCATACCATCGTTGAAAGTGAATCTTTTTTTCCCATTTTATTTTATTGCTCTTTTTTTCTGTTGGTGCTGCCGAGTGTTTGTTGTTGTATGGACGGGAAGTGTGGCCTTTGTTGGGAACAATAGGATAAACCGGGCGGGGTGTAAACTGGTTCTTATTGTTGCAGTGTGGCGCAGTCGAAATGATAGTGAACCCTCGCCAGCGGATTGCATTTACCTGAGACCGACTCGACAAACAAATGAGGGTTGAGTTTTTAATTGAGGTTGCAAGGTTGTTCCACACGGCAATGGTCTAGGCGCTTATGTTTCCTCTTTCACACAGAACAGTCGGGCACTTTGCGAGTGAGCCAAAGAGGATCAACTGGGATGAATGGCAATAAACTGACGTAAGTCTATTTGCAACCGGTTCGAGTCTTCATTATGTGGACAATTTCCGGAATGTGTTCGAGGACTGTTTGCAATCGACTTAATGATTGATTGAGCTGGATTTAAGTGCTCAGTGAGTCTTTAGAATGCATTTGAATTTATCTTTGTTGGCAAGCAAGGAACTCTGGTGCTTGACGAAACCAGGGATTGGCCAAACTTTGGCATAGGGTAATCTCTTTGATGACTTATTTAATGCAAGCATGGATTTGAAATGCAATTCCTCTTAATCATGGAACATCTCTGGAACGAGGGCAGTCGGAGAAGAAAATCAGGAGATGCGAGGGTAAATGCAATTCATTGTCACAGCTTATGTAAAGGCTGGTTATGAAGTTCTTGAGAACAGAACTTTCTGGTAGCTACGGTTGAGGTTTCATGTGTCGGCTGGCATTAAGGCCAAGTCTCCGATACATGAAAGTGTCGGTTTCAGTTGCTTAGTTTTTAAAGCAATAAAGATTTCTTTGTGCAGTCAAGATCCGTCTGAGGCATGTTTGTCTAGCCTCCAATAGGTTTAAAGCCATCCTTTATCATTTATCATATTCTCAGTGACCAGGGGCAGGACTCTTACCTTTCAGAAGCTATTCCCAAGCGCAACGAGTCGAGTTTATGGATTCGATCCATCTACTTCGTCCTGGATCTCCCAAGCAGTCGCTATCCTGATAGATTCCCATCAAAAGTTTAAACCCTCACCAATGTGTAGTCATTTTAGTCGAATATTTGCTGTTGCCTGTGCCAGTCGCTCACCTGTCGCATACCCTAATGCCATGCCATTATCCTTAACACCTCTGGTAGATGTAAAGTCTTTACAGCGATCGGGGTATTAGCGACCAGGGTCATCTACGGAGACTTAAAGGTCCTTGATATACAAACATGCCCTACCCATACCTTTTTTTTTCTTTTCTTTTTTGGCCTGTAGGATCATTCACTTCTTTATTTTCGATTCCTCTGTAGTCCCTCGTCTAGTTCCCTAGGTTATCATTATGATCCAGAACCCAGCAGTGTGTGGCTAGTCTTCAAAACTTGACCAGCTTGATATCCAGCTTCACACACGTGGTGACTTAAGTTTCTGCATGATTTTCACAGTTTACGATTACGATAGTTTTGTTTTTCAGAGCTTTCACCTCTACCGCCTTAGCTACTATAGAGCGGCATTGATTTTTGCAAAGGTCGCAAAAGATCCCTACCCCTACGTCTAAGGCATTTTTTAGTCATCAATGCATATGTGGTTAATGAGGGCAAAACGAAGTACATGCTGTCATCAAAGAAGGATGCACAACATCGACGTCTAGCACAGAGCGTCACACTAGGCAGCAGAAACTTCGAGGTAGTCAAGGACTTCGTCTACCTTGGCTCCGCAGTAAACAGGGACAATAACACCAGTACCGAAATCAAACGCAGAATCACTCTTGCCAATCGCTGTTTCTTTGGGCTCAAGAGGCTATTGAGTAATAAAGTCCTCTCTCGAAGGCTTGCTTTATACAACACCTTGATCATTCTAGTCCTACTCTATGGCACGGAAACCTGGACGCTACTAAAAGCGGATGAGGAAGCACAACGCTTAAAGGGGGTAGGCCATGTAGAGCGTATGGACACCACTGCTCCGGCCCGAAAAGTCTTCGAATCAGAGCCATTGGGACAGCGCAGCAGAGGACGGCCTAGGCTAAGGTGGCGCACACAAGTGCAGAAGGACGTCAATAAACTAGGAATGCGCAACTGGCGGCAGCTGGCGAAAGATCGTGCCGGCTGGAGAGGCTTATTGGTTGAGGCCCAGGTTCACCCCTGACTGAACCGCCAAAAGAAGAATAAGAAGAAGAATGCATATGTTTATCTTCTTCTTGTTGTCGCCTTGAAAGGACAACTCATGCTACGTTGAACCTTTTGGTATGCTGGTTCTTATTGAGACTAATAAAGGATCAGTCTAAAAAGGCTGAGTTACTGCCACGTTGCATATTCCGATTACTTTTAATTGAGGAAGTCAAACAGAAGCTTGTTGAGATTTTGCTTGACCATTGCATTGATGTTAGCGAAAGGCAGAGAGGTCGTGCACTCTTGGCCAGTTCGTTGGTGACAGCTTAGGGTTTCTCTGCCTATATAGTCTTGAAAGTTCTACAAATTGCGCGAAAATTAGACCAATGATTTTCTCGTGGGGCTTGGAAGCACACTTTAGTTCACTAATTAGGTCGAAACTTTTTCCCAATGAAAATGGGGACTCGCCTTAGAGGAGAAACATAATTTTTCTTCTTGTTCAACCGGTTTAATAACGACGTATAACAATATCTAGTGACCTTCTTTGCGTAGCCGGGATTGGCATGGGTTTCAAAACGATTTTCTCCAGACGGTATGCTCTATTGTCAGCCGCCTCACTGTCTTGTAGGCGTTTGTCCATTTTCTAAATGGTCTGTTAGTATAAATCTATACAAACCCCAAATACCTCTAGTCATAATTAAGATTTACTAATCAAACCGCCTTCAACTCTTTTAGTGCAGAGTCGCATTTGGATAACCTCTGTTTTCAAGGTTCCCTTACCTGGCGAGTGTGATGGTGCATCCATGTTTTGCCTATAGTTAGCAATTCTTTGTAGTTAGCAATTCCAAGAATTAATGAATTTGGTCTATATTGACCAATAGATCATTCCTTTTGAATCCTAATTAAGGTTTGTTGCTTATCAGATTTTGAGCAGTGCAGAGTTGACTTACTCTAAAATCCCCTTAGTGGCCTTGGGCCTACTTTTGACTTATTAAAAAAAAAGAAATCACGTTGCATCGCACACTCGATTTTTGTAAAGGAAATTATTTTAAAGTTATTGCTTTGCATAGCGTTAGGCAAATTTACAGGGTGAACCAGATTCCACTTTAAAAAAAAACTTCTTTTAAAAAACGCAATAAAATTTACTTACTTATTTATCAGGCCGGCGACCCATTAAGGGTCAGAGCCTGAGCAATTGCTGCCTTCCATCGCTGACGGTCCTGGGCACGCTGCTTCCAGTCATCAAGGCCAAGCTGTGTTACATCGGCGATGTCTTGGTCTCTATACCGGAGATTCGGTCGTCCTCTTCTTCTCGAACCAGGAGGCTCCGATGCGAAGACCCTCTTCGCTGGAGCGTTGCTGTCCATGCGTTCGATGTGGCCAAGCCAGTGTAGTCAGCGGATTATATAAAATTTACAAAATTCAATTCTTTCCAAGTATACTACTTCCCAAGTTCTACTGGTGAGAATTAAAATTCCCATTATTTATGAAATACAATGTCGTTCAAATGGTTGCCTTGGCTGGCTTCGCAGCAGTCTGTTCGTTCGCCCCCAATCCCAAAAACCCTGTTGATCGTTTCGAGCGAAATCTCACTGATTGCTTGAACGATACTGGCCGTAAGTACTGGAATCGTTTCCAGATTTTTGGAAACGAATCGGTCTTGCAAATCAAATCGCTCTAAGAGGTAGCAAATTGGTCAATTGACTTTCCTAAAACACAGAATCACTTCAAAAAATAAGTTTTCAATATTTCCCAACGTTTTTCAATTGTAAAGCGACTCATTTCGTATGATACTTGACGATCTGTCAAGATTTCGAGTGGGAAACAGCTGTCCAAACAGAGTATGATTGAAAACAAAAACAACTAAAGCATTATATCGTTTTTTGTTTTTTTCTGCATCTTCCTCTCTTGTTCTTGACTACTCGGTGAGTATTGTTTCAGGAGCGATTGTGAGTGGCCGTGAATAAAAACCTCAAGTTTTTAAACTGGGACTTCAACCAGAGGTATCAAAACGTTATAAAAGAGTAGTTTTTGAAACATTCAACTTTTGCTTGCTTGTTAAAATGACAGTTGAAAAATAAATCAATACTTTGTCATAATATAACCTGACTCTCGCGTTAATTCATAGGTTAATAGTATCCTCGGCCATTTTGTTAACTATTTCAAGGGGACTTGTTTCCGGACGAGTATAAGTTGGGGGATAAAATTTTCGATTTCGTGTTAAGATAAAAATATAGAAACGTGACAGGTTATGACACAAGTAGTAGTCTCTGGGGTTATGTCTTATTGCACTAAATTATGTCCTGGACAGAAATTGAGGGACAGAAAGGCGAAAGGTATGTTATTGCCCGTTTTTTTCTTTTTGATGCCCTGTAGTAGAAAACAGAAATTTTAAACAAGAATTATAACAGAGTTTTGTTCAGGGTTATTGACGTAAATACTCCTATATGCATCGACACCTTTTGACACTTCTGTTGAAGAAGCTCCTTTATTCGTGTACTTTTGTCCTTTAGTAAATTTTATTTGACTTTAAATCTGCATGAACAAAATGTTGTCACTTCTTAACAGAAAAAAAAAAAAACAAAATGAAAAAAAGTTGTGACGTAAAATGTACACGATGTCTTCTAACTCTCATTCAATCACTTCCGTGCAGGAAAACGCCAATCAAACACAATTGAATGTTTCTTTTCAAGAAAGTTTCTAAAAAGAATCGGAAACCTTATCCACCCCACCCAATCGAAAGTGTGGGGGGGCATAACACACACTCAAAACTTTTTTTTTTGAAAATTAACAAATTTACAAAAGACTCCTCGTAATGAGCGCACATTGATGATGCGTCATTTGCGCCCACCATTACCGTCTAATCACATTAAGCATAAATCCAATAAAAAGTTAGCATGTCGCTGATACCCGTATTGTCAGCTTTTTGTTGGTATTCTCTGTCAACAGTTGTTCAGTGCGACTGGCGCCCGACGTGGAGTCCAATCACGTGTAGACTTTTTCCCTGGGGATTCGTTCGATCAGCATTTCCATCGCGACAAGGCCAGCGTGGAGCAGTGCACCTGAGGTGATGTTACCCGAAGCACTACAAATTTCCATGAATCATTGAGAAACCTGAAAATAATCGATAAGGCAATAGAAGTTGAAAGCACTGCCCCCCTCTTCCAGTGTTCGTTAACAAGCTTTGTAATTTTCCTTTCACCCTGTGATTTAAGCTACACAGAAATGCATTACTGGCATTCTTCGCTTGTCATGCAGCTCCCCTCCCCGGGCCTAATTACGACACATTCCACTCGAAACTGAATCAGATGTGAATTCTAGCAGATAAGTGTTACCAAAAAAAAAAAACCCCATCGCACTCTGACGGCCTACATTCGTGGCTATGGTAGATACCCCCGACCTATGTGCAGATGGCTGTGCCGCTCAGATACCACCGAACGTGGGTTTAAACAAATAAGCGTCTTACACGTACACCGAGCCGCAATTATAGGCGCACACACATCGACAACGACCCGACTGTTGAGTGCAAAGTCGAGTTGAGTTGAAGCACGGTGTTTCGGTTTGCGGTGTGAGTGCGCACATACATATGTGCGGAGGGTGAGTGAAGATAAAAACAATCTCTCACTCCATACTAGCCCGCCTTAGATATCTGTCCTCTCCAGCGGTGATACTGTATCGATTTTTCCGACGATGATGACGACGGTGTTGATTTATAATTTTCATTTATTTTCACAGGTGGTGTATGTAACTCACTCACACACGCGTACAGATGATGATGATGATGGTGGTGGCGGTGGTGGTGGTAATTGAGATGTTTACTCAGATTAAAGGGTTATGTATCTTCTTTCTTCGTCTGTGGATTGCATGTGGTGGGGGATGCGATAGTGGATGTTATGTGGGGCGAGTGCTTTCTCTGATTAGAAGGTTTTTTTTTCCGTGGTTTTATTGCTCCCTGATTGTGGGCTGATTTTGATCGATGTCATGATTCCAGCGGATCAAAATTGTTTTCTTTTTTCTGATAGATCCAGAGGGAACCTCAGGTGCAGGTGAAAAAAAGTAAATCTCGGAAAAGTTGGAAAGTGCTTATTACTGCCCTGCACACAGCTGTGGTCCTAGGAAAATTTCCTTCTTGCGGTCTTACAAGGCTGACGCTCACGGGGAACGCATTTTTTGTTTGTGGATCGTACTTTTTTTCAAAAGACAGTACTGACTCCAACTCACAGACAAAATATCTCGTCATTACATCACAGAAAATTTCGATTATACACCCGCCTCATTAAACTGAGTCAAAGTTCCCGCATCAAATAATATTTGCATTCATCACAAAGTAACCTATTTACATAACCAAATTAAGTGGTCAACTGTTAATGCATACCAATTTGATTTTAAAGGTCACTAAATTCCTGTTCATTTCGAAATCTCACCACTTAACTCCATTTCCGGCAACTTCACTCGATTTTCCACCTTTCGAGCCTGCTGTAATCACGTACCCGTGATAAACTCCCACTTCTCACACACGCACTGAAAACTGATTTACCCCACACACAGAATTAAACTCCACACACATCCAAAAAAAACTATTTTATACTTTTACTTTAGAGGAAAAATAGACAGCAGCGACTAAAGCCGCATCAAAGGGATACCCCAGACCACATTCCGCAACCCACGTAACAGCCCCCACACCCCATCTGTCAACAGCCATGCTAACCCCAACCAGCGCGCAGGCAACAACAAAGGCGAAATGAATTTTCGAAAATTTACCAAGGATGCCCCAGTGATATGCAAAATGCGTGCCACGATGTGCACACACACACACACACACACACACGAGCAATTTGCATATTTTGACGAACTATGATGTCGGTGGTGATGAGGGATGAAAAATAACGGTATAATCCGTTATTTTCGACCCCTTAAAAGCTAAGAGGAAATAATGCGGTGAGGGGGAGTAACAAAATTTTTTCAAATCTAATTCACATCACACCGCCCTCCTCGAACCGCACGAAATTTTGATAATTTCAACGAAATTCTTCCACACCCGCAACGAGTGGGGTCGAGGGGTTGGATCGCGCCCAGACTTCATCAGTCATGCCAAAGACGACGCTGTGGAATCGAAGGGAAAATCGAAAATTTCAATGGCGCCGCGCACCGCACCCTCATCAATTTCCATCTAGCGATGGGCAAAATATAACTTATCCCGCATTTATGCGGCGCCATTGGAAAGTGTTAGGTGCCGTAAGCCGGTATTAGTCCTTTTATGTGCATCTAGGGTGGCTTAACCGGTCAACAGTCACAGCCTCCTTAAGTGTTACGGCTTTCCGCCATCAAGTCGTCCCTCGGAAAAGTTTATTCGCATGTGGCAGGAGGGGGCTGTGTGCCCCCTCTACAGTAGGGGCACGTTCAGCTTATGAGGCAACTTCAAGAATTCCTTCATTCTCGTCTTTTTGCAGTGTTGCAAATGATGATTTTTGTCTTCGCTCCGAGACTGCCGGTGTGGGGGACGAATTTTTGGTGGGATTTTAATTAATTGGCTAAATGAAAAAGTGATAAATGAGAGAGTGGCATGGAGGCAGGGGGGATTTCGTTGGGAACAAGTTAAATTGGAAAACATAGCCTCGCTCCAGCCGAAGCCAAAGATCCGGATGACAAAACAACGTGACGAACGAAAGTCAGTCATTAATTGAAAATTGTGAAAGAACACTTTTGAAAGGACTGCGGCAGATGGCTGCGGGAGGGGGTGGTGGAAAATAGAAAAAAAATTATTTCAGTAAAGCTCATTGTGGCTGTGGGGATTATTTGAATCTCTGAAAGTTTGGTCTTCATCTCATTGAATTGAACACCAATTTACGAGCGAGCGCTTAAGGATACCCCACTCGATGGTGCGGTTTATGGAAAATTTCCCCGAAGTTTGTCGTTGTCTTTTCGGTCGGTTCACGAGGTTGCCTTGGGGTTTTGGGTGAATGGCAATAACGATAATCGAAAACATATGAAACTGACCACACAAGGGTGTGCTGACAATCTTTTGGGAGTGAGTTGCTTGAGTCACACACAGCTTTGTGGCACATAAGCTGGAAAGTTGCAATTATTTGAAGGGAAATGGTGGTGACATATGTTTTGTTGGGGTGAGCTGTGATTTTCAATAGAAGAAACTTGTTCAACGAATTATGACTAAAAGAATTATGAATTAACAATGGCGGGGGGCATGTTCGAAAGCTATAAAAACAAAGTTCGGAGATAAGACAAAAGGACTTTCTGCACAGACAGCTTCTAAACAATCAGCGTCACTTAACTTTTATCTTAGATATGATGGGGTTTTAGGCTTGTGGATCGATAGTTTGAGTGGTGCTGAGGAAGGTAATATAATGTAATGATAAATTGGTTCATAACATTATCGACTGAGACCCTAATTCCTACTTCAACAACTTGCACAGACAATTAAACTATTAGCTACACAAGGACTTGCAACTGTATTCGGTCAAAGATATCGCAAGGAATTAAACAATGCATCGGACAAGGACTTGGCTAAAGACACGGCTTTAAAAGCTGCAGCTGGCTGTGTGCGTGAATACTATGATGAATCGATTTGTCTCTGTTTTCAACAGCCTGGCTATGAATTATTCCTTCTGAAATCCAAGCAAATAGTCTCGGTAAGCTTTGGTTTCTGAAACTCTGGACTTGTTGAAAATATGAAAAGAATGTTGATGAGCTCTTAATAACACGTTTTGTTACGATGTCTTTCACAAATTTCATAGTGCTTCTACGTCTTCGATTGACACTTTATAAGCCAACATTACTCGTGTTATCCCAGTCGCTATGCTCGAACGAGTAGCCCAAAATTGGATCATCCCAATGGACCCTCTCTGGCGTAGGTGTGGCCTACAACTTTCTTTAAAGCGATAATAAACATTTTAAATTAACTTCTTAGTTTAAGTTTTTTAATTTAAATTATAAATCAAATCTCACGTTGAATCACCTTTCATATTGTGTTCCCCATACTTTGTTGAAGTAATTTTTTGCACTAGACTATTTTGCGCGTGTCATAAACCCATTTTAATTGAATTTCTTTTCTTCATTGCAGGTGAGTCACAACGTTTAATGAATTTGGATATTGGAGTTGACAAATATACATAAGTACACGTTTAAGGCAAAAATAGAGTAAAGTTATAAAACTATATTATATTATATTTAAGACGTCTTTCTTTTGTTTGTTGTTTTCTTTTGTGGCCTTGAATACAATTTAAACTTATCCGTTAACATCTATTGTGGTCTTCGAGGTTGTTAGTTATCCTGAACTGAAAGTCCTGAATTTCTCACGGTTTCAGCTCTTCCTAGATTTTGACAGATCTGAATCTGTACTAATTACATGTATATTGGAAGCTTCTTAAATCTCGACTTATGAAATCGGCAATAAACTGTACGTCCTTTTTTCTAGTGAAAGAAAAATATTGTAGTACGCACAAAATAAGTCCTAAAGAAATGAGGATTGGTGTCTGATCTAAATCGTCTTATCGATAACCAGATCAAATAGTATACGATCTCGCTTATTCTTCTTCTTGTGGCGCTAAAGTCCGGGTGGATCTGGGCCTCGACCGACATACCTCTCCAGTCAGCACGATCTTTTGCCAGCCGCCGCTATTTGCACACTCCAAGTTGGTTGAGGTCCTTCCATCCTCCACTTGTGTGCGCCACCGTAACCTAGGCCGTCCTTTGTTGCGTTGTTCTAATGGCTCAGATTCGAAGACTTTTCGGGCCGGAGCAGTGGTGTCCATACGTTCTACATGGGCCTAGACATCTTAAGCGTTGTATACGAAGACGCTTGACTAGGCGCATGTCGCTGTACAGCCCATAAAGTTCGTCGTTAAATCTACTGCTCCAGATGCCATCGAGGACCAAAAATCGCACGAAAAACTCTTCTCTCGAAAAGACTTAGGGCTTCCTCATTCGCTGTTAGTAACGTCAGGGCATGGGCCTCTAACGTCATTTATTGCACTCAAAATGGCGAGCTCCCAACGCTATCCTCGTCCGTGCACAGGTCAACTTGACATACAGCCTCCTCATGGCGCCATTTGGATAGCCATCAAAACATCCGCTGTGTGGTGAAGCGATGTATGCAGCGAATCTCTTTGCCCGAGGGTTAAAAAATGGGCCTGGTCTACCAGTTTGTGGGCTGTGCGTGAGGCTAACTCCCTCACCACATAAAACACTCTAGTTCAGAGACAGCAACATGCCTCGGATATGGACGGATCTAATGTTGATGACCCCTTATTCTTATAGTTCTTCCTTATTTTAGTTTTCCTCTTAAAATATTAGAAACGATCTTCTTTGTCTTCTTTTTTTTTTGGCTGAGCGAGTGTCTTGAACTGATATTTGTTCCTCATGATTTATCCACGTTACAGTAAACTGGAGATTTTGAGTACCGTAGACTTCCTTATACTATATAATCTATTTACACTATATTTTAACATTGTACATTAATCAAAATGCGAGTGAAATTTTACGGAAAAAAGTTTGAGTTTTGCCTCGAAGTTGGTAGTTTGGAACAAAACATGTACTTTCTGTAAGGAGAATGTGCTGTATATGGTTACTGACGATCGACACAAGAAACAATTTACTTAAACAATTGGCCGAACTTGGGCACGTCACGTTTGTATTCTTCAGGCTTGACTCCAGAAGGCTTTTAATTGTTTTCAAACTTGAACAAGTAACTCGTCGGGTAGGAAGTTCGGAAGGCTTCCTTCCAGATTCCCAGAAAATGTAATTGTTTTCAAAAAGCAGTTGGAGCATAGGTTGGTTAAGTGTTGAGAAATATTCCTAATAACGAAGCACCAATTTTTTTATAATATATATTAATTTTTCGTGGTCGTCCTGACGTAATACGTAAGTGGGGTCGACACCCGCGCTGAAGGTCTAAGTTCGATTCCCGGACGGAACATCTCAAATTTTTTCACGGCACCACCTCTCTGGAGTTGCTGACAACACTCAAAGAGTATCAATTGTCTATGAAGAGCTTCTCAAATCTCGACGTTCGGATTCGGCAAAAAAAACTGTAGGTCCCTTGTACTCGTAAGAGAACAGTAGGAACCACAACACGAGTAGTTGTTGAAAAAGCTAGACCCTTGTGTTTGAGGCCTGTAGTGCAACTTTACATTTTAAATACAATACAAACCTTAGGTTAAAATGGTCTGTTAAGGAGCAAACCAGAAATTCTAAAATTAAACATTTCGATTGTGCATCAAAGCATTTTGGTGTTGCTGAGCATTTCTTACTTCTTTTAGACGATGCAAAGGACCATGAAGATGTGCTCTCTATTCACACGTTTTTTTTTTAAGATTTTGGGATGCTTACTCTAACCTCAATCGCCTATGTTCTCGTTAGAAACAAAAACTTATAACACAAAGTCTGGTCTTATCCCACCTGTTCCATAACCCGGAATCAGAATTCTTGTTTAATTTGGAAATCTTGGGAACTTAAGATGCAAGCACCCTTTTGAACAAATTCATTCTAAAAATTCGAACAATTCGTCTGCTAAAGTACTTTGCTGCCTCAAAAGTGTTTGTCAACAAACTAAATCCACTTCCATTGAGAGATAATAACCCACAGGAGGGTCGTGAACTCCAGTCATATCCCAAAGGGAATTCCCTATCTCAGATTTAATCTCACCTAAATTTGATGAGCGTTTTTTTTTCTTTTCCTTCACATCCACCATGGTACATAGTTACTTATTTTTCCTGTTGCGGCCAGGAGTGTGAGTTCTGGTCGAAAACAAAACAAATTTCTTCCCGTCAGCATCTCCAATAAAATTTCATCGCTTCCAATTCACCTTTTCATTAGAAGCCAAGAAAACTTCTGCGCCCCAAACTTTTTTGCTTCCCCCGTTGAGCTTTTTTTTCTGAAATTAATCGAACTCACTACCGATAGCAGGCCACCGCTGCCGTCCGTTGAAACTCATAAAATCACATAAAGCTAATAAAGAATCATCAAAAAGTAAACACAAGCCTTCGAGGCTTGGGACGAGTAGAGGGGGATGGGAAGGGTTTTGGCCAAATATTTGATATTTGTTTCTGCCGCGTCCCCCTCCCGTAATAAAAAAAAATAAGATAGCGAACTCGCACAGCAAACAAAGTTGAGTAAAATTTCATTTTCATGCCCACACGGATGTGTTTTTTGCCGCATTTTATATGATTTCATAAAATAAACAGAGGCCCTGCGTTTCCGCCACCCACGGAGTTCTCATGCAAAACAGGACTTCAAAACTCAGACGTAACCTCAAGGATGTTTTACTCCGTTTTTAGGCAATATCCTTTCTGTTCCGCTGCTGTGACACTTTCGTCGTGTGTCATCCCGAGTTGGAGTAACCCGAAGAAGACGATGATGAAAAAACAGATTCTTAATTTCCGTTGGCAACGTTAGTTTCGTTTTGGCCCAACAGACATCCCGGATTCATCCGCATTGATAATGCGCATGGAAATTAAGATTCACACACCCGTCGAGCTCAGTGACAGCCTCAGTCGTATTTATTTTTTCTGCTCTCATCGACGAACGGGACGGCACCCTTGTGTGTGCGAGAGTGTATTTTTCATTCCGAATGCAAAAATCATTATTCATGGCAAATGAGATTTTTTCTCCGCTTATACGGGTGTAGTGGTCGCATTTTAAGCGCCACGCTCTTCCTTCGAAACTTCGTAAGGCGTGGAGTGTCACAGAGTGTCACGGATTGGAGGAGTGATTTGGAATGTGCTTGTCAGACGTGGGCTGGGGAGGCTATATGCCAAGGCACACGTACATATCTTAGAAATCATAAGTAATGAGTGGGCGGGAAATTTGATATCCTGAATGTTTTCATTCTTTTTTCTACGTGCTCCTTGTTTGTAATGACTTTGTACAAGGGTCTCCCTTACAGCAGGTACACGTTTGATGCGAAAAGTGTGTTCGATGTTAGGATGATGGTTTCATGCTGTGCTGACAGCGCAGGTTTAGAGGATTTCTGAAATGTGACTTAGCATGGCGTGTGTGAAAGGCGAAAAAACAAACTTGTTTTTCAATAACCTTCACATTCTGGTAGGGTAAATGTTTAGTATTTAACAGAGCACCTTAGTTTTGGTCGGGGTGTTGGCATCATCCCTTCGTTTAGCATATTTTCTGCATGACGTCTGCCTAGGACGGTAAGCGTTGTGATTTTCGAAGTAAGCTCAACTTTATATGGTCTAATAACGAGTGTTTTCGTATGTGAGACATAGGTGCCCAGCAATTGAAAATGCGCAGCACCTCAACCAAGTATGGATAACATTTACCAGCACTTCAGTTTCGACAAGGCGTTAAAGGCGCGTTTATATCTTTTTTATCATGGTAGAAATTAAATATCCCCGTGTGTGCCGAAGAACGTATGCAGTCAGTAATCTCTCCCTTACCCGCCCTTAGCTGTCATAAAGTCATAAAACATAAAAGCAGTTCTTTCTTCGATAACACAATTTCTACCAGTAAGTCAGAAATAGCAAAAGACCAATTTAGAATCCCAAAATGATCGAAATCTCGAAATGCCCAACATTTCGTGCTTTTTTTGAAAATAAAAAATCCTTAAACGCCTGAAACTCTAAAATGCCAAAATCTCAAACTGCCAAAAGTGCTCAAAAGCCAAATTTCTGAAATGTCCAAACTACTGTTACTCAAAAATCCCCAACGGCCCAAAATCTTGGAAATCCAAAAAACCTGAAATACACAAAATCCTGAAAAGAAAAAGTTCCAAAACACTCCAAAATTCGAAGAGTCAAAATCTCGAAATGCTAGAAAATAAACAGAATAAGACTAAGAAAAAGTCCCGAGGCGTCTATGCATAATTTAAAGTCAAAACATATAATTAAGAAAAACTGAAAATCCTGAAAAGAAAAAATCAAGAAATGACGAAATTCCCGAAATCCCGAAAATTCTAAAAAGCTCAGAATCTCGAAAAGCTGAATTTCCTAAATGCCCAAATCTCGAAATGCCTCAAATTCTAAAATGCCAGGTTTCTGAGCCGACGAAAGTCTCAGAAAAAACCGAAAATACAAAAATTGTAAACAGCCAAAGTACCAAAACGCCCAAAAACTCGAAAAGCTAAAGATGTGGAAAGTCAGTCCTAAAGTACTTATACATTATCCCAAATCAAAACTAAAATTCTAGAAACGCTCAAAATCACGAAAAGTCCAAATTAAGAAATGTCCATAAACCCTAAGAGCCCAGAAGCTTGAAATGTTAAAAAGAAGAAATTCTAAAATGATGAAATCTCAAAATGCTTAAAATCCCGAAGATCCCAGTTTCCGAAGCCCCCAAAACTTCAAAAACCAAATCCCGAAATAAAATTTCAAAAAGTCAAAAACACGATCTGTCTAAAATTCCGAAAAAGCCAAGAATTCGAATCTCCCAAAATCTCGAAAAGCCAACATTGTAAAGATCCCAAAAACCGAAATTTCTTAGCGCCCAAAACCTCAAAAGGGTAAAATCATGCAGCATCCTAAACCTTGTGCCCAAGATTCCAAAGCGCCAAAATCCTAAAGGGCCCAAAACGCCCCGAAAAAATCGTCAACATGAAAGCATGACCTTAGAGACTAGGGCCCTTGTTTGCAGGTTGGCTGGTTCTCATAGCATATTTAGCAGCTATTGCCTGTTCGAAGATATCCAGCGTCGGGAGGTTTAAAAATGCTTTAAGGCATGCTGTGAGAGTAGCAGCCAATGGCCCGAGTTTCTACTTTTTCAATTTCAGTTCATTTTTGACGTCTTTTCACTTTTCACATAATTCTGCTGATATACACCTACACACCTACAACGGCTGTCAATCTCTACACGAGAAGAAATGTGCGTCGCTAGGACTCGGTACACTAGGGATAATCCATTTCCCTCAATTACCAATGGGAGCACATTATGCGCTCAGCCGCCTTTCTTTTGTCTGTTGACGACATCACGTGCATTATAAGCCCGTCCACACTTTTGCCTTCAAACGCATGGAGGTGTTTTCTTTCCCTTCTAGTGTCCTGATAGTCGTGAGATGGTGTCTCCTTCTATGCAAATAAGTAGAGTAGAAACCTTCTTGTGATATTCCTTATTACGATCGTGTGTGACGGGGAAATGCTGTGCTATAAAAGAAACTCCGTTCGATTGTCTTCATATTCTTCCTTTCGCTTGTGAACGATGTGAAGCGCAAGAAAATTCCGATTTCAATTGAAATCATACAGTCTACCAGGAACATAGGGCCCCAGTGGTGTCCCCTAAACAGCAGTTTTATTCACTTACGAACACTGACTTGCTTTATCACTTGAGAGAGTGGGGGTGACATTGATGAAAGGGTAAACGAAGGAGACAACAGAGAGCAATGACTTTTAACAGAACTCTTATTTTTTAACTAAACCCCGACTGCCTGTGGAAGTTCATGGCTTCCTTTGCTCTCCTTTGAAAGAATTTGTCGTCTGTAACCAATATATATCAATACAGACTGTATTGGGATGAATGTGTTCTTGCTATCCCTTCGTACACTTGGAAGTAATGAGAAATCTGCCTGCCTACTTGCAGCACATACTGTCGCCCATAATTCAACAGCATTCAGCATTCAATGACAACCCAGTCCCGAAGAGTGAGCATAAAAGAGATGAGAAATAAGAAAATCATTACTTAGGAGCGGAGAGAAGAAAAACACATCGAGGATGTTCCTATCGTCACGAGACCTAATGCCTCTGAATGCACATTTTCAACAGCTGAACGGAGTCGAAAGACGACTCCTTTGTTGAGGGTGTGCTCCGGGGATATGAACCCGGAGAACTCAATCAGACGAAGTAATAGGTTTATCGAAATACTTTGTATAAGTTTTCAGATGCAATGAACGGAATCAATGAGTTAATTTGATGCGGTGGCAATTGTGCCAAATTAAAGTGCACTTTCTTCATCTTCTTCCTTCTTTCTTGCTTCGTCTCCTTCGGGAACTGACTTGACGAAGCATACGTAATGATTATGATGATGCACATCAGCCACCAGACAATTGAATTGATCTCAGTGACGAATGAATGGGTATGTGAAAGTTTGCTGATTGATTGAATTCATTTGAATGCTGCAGGGATGCTGCGAAGTTAAAGGGAACTATTGACTTTTTGAAAGGAGCGCAACGACGAAACTCTCTGGAGATGATTCAAATTCAAATATTGCGGGATCAATGGGTGTTGGTTCATAGTCCATTTGAATAACGAAAGTCGATCACGCTCCACTTAAAACCCATCAGCAGATTGCGGTGAGCCGTTCATCGATTTGGCTAATCTCGATCTGATTAGTGCTACACTGGCGCTCTCTTGCATAAGCAATTTTAATTCTCCCCGTTGTGCGAGGCTTCAAATCACATCGACGCTAATCCATCGCGACGCGCATAAATAACCGCGACCAACTGCAGCGTATGTTGCTCGGGCTTAGGCAGGATGTTGTTGTTCATGAGGACATCGCCTGCACGCATCCCAGGGAAACCATTCACAAAGTGACGCAATTCACTGACACTGATTGATATTCTCCCTCGATGCAACCAGCATCCAAGTGCCATGCCACCCTCGGTCACATCACGATATTCAAAATAAAAACTGCTCGCATCGCTTAAGCGCAAAACAGAACGCGTGCACCGAGTGAAGTCGCCCTATTTCCATGGAATTCCGTGTACTTTTTGCGCCTGCAGAGAAACCATCTCAAAAAGGAAGAAAAACACAACACATCGCCTGCAAATGTGAAAATGTTTACACACCAGGGTACGCGGAGCTGCCGTGTGTGCGGTTGCAATTGGCAACGTGAATGCGCCAGGAAAACTATTTTCGGAGTTCCCCCGGCTGCAATCGAAGTCAGGAGCCGCCATTATTGCCTGTCTCTGGATGCTGAATGCTCCTGCCGCTGATGGCGGTGATGATGACGACGATGATGATGTGCACTTGTGAGCAAACCACTTAGGAGATTGCGTTCAAAAATTATACTTCCATTTCGCGCAGTAAAACAATAATATATTCCAAAGGCACGAGTGCATCTGCAATTGCGAGCGCACTTTCCACGGCTCGGTGGATTCATACTTTGCCACTTACGCTGTCGCCCCCTCCCCAGCCGAAGTTTTAACACAAATTGATTTTTTGCCCGTCTGTAATGTAGCTTGAAATAAACGACGGAGCCCGGTGCATAAATCAACTTCATGACTTCGCCGTGGGACGGAGAGATGGTTTGTTTCGGGGAACTTCGGGAATAATTAATCGCGGGAGCGGTAGATGATTTATGTTTCGAAAGCGCTTGATAAATCTGTTTTTAAACTGGAATCAAGACGTGGTACTGTCTGTGTGCTGGATCGGATTCTGACATTCTCAATTCGGCAATCTACATAATTAAGTGCAGTTAGCTACTCCGCCCGTCATTGGGAATTGGAGATGACAAGTGTCATCAGATGCATTTAGGTGCTTTTTAAAAATGCACATTCACTCTAGTCGTCTGCTTTGATTGGAAACATTCGGTGGGGGGGGGGATTTTTTGGGACCGAATTAAATTGAATCACTTTTATGAAGTAGCAGAAGGACATACACCGCTAACTTCAATTTGTAGGTTTCCATAAGAGATGGCAGTTTTATTCGATATCTTCCTCTTCCCTTCTTTTTGGTTGGTGTTACAGTCTGGGCTGGACCTGGGCCTCAACCAACATGCCTCTCCAGCCAGCACGATCTTTCGCCAGCTGCCGCAAGTTGCGCACTCCAAGTTCGTTGAGGTCCTTTTCCACTTGTGTACGCTACCTTAGCCTAGGCCGTCCTCTGTTGCGTTGTCCTAATGCCTCAGATTCGAAGACTTTTCAAGCCGGAGCTGTGGTGTCCATACGCTATACATGGCCTAGCCATCTTAAGCGTTGTATCCGAAGACGCTTAACTAGGCGCATGTCGCTGAGCCCATAAAGTTCGTCGTTAAATGTTCTTCTCCAGAGACCATCAACGCAAACAGAACCAAAAATCGCACGCAAAACTTTTCTCTCGAAAAGGAAGATTAAGGTTTTTTCATCCGCTTTTAGTAGCGTCCAGGTTTCCGTACTGTACTGACATTTGCGCACCTACTTGTTTCCAAATGCTGTGAATGGATTCAGGAATCACTTGATTCAAAATCGCATCCGTAACACTTTGACTTGTGTATACTTGGTGGAGCCAAAGTCCATTTTGTGGCGGAATGGCGACTACTAAACCCAGGTGTTGAGGGAACCCTGACTGGTAGTGACAGCTCGACCAGGGGCTATATTCTGGTGCCACGGGAGGTCAGCAGCCACTGGAACTTCGGTTTCATCCTGACCGTGCGGTAGTTCCCCTTGTGGGAGTATCGTGCTGGCTGTGGCTTAAAACCCAACATCTCGGGCAGAGTCGAGGTTAGTGTACTGTGCTCACTGATCTGAATCATGTTGTTCACCCTAGGGCAGTTTGGGGACTTTCCCGGCTCAGCGTGGAGTTGCATTCGCAACCGGGTGCTGCGACCTACCCAACAGCAGAAGTCTAAGAAGAGCTTTGCTTCTTACCAAGGAGGAGTGACTGTCTTTTAAGACAAAGATCTGGATTTGGTACCTGAGATAGCTCCCAAGGCCTTAGTCAGGGTTTTTCTGACTATGGGTGCATAGATAGGCAGGAGATCACGTAAATCCAAATATACACACATGTCCCTATTTGCTGCCAAGAGACGAAGTCCTCGATTACATAAAACTGATCTGAGATAACTAAGTTATTCTGTTTGTATGACCAAGTACCTTAGCAAAGGTAATAGTGGGAGGGAACAAACTTATTCAGGGTTCGGCTTATGATCGCATTTGCGAAGACTCATGACTGATGGGAATGAGGTCACACCCTGGACCGAAGGTGTGGAGTTAAAAAAAGGGAGAGGAGGGACCGATACATATTGGCCTATATCAGAAACTCATTATCCTAGCAGAGCTCTGCACCGTACTTTACACAAGCAACGTCAAACATAAAGTTCGAAAGGTTCCCATTCGCCTAAGGGGCCAAAAATCAACTGAAATCGCACATACCGCTTCGAAGTTCACTGAAAGATGTCTCTATGCCCACAATAGGAATTTCTGCAGTATCCATTTAAAGGAGAGAAGAACTCTTCCCACCTGTATGAAGATCATATCCCAAAAAATATTCAAAATTTAAGTGTCACTTTACAAAACTTCCCGCAAGAAGTAGCAAACAGTTGAACCCTGTGCCCTCTAGAAGAAACACGCGTCAAACTTTCGCCGTAGAACCTTGCCCTCTCTGTACTACCCCAGCAAGCAAAGATTAGATGAAAGAACCTCCATAGCAAGGACCCTCTGCCCTGTCGCAGCGCGTCCTCTCCGATAAGAGTAACACAACAATGTGCAATATTTACGGAATTTATGCTCAATCATGTTCACAGCAACACCTCAGCCATAACAGATGAACATCGGCAAAGTATGCACGTAGAGTGCGAAGCAGACTTCGGATATCGCATGTACGCCGCTCAAGGATACCGTCTTTCACTATCTCGATGCAATTAGTTCTCTGCACTGCATCTCCTCCGCACACTGCCACGCGATACAATGCTCCTATGCTCTGTCTGCAGCGCGCTGCAGCACCCCGCCAGGGAACAGTAGCACCTAACAAATTGTTTTCCTGCCGAGCTGTGACTGCGGAGGGGCTGAGGTGGACGTGTCCTCTTTGCTGCGTACAATGTTTCCCCGAACCAGAGCTCGACAGATTTTCTCTATAAATTTTAATTTTCATAATTTCAGCTGCGAGATGTCGGAGGGGATGAGTCGAAGGGGGAGACCGAGTAAATATGTGTGCAAGCATAAGGGACACACCACACTCGGGGTGGCAGTTTAACAAGGCAGACTGTGTTTGCTGTTCGGGTTGCAAAGATTTTTCTCCATTTACCCGCCCGTCTATCACGTGCTAGAACGACGGGGATTAGGAGTATTTTACATTAACCCCAGGCAACGGCAAGTACAACAGAAGTTCCTTGGCCGACGACGCCGTGTCTGGAAGTCAGTGCGAAGCTTCCGTTGTACACAGGATGTCGGTGCTCGTCAACGGATGTGTAGATGGTTAGCGCTGAACAGGAGTTTAGCTTTCTTTTTTTTGTTCTCCTCCAGGCTACGATTGTTTGCTCGTCGAATAATTAAACGAAATTATATTCTTCCAAGATTGTATCCCTCCTCGCTGAGTGGCAGGGAGCGTTTATTAATTAAATTGACGCAAACGGGCGGGTGTGCAGGTGGATGCGAAGACTGCTTGAAACGCCATTGCAAAGCAGATTTTAAATTCTAATAAGATCGCCTTAGGATGGGAGTGCATAATAGATATCATTTTTGTTGTTGTTTTCAGAAGTTAGTCAATCACTGGTAAAAAGAAGGGGATTTGATGTTCCCCAGCTTGGTGATGAGTGCTTGAGGGTCGTTTTGTCTGCAGTTTTGTGTTGGTCTTTCAAGCATTCCCCTCTTTCGAATGTTATGTTTTTTTGGTTTCTTTCTGAAGTTGGCCTTCCATTTGAGTCATGCGTCTAAAGTTTTTGCAAGATATTTCGCTGCATCAGTGTACGGTATTTGTAGAGGTAAGTTAACTATGTTACTGTAAGCCCGACGGCGGTTTTTTCCCCACACTCACATGTTGCCTTGAACTCGTTGCAATTTTTAGGCGGGGACTTAAATGAACTTCCTGGTTGTTAGATATCCATTTCATCTGCAAACTTAGCCACAAATGTGCGTTCATTTCCCTGTTCATCATAGGTACATGATACATTAAAAATAAAGTAGGACCAAAGACGCTACCTAGCGGAACTCCTGCAGCTAATAATTAATAATAATTGAGTGGCAATACAGCCCACAACGGACTAGGGCCGAGCTTCTACAGCAACTACTCGTGTTGTGCGTGCTATTGTTCCCTCACGAGTAGAAGAGACCTGCAGTTTTTTGCCGACTCCGAACGGCGAGATTTAAGAGACTTTTTTAGACAATTAGTACTCTTTCAGTGTTGTCAGCAACTCGAGGTGGTGCCGTGAAAAAATGCGAGGTGTTCCGTTCTGGAATCGAACCTGACTTTCGGCGTGTGGGTCGACGCACTTTCCCACTACGCCACGGCAGCTACAGCTATTTTCCTAAATTTAAAGTATTCAGATGAGGAATCTAGAAATCCTGTTATCAAGGAACGTTTCTGGGATCTTGTTTTTTTGGTCAAGGTTTACTTAACTTATGTTTAGGGCCTTCCTTCCAACAATTTAAAGACTGGAAGATACGTTTTTCTCCTCAAAGGCGTTGTCTATTTCATCTTTAATTGTATATTCTGGATCAAGAGTGAAGTGTCCCGATCAAACCCGAATTTAGTCATTTAAGAAGCAACCAAAATCAAGGGGCTGAATTTATTAAACACATAACAGAGTTAGTCTTATAGACTTAAGAATTTGATCGCCTTATAAATCTAATAAATATACAGGTGGTGGAGATGTTGAGTGCTTAGCCGAATTTAAAGTCTATGAAGAGCATTTGAATCGAGGATGTAGCCTACATGGAGGTTTCACATACGCCGTTATGTTCACAGGCAGTCACCCTGGTGTTTCTGTAGATCTTCATGTTAGTTATTTGAAAGCCGCTAATGGGTGACGACCGAAGCCTGCCGGGACCAAAACGGAGACCTAGTAGTAGAGTCGCAATCGATGCCGAGAATCTGGACGGATCATTTCTGCAGACTTTTAAACGGCGATGACGGCCCAAATCTACCTATTAGGCAGAATGTCCCACTCAATTTGGACGATGATAGGCAAGAATTCTGTCCTCCCCACTTAGACGAGGTCAAGATGGCAATATCGAAACTGAAGTCGAACAAAGCTGCTGGAGCGGATGGACTGTCCGCAGAACTGCTTAAAGCAGCTGGAGATGACGTGGTTGGGCACATGCACCAGCTCATCCGTAAGATATGGTCGGAGGAAAGCATGCCCGATGAGTGAAATCTCAGCGTCGTCTGTCCCGTCCACAAGAAATGAGATCTATCGAGGGATTAGTCTCCTAAATGTCGTGTACAAGATTCTCTCTCACATGACACTGTGCATAGAGACGAGCTATACAGTGCAATGTCTAGTTTTGGTATTTCTACCATACTCGTCAGATTGTGTAGGATGACGATGGAGAACTCTCTCTGCTCCGTCAAGATCGGCAACGAACTCACCGAGACTTTCAATGTCAAAGAAGGTTTTAGACGAGGCGAATTTTCGCGCGCTTTCATGTGAATTCTTTAACATTATCCTTGAGAAGATCGTGCGTAACTCACAAGTCAACGCCAGAGGCACGCCGACGATATTGACGTGATTGGACGAACACAGCGAGCCGTTAATGAGACCTTTGTTGGCATTGATACAGAAGCGACTAAAATGGGTCTGGTGGTTAATGAGGGCAAAACGAAGTACATGCTATCATCAAGAAAGGACGCACAACATCGACGTCTCTGATAGGGCGCCACATTAGGCAGTAGAAACTTCGAGGTAGTCAAGGACTTCGTCTACCTCGGCTCCGCGGTAAATAAGGACAACAACACGCGTGCCGAAATCAAACGCAGAATCACTCTTGCCAAGCGCTGTTTCTTTGGGCTTAAGAGACAACCGAGTTAAAAGGCCCTCCCAGTCCTACTCTATGGTGCGGAAACCTGGACGTTATTAAAAGCGGATGAAGAAGCCCTTAGTCCTTTCGAGTGAAAAGATTGCGTTGATGGCATCTGGAAAAAAAGATTTAACGACGAACTCAATGGGCTGTACAGCGAAATGCGCCTAGTCAAGCGTCTATGGATACAACGCTTAAGATGGCTAGGCCATGTAGAGTGTATGGACACCACTACTCCAGCCCGAAAAGTCTTTGAATCTGAGCCATGTGGACAACGCGCACACGAGTGTAAAAGGACCTCAACCAACTGGCGGCAGCTGGCGAAAGATCGTGCTGGCTGGGTGAAGCCCGTCATCAAACGTGCCTAACCTACACCCTGCATGAGGTACCCAAGCTTCACCTAAATATGGCGGTCATAGAGATAAAATGCCTGTAGCGAGTTAGATAAGTGCATCGGCTCACACCCTGAAGATCCCAGGTTCGATTCCTGGAGTGAGCATTCATCTCACAGTTTTTTTACGGCCCCACCTCTAACGAGTTGCTGACCCACTCATAAGGTGCCTTCATATTGTCTAGGAAAAGTTTCTTCAATTTCACCATTCGGAGTGGACGATAAACTGTGAGTGCGAGACGTGGAGAGAACAAAGGCACGCACAACACAAGCAGCAAGGCCCTGGACTCTTCGGTACAGTCCCCGTCATCTTCTTTATTTGGAAAAAATAAAACGAAATGATCGAATCTCTGTTCAGGAAATGGGCAGATGTGGAATTTGACCTTACAACCACAGTATACATTTTCTCAAGAGTTCTGGTGAGCACAACACTAGACGTCTTAGTTACATAAGTATCATACTGAGCTCAGAATTGAAGGACAATCGCGATTCTAGAGAGCGTGGCCTTGTTAAAACCTCTGCAGGTTTCTGTGTTACAACAGGCGGCTGCAATGCAACTCCACACTAAGCCGTAGAAGTCCCCATAACCACATGGTTGTAGGGTGAAAAAATTTCCTTCAGACCTATCTGCACGGTACACTACTTGCGAACCTGCTCACGATTTTGAGTATTAAACCACCGCTATGATGCCCCCTTAAAAGGGCCTACGGCAAGGTGAGAAAGAAACTTAGTCGTAGGAGCTACTGCCTCTCGTGGTCACAGTCAAATTTCCACAACACCTTCGGTAGCCACCATCGCAATAAAGAGTATTTGGATTTAATTGATTATAAATGTCACTTTGAATCATGTGATTGATAGATTCACTAATGTCTGGCAGCATAACCTTCAAAGGTGCTGAACCACTTTGCACTGTAGGAGACAACAATCTTTGTTGGTCAATATAACCGAAATTTGTTTGAAGGGATGAACAAGGACAACCTTCATATACTTACGGGCTTCCTTGCAGGTTACTTTGCACTTAAGGTAACTGGGTAACTAGGGTTGGAAGCTGGTGGACTCTGAAGATAAGGTAATGAAACAGATAAAATCTCGCAAAGCTTGTATGAACATCGATCTTGTAAGCACACAAGAGAGATAGTTATTTTTGTTATCAGCTAAAGAAACGCAGTTGATGGAAGCAACTCCCATTCTTAGGTAGTTAAACGCAAAAGGGTTTAAATTGAGTTCTGATAAGAGCGGTAAATGAGGTCAACTCTCAAGCGATCAAGGTAGAAGATGGCGGCGCAATAGACCTTAGGACGACCGTGCAACCAACCCCCACAATAACAATAATAAAAATCAGGCAGTTATTTTTATAGACAAAGAAGTTCCTTATTTTGCGACATCCTTGTACATCAAATATGTCGGCTATTCCAATTCCTTGGAAGTCCATTATCGTGGAGAAAAAGTCGGACATGTCCAAGAACCTCACGTCGTTGTCCCACAATAAAAATAAAGCTGTATCCACATAAAGCAGTAAAACTCTAAAGTGCTAAACCTACATACATACATGTGTTCATCCCATCCCCATCATCCCGCCACAGTGAACGTATCCATTTCCATCTTCTTCAAAGCGCTTGTGCCACTTTTTCTGATCGTATTTAAATTTCAAATGAACACATCCCCAGAAGATTATCAACTCTTGGCAACTTGACAGGACTGCGATTTCCTTTCGTGTGTCGACTGTTCTTCACATGCGTCCTCACCCCCATACCGGATCGTCTTCCTGGAAACGTAGCTGCTTCAGATTGTGCATTGCATCAAACTCTCATCTGCTTCAGCCGAAAACTTTTCCAAACTTCTCATTCCCCTGACGTGCACAAAATTAAAAACTCATCAGTGGAGTGCCCTCACACCACACAGAACTTGGCACCATTCCCATCGAGGTCTCGCATCCTCTCTGCCGAAGACGAAGGAGTGCCTCCAGTTGCCAAAAGAAAATAAAGGAATCCCCAAATCAATTGAAAAATAATTGCCATGTCCCTGCACCATTCGTGTGCAATCTGCTGCCGCAGTGCACATCCCCTCACAGCCGGAGGACTGTACAAATTTTGAATTCCGACTGTAGACGAGCTTGGGTAACAACACGACTGAGCGATGATCGGAGAAAACTTCCTTAATGAAATTTCTTCCGACAAGAGTCTACAAAATTAAATATAACACACAAAGCACGGGAGCGGGGACGGGCACAGCCCGTTGCCTTCCGGACGCAGTCTAAGCCAATCCTTTATCCTGTTTATAACTACAATCTTATTTCGCTTCACGGTCTGCGCCCTTGCAGGGCATAAAACCCCAGTTGGCGTGAGGGATTGCGATGGAAAAACGAATCGATTACCACCCCCGCGCCGAATGTTCACATTTCACTCAGGACCTTCGATCTATCATCATTCATCACTGCCCAATCTGGACCGGGGACCGGGAGCTGCGTCGAACACACGCACTCACGGTGATACGGCCGAGGAGCGGCGACAAGAAAACGAAATCAAATCCCGGAGATGAAACGATATTTGAATATAAATCTTTATTTTCACTTTTTTCCTCCAACCGTCTCGTTGCCACGGCTGTAGCCGTCCTTTATTCACTACCAGTGATTGGGGGTGGGGTGGATATGGGGGGGGGGGGCGGTTGGTTTCGGGAAGAAAACCGCCTGCCGTGCGGCGGCATCCTTGTCGTCCTCTCACACTCACCGTCATCCCATCGCTCTGTATTCACGTCGTCGACTTTTCTTTGGTTGTTCTCCTTGCTGTGACAAATTATTCAAAAAATTCCTTTCAAGTCGCAGTGCCGTCGATGTTGTCGTTGTCGTTGTTGTCATCGTCGTCGGCACTCAAAATGGTTGTCGTCAACGACAACTGTGATTTTTCGTATCGTTCTGGTTGAGAACTTTTTTTTGTTTTGCTTTTCATTGCTCACACCCATACTCCCAATGTCACACACGCACTCCTCTGAGAATATTGAATAAGAAAGGAATTTTTGTGAAATACGGCCTGGAACGCAAATCGTTGCAATATTGTTTTCCAGTTTTATGAAGAAATAAAATAAGGAATTCAAGCATCAAAGGACTACCCCATCAGACATTTGCATCTTTGAGTCTGCTGTCGTTGCCGTTGTTTTCGTCGTCGTCGTCGTCGTCGTCGTCAAGTGCTGAGGTTTGCCAGGACTGAGGGAAAGTAACTGTTTCATGGGAAGATGAAGTCAGCAGAAGCGAAATCTTTGACGATAATACTGTGAAGATGGCGATAGATTTTAAGTGAGAAATTTGTGTGTCTCTCTCGTCTTTCTGAACGCCATTTCAAAGAAAATCCACAATAATTCATATCCTTGACGGTATCCTGAGTATATTTCAATAACTTTGAGAATTTTTTTTAACGTTTGACGCCATGGGCTTAATTTTCCCTCATTAAAACATCCGTCTTGCGTGGTTTCACTTCTGTTCTTGAAAATAAGGGGACACTTGAGGTATGAGAGGTTTGTTGGGCTTTGTCGTGATGGTTATTCGATCGTGGTCACCGTGGCGTAGTGGATCAGTGCGTCGACTCACACTCAAAAGGTCTACGTTCAATTTCCGGCACCACCTCTTTCCAGTTGCTGGCAACACTCAAAGAGTATCAATTGTCTATGGAAAGCTTCTCAAATCTCGTCGTTCCGACTCGGCAAAAAACCGTAGGTCCCTTCTACTCGTGAGAGAACAGTACCACACACAACAGGAGAAATTGTTGTAGAAGCTAGGCCCTGGTCCTTTAGGGCTGAAGTGCCACCCAATTATTATTATGGTTATTCGATGTGGCTTAAGCCAGCTTTTCCTAGGAGCGCATATGTTCAGCACAGAATTCGTTCCTTTATGAGTGTGGCCTCTTCTAGGACTAGGTCCTCACATTCCGACTATAAACCAAAGTAACGGTTACCAAATGCAGGTCTACTTAAAATCCTCACTAAGACGTAGTTTGAGGGACTCGTGTACCCAAAAGTAAACTTCCATATTAGTAGTCTTGTTATGAAGCGTGTCCCAACAAAAACGCAGATATTTAAAAAATATCGTGAATTCTTTTTATATCGTAAAGTAAACAGGATGAGGTTATCTTTGGAATAACACAACGGTCAGATGGCCGCCGCGGCTTTCCTGGCACATACCCGATCTTTTAATGAAATTTTCAATGACCGTTTTGCATAAATGCTGCGGTATTTCATTAATGCTGCGTCCAATTCAATTTTCTCTTTTAAGACTTGAGTCGTTGACGGCCTATTCGCATAAACCATCGACTTCCAAAAACCCCAAAGAAAAAAGTCCAATGGTGCTACATCGCACGATTCTTGTCTCCAAAACGCAAAATAACACGACCGGGAAATGACTGATGCAGCAATTGAATTGTTTCTCTGACTGTATGAGATGTGGCGCCGTCTTGTTGAAACAACATCCCCTCCACATTCATTTCTTCAATTCTAGGCATGAAATTGGTTATCATTAAACGATACCGAACACCATTGACTGTTTGCGCTTGACCTGACTCATTTTCATAAGAAAGATCCAATGATTCCTCTAACCCAGAATCCACACCACACAGAGACACGTTGAGGATGCATTTGGTTCTCGTGAATCACTCGAGGATATTTCTCGCCCCAAATGCGACAATTCTGCCTATTGCCTATTGAAGCCATCAAGATGGAAATGGGCCTCGTCACTAAAGATGATTTTATCGACGAGCACTTTTATGTTGTCTCTCCAATACCCAATTAACAAACTCCCTTCGCTGTGCATGGTCAGCTGGCTTCAGTTCCTGAGTCAATTGAACTTTGTATGCATGAAGGTGCAAATCTTTCGTCAAAATTCGCTGCATAGTGGATTTGGAAACACCAATTTGCTGAGCTCGGTGTCCAATTGAGGTGGATGGTGTTTGAGCGACATCATCACGTACTGCTGCGATATTTTCGGTCGGTCGACCTGGCGGAAGCCGCGTTGTTGTCTTTGCATCAGTTACAAACCCAGTTTCAGAAAATTTTTCCATTAATCGTTTTACAGTTGAGTCTTTTGGAGCATAGTTTTGGAACAAATTGATCGCAATTTGTTCGCAATTTGTTCGCAAATTAGTAGGCACAAAACTCTCACCATTTTGGTAAAACAATTTCACAATGAGAATGCGTTGTTCATTCGTGTAGTGCTCCATTTTTATAAACCTTATACCTTCTACTAACAAACAATAATAATTGTTCAAATGTCAAGCAATAACAATTCCAATGGCACCAAATTTAAATCTTACGCACTTTATAAATAGTGACAGCCGCCTTAATATGGTTTTCTTGCCTTGTCTTCTGTCTTTCTTTTGATTTTAGTACCTGTAACCAGCGCCATCTTACAACTTCGAAAAGGTTGTATTCTCTGTCGCCCTTTGTTTAATTTTTCTTTACTGGCTGCTAATTTTTCCGATTTCCCCGACTTCTTGATAGGCTCGATCATTATACTAAAATGTTCTCTCATGGATCACTGTGTTTACTCACGCGCCGAAGACCTCAAATTCGATTTCCGGACTTAACTTCTCGTATATTTCACGGCACCACTTCTTTCGAGTTGCTGACAACATACAAAGAGTGTGAAAACCTCTTCAAATTTCGCCGCTTGGAGTCGGCTAAAAAACTGTAGGTCACCCCTATTCGTAAGAGAACAACGTCATGTACAACATTAGTTCCACAGACACAATTAGAAGCTAGGACCTGGTCCCCTGTGGGCTGGCTACAGTGTCACTCAATAAACAAATTTCCTCCATTCCCTGTCTTCTAGAGCATGCTCTACTCTAGAAAAAGAACCCTTTGAATCGTCTTCGTTAATTTCAATCCACTCTCTTCGTCATGTCACGGTTATGCCATAAAAGTGATTCGTTGTGCACGCACTCTTCTTCTTAGAGCAGCGCTCTAGTCATGGGTGAATCTTCGCCACAACCAACATGCCTCTCCAGCTAGTATCTCTTTCTATCACTCTTGGTATGAGTTGAGTTCGTTCTCCACTTGTGGGCGCCATCTCATCTGAATATAGCCTCTGTAGTGCTTTCCCAATGGTAGGAATCGAGGAGTTTTGGGGTTAAGGAAGTTAGGTCCAGGTGCTCCACATTTCCGAGTAAGCACAGGCTTCAGTGTCATGCAGCAAGACAAAGAGCTCTTTTACTCAATTTCCTCTTCAGCTCAAATAAACAGCTATTGGCAAGAGTAATGGTTGCTACTTATTGCAGAGTCGATGTAGACGAAGTCCTGGACTACCACAACATTTTTGGCTGCCCATTGTGATGCGCTGTCCGAGATGCTGATGTTTTGCGCCCTTTCATGATGCGAGACATACATTAGTCGTTTACGTTTAAACAGCAACAAAAGCCACACTGACGGATTGCTGCGAAATTTTGACATGTACGTTTTGCACTATCAACTCAAGAAGGATGTTGAAAAGGACCAATGAAAGCGCGTCGTCGTTTCTAAAATCTTTTTTGGAATGGAAAGGCACGTTGAGTTCGTTACCGTCCTTGACGGAATTGTGAAAGCACTGCGTTGTCCTCTTATACAATCAGATGAGTTTTGTCGGTGCGCGAAATCAAGACAAGGCACTGTGTGCGTGCGAAACAAGACAAGACTCTGTATAGCATATCCCTATACAACCTATTAAATGTCTTGATTTCGAAAACTCGGAGGCGGATGTCGATCTGCACTTTTCTTTTCCAACATCTGCCGCAGCGTTAATTGTTGATCTATTCTGGGCTGGGACCGATCACATTTTTTGTGAATGTTTCCTGGTGTTCATACAACATGGAAGATAGTCTAATTAAGGAGACTGATCTCTCGGTGACTAGGCTGTGTCTTCTTATTTTGGGAACGTCAAACGACACCGATATGCTTGCCCTCAAACCATATCATACTGATGATCTGATGTATACGCCCAACCAAACCATCCCCAGTTCCGCTTTAGGTAGTGTGTCAGCTCCAGGAGTGTTGTTCGACTTCAATTTCGAAATTGCTGCTTTACCATCACTTGAAGCAAGCTGATGGAATTCTAGTCCGTTCTCGACTAAAATTGGTGTTTTGTCGCCTTTGAACAGTCTGCAGAATTTTTATTTTCCAAATTCTCAGTACTTAGACACCGTTATTCAAAGACAAACACTCTACCGTAATCCTTTCAAGAAGACAGACGCTCTCCCTCACCCACTTCCGACCTTACAACTGTTCAAAATCAACTTACTGCCTCAATAGGATATTTAAATGTAAACCCTTTTGTAGTCTGTTTGAGAATTATTGTTCAACATCAATCGCTTGTAACCCAACACCGGCGCATTTTCGGCACAATCACAGTGGCTTGGCGGCTCGCGGCATCGTTCATCGTCTCCTTATCGCCGCCCATCGTAATTTAAACGTCCCCCCCAGCCCCAACGGCGTTTCACAATGCTCAACATGGACGCGAAATAAAACCCATTTAACTAATTGGTTTTCCATTATACTTTTCACAGAATATGCAAATTCCCCCACAGAACGCGCCTGCTCCTTCAAAACAAGCCCCATCCCGCCCAGTGCGCCCCAATTACCTAGCTCGCAGGCAATTAGCAACTCAAATACGAATCAACCCTTTCGCCCCATTATCCTTTCGCCTTTTGGCTCGTCGTCGTAGTCGTCATCGTCGTCGCGTTTTTCTGTGTTGCTCTTGTGTATCCTCTTCACTTCATTGCAACATTAGGTTGCGATTTGCATAAATTAATTAAGCGTGAAGTATGAAGCGCGCAGGGAGCGTCCCGGCACATACACAAATCAAGTCATTTACGTATTCACACAGAAATGATTATTTCGCCGGAGAAAAACCGAAAAAACGACACAGAAAGGAATTCATTATCCGCGCTCTTCATTTGGAATTTCGGAATTATTCCAATTTCTTATTCATTAACGGGCGGAATTGCGCCCCCGTCAAGGACAATCGGAGCGCCCACGCAGCCGCGGGATTTTTTTGCTATCTTCCTGCGGTTACTGTGCGGCTACTGTGTATCGGCAGACCGCCTGTCGGTGGCGGCGATGATTTCAAATGCACGACTGGGCCCGTTCAAACGGAATTGCATATAATTTCACACACCAAGGGGTTTCATAGCCAATACGAATGAACGACTGCTACCCCCCGCCACGTCATTGCCATCGACCACCCGCCATTCGGCTTGCATAAATTCACAGAGCTGTACCAATTTTAAAGGGATACCAGTTGCGATGGTCGCTGGGGCGGTTGCTATTCGAAAGGGAGAACGGCGGTGGGGAAAAAATCTCTGTTTTAGTGGCTAATGATGTTTGCACAGAAGGAATGAAAGAAGACGAATAATTTGGTTGAAGGAAATGGCATCCTCAGTGGTCGTCCTTTCTGCATGCATTAAAGTCAGTCAGTTCGTTTTGGATTGCATGCGGTGGTGTGCTGCTTAAAAGGATTACTGTGGCTGGTGAAACCCGAGGGAGCTCCCCCACTTTTGAAGTAACTTTTGGATTACCAATTGGCGGAAGTGCTGAGTTTCGCGAGATCCCTTCAGCCTTAAAAGTTGGTGCCACTGAAGTTGGAAGGACTCGCTATAGTTTTGTTGAATCACTAGGTGGCTACAAATGTTTATCAGAAAACACTCTACACCGACAGTTTTTTTACTCTTTAGAGTTCTTCTCCGTAGTTGTTTCACATTCTGTGTGTTTTTGTGGCTTCAGAGGTATCACTTTGATGTCATCTCTACGTCTCGGTGATAGCTCAGATCAGAACAGAGCTGATGGACGGAAGCTCCTGCTTAAGTGCTCAGTTCAATTCAGCAGTTTACTTAAGAAGTTAGTTAAGCGATTCGACCATCGTAATCAATTGGATACTGAATTAGATAGAGGAAGCCACAAAGCGACCGCTAGATCTATTGGGCCCCCTCAGATGCGATAGATATCAACATCAACAACATCAGAGCCTTAAGTGTGTATTCTCAACAGGTTATGGGTGGCACAGCCCTGAAACTGATCTCCTTTTCAGCAATGGCTGGTGTCGTACGAACTTTTGACGAATTCTCCACAATGTACATGTCGTGTCTCAAAACCTGCCCACTCTAAAGCAAAACTTCACCACGATGTTCTCAGACCTAATCCGTTCCTAGACATCCATGTGGATCTACACTGATGGCTCCAAATAAAAGAAAATGTAGGATTGACATTTACTCTGAGCAACTCAGTTCATTCTACAGACTTCCCAATTACTGCAGTGTTGGAATGAAATTCAAGAAGCACTGTCTCTCCTGAAGTGTATCATCAAAGGAGATATCTTAATCTAACGTGCAGTCAGGCAGTAATGAATTCCTTGTATTCAGTCTTATTAAACTCCAAGCCAGTCATTGTATGCCGCGCAGCTTTACAACAGATGCCTGAGCCATTCATTATATGCCTGTGCTGGGTGCCTAGTCATTGGATTCCAGGTAACCATTGAGCTGATAAATTAGCTAGGTATGCGATGGCAGATACAGGTATACCTTTCGCGGTGTCAAGTTAACGTGATCCACTTGAAACTAAAGATGGTCTAACCATGCCTTTTGCTGCATGTCACACCTTTAAACGCTTCTCTCGCTCTAAAGATCGGAAATGAACCTGATTTCTGGGAGCAAGAACCGGTGGCTTTCGGATCAGGGAACACGCTATTAGACTAGGCGATCCCTCGAATGATTTCTATAGAAGGTCTATGGACGACAGGAAATCAGAAGCCATCCTAAATCCGCCCTGCACCCGCCCAGCACTTGATTTTTTAATCGCTCTGTACGACCTCAAAAACGCCCCTGCCAGCGGTTTGTTTGAACTTTCTCGTCGGCAGTAAATTGTTCCAACTACTTCATCCCACGGAACACACTGGAGGTTCTACACAATGGTATACGCCAAGCCACCTCTTCCTATCTTCCTCAAATCCTTTTTCTCGCATGCTGCACCACGTCCTCCGTGTTCCCCATCCACAACCAGTGTAAGCTACAGTTAAATCTCCACATTTCATTTCGACTTTCCTTTATGACTCTATTCAAAGGAGCAACTTTCCACTTCCCTCGCACACGACGACCATCCGATGTGGTTCAATAAGGAAAACTGATTTCCAAGATTAAAAATCTGATCCCTGCTGCCTGAGCCTCTTACACGCCTACTAGTAATGGATGTACTTGCATGAATCTTTCTTCGGCTTTTTTTTTTTGTTCTCTCTCTCTCGAACCGGAAGATAAGACTCAATCACCTCAGGTGCGATAAGCCACTTTCTCTCTGCAGGATGTTGTTTTTCTTTCGACTTTTCCCCGTGTGGCGCAAAAGGAGAGGGCGACGAGCGTTTCGTCCTCCGCTCAAAGCGGAAGGAATCCACCGTTCTGGAGGTGGAAAAGTAATTTGTATGTCTGCTGGCTTTTCTCTTCTCTGCTGTGTCTCCCCAGCCAATGATTTAGATGAGAATAAAGAGATAGAGATAAACTGTTGATGGGCTTAAGTTTGAAAAGGGTTGCAGTTCTTGTCAGTCAGGGCCTTCTTTCAACGGACGTATCTTTTAATTTGATTTCTGCCATGGGATTTTGGCGCTGCTTGGTGAATTGAGTGCATGTCGGGGGAGACAAATGTGGAGATCTTTTCTTGGAGATAAATTTGAGACGCTAAAAGAGAGGTGTGTGCTGCATTTGTTGTCTTGATTGGCTTCTTTTGTAGTTTTGTGTGGATTTCTACATTCAATTCCTTTCCTCTAACTATTGTTCTCATCTCGCGGTTCGTCGAATAAGTCTTTTTGCATCACAAAGTGAGATCTTCTTCCAGAAAGGACTCCTCGGGGGTATTCCATCAAGTCGTGTGTGCCTCTGTTCGATCTCCATAATCAAATATTGACGACGCCTCTTATTTGGTTTCAGTCTCATGTCCCATCTCCGCACCTACTGCAGGGCACTTCTCGAGCAGAAATTCTCGTTTGAGTTGCAGTCACTCCGGGGTTTCTGAAAGCACTTTCCCTTCGACTCATTCTCGTTCTTTCCTCGATAAACTCTCATTGTTCTTTATGCGCTTCCCTTCCACATATCCTTGATTCTCGACTTCTGGATTTTTCATTTACGCATTCGTTGGTGTCGTATGTGAATGCCGAGACCGTGTTTAGTTGTATTGACTTGGCACTTTGCATGACGTCTGCTTGACAAACCAATTTTCTTCTCCTCATCCAGAGAACATAAGTCTGTGGGTCTGTGTGTGTGTATGTGAATTTGTAGACGACGTCGAAGATGTGTGCTTTTGCATACCGAAGTGACAACTTTGATGTGTAATATTCGACGTCTACGCACATGTGGATGACAGTGCTGGTTAGTTAGTCCGCAGTCAGTCATTCACGGACGTACGTTTGTGACAGGCTGCAAAGTGGGTTGAGTTCAGGGGTCGATTGGGTAAAAAAAAAACAATTGCACTTATAGCCTGGCACAGGGCCCAAGCTATTGTGAAAGTCAATTAAAATTGTTGACGGCTTCGAGGAATATGCAAAGAGAGCGCTCTGTACAGTGCCACAGGGGCACAGTGGAGAGTTGAAGGAGGACGTAGTGCCTGGAAGTTGAAAATGCATATGAGTCTCATGCTCCGCATACAAAATATGCGTTCAGGATGAGAAGAGGAAGAGCGTCGAAGATCGGGCTCATTGCTCTTGATTGGTGTTGGATGTAAATCAATTGGCACTACGGGTGGTGTTATAATGTCACCGCTGAAGATGTGCCACTTTAGTTTGTTTTTAAAATCAAAACACGGTTATAACCGTCTACTGGACATACGCATGCAATGAGGTTATTATAGAACAAATTCTGATATATCCAGAAAGAAAGACGATACGGTTCAATTGTCGTTAACAACGTCATGAGTTGTGATCGTTATAATTACCCATTTCAAAAACACGCACAAAAACAGGAAATGTGCTATTGAAAAAGGGTGTATCTGTTGTTTTCCTTTTAGCGTCGTCGTAAATGAATCGGTGCAACGCAGATATACACAGGCCTTAATAGAAGAAGCCGCCGATAAATGTAGCCAACCAGAGGAAACGCGTGGACTTTGCAAATTTACACAAAGACGATGATTTGTCTTTTTGGAAGAAAATGTTGTTCACTGATGAAAGTTAATACAACATTTTTGGCAACGATGTTCCATCAAAGGTATGGCGAAAGAGTGGTACAGCGTTGTAAATAAAAATCTCCGAAGGAGAACTAAACATGGTTGAGGCAGTGTTATGCTGTGGGGGTCCATGGCATAGTCCGGTGTGTGAAAGCTGGTATTCATAGAAAAAAATATGGACTAGCACATGTATCTGGATGTACTGTGGGAAAATTTAGAGTAATCGGATGAGAAATTGGGCTTAAATCTTGGCTGGATATTTCAGGATAATGACCCTAAGCTGAAAAAGTCAAGGGGTTGTTGTTGTACTATACCCCGAGACAGTTGTATTCTCCTCCACAGGGACTTCCTAGAGAAACAGCTACACAGACAGAAAGTAACTCAAGGAAGCTTTGCTAAAAGAATGGGATAGGGTACACGATAATTTAATCCAGAAGCTGGTTTGTTCAATGCCGCGACGACTACAACCTGTCCTCAAATCCAGTGGAGGTCCAACAAGCTTCAAGGAGCCCACATTACACATTTTTAGCAAAAGTACGATGAATCTTGTTGTTATGTTTCGTTTGTTATTTAAAAAAAAAGGCCAAAAAATTAAAACTGGATTTTCTGTTATACGTAAAAATTTTTGGCTTTTCATTACAATTCTGAAATGTAATCCATTATTTTATCAAACACGGTTGGTACTGAAAACGAGCATTTTTGAATGTCGTACGATAAATTATGTTGGCCTGTATACATATATAAGACACGGATGGAAAGAGTTTTTCTTATAACCAACTTCACACTTTAAACGATGTCAATTTGAGCTTGGCTTTCAATGGGAAATCTTTCCATGTCTATTCTTACAGTATGCATTTCGGGAAGTACAACAAAGTCTGGTTTGTGGTCTGGCAACTTTACATGCACACTGTCAGGGTTTCAGTTCTTCAATTGTGTCAGGACATGATTGTGGTTAAATTATTGTACGATCTTCGCGTTGTCCTGGAAGTAATGTTAAGTTGCTGAGCTTAAGATGTCGAATGGTTCAAATCAACCAACTTGATCTACGGAACTGTCGACAACTGGGGAAGGATCATGTTAGCTGATGGATGCTTCTTTCACTGCCTTTCTCATTGAACTTTAAGACTTATTTTAGGCTTCGTTTATACCACATATTGAAATTAGAAACTTTAAACATACCAGTGTGGAGTAGTGGGTAAATGCGTCGAATTTCTTAAGTTCCAAAAGCCTCAAGTTCGATTCCTGTATTGATGCGGGAACGTCTTTGGACTGAGGGCAGCTTTGTTGCGGCGGATACGAACATAGGTTATTGCGCGTGGCTGAGTTTATGCATATATGTATAAGGTTGTCAAATATACCCTTTTCGCCTTTTTGTCTTTTGAATTTTCGGGCTATGTACAAAGCGCTACAGAGCTCATATCTTGCAATACTATACATCATTTGAAAGGTCTTGACATAACCTACAAATCGATGTATATTGCATTCTACAGTTATAGACGTGTAAACATGGAGTTTACTAACGCCGAAGGCAAATCCGTTAGAGAAACGTTCCGTGAGATTAATGGTGTTTTGGGGGATGGTACAAAAAATCTTCTGGACTGAATCAACGCCTGCGATAAGTTGCTGAAACGGAACGAACTCGACCTATTTTTGAAGCGGATGGTGACTGGCGAAGAAAAATGGATCACATACAACAATATCAAGTGAAAACGGTGGTGGTTAAAGGCCGGTGAATCGTCCCAAACAGTGGTCAAGCCGGGATTGACGGCCAGGAAGGTTTTGCTGTGTGTTTGGTGGGATTGGAAGGAAATCATCACACTATGAGCTGCTCCCATATGGCCAGACGCTTAATTCTACCATTAGGACAACGCCAGACCACACACTTCATTGATGACTCGTCAGAATCTACTGGAGCTTGAATGGGAGTTTTTATCGCATCCATCATATAGCCCGGACATAGCGCGAAGTGATTACCACCTGTTCCTGTCCATGGCGAACGCCCTTTGTGGTGTGAAGTTGAACTCAAAAGAGGCTTGTGAAAAGTGGCTGGAGGGGGGCTTCTACGAGGGGGGTATTATGAAGTTGCCGTCTAGATGGAAACAGTTTATCGAACAAAACAGCGCATATTTGAACTAATCCGGTCACTGTAACACTTTTTATGAAGCATTGGATGAAGAGCAAAAAAGCGGAAGGGAGATATTTGACAACCTTATATGTATGTACATACATACGCCTTGTGTGGATACCGATTTTCGGAGTGCATCGCAAAATGATTGGATTCTGTGATACATGTAATACCTACATATATACGTGTGCATTTACATAAATATGTGTGTATGTATATTTTATCTTCCTTGAATTTGTTTCATTGTAACAATAATATATTCCGGTTAAACATTTACTCACAAACTCGTTGATTAGCACATTGTTGCTTGTAGTAAATTGCCAAGAGAAAAAAACGAAACATTGTATGCGTGACTCGCACTTCCCAAGTGTATTTAAATTTTATTAGCCGGTACGAGGAGATATCTAAGGTCTTATTAATTGAAGGCAAATTATGGGGAGGAAATATTTCAATCACCGTTTTAGGAATCAAAAACTTGTAATTGTTGCAATCAAGTATTCAGTCAGGGTACATTTACAGAATACAGCTTTCAGCCTCATAAGCACATGCGACGTTCGACTGTAATGTGATTTTGAGGATACATGAAAAACTACATTAAGTTTTGAAGATATTAAAACTGTGATTTCGTAAAAATTTGATTGATACCACAGTGGTCGCTGTGACGTAGTGGTAAGTGCGTCGACCGCCACGCAGAAAGTCTAGTTTCTAGTCCCGGACGGACACCTCGCATTTTTTCACGGCACCACCTCTTTCGCGTTGCTGACAACATTCAATGACTCCTAAGTTTCTAGAAAAGCTTCTCAGATCTCGCCGTTCAGAGTCGGCAAAAAACTGTAGGTCCCTTCTACTCGTGGGAGAACAGTAGCATGCACAACACGAGTAGTTGTTGTAGAAGCTAGGCCCTGGTCCCTTGTGGGCTGTAGTGCCACTCAATTATTATTATTATGATACCACAAAGAAAATTTAAGGAACTTTAGATATTCTAGAAAAAAAGGCAGTTTTGAAACTTCGTGTATGACGCTTGCATCCCGGTAGAGCTCGTTCATGCCGAACACAATATATCGTGTCTGTATAAAAGTCCCACCAAACAAAGCAGTTACAATAAGACTTCCTGTTTGTGTATAGCGGTGATATTCTCTGCCGATCTGGTGTTCATTTGTCATACGGATATTTCGAGTTTACTTGCACACCCTATTGTTTGTAATTTCACTGGTAACCAGTCGGAGAAGGCAGCTTTTCACTAACAAGTGACAATTTTATCAGTAAAAGTGTGTTGCGTCGTAATGATTTAATGTGCGTCACAATGGCGCAAGAAGTAGCAACATTTGAGGTGTGCAGCAGTGTCACCATGAACGCTGAATTCACCACTGCCCCTTTGAAACTACACACCGTAGGTTCTCATAACGACTAGCAAATGTCGTTCGTTTCGTTGCTTCAATTTCAAAAGCTTTGGTTGAAGCATGAAGTGAAGGCTGCAGTTGCCACTTTGCTGTGCTTCAATTGATGAGTTAAATCGAAGCCTTCAATGAAATTGAAGTGTATGGACAGAACCTTGCAGTGAACTGAGAAGTTAACCCGTCTTTAGTCGCTGTGAATACCTGCGGCGAGTAGTTTCAAGTTTACGGAGAAGTGTTCCGTCCAGATTTCAGAGCGACGTGCATTCTTTACGATCGCTTTGAATACCTGGTCACGATGGAAATGTAACATCCTTTCCACTTTGGAATCGGTAATGTAAGAGTTCATTGGGGTCTAGCTTTTTCAACAACCATTCATGCTGCGCATGCATATTTTTTCTTACCAGTGGAGAAAGCCTACAGTTCAATGTTGACTTTAAAGAGCGAAGTTTTTGGCTTCTTACGTGCTTACAGCATCTCGAGTTGTAAATAAATACGAGTCCATTTTGAAATTCAAACATACACACTACGCGTAGTCGCTGACGTACTTATTTGCGACCCCTCGCCATGCATAAGCTGCAAACTAATGTTGCCTTAAATGCCACTTCGACTCACAGTAAGCAAATTCAGATTTATCGAGCAAAGTCATCGAAACTGTTACCTACCAGCTCTTAGCCCCCGGTCTAAGCTGACATTAAAAAGGCGGACATAATGCCATAAAATGTTTCGCCAGATAAAAATAACAATTTGAACATCCTCATTGAAGGACCCTTCATTCCCTTGCCCCTAAAGGAGCCCCGCTAAGCGAGTGCTTCTGTTTCGCACACACCCTCACTCAGCCGTAACGCAGAAATATTCTTCTTCTCCTGGCCACCGGTTCCGAAAATAACCACATTTTCAAATATTTTCTGTATCTCCTCTTAACTTAATATCACTCTTCTTTCTCCTTGCAGGTAAGTTTGCCCCAAGTTCTGACACTCAATTTATTTCCCTCATGCGCAGAGATGTGAGGGCCAGGAAGAGAGAGCGAAGACGAAAAAGAAACACCACCTTCTCGTAAGTTATGTAATAAAAATGTAAATTTTATTAACCGACCATTCCATGACTATCTATCATTCGGAGGTGAATTACCACGCAAAATCAGGCCGCACACAGGGAAAGGAACTATTCCTAACTTCCGCGCTGTCAATCCCCAAAACCAAAGGTCATTCAATTAATAGGGGCTCCGTGATAGAATCTCCCGCTAAAGCGGAGGAAGCGAGAGACCAAAACCGAAAGCCACCGAAGAACCGGAAACGCTTTGCATAATGAATTCCGAACACACCCTCGACGTCGTCGTCGTCGTCGTCGGTCGATGTGTTCCATTTTCGTATTCATTCGCTCACTGTTGCGGTATCTCCGTCGTGCTTCTTTTTTCACTTTTATTTGATGATTACACGGCCGGTGGATGCATAAGGTAGAAATCCTGGAATTAACGCTGGCCTCATAAATATTCTAACAAATGATCTCGCTGCATTTTGTGGCAATTTGAGGAGCACCACTGTGCATCTATGGAAGGGAAAAATTTGCATTTCCTCTGGTTTGTTTTAGGTGTGTGCGCTAGTGATAGTGGAAAGGACGTGTTCGGTAACAGAAACACATTCGCACGTGACCGTTGTATGTGCGTCGGACTTTCATGGAACAGCGACACGGCGTGAATAAATGACGTTAAGGTGATTGATGACGTTTTGTTGCTCTGACGGCAGAAAGTATGAGAAGTTAGAGTGAGAGGACGATAAGGTTACTTTTCTGAGAGTTAGTTATTTTTCCAGTGACGAGTAATTGATTCCATTGGGAATTCCGAACTGGTCAGGGCATGCAACCTTGACGAAAATTCACCTGAACACCGGGATACACCGTGAATCTGGGCAATGAGAGAATGCCTGCACTTGCTAAGAAAGGGTAAGAGACGACCTTCAATTATGCACGCACTCCACTAAGCCAGTCAATACAGAAAATGAAGCTCTAGGAGGAAGGAGCATGAAGGAACATGGAGATAGCGTCCATCGAGAGCAAGATCAATCTCTGCTGAGCCTTATACGCAGGAAAATTAGACTTCTAGTAGAGCTGCCATTGACGCTTATGCACAACGTTTGTGTTGTCCAGATAGCGACAACAACAGAAGCTGTTGAGACGAAGAGGAAATAGAGCCCGTCAGGCACTTGCTCAGTGACGTCGGTAGGACTGACACTTCAAGGTAATGCCTTCTTTTCCGATTTGGAAAATCTGAGGTGAGCTGGCTCAGGGCTGGGACTCGTTCACAAATCGGAGTCATTTAAAAGGCTCAGGCTAAACAAGGAGGTCTCACGAGGCCTTAAGGTCCACTGCTATTGTAGGGGATTTTCAAAAATGTGCTAAATGCCCTAAGACGCACTTGAATTTGTGCACTCTCTGATGTTAATTAGGCCGTGAGGTTTTTAAGTCCTGATCGCGAGATTGAGGCTTCATTAAAAAAAAGAGAGGCGAAGTTGTTGTTTTCCTCCTCTTACCCTTCAACAGACCCAATTTGTTGGTTCAAGTGGTGCGCAGCTCTCACCGCTAGTACGAGGGCTGTCTGATAAATAACCGACCTCAACGTGAAGCTAGCGGCACAAGTGAAAAAAAAAAAGTTTCTACTTCAAATTGTGCATATTATAATAGCTACTCGCCAAAATTTCAGAAATTTATCTTGCACTATTATCTGTTGACAGTCGTTTTTGTGAGTGTATTTCGGTGATTCCCCCAAAATGGAAAAAATTGAATATCGAGCTGTAATTAAATTTTTATTTTTGAAAGGCAATACGCCTTCACAAATCAAAGATGAGTTGGACTCTGTGTATGGTGACTCTGCACCATCGTTTATAATAGTAAAATTTTGGGCAGCTGAATTTAAACGTATTCGCAGGAGATTGGAAGATGATGAACGTCCTGGGCGTCCAAAAACTGTAACCACTAACGATAACATCGCTAAAGTTCATCAATTGGTACTAGACGACCACCGGATTAAAGTAAGAGAAATAGCTGATATTAAGAAGATGTCAAAAGAACGTGTTTGCCATATATTTAACCAAGATTTGGGCATGAGCAAGCTGTCCGCGAGTTGGGTGCCGCGTTTGCTTACGCTAGACCACAAACGTGCGCGCATGAACATTTCCAGCGCTCTATTGGCTCAGTTTAGAGGCAATAAGACCGAGTTTTGGCGGCGATTGATAACTGTAGACGAAACTTGGATTCATCATTATACACCCGAAACAAAAATCCAATCTAAACAGTGGATTGAAAAGGGGGAACCGGCCCCAAAAAAACCTAAAGCTGTGTATTCGGCTGTGAAAGTGATGGCGAGTGTTTTTTGGGACAGCCATGGAATTATTTTTATAGACTATCTTGAAAATGGAAAAACTATAACAGGAGCATACTACGCATCATTATTGGACAAGCTAAAGGAAGAAATTTCGAAAAATCGGCCACATTTGCAAACAAAGAAAGTGTTGTTCCACCAAGACAACGCACCATCTCACACCTCAACAGTCGCCATGGCGAAAATCCACGAATTGCGGTTCGAACTGCTTGACCATCCACCTTATTCACCGGATCTAGCACCAAGCGACTTTTTTTTGTTTCCTCAACTTAAAACGGCGCTCGGCGGCCAGAGATTTTCGTCAAATGAGGAGGCAATCTCTTTCGTGAACTCGTATTTTGCAGACAAAGATGCCAAGTACTATTTGGAAGGGTTGCAGAGATGGGAGCATGGCTGGGAGAAGTGTGTGGAGTTACAAGGAGATTATGTAGAAAAATAAATAAAAAAAATTTGAAAAAGTCGCGTGCATCATGGTTAGGTCGGTTATTTATCAGACAGCCCTCGTACACCATTTCTACATCGTAAGTTCGAATTCATTAACTTTCAAAGAATGGAAATTAACTCAGCTCATGTTAGACAATTCGGATATTGACACGGCGCCAATTGGTGAACAATTTTTTGAGGCTGCATTCCGGTCACTAGTCTTGGGTTCAAAAAGTGTGTGTATTCCATGCCAAACTTTGTCGATAAAATCCATGTTTCTGAGGAATTGTGATGCAACCGGGGGCGAACGTGAATCATCCAAACAAAATCTCAGTGGAGGTGATGGAACTTCTATCGGACCTCAATGCTGGACATTAAGTGAAGAGGCAGAATGGATACTTGAGGAGTATGAAAGAACAATTCTTTGGATAGATATACGGTCTGTGTCTGTTACGATGTCGGATGAGGTAGAAAACACAAAATCTGTACTTAGACGTGGCAATAGTCCGAAACCTAAAATACGGTCAACTAGCTGAAGTTTTTCGGTTACATGGAGCTCGAGATCAACAGAGGTCCAGCTAAGAAGACGAACCCTCTGAAAAATAATCAAGATAACGGGAAGATTGAAGTCCGAATTAGCTCAGTCTCTGGCCTTTCGTAGGTTGTTAACCCGAAATCGACAACATTTTATACGCGCTCCATCTTCTTGTTTCAGTTTTTGAACTGACCTATCAGCTCTTTGAGACAATGGGACTAAGGGAGGTATGTCGAAAGCACGGTCCGTTAACTATCTTATTATATATTAAAAAAATCTTCAAATGCTCTTCGTGTAGAGACCGGGTGCGCTTGACTTTTTTTCATGCGAAATTCGCAATGCCAATTTCGTTGATAAGTTCAGAAGCCAAAATCGAATGAATGGTTTAAGTATGAGTATACACAAAATAGAAACAGATTCGAGATCAGTCTGTTCTTCACTAGGACAACAAACGCCATACCAACCAACATCAACCGTAACATGTGAACCATCTGGCAGGATACATTGTTCATGAAGCAAAAAAATAACCTTCATGTCGATCTTTTGGTAGACGTGCAGAACTAGGGTTTAAGATGCATGGTCTGCCAGGGATGCCACCACAATATTTAATATTGGAAGTGCCGATTATCATGCTGCGGAACATGAATCAGCCAAATCTGTACAATAGCATACAACATACGTTCAAGAAGTTGATGAACAACGTAGGGAAAGCAACGGCCATTTAAAGGTGGGCTCGGATTCCCACAATCCTGACGGATACACAGCGCTACATTCCGGGGTGGACCTGGGCCTCAACCAACATGCCTCTCCAGCCAGCACGATCTTTCGCTAGCTGCCTCCAGCTGCACACTCCAAGTTGGTTGAGGTCCTTCATCACTTGTGTGCGCCACCTTAGCTTAGGCCGTCCTCTGTTGCGTTGTTCCAATGGCTCAGATTCGAAGACTTTTCGGGCCGGAGCAGTGGTGTCCATACGCTATACATGCCCTAATCATCTTAAGCGTTGTATCCGATGACTCTTGACCAAGCGAATGTAGCTGTACAGCGCATAGAGTTCGTCGTTAAAACTTCTCCTCAAGATGCCACCAACGCAAACAGGACCTTAGCAATTGAGGGCTTTATTACACAATTGCCTCTTGAGCCCAAAGAAACAGCGATTGGCAAGAGTGATTCTGCGTTTGATTTTGGTACTGGTGCTGTTGTCCCTATTATATCAATGCCATCCCCAAAAGATGGCTGTTGAACAGAACAGAAAATGTTGCTTCTGGTAATAACTTGTGGATTTCTCGGTTATGCTCGATAGTAGTCCATTCTCATTTATACACAATTTGACATGTTTGCTAGGTATGCCAAAACAAGGCATGGCACTGTTTGATTCGTGTGTATGACCACTATGGCGCTACAGACCACAAGAAATCAGAACCTGGTTTCTTCCTCAACCACCTTTGTTGCGGTATTGTTCTCTGAAGAGCAAAAAGGACCGATTAAATTGGCTCGAGATTGGCTATCTGTACGTCAATCCTGACGAACTAGCCAAGCCTTCTGCATAACGCCTGTTCACTGCGCTTATTCTAAGGCATGGAATTGTATTAAAGAGTGATCCATTGTGAGGTTTAAACTTCAGTTGATATTTGTTGACAAATTATGCGTGGTTACTATTAAACTGCTTTGATATTTGTATTCAGTATGGTTGGGCAAGTCAACTTGTAAAGATTCACAGCGTTTTCAAATTGTTAAGCTGTATTACGAAAATCATCGCTCTATGAGAAATGTTTTTCGTCTGATTCGAGGAACTTACGGCACTCATAATCAGCCTACTGAAAGCATTTCCAAAACTATTCGCAAAGTTTTTGTTTCCTTCAACCGGTTAGTTCACATCCAGTACGTAATGAAGAGACCATAGCAGCTGCAGCTCAGAGTGTGCGCGAAAACCATTACGAATCGAGTCGTCAGCGCTCTCAGCAGATTACAAGCCAGTTCTTGACAATGCTCAGGGGTAGCAAGCAGATGAAGGGGAGATCTGTGCAGTGAAGTCAAAGACCTTTCCTTATCCCAGTGTAGTTGCAAATCCGCAAACTATCTTAAGTGTGAAGAAGATTACTCGCCCGTCTCGTGCTTGTCACATGTACGATTGTCTGTCTATTTCTTTTTTCGTTAGAACCGGTCCCTAGGTTTTTTGTTTTGGTTCCCTTCGATTTCCTTGAAAAACAAGTGACTTGATAGTTTTCTTAGGAATATCCCAGTCCTAAAAAAACTGCGTCCCGCCACAGTGACACAGCTTGTCAAGGTTCGGCGAACAAAAGTATAGTCTCTATGGTTCCATAGAAACTCACTTCTTTTTCAGTCTTCTTGTGAATGCGTCTTGTCACCAGTCGCACCCCACTCCCCACCGGCTCCCCCCCTCCACCAAAGAATAAAAACAGCAAAAGAAGCAAATACAATTTTTTAAGCGAAAAAGTTTCAGTCTCTTCCCCTACAGCAGCCCCTCCGATGGAAGGATAAACTTTTATTTGTTCCTGTTTTGCCGACGATGACGATGATGATGTTGAATGATTCGCTTGCGGCCACGCCGCTCCTATCGCCGCCGCCGCCGCCGCCGTCGACTTAAACAAGCAACCGATGTATGAAAGAAAAGCTAGAAGCAAAAAGATGAAAAAAAAAATTATCTTTCATTTATCTTCCCATTCCTGCATTGTCAGACCATGATGTGGAGTGTGGTGTGTGCTGCCGTATCCATCAGAAAGATTGAAAGGATCTCCCGCGAATGATGACGACGCCATAAGTTCGCTCACGCATTGCCTCCCCCGTCCATTTTGTGTGTGTTTGTGTGCCCACACCAAGTCTATTTACAAACAAAAGCACAACAGCATCGCAGGCAGACAGTCATGATATAATGTTTTTTTGGAAGCCATCGCATCTGCCAAAAAAAAAAGTTTCACTTCGTTTTCCTTCACGAAAACCAACCCCCGTGCCACTCCCACCCACACCCACACCCACACTCGGCAAACGATACCACCAAAGGCATGCAATCAATAGGCGCTTCCGACATAGGCGCCAATGGTGTACGTTTTGGGGTGCCTCTGGCCAGCCTCATCGGAAGAACATCAACATATTGTATAAATTCTGAAGAGGCCCTTCAAAAAGGCAGCAGAGAAAAAAAGCGGCATCACTCCCGTCTGCAATCCACAGAGACTGGCAGACAATTTTCCACTTCTACGGAGTTACTCCCACCTCCTCCTGCCACTTATCGATTGTTATTTAAAAAATTGCATCCTCTCGAGAGGGGAGTGGGAGCGTGTTGTTGAATTGGACAGGTGGGTTGGTGGGTGTGTTGTGCATACAATAAAAAAGTTTCTCTTTACGAGGAGTGCTTTTGGGCGCATGGTATGAAACGCATACAGAGAGCCGAAGAGAAACAATTTTGAGATCGATGTTTAAGTTTTGATTGGGCATTAAAACCACTCGCAAAGGCTTTATTTCGATTTTATTGATGAGCGTGTGGAGGACAATTCAAGCAGATGAACTATAATCAGGATGGTGCCTGAAAGTGGTGGCGATATCGAAATGAAATCACAAAGTGTCATTGTTTCATGCAGCATCCGCATTTTGTTGGAAATTTGTAACTTTTCTGGCTGGTTTTGAAACTGGCGCTTGATTGTAAACCAACGTTGAACTTGTCGTCTTTTTATTTCACATTTGGAAAGTCCTCACTTATCCACTCAGTTTGCTGACTGATGTTGGTTGATGTGTCCCGCAATTTATTAGGTTATCTGTGTTGTCAATGGTAGCGACTGATTTTCTGTAGATAAAGTGATGTGTTAAAGGGCATAGACTGCCAAAGAAGAAACAATTTCGTATTTTACGTAGCGTAATGCCACCACCTCTTCGTACAACAATCGGTTTTCTCTTGCCCGTTGTTATGGGATACCTCCACATTTGGAAGAGATGTCCTTCTTTTGATTAACCTATGTCTGAGTTTACAGACAAAACAGACTTATACTGAAAAGTAGGCAGCTCTAGAGCTTCGCCCTGTTCCCCTGGTTAGTCTGTGTATGCATTGATTTCTGCTCGCTTTTGTGATCGAATCATTGACGGTGTTAAGTGAAAACATTTTTGATGTCGAGGTGTTCATAGAGAACAGGAATACGCAGTCTGTTCAAATAATAAGATGACTTTTCAAATTTCGTGGGCTACGTACATTCGATTTTCTTATTGTGTTATGTTGGTACACTCTCTAGTATGTGTATGTGTCGTTTCGAGCTTCCAATTTTCCTCGTCTTCCACACACACATCTAGAACATTCTCATCCATCTGTAATGATTTTATATGAGCTCACTGGTCAGTTTCCATTTCTCTATTGATGCCCTGCATGGCTAGGCTTTTCTTGGATATACATTTGTTCATTTATTTATCTAAAAATCTTTTGTTCGGCAGTAGAAGTCAGTGTCCAGGAATGGCGTGTCTTCTTTTCCGATACCCAGGGTATCCCGGATGTCCTTCTTGTAAACAAAACTCAGCCGTTTGTCTGGAATATTTTTTATTTATCATCCGACTGTAAAAGTCTTACAGTCTTGTGTCTAAAGTATTGATGGCTTTGTAAATTGCTAAAGACAAAGATAGCGGGTAGGATCGGATCGACTGACAGACTTGGGATAGCTTTTTGCTCGCAAAACACTGCCATGTTCGGTTACGCGGAGGGATCTTTAATTTTCTCCACCTGATGTGGTTAGTTTTATTGTTCCTCTAGAAATTCTAGTCATTTATGTTTTCAAAACCAAACTATGTCATTCCCAGTCCAATGTTATGCTTCAAGCTACACCAAGATACAGCATTTTGTAAGTTGAACTCCTTGGTATGTGACACGCAATTTCTTCCAAGTTTGAAAAAGAGGGAATCAAAAAGGGTACCAGACAGAAGTCTGTACGAGAGTTGCCTTTATGCAGTTATAGTATTTTAGAAAGCTGTGGAAACCTTAATTCAAAATAATGATCATAATCACGTTATGTGGTGCGTGAGATTGGAAAACTTCGGTAACAAGTTGTTTATGAACGCTAAAAGTGGATTTAAATAAATCCCTTTCGATATCAACAATAAGAAGAAAGCTGTTGAGAAAGAATTTACCTGCCAGAAGTTCCAGAAAAGTACCACTACTGTCAAAAATAAACGTATTTAAACGAACCTAATTTGCGATAGAACACCTGAACTGGAAACTTTCTAAATGGCGCAATATATAAGGTTGTGAAATATGTACCTTCTGCAATTTTGCTCTTCATTCAATGCTTCATAAAAAGTGTTACAGTGATCGAATTTAGTTCAAACATGCGGTGTTTTGTTCGATAATCTGTTTCCATCTAGACGGCAACTTCATATTACCCCCCTCGTAGAAGCCCTCCTCCATATTTGCGAAGAACTCGGACAGCCACTTTTCACAAGCCTCTTTTGAGTTCAACTTCACACCATCAAGGGCGTTCGCCATGGACAGAAACAGGTGGTAATCACTTGGCGCTATGTCCGGTCTATGCAATAAAACCTCTCATTCGAGCTTCTGTAGCTTCTGACAAGTCATCAACGAAGTGTGTGGTTTGGCGTTGTCCTGGTGGAACACTACAACCTTCCTGTTGCCCAATTCTGGACGCTTCTGGTCGATCGTCTGCTTCAAGCAGTCCAGTTGTTCGCAGTAGATAGTAGAATTAAGCGTCTAGCCATATGGGTGCAGCTCATAGTGGATGATTCCCTTCCAATCCCACCAAACGCACAGCAAAACCTTTTTGGCCGTCAATCCCGGCTTGGTCACTGTTTGGGACGATTCACCGGCCTTCAACCACCACCGTTTTCGCTTGATATTGTCGTATGTGATCCATTTTTCGTCGCTTGACACCATCCGCTTCAAAAATGGGTCGAGTTCGTTCCGTTTCCGCAGCATATCGCAGGCGTTGATTTGGACCAGAAGGTTTTTTTGTACCATTCCCCAAAACACCATTAATCTCACGGAACGTTTCTCTAACGGATTTGCCGTAAACAAACGAAAACTTTAAAATAGCGCGAATTTCGGCTTTAGTGAACTCCATGTTTACACGTCTATAACTGTTGAACGCAATATCCATCGTTTTGTAGGTAATGTCAAGTCCTTTCAAACGATGTATAATATTGCCAGATACGATCTCTGTAGCGCTTTCTACATAGCCGGAAAATTCAATAGACAAAAAGGCAACCTTTGACAACCATATATTATGGACGGACGAATGCAAAATAGTTTTATTTGGTACTCCTGGAATCAGGACATTTGTTCGCAGGCGAAAAAAACCAAGAGTTTCAACCGAAATGTACTATCAAGACTGTAAAGCACGGCGGAGAAAAAATTAAATTAATTTCCTATTATGGTACTGGTCCCATTTTTTTGAAAAAAACCGATGATGACCGTCGGAGTTTACGTCAGCATAATGAGAGAAATCATGTTACCTTACATATAGTGGAATATGCCGCTTGGATGGATTCTACAGCAAAACATACGAGCAAACTGGCCAAAGATTTTTTCCAAAGCAAAGAAGTTCAAGTTCTGGAGTGGCCATCTCAGTCTCTGAACCTGAATCCCATTGAAAACCTTTGGACAGATGTAAAGAAAGCTGTAAATGAAGCAAAACCCAAAAATACAAAACAGCTATGGGATGTTGTGCAGGTTGCGTGAAGGAATATCCCTGTTCAGCGATGTCAGGCCTTAATCGACGCCATGCCACGTCGTTGTGACGCTGTACTTAAAATAAAGATTGTACGAACAAGTACTTCACTCTTTCATTGACTTTTACTTCATATTTATGAGTTTCTGCACTTGGTGTTATTATTTTGCACAATCCGAAATTCGGTGTCGTTCCGGATAACAGGCCCTTACTAAGTTCAGAATGCACTTTTTTCTTATTTTGTTCATGGGTTTTATTACTGATGCCGTTATCTGTCGCCGAACTTCAACGACACTTCAGCAGCACTTGTGACTATCAAAAAACCTATTTAAATCAAAACCTGTACTTGGCTAGGTTATACGAACTTCCGACAGAATGATGCGTTAAGTAACAGTATTGATTCCATTTACGTTCTTCATCACTTCCAATGCATGATTCCCAATTAGGGCTCGACATTTGTAAAAAGTGTTCAACTTTTTTTCTTTTTGGTCAGATGGCGATACAGTCCGGACCTAAACCCCATCGAAATCCTTTGAAAACAAAATGAAAGATCATAACCAGCATACCATGGTCCACATCTAGGAGGTGGACAGTTCTTCCTGGAGAGGTTTGTTGGTTGAGGTACACGTCCACACCTCGATGTGGTGCCAAACTGAGAAATATAAAAAGGATGTTGCCACGGGTTGGTGCTTCAACAAAGAAATCCTTATTGTCTGTTGGTTTTTCTGTTGTCAAAAGTTTCTCGGACTACATCTGCATGGTCAATTTCATCCTCAAACTGAGGGAAAATGCGTACACAGGCAAATTTTCTTTCCGCACTGATGTCAAATGTGAAACATAAAATATAACGAATCACCCATTTTTGCAGCTTAAAGTCACACATTTACAACCAACTTCAGCCTGAAAGTAAAGTAGGTGACTGCTTACAATCAGGCATAGTCTTTGGCATTCGATTGTAAATAATTTACAAACGAACTTACCTTTTAAAGTTCCTCAAAAAATATTTTAAAAATTTGTCCTTTTAATTAAAATTCTCCACTCCCCCCATCCTTTAAGGTCGCTGCCAAATGTTTTCGCATGTTGCTTCAATTTATTATCCCCCTTTAATCGGAACAGAGGACAGTCATCCTCTGTCCACCAATCCAATAGCCTGCACAGAACAAACTCCGCACAGGGGGTTGTAGTATTTTGAATGAGAAAATACCATCGCATCCCACGCTTCGGCCATAACTCAATTAAACTCGTAACTTTTGCGAATTCCATCGATTCCGACCGCCATTACCCTCGTCTTATCCGGTGGCACCTATAAAAACCGAAAACAACATCATGGTCGTAAAGTTTTATCCACTTTCGTCCCGGTCGTCCCGCGCCATGCCATCGTGTGCATGCTTCTTCCAGCGACCTGGAAACCATCAAAAAAGCCGTCGCAACAACAAAAATATGTAAGCCTACACAAATAATCTTTCTGCCTTGTATAACTTTTATGGACCACTTCAAAAAGTCGTCCCCCCACCATTGTCGGATCCACCCAACGGACCACTGACTGGGCGACCCCCATTTCGGTGGACTCTGTCATCCGCAAATTCAACCACAAGGGCCCATCATATCATCCCCGACCGGTCTACCTGCGCCATCAGCAAATAATTTAAGGAGACCATTAGACACGAGGGGTGGGTGGTGGCGGGCGGTGGCAACCTGAGAAAAGTGAAGCTTCACTTCAGAATAATTGTTTTCGAACGCACGTAGTCGCCTAGTCCTGTCCAAGGACAGAAGCTGCCTTCGATGACGAGCGAAACAAGGAGAATGGGGGCGAAAGAGAAGCGAGAAGAAAAGCAGTATCCTTAGGTTTCGTAGACAATAAAAACGAAGGGCGGACAAGAGGGAGAAGGACCCACTCCATCGGTGCTACGTTTACTTACCTGCTTCATTATATCCTAGGCCATCTAGAGCCACCGCAGCTTGTCCCGGCACCGGCACGGTTTGCGCCTCAAATTCAATTGAGGCACGGTGCGGCAGTAAGGACCTTCGAGGGGTGAACACAAACTCTCCTTCGAACAGATGTCCTTATAAATAATTTAAGACTGAATAGCTTAAAGCTGTGACGCTTGTGTCTATTCTCAGACTATGCTCCACGTTGACGCTGGATTGATGCCATCCCCTTCTTCATGGCTCATATCCTGTCATAAAAATCAAAAGTCAAAGGCATACAACAACAAGAAAGGGCCTTTGTCCGGGGCTTCCGTCTCCTTCGAGCAGCACCAGCTAGTGCTCCAGCATTTCGGAGCCGCAGTGCTTCGACGTCGCATCGTGTTTCTCTTTCAGTGTGACGACGTCATCTCTTCCTTCCTGCGAACGCAAAGGATGCACCAGCTATTGCTGCAACTGTTGTGCTGCGCGCTTATATAAGTCGTCTTTTCTTTTTATTTTTGTTTTTGTTGTATTTGTTGTTGTTTGTATTTACTTCTCATTCAGAGCTCAGAATGACAGAGTGGGACTAGCGAAGGAGGTATTTAGAGAGTGGCAGGATAGGCGTCCTAGTTTGTATTCTGCATTCCTACTTGATCTAGGATACGCGTCGCAGCAGTTGTCGTGCCGCGTCCTTCTGCTCCTCTCCTTGTGCGACGTTCAGAGCGTCGTGAATTGCGTTTTAAATATTTCATGGGAAGTCCTTTTATTTTCTATTTTTCAATTTTGTATTTTTTGTGTCGCTTTGTTTTCGGTTGTTTTTTCTTTGAGCGCGCTTTGTGCTGCACGCTGTGTGTTTGCTTTTCATTGCATCCCCCCAGCTCCGGCCTGATTGCCCGCACGTCACTGTGCGGATGCCAGCATCTTCTTTCTTTTGGATGGATGTCCTGTTTTTATTTTTCTCTACGGCAACTGTTCGCTGTTATTGCTTCTGCCAAGTGTCTCTGTTGTTGGTGGAAACCACTATACGTTGAGGGGAAAGGGGGGGGGGCGGGAGTTGGGTGAAATGCCCCGCACGAATGACGAGCAAATAACTGAGGCAATTGGCTGGGAACTCATTGAAACTTTTGCAATAAACCATTAAGGATGTGGATGTGTGTGCGGAATTCAATTTACCGGCAAATGTGTTCCCGAGACGATTTCTTCGTTTTCACAGTTTTGCAGTTTTGGCTTCTTAATGGATGGGATGATCGAAGTGTGTGCGGTTTGCCTTGCAGTGGATTTGCGGAGTGCGCACACGTAGTATGTAGCTGCTGCTCGGCGGATGCTGATAAAGTTTGAATTGAACGATGGCATCCTGAAGGTATGCAAGCGGATGATTAATTTGCTGCGCATGCATTTTAATTTGTTCTCTGTTTTGGGACATGTGCCAAAAACTGCTGCTTTAGCCACTGCCGTTGGTGCTGTGGAGAAAAGTTAATTTCGAATAGGAGCTGCTTCCCGTGTTTCGTGGGCTGTGGGTTTTCTTTGCATGGCCCGAGTGCAAGTTTCTTTTAAAAAAATCAATGAAATGAATAAAACTCAGTTTGTACCACGTATTAAGCCGATAATAGTCAGAACAAATGTTCGCACAAATTACAATAACGTTCAGGTGGCTGTCTCCGCTGGCTTTGCAGTAGCGCTGTCAGTCAACTCGATTTTCCAAGACTTTCTTGATGGCTCTAGCTTACGAATGATCTCGTATTGCTTGAATCGTTTCCGAAATGTTGGCCTAGGAGCAGTTTTATCACGGATACCCACCTAAAAAGAGTCTTCATGGTATGTAGTAGCTTCGAGGGGGCCAATTGATCTCGCTTCAATTTGATTCGCATCAAATCGATAGTGTCGTGGGCTGTGGAACATGACGCGCCTTTCTGTTTGAGCCCCAGGTCGTCCAAGTCCATGTCTTCAACTTCGGTACTAAAAAAATAAAATAATGCGTCAAGCAAAATGGCTCTGTAACGCTCACCCTTGGCGGAAACCTTGCTCCCAGTCTTATTTGACAAACCAAATAGTCCAATGATGGCATCATCCACTATCGGCACCAAATTGTCATTCTCTGTAAATTCAGTGGCTTCTTCGTAGCAGCGCGCAGGTCTTTCAGACCGCAGATGCGACACTTTTGGTTGTTAATGCCACGTTCGAGTCAAAAATGCGTCTTGTCCGAAAATACGATTTTTGGCTCTCGTCTTACTCTAAGGCCCAAACTTAGGTCCTAATCCTAGATCCTTGAGTACTGTTTCGTGAAGTTTCTCTGTATCTAGAAACTCAGCACTGCATCCTCCTCTACTGTTCATGTTCTTCTCTTAAGTGGAGTGAGGAGGAGTCCCGACAGCTGGGGAAGACTTGGAGAGAGTTGAAACTCATTGCGAAAAACCGCACACGATGGCGCGTAGTAGTAGTAGAGGCCCTAGGCCCCGAAAGGGGTTACAGGAACTAAGAAGAGGACAGCACACCATAAGGCTGTGTCATGGGACGTAGGGTAGAGTCCTGCCAATACTGATCTTAAAGTGAGTGCTTCGAGGGCAGGAATTGTCAGAACGGACTGTCGGTGTAGATGGCGATTTTCTCATTTGATGTCGTTCCTATCGATAGTCATTTTTAGGGTGGCCTCACAAAAAGCCGTAATGTCAGCTTGAAGTACGAGGTGGTGATCTGAAAGTGTGAAGGACTGTTTGATTTGGACTTGTTTCGAGTGTGTAAAAACTAATCTTAGCCCCGTTGATGCAGACTTCCTTACTGCTTAGAATCGGGTCGATCTTCATTGTCCTGAATTTCAGCTCTGTGTTCGACATGTACACTGGTCTGTTGATTCTTTTACAAAATTAGTTGAGTTTATAATGAGGACGTGGCCTGCATTTTGCTTATTCCACTGTCGGTGTTTTTAAGTTGTAACACAGAATGTCGTTGTAAGCATTTTGATTGATTGTATTGGTGATATGTGTGTATTTGGATTTACGTGATCACGTGAAGGCTTTATACCAGGGGGTCCATACACCCATAGTCAGGAAAAACGCTGGCTAATGCCTTGGAAGTTATCCCAAGTACCAATTTTAGATCATGTCTTAAGGGACAGTCACTCCTCCTTGGTAAAGAGCGAGGCCCTTCTAACACCTCTGCTGTTCGAATCAGAAGTAAATTCCCATAACCATCGACCCAGGTGACTGAGGCGGATTAGATCAGATAGTACGGTCGAATACTCTCAACTCTCCCCGAGATTTGGGTTTAAACCACAGCCGCCCTGATATTCCCACATGGGGGGCACGATCAGGTTGACACTAAATTTTAGGGGCTCCTGATCACCAGTGGTATCAGAATATAGCTTCCGATTCAGCTTCGCAACTTTGTCGCTCTAGGTACCTAAGCCCTACACTCTGCCTTACTATGTGCTGCCATAAGGGCAGGCGCTACTCTCACTCGTCGTCTGCTCAACACTTCCTTAGCAAAGTTCCTGGTGGTGTATGTACTCTGTCCGGTGCGGAGAACCAGGCTGACAATTGAAAATGAAAGCCGTCTCCTGAGAAACTTAGCTGTCTCTATATAACAGCATGGTACTTAGAATTCTGCTGAAAAGCGCAGACGCATGGATCAAATGCAAGCCATAAGATCCTTGATCGTATATTCTATCTTGACTGCGAAGAGGGATATTGGAGGTGATTGATGATTGCACATGAGAAGTCTATAAGCTGCATTAGGGCATCGACTGACACTACAGTCCACAAGGACCTAGCTTCCGCACCAACTCTACTAGTGTGGTTCATGCTATTGTTCTCTCACTGGTGGAGGGGACCTACAGTTTAAAGCCGACTCTGAACGGCAAGATTTCAGCAACTCGATAGAGGTGGTGTCCAGTGTCCAGTCCAGTCCAAGAATTGAACGTGCGACCTTTTCATGTGAGTTGACGCACTTAGCCGCAATGCCACCACGATTGGTCAAAAATTGTGAAATGCAAATTTCGATTATCCGTAAAAGAAGGTCGGAGGAGTAGGAATTGGTATTCATCCAAAGTTAAAAATGTCTCAGATAAAAATTACCCGCCTATTTCAATTAATCAACACAAGCCGCACTGGCCTCTCATTTCCGTTTCAACCTTGAAATCCGCATTACGCTCACAAAGAGGAGTGATTCTGGTTGCCCGTTATTTTTTGTAAATGACCAGAAATTAAATCAAGTCCCTTATTGCCAATCCAAAAAAAAGAGAATTCAATGTCTTTACAGCAAATCAAGATTCATTAACGAATTGGCTGTCAAATTGATTGCCACCCGAAAAATTCAATTCTCAGCAGCTGTCCTTAACTTTCCCTCAGACATTCACCGCACTATCCTCCCAGTTTCACCATCGATCGATACAATTAAATTTTCCGAAGGAAATCTCTCCCCGTCAAAATGAATGAATCGACAGTTGGCAGGCAAGGACGACGGCCGGAAAAGGAAGACAATTGTGCGCGAGTGTGTGCGAAGCCTTCCATTCGGTCTGCTCATTTCCTGATTGATTTATGAATTTCATTATACTTGCCAACCGAACGCGAACGACGAATCAATGTTGCTTAAAAATTCACGTCACATTAGTCATATTCGATTTTGTGTGCGATTTGCCAGCACAAACAGAACCAGCCTCCGATGAATTTGGATCATTTGTCGTCGACAACTTAAACTCAAATCTGTCGACTATTTGCATTTGTCGTTATGCCCCTCTCACACTGATCCAACGATGTGAAATAATGCCCCCCGCCACCCACGCCAGCGTTCAATCATATCGAACGAACAATACAAATTGCAGGAGAAACAAAAGGACGAAAAAGTGACACCAAAAAATTGTCTTTCCAGTTCACTGCACAATCTGATTTATGTATGACACAAATAGTCAATGAATCTTCCGGCGCCACTACAGTTCGGTGATTGTCGCAGAAATTTATGAGCAGACGGGGGGAGATCTGTAACCTGCCGATGCCTGAACAATACAAGCTCAAATCAAAGGCAGACGCTCCTACAAAGGCCAAGGGCGCCAGTCAAACACTCTCGCACTCTTTATCTGGGATGGGGCTTTGTTTTTCTTTTCTGTTTCATGGGCCACCATCACTCGGCGGATTTGTTTTCAGTTATGGTTCATATTTGGGAACTGAACTTGGTTGGGAAATTTAGCACAGCAAATTGCAGCGGATTCAAAGTGGAAACAAAACTCGGAGGCTGTGTGGTGAAGGGGGCAGCTGTGTTTACACTTCTGCTTGGAGTCTCTCGCTCTCTCTCTCACACACTCTTCTGGTGAGTTTTTTCGCTTTCATTCGACCTAAATGATGGAGCCTGGGGAGGACGTATGTGCATACATTTGTAGTTGGAGCGAAACATGGCGTATCTCTTGAATACGACTGTGTACAGTCATGACAGAATTTCCGTCTAATTGGGGCAGATGTTAATTTTTAAAGAAACTCGGCTGCAGCTACACTGGAAGTCAACTGTGTTTGTTGACCTACAACCATCGGCCGGTTTGGATGACACTGACCCAAAATCCCCATTGGCAGAGGGGGTCATTGGCCTTATATTTTTGAAATGATTGAATTTTGTGGGACATTCGGGGGGTAATCGTAAGGATTTGCTGTAAGTAAGTGGAAAGTGATGAATTGTTGGAATCATAGGAATACTTAAAGCTCTAAGGCTGAAAGTAAGGAAACAAATCCAGGGAAGAAAGTGATCTTAATTTCCCTTTTAAGTATATGATTGAAGGACATTGATCAAAGCATTAATCTCAGTAAACATAGAACTGAAATATACTCCAACTTATTCCAGATCCGAGGGTTGCATACACTCTTTATGTGTGAATAAATTAAATGAATTGATTGGCGCTATAGTCCACAAGGGACCAGGGCTAAATTTCATCAGCCTCTACCCTTGTTGTGTAGGGTCTCAAATTGTAAAAGCTACAATTTATTGTCGACTCCGAATGGCGAAATTTGCAAAACCTCTTCCTGTACAAGAGTAGTATCCGAAAAAAGCTGCGAGATGAACGCTTGGTGTAGAAAGTGAACTTATGACCTCCGTTGTCTTATGGGCTGTTGGGAAAGCTGTGAAACGAATTTCTTCTCCTTTAATGATCTGATCTAAGATCAGTCTTAGGCGACTGAACTACTTACTCACAACTTATAGCTTATAGCGATCATGTATCAAAGCGAGAGTGGTGCCAAATTTTATTGTTCTTCATATTTTTTTGGGCCTTCGTCTTCGGTTTTGTGCATCTTTCCTTGATATCTCTTTTAAGAGAATGGACTGTCCTGGACGCCAGGATGAATTTGATCGATGGGGATGTAGTTATATATATGCTGCTTTAGGCAACCTCACACGAAAAAGACACCCTCACATCATCCGCACGTAGTGTAGCCATGCTTTCGAACCCGTGGTGTAGAAACTTCAATGTCACATGATCTGTGTGAACCAAGCTGTTGGTCTTAAAAGTCACTATATGTTGGGCATGAATTTTGATGCTGCATGTATAAAGCATACTAAATGAGTGGCAATATAGCCCACAAGGGACCGGGGGCTAACTTCTACAACAACTCCTCGTGTTGTTCGAACTACAAATCTCTCATCAGTAGAAGGGACCTGAAGTTTTTTTTATCGACTCCGAACGGCGAGATCTGAGAATCTTTTCCATAGACAATAAGTACTCTTTGAGTGTTATTTTGAGTACAATAGAATTCCCCGCCTTTAATCTCAGTCGGTCGTCCAGTATAAACTTCTTGTCCACACTTCACTTGATCAAAAAAATAGTATAAATCTTGCTTTTGGAAGGGAGAAGACTTATCGATCGAAGATTTTTCTTGACTCTTAAAGTTTGGTGTTCCATGTGAAAAATTTTACATCTTTTGTTAGACAGAAAACAATTGTCCAACTGATTAGTTTCAAAGGCAAATTAGGTACGGACAGAGTTATAATCCCGCTGCTCCGTCAAGGTCGGTAACGAACTCACCGAGACCTTCAATATCGGAAAAGGTTTTAGACAAGGCGACGCACTGTTATGTGACTTCTTTAACATTTTCCTTGAGAAGATCGTGCGTAACTCACAAGTGAACACCAGAGGCACAATCTTCCAAAAGTCAGTTCAATTGCTAGCTTACGCCAACGACATTGACGTGCCATCATTTAGACGTTTGCTGGCGGAAGCGGCTAAAGTGGGTCTGGTGATTAATGAGGGCAAAACGAAGTACATGCTGTCATCAAGGAAGGATGCACAATATCGGCGTCTCGGACAGAGCGTCACACTGGCAGGCAGCAGAACCTTCGAGGCAGTCAAGGACTTCGTCTACCTCGGCTCCGCGGTAAATAGGGACAATAACACCAGTACCGAAATCAAATGCAGAATCACTCTTGCCAATCGCTGTTTCTTTGGGCTCAAGAGGCAATTGCGTAGTAAAGCCCTCTCTCGAAAGACTAAGCTTGCTTTATATAACACCTTGATCATCCCAGTCCTACTTTATGGCGCGGAAATTTGGACACTACTAAAAGCGGATGAGGATGCCCTTGGTCTATTCGAGAGAAAAGTTCTGCGCACGATTTTTGGTCCTGTTTGCGTTGATGGCATCTGGAGGAGAAGATTCAACCACGAACTGTATGGACTGTACAGCGGCATGAGCCTAGTCAAGCGTCTACGGATACAACGCTTAAGATGGCTAGGCCATGTAGAGCGTATGGACACCACTGCTTCGGCCCGAAAACTCTTCAAATCTGAGCCATTGGGACAACGCAACAGAGGACGGCCCAGGATAAGGTGGCGCACACAAGTGGAGAAGGACATCAACCAACTTGGAGTGCGCAACTGGCGCCTGATGGCGATAGACCGTGCTGGCTGGAGAGGCATGTTGGTTAAGGCCCAGCTCCACCCCGGACTTAGCGCCACAAGAAGAAGAATTCTTAATGAATTAAATTTTAATTTTAACTCAAGCTTGTAGCATTCTATCAAAAAATATTTGATCAATAAACACTACTCAGCTTTCTAACCTCTTAATTACTCTTCTCTTTTCATTGCAGGTAAGTCTTATCAACACAAGAAGTGAACATTACAAAAGGAGATCTCGAATCGTGTATGGACTATAAGTATAAATCTCTTTTTCAAACCAAGTAAAACCGACCAATTTCTTGATGTACAGTCTGTCACATACCCATGCGACAGGAACAACCAGGAACAAGGAAACCAAAACGAATTTATTTAACATTTTATTTGAAAACGACCTTTTCCAAATTATCATCTTTCTCTTTAATAAGAAGAAAATAAGCGAGAAATCATGCAAATGAGACGTACAAAATGCAAGGTCCAGAAGGACATGTAACTTAATATAACATGACATGAAAATTCAACCGTATTCAAGAAAGCACACATTTTTAACGTCTGTCTGTCTGTCTGTCGTCCTTTCAAATTTCGGGCTTTAATTAGAAAGACCCTTCCTTGCTGATATGCAGCTGCACATGCTTTAAATTAAAATTGGATGACATTCAAGCAAAAAAGAGACCGAAAGCTTGCTTCTTTAAAAACTACCATTGTACTCTAACGAGCATGGGTGACCTACAATTTATAGCAGTTTCCCAAGATTTGAGAAGCGTTTTAAAGATCTTTCGTGTTGTTAGCAACTCGAAGGAGGTGGTGGAGTGGGATGGACAAATTGGTTCTACAGAAAAGGAGCCAACTAACGAGATATGAGTCTCCTAAGCATCACATTGTCCAGCCATTTTGTTGCCGGTGGGTTGCTACAGGGGTAGCTATGATGAGGAGGAGGAGGACGGTGGCACGCTTGTGGTTGCTCGGCTCAGCTTGTCGGAAGGGGTGCTTCTTGTCCCCTTTACACGCACATCATCCATTGCACACAAGGAAATTCGTGCCTAAACTAGCTAAGGGAAGATAGAAGGAAAGAGGAAGAAAATGTTGAAGAGAATGAGAAAGCCTTATACCTTAACCTGACAGCGGACGGACATCTAACGTAGGAAAGGAAAAGGGGGAACGGATAGAAAAACGGCGTTCTAGCCTTTGCCCTTACCACTAAACAAGGCTGGAAGGTCGTTAGCGGAGTTAAGCTGACTATCCTAACTTAAACCTAAACCAATCTACTTTTCTTAAAACTAAGCTTGCTCTAGACCTATACTAACTTAAAAATACCTAGCTTCACCCTACTACGAGACAAAGCCTTCCAGCGTCGTTTCATGATAAAGGTTCGTTAAGAACCCTCGAGTGCCTGATATTATTGGCACAAGTCGCTCTGACCCCTCATGCTAGAGCTAACATGACCTTTGCTATCTCTCTTGGCAATTCTGCGACAGATAGCGCCTGAAACCATTCTTCAATAATTGATACTTCACGTGCGATTTCGGACAACAGAAACCCAACACTAACACTACGGCGGACCCTAGAAACAACTCTTGGATCGTTTGCAAGTCGGCACTCACTCGATTTCAAGGTCGCATATGACAGCGTGCATAGAGAAGAGCTGGAGAATACCATTTCTAATTTTGACATTCCTGCAAAACTGGTCAGGTTGTGCAGTTTGAGGGTAGGGAATTCTTATCGCTCCGCTAACCCCTTATGTTGTGCGTGCTACTGTTCTCTCCCGAGTAGAAGTGACTTACAGTTCTTGCAGATTCTCTTTTTTATAGACTCTCTTACACTGAGTTTTGTCAGCAATAAGGAAGAGGTGGTGCAGTGAAAAAATGCGAGCTGTTCTGTCCGGAAATCAAACCTGGGACCTTGGGGTGTGAGTGGAAGCTTACGACTTATCAACTAAGCCACGGCGACCAACCCGAAACCTTGAATGTCCAAAAAGGTTTTAGACAAAGTGAGGCGCTGCTACATGAAATTTTCAACATCGTTCTTATTCATATAGAACTCACTCGTTAATACATCCTCTTCCAAAAACGCTTACAATTGGCCGAACACAGCAAGTCGTCGTTTGTTGGTGTTGAAGCGCAAGCTGCCAAACTGTGTTTAACGGTGAGAGAGGACAAAACGAATATTGTTCCCACTGGGCCACTTTTGGTAAGCAGAACTGGCGCTGTGGGATGAACCAAACGTAATGTTATGCTGCCCAAATTATCATGCTGTCATCGAGGAAGGACGGGCGACATCTACTCGGATAGAACGTCACCATATGAAGCTATAACTTTGGAGTTGTGAAGACTGCTTTCATAAACATCAGTATCGAGCGCAGAACAACCCTTGCCAACCGCTGTTTCTTTGGCCTCAGGAGTTGTTGAGTTGTAGATCCCTCTCATAAGGAAGCTACCAGATGTAAGACTGTCTTGCTCTATGGTGCAAGCCCGTGAACAATCATCTTTTCGAGAGAAAAGTTCTGCTTTCAATCGTTGGCCCTGTTTATATTGATGATTTGTGGAGAAGAACATTCAGCGAAGTGTATGGGCCCTACAGTGGAACGCGCCTAGTCAGGCATCTACATATTCAACGACTAAGATGGCAAGGCCATGTAGAGCGCGTGGTAAACCCTGCTCCAGTCTGAATAGTTTTGAAATCTTGAAATCCGAACCAGTGGTAGTAGGCAATAGTTGATGCTCACTGATCTGAATTTTTCTACTATAGAAAAGGTGAGAAAGCGTTGCAGGTTTTCGAAAAAATTGTGAATTGAATGCGAAGACCGCAATCTGAATTTTTCCTTCAAGCTAAGAAACAACATTTTATCTAAGACAAGTATTCAAATCAAGCGCTAACCAAACGCTCTCTTAAATCAAGATATTCCCAATGTGTCGATTTTTTTTGTAACTAGGTGGGTGAGTTCGACAATATTTATCTAAGGTCAGTATCGAGACGTTCTCCGACAAAACAAAACGGATACATTGTCCAAAAGCGACGCCATTCTTCCCAAAATGTTATATCTAAACGGAACTGATTGAGTTTCGTAGACTGCAGGATTCTCAAAAATTACGAAACCACGAGCAGAGGCTTCACTTTTAAAGCGTAATACAACAAAATGTTTGCATCTATGTTATCAAACTAGAAATAATTTGCAGGCAGAGACTGCATGAAAATGCCCACAATCAGGCCAATCGAATGACAAAAAAAAAAGTATTGAACGCGAATTTCCGTGGCATCGCACGTGATCCGTCTTAAGAAATTCGAAAATTCATTTACACTCTTCTCACTCGATATTCTAGGAATAAAGTTTTGAACATCCCCCCAAAGATATATACTTCCCGATATCGATTATTTGTAGCACCCCAAGTTAACCTCCTGCAGTCGCAGGATTTCAAATTGAAAGACCACCATCGCATTGGAAACGGACAGTGAAGGTGTGGTCGGAATGGTGCCAGAATAGGGATTTGCAATTATGAAACCAATGTGGGCCTTTCAATCTCTAAACAATTACTGCTGCTGCCCACGAGTGTCCCAGAACTTTTTTCCCATCTGAACTATGGGCTAGAATCAATGGCAAGCTTCAGCAAAACTATTTTTGGTCTCAAAGGCGAATGCAGTGTGCACACCTTCGCCAAAGATTTTTTATAAACTCCTCTGTGGCGAGTGGCGAGTGGCGACTGTCGAGTCGAGATAGGTATGCTCGGGCGCATACAATAACCGCAGGGCATCGAACACATCATATCGGTTTTGAAAGAGCTGTTGTGCTCGGATGGCCTCAAAAGCCTCGACTGGGTGTTCCCTCGGCATGTCGGTTGCCTCCAGAACAGAACGAAAGTTTTGTTGGCTTGTAATCGATTTTAATTAAATTTTCTGGGGCATACTAATGGAATGGCATATGCGCTTGGATGCACTCGCAATTGTATGCCGAGCACATCACCACATCCCCGACATGAATCTCGGCGCCCACTAGGGCAGAGGAACTAAAGGAATTCGCCCTTTGTCGGTTTAATCGATGACGCGAAGCGGAGAAGAGGAAGACTTGACTGGTTTTTGTTTTTATTGGGAAGGTGATGTTTTTTTTTGGGGGGAAAATTTGACGTGAATGAGTGATGGGATCTGATGCTCCCGGGAGAGCATGTGGCAGATGTCACGAGTGACAGGAGACGAATGGTGAGTTTGACATCGTAATTCATAGTCACTGACAGTTAGGAAGACAGCAGTATGTTGAGTTAACACTTTTATTCAAATGTCATGGACTAGATGATGCAATACCGTTTGTGTTAGTTTTCAGAGGAACCCTGTGTTCGTTGCGTTTTCGTGGTTTTTCTGGATGTCAGTGCTCCGAGGGTATATCCGTAGTTGGTGCATTAAAATAAATGGAATGCCATGAACTGTTCTTCAGGGGAAATGAAAAACGATTTACAGACCTTTTTGGCCTGTGCGCTTAAGAATTATTATCAAATTCTATTTCGTTTTTTTGGCAAAAATGTTCAACTCGTTTCAGATTGGAGCGGTTTAAGGGGAAATTTACTTTTAAAAAGACCGAAAAAGACATCAATCAGAGATATTCAAAAATTTACAATTTCTGTTTTGATGTTGTCTTCTGCCATACATGTACAGGGTGATTTTTTAAAAGCTATAGGAAAGTTTTAAAAAAAAAAAAAAAACAAATTAAATTCAGAAAAATTCATGAAATCTTTACTTGAATCGATAGTACGGTCTATATAATTTAATGTTTGAAGATTATTTCATGCAAATGTTGACCTTGACTGCGCCTCAAATGGTCCATCCGCTTAGTCCACTTTTGGAATACTCTTTCCAACATTTAGGCCGGTATCTCACGAAAAATTGCTTCAATGTTTTCTTCCAATGCGTCAGTTGAAGCGGGCTTGTCTGTACGGAAACGAGCTTTAACATAGCCCCACAAAAAACAGTCCAAAGGCGTTAAATCGCACGATCTAGGCGGCCAATTGACCGGTCCCGAACGTGAAATAAAATCATCACCGAACTCGCCTCACAATAAGTCCATTGTTGTGCGTGCTCTGTGGCACGTGGCACGTGGCACCCGTCTCCTTAAGGAGCAATCCACGCAAACATGGACAAAGATTGCACGGAATGCTGTGCATTCTGTTTCCTCATGCTGATGTCCTCGCCCTTAATGTTTGCAAGGTGCACGATAACGTTGATTATCGCTCCAATTCCCTGACCATTGTAAGCTTCTGCCTAAAATACCAATCTATTGTGCGTGCGTGACGTGCAAATCTGGCGGTTTTTTAAAATCAAATATCACATTTCCCCCTAAACGTACATTTCAGATTACACGAAATTCGTTCCAACTTTCTCAATTATCTTAAAAGTCGCGTTTTATATCTGAATTATGTATCTGTCCTAGACAGAACCCACCAAAAGATATGAATTTTCTGGAAATATTTGAAGATCCTTGCATCATCATCATTGAATAACGCACACGTATCTAAAAAAAAATCCATTTAAACTTTGTTCAATACCACATTGCGAATCTCGTTAAAGGAACTCACCACATCCTATACCATTCACCATTGTTTTGTATTATCCATTCCCAGTGCAACGAGAATACAAGCCAACAACGCACAGAAAACAGTCCCCATTGCTATCAAATCAACGCCTCGCTGAACGCACATGGTGGAAAAAAAGAAGAGAAACTATTAAAAACGAAACCATACACACACTGCAGAACGCGAACACAAACAAAGGACACATGTGCTCGGGGCGCAAAAAGAATGGAAAAAAGGAGCATCAGCTGAATAAAAGAATACTAAGAGGGTGCCAGTTTAGAACGAGTAGGCGTTTTCTCAGCTCCGTCAACACAAAAGAACTCAACTCTTATTCTCGACGAGATATAAAGAATTCCATAGACACCCGTTCCGCTCACATACTCTCCCCAGCAAATGGACGAACACGCGCGGAAAGGGGGCACAAAAAAATGGATATCCAGCGATGACAGGCGGCGATTTCAGTTCGTCTCTCGTTTTTCTGCGACAAACAAGATAACGTGCTTAGCAATTATGTTGATCCAGGGATGAATCCTGTACTGATTTCTGAGTCTTAATTGTGCGATATTTTCCCACCCACTGACCTCTGCATATGTATGCGAGGGCGTTTCGTTTTATGGCTTTCTGTTGTCGGAACATAATGGCAGCAGATAGCAGCGAAATCGGGGAATTCACGAACAACTTAAGTGCACCCGGGCGAAATTGATGTACCAAAGGGAATTATTCCACCACCAAATGAACGCCGCGATCAGGTGGAGGGATTGTATGAAACGGGTGGTCAGGAGTGAAACTTAAAGTGGTCACAACTTTGCGAAGAACTGAAACATTGGAGCAATCGATATGCAAATTTTCAGCAGCAGGAAAGGATTCGCTTTTATCGAACTTGAATGGGGAATTAAAAACAAGATCAAGTTGGGACCTTTTCACATCGTTTGGTATCATCCACCTACGCACAGAAAGCGGTCCTAACTGATATCAAATCAACGTCCAGCTGAGTGCACATCGCGTATAAAAAGTAGTACGGTAAAACTAACTGGCAACGGCTAGGGAAACATTCTCTCTGAAAAAATGTTGACCCTCGTGTTCTCGGTTTTGTTAAATTGGGTCACACTGATGTAGCCACGCTAATTTATGGTGTGTAAAGCCGATCAGATAATATGAGTCTTAACATGTACTGAAGAGACATCGTAAAGAACGGGGAGAGTCCAAGACTGTTTGGGAACTTCAGTTTTCCTGTTCCTCGTTTACTACCGATCGTTGTAAAGATGAGCTTTGGATATTGTATTCCGAACACACATTCTATCGAATGCACATAGTACTACTAGAATACCTTGTGTTTGTAAATTTTGGGGAGTATTTTCATTCATGGCTCGGAAACCGGATGAGAAAGACTTAGTCTTTCGGAGAGCAAAGTTTTGCGTGCGATTTTTGGCCCTGTTTACGTTTATGGCATATTGAGGAGATTTACCGACGAAGTCTATGCGCTGTACAGCGAAATGCGCCTAGTCAAGCGTCTTCGGATACAACACCCAAGATGGCAAGGTCATGCAGAGCGTATGGACACCACTGCTCCGGCCCGAAAAGTCTTTGAATCTGAGCCATTGGGACAACGCAACAGAGGACGGCCCAGACTAAGGTGGCGCTTAAGGCCTTATTCAACCCTTCAACCACTTCCAAAATAGACCGGGAATGCACGTCCTCCCTTAATATGGTCGACAGACTGTCTTCGCTAAGACTTGTTTGGGTCCCGGGACATCACGTGAAACGAGATTGTTGATGAACTAGCCAGGAAAGGTTGTAAAGAGGCATTCGTTGGGCCCGAACCCACCTTGGGACTACGCCGCTGCCTTGGTTAGGGCTTCTGCCTACGGTTGGGTCTCCAAACAGCACAACCAGAGATGGCATGACTCTCCAAGTGCATGCTCCCGAAAGTCATCAAGAAATTTGCGGCTTTTCTGTTCTTTCTAGATAGAAAGAGTGCAGAATACTTGTAGGCGTACAAATAGGACACTTTGCCTTCGGTAAGCACCTAAGTCTACTTGGGCTTAGTGAAGACACTCTTTGCGACGCCTGTGGCGAAGGTGAAGAGACTTCAGAGCACTTTCTCTGTCAATGTCCCCCCCCCCCACCTGCTCATATCAGTCCGCGGCTGATTAGCGCTGATGTGGTGGGAGCTGAGAACTCAAGCCCTTTATCACAGAAGCGCCTGCTGGTCTTTCTTCGGAAAAGCAGAGAACTACGGTAAACGAAGGTTACTGCCTGGTAGTACAATGGACGAGATTTTGAGTCTGAGCGCTTCAGTGCAGTGTATCCCAATCTCCAACAAAACAAAAGTCAGTGCAACATTTTGGGACCAAACTGCTTTAGACAAGCCAGACAAGAAGGGGTTTGCACCTAAGCACGGCTTTTTAAATTAACTTAAAAATTCGAACGCAAATCTTAGTTGCAATAAAGTACTGATTGCCTTGGTATTGTAACCTCTTCAACCTCGGCATGTGCTGCCATTCTCTGGGAAGAGAAATCCTAAGCGCTAACATTCCTACAAAGTTGCTTCTTAAACATATCTCACGTGTAAATTGAACTCAACATCATCACTTCAAGCCCCTTGAGAGGCGACAATAAAAATAAACAGAGTTAAAATTGTTCCCCCCTCCCTTTCAAAGTCGCACCTGCTCACATTATCCAAACAATTGACAGTTCACTAAATTGCTGCTGCCTCTGCACCTCATCGTCAACATCGTTGCAGTGGCACTGCTTAACTCTCCAACTATCTGTCGCATCCTTTTTGCTTAACGAATGGAAAATTGAAATCTCAACATAATTAAGTTTTGTTGCATGTCCTTGCATGTACACCAGCGTGCATGTCTGTGCACCAGCACCGCACGTCCCCGGCGACAGGTGATTGAAATGAATTCAAAATGACTGTGTCGACATGAGACCTCACTCGTCCCCAGAGTCTAGCGGCCCATCCCACAGAGCGTGCATAATTTTAATCCATCAACCCCACCACCCGCAAAGCACTGGCAAACTACTAAAAACATTATTTCCCATCCGTTTAGAATAATACGACAAGGATTAGTGTGTGCACATCTCGTATTAAGAGCTTAAAAAAGCGGAAAAACTGTTTCCATTGCATATCCCTCAGGGGTAACGGGTACTCATCATATTCGCTGTGGCGGTTGTGTGTGTGAAGTGGTGGTTATGGACGTGGGGGGATGTGTGCAACGTCAGTGTACATTACCCCTTCCTGTCGGCTGTCGGGGCAATTGTCTGTACAATTATGGTTGCGTGCACAAGTCCGAAAATCACAAACAGGAATAAAAAAAATCCACAAAGCGGAAAACTGTGTCTGGAGGATTCGTCTAGACACAACTCCGGGTGATGACAGAGCAGCGTGACGCATGTAATTGATTGAATCTATTTTCATCTTAAGGTCAATCGGGGGTATTCATAATTCTGTGAATGTGGGCTCACCCAGTTTGACCTCCTTTTGGGTGAGTGTGTGTGTGTGTGTAGAGGAGTTGAGTTCCTGGAAAATTGCTTCAGCTTGGGGATAGTCGGTTGAGAACACTATTGCCAAGACCTGAATCGTCCACAACACCCCTTCCGCATTCGGATTCCCCACTCAGTCCACAGCGACGTCCTGCATGTCATTCGGTGTTTGTTGATAAAATGTTTTCCTTCTGGAATGATACTTGTGTAATTGTTTATTTAGGTCAATCACTGAAATGAGCAATTTCATCTGGGCTTCGAGCAAATTCAGTGCTCCGACACATAGAGAGAGAGAGAAAGAGAGAGAGAGAGAAAGAAAGAGCAAGCAAGCAGGATAGTTGCTAAGGACTTTATTGAGGATATTAACTTTGTGACGGGGTGGTGGTAGCAGAGATTTGATGGAAGTCTGCAGACAGATGACTTCATTTTCGTTTAATCTTGGTCAAAGATTTCACTTCAAGGGCTTCCTCTTCAAAGTTGATGCCTTGGCAGTTGGTTCGGGGAATCGTCTCGTTTGGGGTCTTGTGTCCGAATTGAACAGGTAGATGAAGATTCACAAAGGGTAATCTTTTTGAAGATTCTTTAAGTGGGTGGAAGTGCAAATACAATATATTCGGTGGGATGTGAATTTAGTCCCAAATTGTACACAAAGTGTTGGTAATGTCCGTTTTTCAGTCATTTTGGTGTGTTCTGCTGAAAGGTAAAGGATTCTCTTCATATGCCGAGTGATACTTATATTCGAGGAGAAGTTTTTTCTGAGTGCCAGGGACGTTTTTTATGACATGGAGGAGTGGGAGATGTTCATGAAGACACCGAAAGTTTCTTCAATCACGATACTCTCTTCTGATTTGAATGCATTTTCGCGATAGTTGGTCTTTAAAGGCAGGGAATCCGTTGTTGTGATGGTAAAAGAAAACACTTATCAGTTTGACAACCCATGGTCAGAGTCTGAGCTGATACTGATTCCTATCCTCAACGGTCTCGGGCATGCATCTAATTGTTCCCCGACTGTTCGGAGATTCAGATTTCCTCTTCTTCTCGGAGCTGGAGGCCGAGATAAGAAGACTGTCTCAACTGGAGCGTTGTTGTTCATGTGCTCGATGTTGCAAATCCAGTGTTTGTTTCCACGATTTTTACGATTTGTTTGCTTCCGTCCTACTTTGGCATCCGATGCTAGCACTAAGCGGCAGTTCCCACCATTTGCCCAATTCACCGGAAGGACTGTATGTACTTATATCAGTTTTTGGAACTGTCTTCCAAAAGTGTCCATATTTCGCTCTGACGCTCTCCCCTTATAGTACATCACTTGGCACCGTCCAACAAGTCCGCAGAGCATGGGTATGCTGCTTTTCATTAGGAGTTTTGATTCTAGCTGTTGGACACATTATGTTAGTTTGCTGGGATCTACGCTAGGATATATTTTCCTGAATTCACGTTCCATTAAGGTCGACAAACTCTTTCACGTTTGGAAAGCTGTAGCTGTTGTTCGTTACTAAAAGCGGATGAGGAAGCCCTCAATCTTTTCGAGAGAAAAGATTTGCGTGCGAGTTTTGGCCCTGTTTACGTTGATATCGTCTGGAGTAGAACGACCAACTCTATGGCCTGTACAGTGACATGCGCCTAGTCAAGCGTCTTCCGATACAAGGCTTAAGATGGCTAGGCTATATAGAGCGTATGGACACAACTGCTCCGGCCCGAAAAGTCTTCGAATCTGAGCCATTGCGTCAACGCAACAGAGGACGGTCTAGGCTAAGGTGGAGTGCGCCACTGGCGGTAGCTGGTGAAAGATCGTGCTGCCTGGAGAGGCATGTTGATTGAGGACCAGGTTCACCCCGGACTGTAGCGCCACAAAAAGAAGAAGCTGTCGCTCGTACTCAGGATTACGATTGGTGAATGTTTTTAATATCATATGCACCACAGAGCAGCTCACACCGCATGCTCTTGGATTGCCGTGTACACGTCTATGATAGGACATTTGAGCTCACAACGATGTCGATGCCATCTGCATGGCTGTGATACATTCTCATAATCTGGAAGTAGTGCAACCACTCTATCCTTTCCAGTAGAAGATTGGATGAATCACACAGTATTGCATTTCCTTGTCAGATTTAAACTGATTCTGAGGTCCCTTGTCAACAGTCCATTGGAAATTTATAAACGCCGTGTTACGTAGTCACTACGTGAAAAGGTTTTTCGCAATAAATTCTGTCGTATGTGGCCTTGAAGCTGATGAAGTGGTGGAACGTAAAAAATTGGCACTTGATAGTCTTTTCCAGGATCTGGAAATTTAATTTGTAGTCGATTTGCTAGAACGGCATCCACACTGGTACGTGCCGATAAGTGTGGGGCAACACAAGGATATACCAGCGTATGAAGTCAGCTTAACCTTCATCTGACATGCCATCATCCATAATGCTCTGGTGAACTCTCCCTCCCAACCAACTGCCGCCAGGGTTAAAAAGTCCTGATGGTGAATCAGGAAAACCGCATCTGAACATGTGGTTTTGTTGTCCTTCAACTGAACTGACTACTTCTGAGCTGGGCGGAAGCAATAGTTCCTTTATTGAAATTGGGGTTTCTTCATTTCCTACTCCTCTTTCTCTCTCTCACGCATTCATCGATCCCGTCAGTCACTCGTTTCTCTATCGATTTACGCTACCGACCGCGCTGTACAGTAAATACACGCCTCTGAGCCGATAGCAAACTGGGACAGTGCAAGTTTCAGTTCATTCCTTAAAATGTATTCCACCGACCACCGGCTCTGCCGGCAGAAAGTTGCCAACAAAACTCTAGAATACGAGTATTGTATCGATTGTTCGAAGTCTCCCTCTGGCTTTATGAATGCATCTCGCGCACATGCACACCCCATCGGGCAATCGATTAGGGCATAGCTTCACGGATGAAACTGCAAACCCCGCTTGAGTGGCGCAAAGTCCTGCACATTCAATCGAACACTGTAGCGATTAGTGAGTGCACTCGCATATTCGTTGGTGTGCGGAATCAATTTAAGCCGCCAACAATGAAACACGAGCAATCGAGAGAGGGTTCCTCCACATGTGTGGAGGAGCATAAAGCAGCCGGCTCTAGCCTGTAATTCAATTGTGGCAATTATTTGATGCTTTCAGGTTCGCTGCAACCCACAAGGGCTGGCAACAACTACACCAAGCCGTCGCACGTCGGCTTTGCACATGTCCTTGGGCTTATTCGGAATATTTTCCACGGATTGATGACAGCGCGTGTTCTAGGAGGGAGTTGCCTGCGGTTTTGGCGGTATAAACAAGGTCACAGGCTAATTCGCCCTGAAAAGAACGCAGCTGTCTTTTTGATTTAATTAAGCCACGAGGAGAGGGATCTGCCGTCATTGAGAACACTTGGAACCCGTCTCCGCAGATGAGTGCATCACTTGAGCCGCTTTAAAACGCGTCATTTAAGGAGCTGTTTCTGTGTGCGTTTGCTTGCGGCGAATGCGATGATGACAGATCGCTTGGCCGCAGAACGCTTGCCTTAATGAAGGACGGAAGGCCTACATTAAAAAAAAACCCGATTTACCGCCGGTTTCATTATGTGGTTTTGGGGCTGAGGCCCGGTCTTAATTTTCTGTCATTAATCCGGGCTATCTGTGGGTCGTGTATTTTTCGCTGCAATCCGTGGGCGATGCATGTATGCACGGGTGCCGGGTTGAGCAGTTGCGGTCTGACAGGCCACTGGTCGGTGGTATTGACGGAAGTAATTTGTTCGTATTGCGAGGAGAGGAAGAGGGGGAAGACATAAATCAGAATTTTCATTTTAAAATGTGGGCAGCTCTGAGGAATGATTGAACAGTAAAATCTCATCGTTTTGTGCTGATGATGCTGTCTTTGTCACGTTGTCCTTCTGAAAGGACACTCGATGTGAAAAATTTGTTTTTTTTTCTCTTCAAATTAATTGCTTTTCGGTGGGGCATTTAATTTATGTGGTCTTTTTGGAAAGAAGTCGTTAAGGGTAGTCGTTAAGTTTTAGCTTCAACTGGGACTGCGGTGCGATAAAACAAATTGAAGCAGTTCGCTTGAAAAGTAATGAAAACCTTTGCAGAACTAAGTTTGAAGAGAATTCATTGAAACCAAAGATGGATACAAATTATTACATTTAAAGGGTGCTTCGAGGAGCTTCTCTATCGCGAACTAGAGGCATATTTTGTAAGCAGCACACTTTATGTTGAGTATTTTAAATGAAGTTTTAAGTATAAATTCTATTTGTTGTTTCTCAGTTGCTCTTATCCTTTGCGTGTTCGCAGCTATCACATATATCCCTTTAAATTTCTAAAACCACCTCCATCTGGGCATCTGTGGCTTCTCTAGCCGGATGAAGGAACATTTTGCCGAAAAAACAATCGGTGAAGCCAAACATGTTACACTTAGAAACTTTTAGCAGACCTTCGAACTTTTGTTCCACAATCTGTCACTGTTAACTTTCGTCCCTAATCCTGACGCACTAGGACAGAGCTGGTTGATTGGAAATGCCTCTTTAGGTGAATTCAGAAAAGGATTCGAAAAAAATCAAGACTGGAGATGGTTGAGTATTAAAACATCAGCACATAAGCTAAACGTATACCTTCAGTTGAATTTTTGGAAAAAGTTCATTCATTTTAGAGTTTTGAAAATAACGTTTAATAAAACGCATATAGCGATATATATCGAATGAACATTTTAGTTCTTTAAAAAGCTTGGATCTTGCCATTTAGTGTGAAGACCAATTTCATTTATAACAGCCTCGGGAAGATTCGTGCCACGCGCTTCCACCTCACGTTTGGGTGGTATATCGATCATAGTTTGAATAATGTTGGTTCTTAATGCGTCTAGGGCGAGGGGTTAATTCGCTTTGACACAATCTTTTACGCAGCTCCGCGGAAAGACCTCTGACGGTGTCAAATCACATGATCTTGGTGGTCAAGTGATGTCGCATATTTATGAAATTTCACGACCAGGACACTTCTCACGAAAAAAAACCATAAGTGGTCGGGTTGTCGCTTCTTTTTGGCTATCATTCGACCGTATCACACTGAATTGACTGTAACCGTCCGCCAATTGGGAACTTCAAAGAAATAGTCACCAATGGCACTTTTCGATCACAGAGCCCACCACCACTCTAGTCACGGCATTTATTTGGCCACGTGTCCGTTTTCTTTGCCCCATATGCATCAATTCTGTTCGCGTATCCGCAGACTAAGGAATTTGAAAATGTTCCAAAGTTGGTGTGTATTACTTTAATTGTTGTTAAAAGTCCCGGGACTAACTAATAGAAACAAACTTTCTAGACAAAATTCGACTTTATTGACGAAAAATTTAAAATAGGCTTCATTTTCGGATCATTTCCTCATTCGAATCATATTTTTTTCCGGAGAGCATCTTTTTGAGGCCTGAAAAGAGGTGGAAGTCGCTCTGGGCCAGATCTGGAGAATACGGTGGGTGCGGAAGCAATTCGTGCAATTTGGTCATGGTAGCCAACGACCTGTCACGCGGTGCATTGTCTTGGTGAAAGAGAATTTTTTCCTTCTTCATATGGGACCATTTTTTTTTACAATTTCTTCCTTCAAATGCACCAATAATGTCATGTAGTATTCGCTGTTGATCCCTTCGACTGTCTCAAGATGGTCGATGAATAAAATCCCGTGCGCATTCCAAAATACGGATGCTTTAACCTTACCAGCCGACCCTTGTTCTTTTAAACGCATTGGACGTGGTTCACCGGCTGCTGTGCACTCTGCTGACTGCCGATTTGACTCTGGAGTGTATTGGTGAATCCATGTTTCATCCATTGTAACATACTAATGACAAACTTCCTCTTTTTTTGGCGAAACAGCTCCAAACAGCTCTCAGAGTCATCGATACATTGTTGTTTTTGGTCCATTGCAAGCAAACGCGGAACGCATTTCGAAAACAGCTTTCTCATGGACAAATGTTCATGTAAAGTAGTATACACACTGCCTTCTGATAACTTTAAGGTGTCGGCCATTTCACGCAATTTAACTTTGCGGCTTTCCAATACGATTTTGTGTACTTTTTTGACGTTTTCAGGTGTAACCACCTCAATTGGCCTTCCAGAGCGTTCAGCATCGTTGGTGTCTGTACGGCCACGTTTTAAGCATACCACCACAAACAGTTGATTTTGATGGAGCAGAGTCCAAGCAACACTCTTCAAGCCATTGCTAAGCTTGCGTGGTATTTTTTCCCATCAAAAAGGAGAGTATAATCAACGCACGCAATTTAGTTTTTTCTATTGTTTTAAAAATCGCAAAAGTAGCGTCACTTGAAGCACTGTAACTTGTTACCTAATAATCAGAGTGTCATGACGAATTGATAGATATCATTTGAATATTTGTACTTCCTAAAAATAGTATGGCATTTTTGTTAGTGGCGCCCCCTATATGTCAGTCCCTAGACTTATTGAGTAATGCGTTAAATGAGGACAAATGCTGTCATCAAGGAAGAGAACATAACATCGATGCCTCGGCAGCAGAAACTAAGGACTTCATCTACCTCGGCTCCGCGATATGTATGGGCAACAACATCAGAAGTGAAAACAAACGCAGATTCACTCTTGCCAATCGCTACTTCTTTGGGCTCAAGAGGCAATTGAATAATAGATCCCTCTCTCGAAGGACTTACCTGGTTTTGTATAGGAGGTTGAGGACTCCTTTGCGGTGCAGAAACTTGAACGTTACTTAAAGCGGATGAGAAAGCCTTTAGTCTGTTCGAGAGAAAAGATCTGTGTGCGATTTTTGGTCCTGTTCGGGTTGTTATCTGGAGGAGGAGATTTGACGACGAGCTTTATTGGCTGTGGGGAGGCATACGTCTTTAGGTAGACACGTAGAGCGTATGGACACCACTGCTTCGGCCACAAAATTTTTTGAATCTGAGCCATAAGGACAATGCAACAGAGATAACGGCCTAGGTTGGGGTGGCGCGCACAAGTGGAGAAGGACCCCAACAAACTTGGAGTGCACACCTAGAAGCAGATGGTGAAAGATCGTGCTGGACAGGCATGTTGGTTGATTTTTAGGCCCACCCGGACTGTAATGTCATTAAAAGAAGAACAAGAAGAATTTTTTTCATTCTGGGCAAAAATATTGAATTTGAACTCTTTAGTTAATCACCTCAAACTTCGCAAATGTTTTGTATGCAACTAATCACATGCTGCATGGAGCCTATCAGGTCGCTTGTGAATATTGCGATCAGGACTGGTTAAGTAAGAGACCATTTTTTGTATTAAACAAATGGCAGAAGTCACAGTGTTATATTTCACAACTACAACTGCCTGTCGTGTCAATGTTCATGTGACTTAATTATATTCAAAGGGACAGGGTCTTCTAATCAGATGGTACGCAATGGCTTTTCATAGTCAACCAGACATGTCCCATACCCTGGGTCTCGTTTTTGTTCCATTGAATGTTGGACATCAACCTTGCCGCGACAATTCAGATTCAATGTCAATTCTGATTTTAGCAGGTCATCTAGGAACTATATATCTACTTAGATGTCCTTTAATCTGAATAAACTGTCTGGTGGAATTTTATTATCCTTCGTTCACTTAAACTTCATTCACAATCTTCTCAAGAACTTTGCTAATGAAGAAGAATAAACTAATCGAAAGCGAGGAATCTTTCTTCTTTTCAGCAAGGAGGTCTTCCAATGAGCTAAGTGATGACCACAATGAGGTGTACGAGATGTCCACTTACTACGAACGCGAAAAAGTCAATAAACACTTGTCCTTGACGACTGACCAGAAGCGGTAAAACTGTCTTTAAATTACTTTACAAATTACGGATGACTTTCGTAGTAGGTCGAGTATGACAATCATAAAAAAATTATGATAACCATAAGAAAAGTTTAAATCACCACTTTTATAGTAAGTTTAAATACTATTTAATAATGAGTTCCATTATCCTAAATGGCATACATTCATCTATTATTTTGACATTTCGGATGATAGCTGAGTTTAAGAATTGCCAAAAGCCAGCGCTACCAATTTGAAACCACTAAATGAAAGAACCTGTATTTTTCGCTCAAATCTCATGTTCTTAACGTCATGTAGCTTGCATTCTGTAGCGCATTCGAAGTTGAGACATAGATTTCTGAAGTCATTTCTTGGAAATAGAAAGTGGACTGACATTCGATTCAATTTCCACTAGAAAACGAAAGGAATTGGAGCTGAAACATCAACTTTACCAATCCCTTCACAAACGTACAAAATCGCTGCAATACATCGAAAGCAGTGAATTTCTTGGACTGAGTATAAATATTAATTCCACTGTCAGACTCCAGGTGATGTCGTGAAGTTCCAGAATCAGTATTGCAATAAATAACCCAAAAAAAGAAACCAGAAGATTCTGCAGAAAAACATCAATTTCTTGGTCTCTACTTCATTACCGAAACTAATTGCTTTAGCATACGAGCCGAGCAACGCAATTAAGGGCAACATTGTGTTACTAACTGCTGGGGTGTGGACGAACGCCCCATTGGATGTCTGTTCAGATTTGTTCTTGAATTCCCCTTTTTCCTTATCGTGGCCATTTGGTACAGGCAATATTTCCTCATCCCCCCCCCACGGCAAATTTCATGACAACTGCACATAACCTCCGGAGATATACGACCGCATGTTCTCGATTAAGTTCGTAAATTATCGCGTAGAAGCCATTATTTCAAGCTACTTCCGGTGTTTGCTGCTAAGCACTACCCGTCCGTGCACCGCAGGCAGCATCCCTTCAACCGTCAAATAATTTTTTTTTTTCGCAAGCTACTCCCGATGTTAGGCGTGTTCCCAGTGGCCCATTAACGATGTCAAAGGCATTTCAAAAGGCCTCCTCTTCGGGATGGCGCGTCATTAACGGAACTGGTGCCGATGCTGTTTCAGCACATCCGCACATCCGAGCACACTCGAGCACATCCGCTCATCCGCTCATCCGCACATCTGAACATCCGCACATTTGCACATTCGCACATTATAATTAAGTGCGGTGCCTAAACAACGCATTAATTTATTGAGAAATTAATTAATTATTCGGCCTTGCATGGCGACAGCGGGGGGTTCCATTGAAAGTGAAGGAGCATCCTGCACGCACATGTAATCTGCACGCTAGGCTTTGAATCGAAAACAAAGCTGCGCGCTGACATGTTAAGCACTTGTTTATGGGTGGGGGGGCGAATGGTCTGTGTTATGTAAGCGCCGCCACCTACGCTTGACACGCACAAATAGTTTCCGAAAATGACGATTCATTCAAAGGACTCTGTGGGAAAAGAAGTAAGGTCGGCCGTTTGCCCAGAAGCCAAACCGAGGGGAACATATGGGCGAGAGAAGGGCGTTCCTTTGTGACTTGGACTTTCTCCCTCCCATACCCATGACTCCCATAGACACACATTTCAGCTGATTAATTCTCATTGTCTGACACACACGCAAAGGGTGCCATTCATGGTCGTTCATTATCAGCGAGCAATGGACTTATGGATTTCCTTTAAGTCGGCACACTCGTTTTGTGAGAGTTGCGAAACGTGTGTCGCATCTGCTTCCACTCTCATCGTCCGCCGAAGTGGAGCGGTGATTTGTCAGGCAGAGCTCCCTTGCTGACTGGGGTCGGGTGGTTGAGTTCAGGGCAGATGATGACTGGGATACGCAGTGGAGGCGTGTAGAGGTTCATAAAAGTTTATTAATTAATTTTTTTAATTAATTTTTTTAATTTTTTGTTCGCATCAATATCTGGATGGTAAGTGGATTCTAAAGGTCAGTGGCACAGGCAGTCTGTGCCTTCTAGGCAAACAGCTGCGTCATCAGTCGATATTCATCCTGGTCTAATGTGAGCTTTGACATTTGAGATATTTTTCCAAAATAAACGCGCTAGACGGTCTCTCCAGAGGCAAAGAAGTGCCATGCCAACCTGGATGCATTTATTTTTATCTCAAGAAGTATCCTTTGTCACTTGTTCGCAATTCAATTCAATTGATGGTATCCGTCCCATCAAAGTGTGTTCCTCCGAACAGTGGGCGGCGATTTGAGTAGAACCTCTTAGGTCCAGTCTCCATGGCAGCACCTTCATTAAACTGCTTCTACTCGAAAATGTGAATTTTAAATCGGAAATAAGTCATGTGGGAGGGATACAATTTGAAGTTACGTATGAAGTGTGATTCAAGCGCTGCCTATGACTGTGATTTCAGGGGTCTGGATGACAAAATTTAGAGAGAGAGAGAGAGAGAGAGAGGTAAGTAAGGCAGCAGAGTAGTCTCAGTACGTTCAAATGAATCATTACGGCCCAAATACCAGGCGACCAAGGATAAAATGATTTGTAAGCACAGAGGACTCGGCAATGTTGTTGGAGCTCTGACACTGAAGCTGTCTTGTGTCTACTTTGTAATCTCTATATTGTGAACTCTGCTGTCTAAAAACCTGAAACTCTGGAAATTTTAAACATGCAAGCCTTTTTAAGTTGCAAGGGCTACAGCCTATGAAACACAGAGCATGACAAAACCCTCAAGATCCTTTTACTAAAAAAAAGCCGGATTTCATCGAGGGTGCTTCCACTTTCATTTGGAAAACGAAGGCAGATAATGGCATGAGTGTAGGAAACACTAAGAATAAATAACTTTAATCGACTACTTCAGTGTCTTTCAAGCAGAACTCTTTGACATAAAGAATGTCGCGCTGATAATGCACCGAAAACTCCCCCTTATGAAACCACATTTTGAACGGACAGTCAGTCGGTGTTGAAATCCTGTTGCAATTTCATCAAAGAATCTAGAATTACTAAAATGCCATAAAATTATCCGCCGCTGTATCCCTAAACATTTCGGCATTAAGGGAAGCTAAAGGCTGCTGAAATGGAACAAGCTAAATTACAGTAATTGGTTGACAATGTCATCCGTCCTCCCATATCTGAGACATAAGCAAGTAAATTGCAGACCCACCACACTAACTGCGTCATGTCTTACTGCCTATGGCCTTAGTACGGCCTAAACAGAACCAGATCTCTTATAACAAACAAACACGTAAAATGTACGGATTCTAACAGGTGTTGTCCCGGTTCAGTAAACGATTGGGGCAATGTTAAAAATTAATTAGGAATGAGGATATAGAATCAGTTGAACAGCACTTTTGTCAATGCCCAGGTCGACGACTAATTCCTTTGAAAGCGAGGACCTTTCATGAGATCAGCGAAGTACAGATCCCTGATCGGAGTGCATTAGCATTAGCATTCATCCTTTGATGGCGTACAGAATGGGCCTTCGAAGCCGTAAACTGTCACGTTTAAGCCATGTTCACTTTTCAACCCTGTCCTACCTAACCTTAAAGTCTATATTTCTTTTTTTTATAAAATTTCTTCCTTCTTAAACTGCCCTCTTTGACCTTGACCTAGTTTCCATTATAACTTTTTTTACTGGATGATGGGCTATATTTGTTGACGCTTCTGTGACCTCTGCCCGGACTTGGACCTTTTGCTGGAAAACAGTTCACTGGACTGCGGAAAAGTTAAAAATCCATTTGAGAAACATCAGGCATTTACGGGGAATGCTGAAGAAGTCCAAAATTACGTGGGGGTTATGGGGTCTAGGGCCTGATCTGCTCTCGTTCAAATTACTTGTTAAGTGCACGCCCTCGATAGGCTTGTGGCCGTATGTAATAAAGTTGAATGTTTGGGGTGGACGCCGCGGCATAGTGGGTAAGTGCGTCGACGCACACGCAGAAGGCTTAGGCTCAATTCCCGCACGAAACATCTCGCCCTTTTTCACGGCACAAACACTAAAGGAATACTAATTTTCTATGAAAAGCTTCTCACATCTCGCTGTTCGCAGTCAACAAAAAAATTGTAGGTCCCTTCTACTCGTGGGAGAAGAGAAGGACGTACAACACGAGCAGTTGTTGTAGAAGCTAGGCCCTGGTCACTTGTGGGCTGTAGTGCCACTAAATTAGTATTATTATTATTGTTTGTGGAGTCCTATTGAAACTTAAAAGCTTAAGTACCTCTGCGCACTTTTCAAGAGTCATGTCACGCTGATCTTTCTTGTCGGATCGGTCAATCAATTTTAAAGCAGTTTGGAAGATAATTTTAAGAAAGGCTGAGCTTGGTGTCAAAGCCAAGCAATCGGTTTTTTAATTCAGTGTCTGTTCCAATTCTCCCCTATGGTCATGCAATTTTGGTAATGAACGATAGAATAATATAACGTATGCAAGCTGCCGAGATGAGATTTTTCAGTGCTACTGCTGGAGCTACTTATAGGAATGGAATGAGAAACGCAACGTTGCGGGGGGAACTCAATGTTGAGCAGCTCCTTTTTCGAACGGAAATTACGATACTTTTGGATGGATGTCCTTTTCATTACGACTCCAGTCATGGTCTATATGCGATTGAATGAGGTAGACATTCGCTCGGCAGACATAGGGCGTGGTGGTTCGATCAAGTCCATAAACTTGCCCGATTGCACTTGAGGAGAGATCCTGATGAGCTACAGTCGATGGCGGTCGATGGCGAAGATCGTGCGGTCTAGAGGTCCTTCTAGTGGAACGTGCATGACACTACATATGATAATGATGATGGTGATGTTTTTTTATGCAATATATTACAGAAAGTGAGGGTTCTCTAGATTAAACTAGAGCGCAGACGCTCGCATCGGATGTCAGAATAAAATCTCAACGCCTAAGCAGCATCCGTTTTTAAATGACCCTACAGCCCAGAATGGACCAGGGTTCAGCTTCTACAAAATTCGTGGTGTGCATGCTACTATTTTCTCATAATCAGACTAAACCTTTAAGAATCTTTTCACTGACAGTTACAAAGAGTCTCGTCAGCATGTCGAAAGATGTGGTCCCGTGAAAAAATGCGAGATGAGCACCTCAAGGTATCGATCTTGGGACCTTGCTTGGGTGTGCGAGTAGTTGAACTTAGCTCTTAGAAAAACTTAATTTCACAATCTAAATTCTAGATTTCGTTTCAAGGATGAAATCCAAATGTTTACCCTCTATATGGCCACAGTAGAATTTCCGAATTTGTTTTCTCTAGCTACCGTCCTACCTGTGGATATAACAACATTTTTCAGCCCCGGGCTGTCACCAGTCCACTCCATAACTCTAAACATCGACACCGCCTAGACAAGCGTCAGGTATTGGTAAAACTGCGTAATGGGCACTTTCCTCCAGGGAATATCATTTTCCTCCAGATGATACACATTTTGCATTATGACAGATGAATGGCCTATTTACATCGTTAAATCACCATGAAAACGAATTCAAAGTGATGGCTAGACTTTTTCAAATAAAACCATAAAATTCGATATTTCCACGCGTATTTTATGTTCGGCAGGCACCCAAGGCGAATTCATTAATAAATCCTTGCTGCGATAGACATCACAGAGGCGGCCACAAATAGAATTGAACCCGAGGTGTCCATGACGATGATGATGTTAATCATCGATATCTCCACGAAGGATACATTTTCCATGGACCATTTCATGCGTTAGATACCATTCCATATTTTGTAACTTGCCCTTCCCCACAAATCATCGATTCGTCTGATACAGATTTATGACCAATGGTGGGCTCGAAATTTGTATGGAGGCTGTGTCGTAATTGTGTGCACGTGGATGGAGGAAAAATTAAAGCGACACTAATGCATTTGACGTTTGACGTGTGAGGGGAAGGGCTGGTTAGGGGATTCATTTATTTCTTTTAAAACTTCAATTGAATTGAAAATAAAATAATTTTGAAATAAATTTGTACGCAGAGAGTATCATGACGTTGAATGTGAATATAGTGAAACCTTAAAACTAAGGATATATAATTGGGCTACAAATACATTCGGTCCATTATCAAAAGATGGCGCCACCTGCAAGTTGTGGATGGTCTTGGAAGCAATTACTTACCTCATTGGAAAGTTGTGTGCATCAGTGTCTCTTTTAGAGAACAACATTGTTCTATGTCTCTTAGAAAATTTCCGGATTTGTCTTAAATAAACAGCATTTGATTTTCTCTTTTACTTGGAAGAAAAGTGCATCTCAAGCCCATTGAATGCTTGTGGAAGTTTACCAATAAATCATACAGAGAGTGGTTTCGACGCTTCAAATGTGATGAACATAGCGGCGGAGACAAAGTGCGTCTTGGGCAGTGTTAGCTCTACTAGATCAGGATCCTTGACAAACGAAAAGTGAACTCACAAATTTGTTAGGAGAGACTGAGTGAAAAATTTCCGTTTGACTAACAGATATTTGAATTTATTCAAAAGCAAGGAAATCGGGCGCCGTCCGATGGATACCGAAAGTCGATATTTCACTTCGGAAATGCTTCTTGAAAGACATCAAAGGAAAGGATTTCTGCACCGGATCGTAACTGGAGATGAAAATTAGAAGTACTACGATAACTATGTACAAGCTGAAGGCCTGTTGAAGCCATTCTATCTTCGTCTATATTGATGCCAAAGAAAACCATCCGCATTTCAAAGGCCGTGCTCTGCATATTGTGGGACTAGACGGGTGTGTGGTCTACTATGAGCTTCTAAGTCTAGGCGAAATAATTGATGGCAACCGCTTTCGACAACAACTAAAGCGTCTGAGTCGTACATTGCTTGAAGAATTATCAGAACCGATCGAAAGGCATGGCAAGGCGATTTTACAACAAGATAACGCTTAGTCCCACGTGACTGCACGGTCAAAAATTACCTGGAGACTCTAAAATGGGAGTCTTACCCCACCCACCGTACTCACCAGACCTGGCTCCTTCCGACGATTGGCTTTTTCGACGGATGAAAAGCGATTTAGAGGATCACTGTTTTGAGGTTTTTGAAGAAATCGTAGACTTAATAATTGGATCGATCTCAGAGAGTGAGATGGGGTGAGAGATGGTATTTAAAAAATTAAAAATTCGGAAAAAAGTAGCCGCTTCCGAAATACGATTCAACGTGTGATGTATTTCTTACGTTAAAAAAAAATTCTTTTTAACTCAAAAAACTGACCGAGTACTCCGAATAACTCTGTTTGATCCGTAACAAAAAAAATCCTCCCAATAATTGGTGCCGCACTTGAAAAACCAAAACTCAGGTATTAAGAGAGGGCCTTGCCACAAAAAGCTGCTCAAGTGGACTAATTGACTGAGACCCTTGTCAACAAACAGAACAAACACCGGCTGGGTGAAAGACTTTCTAATTGGTATGTCCTTTCTTTAATCTGGAAACTCCAACCTCCTCACCAAAGGTTCCCTTTGCTTCAGTAATGATCTGAAGTTACGTAACCACAAAATCGACTTGCACTGCCAAGACAACGCTCGGTCGTCGGCAGCCAGAGCACAAAAGCTCTCGACTCCCCAAAAGTGAACTCACGCCTCACTTCTTCGGGACAAGAAGCAGGAGCGTCGTAATCTCATCCTGTGATCACAGGGTGACTTACGTCACATCACAGCACACACAAGCATCGCGGCCCTTTTCAAATCCCACATTAAATCAATTTGCTGTAGAAGTTACGGGAAATACGTATCTCAACGTCGTCGCCTCATTAGAAAAACTTTTCACATTACATACCGTCTCCCCCCACGAAATTATATTTGACACAAATGATTACTAAGTGTGTAATTGATAGTGCCCCCCTGTACACCCGCACTATCGACACCGCTCACAAGTTAGTAGATTGCAATTAAAATCGTTCTCCTGCCGTGGCGGCAACACATCCGTTGTGTTTCTCTCGGCGAGGATTAAATTTGTCTTCAGCTCACGACGACGCGGCCCATGATTAAAGCCGTAATTAATATGTTTTCGTTTTCATTTTCCAAAGTCCATCATTTTAATTGGCTTCGATTAATTTAGAAAAATCATCAAACCCCACACCCAGCGCCACACCCCCAGCCACTCGACGGAGACGAAAACGAATGCGCAAACAAACGGAATTCGAGTCAATATTCCTGTAATTATCCTCATTAGTCCCGAGTCTCCTTGGGAACGGCTGGCAGGGGAACGGTAACCACCCTCGTCTGCTTGGCTCTGTTTTTGTTTTCGTGAAACGTTCTTCGATTATTCGCTCCCGCCCCACGTCAACAGGCGTGAAGGGAACGAAGAAACGGAAAGAAATCAGACAAGACGAGAATGTAAACAATTCGTCTATTTACTTGCGACGGAAGAGAACAGCAAAACAAACTTCTTCGATTCTTCGACTCTCCGTCCTGTCATGCCTGCGATGGATGCTAGCGTCTATGTGAAGATGTACGAGGCAAGTGGACCATGCACGGGAGCGGTCCTTGGGGACTAATGGATGAGTTTATTAAACAATGAGGACTATTTGCTTATTAGTTTTGACATTCGACGTGACGGGGAAGGCTGTTGATTGTCACGAAATGTCACCAGAACGTATTAGCCACTTTACCTGTTGGCAGGCGCGCGATGACTCTTTCAGGGACTCGACTTCTCATCAATCATTCACGCTGTGTGTGGGGCGGGGGGTCATGTGTTCATTGAAAGTTAAGGGTCATTGGGGGCTCAGGTTTATGCGGAAAAATTTACGCAAACTAAACGCGCCAAGTGTGGGTTTGATGGCGAATTAACTATGAATTTTTGTGTGATGTATAAAATCTTAACCGTCGTGCTTTATATGCATGTCTGACCACAAAGGGTGTGATTTGCGATTCTGCCGGAGGTTTACTGCCAAGCTCTGAAATATTTATTAACATCAACTCAGTGGTGATTGCGAGAGTACGTCCAGATACATATTCCGTTTATGACTGAACTGGTGTCTGACCCACCACTTTGGTGGTCTTTTTAGAGGACATTTGAGTCGCGTAACAAGCTTACTTTTGCTAGGATAATGATCGACGAATGTTGTTTTCTATTACTTGTCCTACCCTTGCGCGTCAATTTGGGGAATAAGATATCAGGGGCAGTAAAGAGAAATTCATTATTTTCTGAAAGAATGGTTTCAGCACACTATGTACGTATGTCATGTGTATTTCCCACCGGATCCAATTAAATGTGGTTGAAAAGCATGCTTTAAGGATCTTCATGTGACAACATGCGTCAGAGAAATACGTCACACTTTACAAGTTGTCCATCGATATTGGCCAAAACCAAAGCAAGGTGGCTCAAAATGTAAATAATGCTTATGGCTCTGATAGTCTCTGTCTCTGTCTGTAATTTCGACGTCAAAAAAAACATCAGGCTCTGGAAGAGCAATTGTCGAAAATGTCCCTGTTATCATGGAAATCGTCAAACTTGATCGATGATAGTTAATATCTCAGCTTGAGCGGAAGAGATACTTCTCGCCTTCGATGGGTGTCAAGAAAAATATCTGCCCCTATAAGCATATTGTTGGCTTTCAGATACGAATGTTTAGGAACTGAACTCCAAGTTTCTAAAGAGTGGAATGATTTCCAGTTACTGTTGCAGGGGAAAGACGCACAGTTCGCCGTAGACGTTTTTATTGCTGTGGTGCTTCACCCGTTCCTTGTCCGGAGTGAGATCGATGCAAATCCGTAAAATCTTTCTTTCGAAGATCTTCATGCTATACCGCCAAGAAAAGTCATACGCTATGATGACCCTTCAAGATGCTTGCATATTATCCGTTTCATCATCTGGGTCAATCTGTTCTTTATGCACATTAATGGGTAGATGACAAGAAAGGCGAAACTGGCTGAATGGAAGGGTCACTCAGGAGTAAGGAGTGAACTTCAGCCTCGAATTGAAGTTGCATTGGGTGACACTACTTTGATGTTCCGAAACTTTCCGGTTGTTTCAGACACTACCAATTTGTAACAACATCTTACTTACTTACTTATCAGGCCGGCGACCCATGAAGGGTCAAAGCCTGAGCAATTGCTGCCTTCCATCGCTGACGGTCCTGGGCACACTGCTTCCAGTCATCAAGGCCAAGCTGTCTTACGCCCGCGATGACTTAGTCTTTATACCGGAGATTCGGTCGTCCTCTTCTTCTCGAACCAGGAGGCTCAGATTCGAAGACCCTCTTCGCTGGAGCGTTGCTGTCCATGCGTTCGATGTGGCCGAGCCAGTGTAGTCGACTGATTTTTGCCTTCCGTACTACATCCACATCCTGGTACAGCTCGTAAAGTTCGCGGTTATGTCTTCTCCTCGCAGACGGGACCATATATCCGACGTAGAATTTTTCTTTCGAAGGCTCCAAGAATCTGCTCTGCAGACTTGCCTATCATCCAGCTTTCAGCTCCATAAAGCAGGACTGGCAGTATAAGGGTCTTGTAGAGCAAGACTTTGGTCCTTCGAGTCAGGAGTTTTGACCCCAGTCGTTTCGACAAGCCGAAGTAGCATCGGTTGCCAAGGGTGGTTCTACGTCGGATCTCCACTGTGGTGTCATTTGTGGAGTTAACGTTTGCCCCGAGGTAGACAAACTCCTTTACTACCTCAAAACTATAATTGTCGATACATAAATTTTGTCCTAGGTGTTGTGTGATGGAACGTTTTTTAGTCGACAGCATATACATTGTTTTCCCCTCGTTGATCTTAAGGTCAGCTCGTTTCGCCTCTTCTTCAATTGCCGCAAAAGCCTCCGCTAAGGCGCGTTGGGAACGCGCGACGATATCGATGTCGTCCGCATATCCCAGCAACTGAACTGTTTTGTAGAAGATAGTGCCTTCCGTGTTTATCTTAGCCCGCCGGACTATCTTCTCCAGTACCAAATTGAAGAAGTCACACGACAGCGCATCTCCTTGCCGAAATCCGGAGCAGGTTTCAAACGGCTCAGATGTCCTCGAGCCGAACTGCACGGTGCATCGCTTATTTTTTAGCGTGGTGCGACATAACCGGATCAATTTTCCCTAGATCCCGAATTCGGCCATCGCCTCGAAAAGTTCGTTGCGATGAATGCTGTCGTATGCGGCTTTGAAATCGATAAACAGATGGTGCGTATCGATTTTAAACTCGCTCGTCTTCTCCAGGATTTGCCTCAGTGTGAAGATTTGGTCTATAGTTGATTTGAACATTGCCACCAGCCTTAAAGAGCCTGCGGCTTTGTTGTTCTTCAACCTTTGTAACAACATCGTAGGACAAAAATGATTCAATCCCTACAATGTCATGTTAAAAGGGTCCTGGTCAAATATTGTTGAATTAAAGAGGGCAATCCCAATGATTGACAACCAGAAAGATGTTGCTGTGTGCAATGTAGGGAGGGAATCATTCCTTCTTCGATAACTCTCACAACCGAATTGTCAAAAATTGGACTGTTTTAAGGAGGCAATCGCTCAAAAGAGTCAGCATTGGTCAATCGGACAGCTTCAGGCATGAAGGTTCTTTTGCATTCACGTAATAGTCCAGTCATAACAACCTGTCTCTCTCCAAAACGAAGGATTTATTTGTGTAAGGTGCTTCTCATGAAGCGGTTGAAAAATAAGTCTACCGAAACTAGGAAGGGACCTACGAGAGCAGTATAAAGGCATCACCTTCAGAATGAAAGAAATCTTAAAAAACGAAACATGCTTACTCTGCTCAATGTGAGCTTTAACAAAAATTGATGGGCAACGAGTTTGTCACCCGCTTAATTTTGGCCGTTTCTGCATGCACAAAATGAAGCAAATAGTTGGCATTATGACAGAGGATGGATTTGATCTATGAGCAATGGTATGGACATTAGGAGGGAACCTTTTCTCAAACCATTGAAGGTCAAAGGGTGAGCTAACTAAATAGTGATTCATCATTAGGTTTGATTTCTTATGTAAAATAAAATATATGAATTTGAAAGTGAACTTAAAATTTTTGCTATAGATTAGAAGAGTACTTCATGGCATTAAATTTTTTGAAAATAATATCATGAAAATTTTAGCTATGACAGTGCCTGAGGTTGTCCATTCACAGAGCCAAATTTGAACCTTAAACTTTTGGCGGCTGGTATTTCGCCGAAGTCATGAATGTTGTTGGGTTTCAAAGCGTTAATTGGAGCTAGCATATTTTTGAAGACCTGAGACTTCACATGAGACCCCAGAGAAAATAGTCCAAAGGTGTGGATCGAACTATCTAGGCAGTTAATTTGCAAGAGCAAAAGGAGAAGTCTCGAAAATTATTTCTTAATAAGTCCAATGATGTGTGGCTCATATCGTCGACTTCTGGTGGCCAGAGCTCGCCGAGACCACGTGCTTGAAATGAGGAAGCACATACTAGTTGGTTGACATCGCTAAGCTCCTGATAACGACTCGTTCTTCGCGTACACTCTCAGCCACAGCCTTCACTACGTACTGGTTGTGGTTCAGCCGAATTATTATTATCCGCCAATGTCTATTAGGAATAAAATAACTGAACAATTTATAGACGCTATTGTGGCTTGAGTCCTTGTATGAAGATTTGCCAAAGGATACTGAACATAAATGACAAAGCAATTTGGTAGGAATTACGCGTCATCTGTAAAGAAGAGCCTAGTGAAAATCAAATCATACGATGAATTATCCAATATAAAGCAAATTTCAGTAGGGACACCAAAAGCAATAAAATGTTAAAAATTATTCACACAATGATTCACAAGATCAGTGGAAGGGGGATGCTTCTCACTTTCTAGGCAATTAAATAGAAATTTGGTAGCTTCCCCTTGACAGCAAATAAGAGTGACTTACCAGGCGACGTACGTCCTTAATAGAGTCTCCGCTTCATGGAAGTCTCAATAGAAAAAATCGTCTTGTCTGCCACAAATACCAAAAGGGAAGGATTATGCCTATAAAGGCTGCCAAGAAAACACCCTTAACCCTTTGCGAGTACATCTTGCGAAGCGATGAATGTAAGTTCAGTGGAGGTTAGCGAACTAAAACTGCTATTGCAGGAAAACCAAAACTGCTTAGCATGTCGGTAGTCGCGTCAGTAGTGTGTCATTACGTCAGAATGAGTTAATTCTGGAGTACCAAATGGAGCCATATACCAACAACTCTACCACCGACTTTTCTGCATGGTAATGGTTCTAAGTATCCTTCAAGTATAGTGAAGAATTGCCATTCAGAGCAAAACATTTACGCAATCATTGGAATAATGTTGGAAGCCTTTGCGTAACATAATATATGAGAATTGAGGGCTGTCCTTTTGATCTGAATCCCACCGTAAGACAATCTTAATTTCGAGTAATGAATACAGCGAACCATATATTATGTCAATGATGAATACAAGCCAGTTGTTCAGGCTGAAGACCTTTGTTGGTCTTAGGTCGAAGATGTTTACAGACAAAAGCTTAGGCAAGAAAAAATCGTAACACCCCTCCTCCCACAAAACTTCGTTGCTGTCGAGATGTCAAATTTCGCTGCTTACTTGGTTTGCCGAAGATCGCCATCAAAGGCTGCTAAAAATTAAAAGTCTTCCATTTGACTTCCACACTACCGGTACCTGCTGCTTAAATTAAACGTTTTCATGACACACATGCAAACCACAACCCCATTGAGTGAGATCAGACTGAAGAGACCAGTTCGAGCAAAACACATGAATTTGTGTGGGTCCTGCAAAAGTCCCAAGTTACAAATTCCTTTCAATCCCATTAGTCCCCAGGGAGTTGCCTTGACCCAGTCCGAAGCCGTTGTCCATGTCCCCGCAAAGTCTTTAATTTAATTTTCTCCCTAAGACGAGAATCAATTTGCAACTGATACTTGGATGTTGATTTTCGCCCTCTTCATGTCAATCAAACCAATAAAACTCATCCAACCGTTAGTAGGAAACACCCGAGTCCGTGGCGCACACACATCACGTAGTCCATCTATTTATCCCGCCCAGCCATCAATCAATCATTCAGTGTGCTCACACACACACACACAATCGGTCGGAGGGGAAACAAAGATATTGGCAGTAACACAGCCGGCCAGCAGGATATTTATTAGCAAACCAAACACTCAACTACTGCCGGCCGTGCTCACTTGACCAGAAGTACCCGCACTCACATGCGCTACAAAGTATAGCACCCTGCATCCAGCTTGGACTGCCGGCACTGGGTGGCTGTGGAATAAAAATCCAAATCGATTTTCATCAATTAAAGGGAAAATGCGCTGTGTATTGAATTGGCCAGGCCAACATCTGGGGCAGTGGGCCACACAGCCACCCACAAGCCAATCACCCGCCCGGACATTGACGCTGTTGAACTTAAACGATCTCATTAAAGTTTGCGCAGGATATAAAAGTCAGACGGGCCGAAGGTGCCCAAGGGTTGGTCCCGCACTCGAACACCGCACGTCAATAAAAATAACATCCGTCCATTCGGACGGTGTAATTATCTTCTTAAGTGTTTGCTTAGCGCTTTATCCTTGCGCTGGGGGACATAAACTCACCTCGTGGCGGATGGAAAACAAATAACCGTTCGGCCGAAATTGAATTCGTTTTGTCCATTGTCTCGGAAGTGCGGGGGTGGGGCGGCCTTTTTGATGGACGGTCGTTCGACAGGGCGTGGTCGACGGCGTGAGGTACAAAAATGAAATTCGCCGGATTAAAGTATCCTGCATGGTGGTGGGGAAACAGCGCGCACCGGGAAAATAATTGAAAAAGGATTACGATGATGAGATTAATATTTATTTGATTGTTTGCATTAAGGCGCTTACCTCCGGACATGGCTTAAAGTGATTTAGGTCTTAGCCAGGTGAAAGTCAGATGTCAGATGTTGCTGGGAAGGATCATTATAATTTCGCAGTGACATCGTTTGTTGTGTGGGTGGATATAATCTGCTGCATGATGGATAGAAAAAAAAATGATCGGAAGTTGATGGTATTTGGATTGAGATTTGTTGTATGATGTCTGTGGACTTCAGTGGGAGTTAGCAGCAGTTGTGTATCCTCAGGGTGGTTTCAATGAAAACTAGTGTTCCTAAGTTAGAGGCCGATTGAAATGCACACCAGTTCAAAAAACGCGCAGTAAGAACATCAAAGAGGTCTTGTGTGTTAAATTTTTGACAAGAATAGTATGAAAAAGGACTAACTTTCTCCAAACCACCGTGGACTTAGACATTATATGAAAACAATAAATCTTGCAAGATGCCGGCAACGCCTCTAAGTGAGGCGAACCTTCCGAATAGAACCTAGTTGCTGCAAGAAAATGCTGTCCCCAACGGAAGAAGAAGACAACATTCTGCCAAAAACGTATCCAGGAGGTGAAAGGCCTTTGAACGCAAAAGCTGAGCGGTTGCGCACATTCACGGCCAAAATGTTCTCTTCTGTATTTAATGTCATCAGCTAGCTTTGGAATGTGATGCAAAAGCAAACCATTTCCGATTGTTTAAAATCAAAGGGAACGACTCGAAATGTTTCCCGCACGGACTTAAGAAATGAGATGTTGAAAGGCGACGCTACAAGTCTGAAACGGGTACAATGTTTTTTTACCTACTTAGTTGGGTCAGCTGGGTGCGGTGTATTATGAGCAGCAGCGAAAGAATGAAATTGTCACGAGCATGGAATGGAAAATGCCCGCAAGATCCGACAAATTCATTTTGCTACACGAGAAAGGTCAGACATTTGTTGCAACGTCGTTGACTTACTTTGAAGTGGGAGGTTGTGACTCACACCCCGAAAGGCGCAGAACTCGCTTCGTGCCTCCATTTGTTTCATTCAATGCAACAACTGACCTAAAATGCTCCCATTATGATGAAGTTAAAAGTTGCATCGATTCGTGGATAGTCGATGGACCGACCGAATTCTTATAGCCTAAGATTTGCAAAACCGTGAATATTAAGTGACAAGAATAAAAAAAAGTTGATATTGGATTCCAGTAGAGAAGCGCTATATGTGGTACAGCGAACGCCAAGTTGGATATACTCTCTGATCTGTGATTCGTACTAATGTTTATTTTTTGACGAGTTAGGTTGCATTTGGGCCGCATATAACAGCGTGCATAGAGACGAGCTATACAGTGCCATGTCTAGTTTTAGCATTCCTACTAAACTCGTCAAATTGTGTAGGATGACGATGGAGAACTCTCGCTGCTCCATCAATTTCGATAACGAACTCACCGAGACCTTTAATGTTAAGAGAGTTTTTAGATAAGGCGACGCACTGTCTTGTGACTTCTTCAACACCATTCTTGAGAAGATCGCGCGTAACTCACGAGCCAACACTAGAGGCACAATCTTCCAAAAGTCCGTTCATCGGCTAGTTTACGCCGACGACATTGACGTGATTGAACGAACACAGCGAGCCGTCAATGAGGCGTTTGTTGGCATTGAAGCAAAAGCGGCTAAAATGGGTCTGGTGGTTAATGAGGGGAAAACAAAGTACATGCTGTCATTAAGGAAAGCCGCACAACATCGACGTTTCGGACAGAACGTCACACTAGGCAGCAGAAACTTCGAGGTAGTCAAGGACTTCGTCTACCTCAGCTCCGCAGATTCACTTTGACCGATCATTAAGGCTCAAGAGGCATTGGAGTAATAAAGCCTTCTCTCGAAGGAGCAAGCTTGATTTATGTAACAGATTGATCATCCCATTTCTATACTATGGTGTGGAAACCTGGACGTTACTAAAAGCGGATGAGGAAGCCCTTAGTCTTTTCGAGAGAAAAATTCTGCGTGCGAGTTTTGATCTTGTTTGTGTTGATGGCGTCTGGAGGAGAAGATTTAACGACGAACTCTATGGGCTGTACAGCGACATGCGTCTGGTCAAGCGTCTTCGGATACAACGACTAAGATGGCTAGGCCATGTAGAGCGCATGGACACCATTGCTCCGGCCCGAAAAGTCTTCGAATCTGATCCATTGGTACAAAGCAACAGACGACGGCACACAAGTGGAGAAGGAGCTCAACCAACTTGGAGTGTGCAGCTGGAGGCAGCTAGCGAAAGATCGCGCTGGCTGGAGAGGCATGTTGGTTGAGGTCCCGGTCCACACCGGACTGTAGAGCCACAAGAAGAAGAAGGGGAAGATTGCAATTGACCGATGCTCATAACATAGCGCTGGTGAATGGCTTTAACTGAATTAAGGGCTTGGACTCATTGAATTTGATTTCATTCTTTAGCAAATAGCCATAATTAGGCTTCCTTACTTTACTGTACATTTCCTAGTCTCTGTCTCAGATACGTTCATGTCCTCTGGTGTCACATTGCTCTCAGTTATACAGACCAAGCACTCAACCATCTTGAAATGAAGATTTGACCGTTTTTCTTTTCTTCTTGCACCTGTGGGGTTCAAACACCCTCTCTGCCAAAGCGTCGTTGTGCATTCGCTCGATTTGGCAGTAGTCGTCATTTTTTTTTCTTAATGGACTACATTCACATCTTGGTGCAGTTGTTAGAGTTCTCCCTCCTTACAGATGGGAACCGATAATTCGACGCAAAATTTTTCTCTCAAAAGTTCCCAAAATGTGATCGGCTTTCCTACATATTGTCCAACACTCGGCTCAATGCAGTTGAAAATAATATGCTTTGCAGAACATTTGTGTCCCTTGTCTGACTTGTTTTATTAAGCGCACTTGTTATTGAAAATGTCTCCCTTTCACTAGGTTGGTGCTACAGTCTGACGTGAACCTGGGTTTTTACTGACACGCATCTTCCGTTGACATGTCCTTTCGACTGCTGTCACTCTGATCTCACATCACACACCAAGGTGGTTAAGGTCCTCCTGCACTCGTCTGCTCAATCTCAAACGAGAGTGCGCCCTCTGTTGCGTTGTGCTAATGGCTTGGTTTTGAAGAGACTCAGCAGCGTTTGAGCCTTGCTGTCTTTGGGCTAGTCATTCTAAGCCTTATTTTTGTAGACACTTGAGAAGAGTTATGCCGCCGCACAACCTGTAGACTTCGATGTTGAGCCTTCTCCTCGAGATGCCATCAACAGCCGACAAGGGACCAGGGCCTAGCTTCTACGACAACTACTCGTGTTGTGCGTGCTACTGCCTCTCACGAGTAGAAGCGACCTACAGAACTCCGAATGACGAGATTTAAGAAGCTTTTCATAGACAATTGGTTTCTCTTTGAGTGTTGTCAGCAACTCGAAAGAAGTGGTGCTGTGAGAAATGCCAGGCGTCCCGTCTGGAAATCGAACCTAGACCTTCTGCGTGTGGGTCGACTCACTCACCCACTACGTCACGGCGGCCAGTTAGCTTAGTTTGCTCAAAGACACAGCCCTTAGTGTTAGTGATTCAACGCTTAATTTTCGTACTTACGTTGCTGTGCCTATTTCCTACGGAACCGAGGTAGACAAAGTCCAAGACAACCTCAGAGTTTATCTATGCCAGTGTCAATAAGATGGATATCGTCGATTGCATGTCCAGGTCTAGGTCACTTATGAGTGCTTAACGTTTATTTGGTTTGCTGTTATGGGTGGCCCTCAAATAGTTTCTCCTCCCGTAGAAAACAAATCCCATTCCCTTCCGAAGGCCTCTTGAAGTCGAAACTTTTTATTTATGTGCCCCCCAACTCGATGTAATCGCTCACACTGTACCAATTTACAATTTTGCCTGCATCGGTATTTCGATTTCAATTCCAGCTGGTTTCGGATTCCAATTCGAATCCTGGACATCGATATACACCCGAATTTTAATGCCTCCGCCCTCCGCCTGCATTATTTATTTAAAATTTAATCAAAACTAGTACGCACACACACACACACACCCACATCCATACCCAAACTCTGTTCGTTGCTAATAAAATTCTCTCTCTTCTCTCTTTCAGGTAAGTGACTGTCATGGGGCGGAAAAACAGAGGGAGTCCGTGCGAAAGGGTTTGCCAAATAATTGCACTCTTGGTATTTATGACGTTTATCAATATTTATGTTTAATCAAGTCGATGACTTTAATCAACATCACAATCATATCTGCACGAGTGTTCAGCAGGATTGTGCCTGGCGCTTGTCGGGACTAGGCAGACATGTGGCTGTGACACATAGCCGGAATGGAATGGAAAGGCATGTCACGTCATTGGCCTTGGAACGGTTGTGTGAGGGTTGGAATATCGTCTGTCTCTCTGAGGGTTCATTAAATATTTACCTTAAACTCGAACAAATCAACGAACAGTTGCATTAGCATTGCAGACGCCATTCTCGTCCGCCTGTGTGCCGTGTTTTAGGCCATATCCGCATCCGCACACCCCCAGTCAAGTCGTATGAATTAATTATGGAATAGAGAGCAGGCATTCGCATTATGCAGAATGACAAACAATCCGTTGATACCTCGGGCGTGTGCACTTCTGTGTATCGCTCACTTAATTTAACAATTGCGCCCGATCGGAATATATTTGAGGACACACTGTGTGTGTGGCGCTGGCCGGGTTAGGTGAGTTAAAGCCATTCGGCTCGGTAATGACTGCACTAATAAACACTATCCGGGGGGGATGGGGGGCCGGTTGAGGATGGGTCGCCCTTGGCACGGACCAGGTCAGAGAACATTTCGGACATGAGCTGTGTGCGTGTCATGTAGCCGAGGCACGCCGGCGACGGCGACGGTGGCAACGGTGGCTATGGCATCGGGTGCTGTGCCAAAAATGTGCGCCTGACAGGGATCTGGGGACAAGGACACATGTTATGTTTGCGTTATGAGTTATCACATAATCTGAACAGGTTTCTCGAGAGCGATGATTAAATGGGTTCGCCCGACGGTGGAGGAATGAGATGAGTAGCTGGACGTGTGATTCTTAGTGGATTTCGGTTTGGGGCACTGATTGAGGTCGAAAAAGTTTCTGTTTGAAGTGATGCGTAGTCAGTTTTAGGGTTTACGATGTGGGGGGTTATGTTTAATGGCAACAAAAAGGGGATGTGGTTAATCTGCTGTACATTCACGTCAATCACAAACGACACACGGCCTTTGAATCACATGTGTGACAAAGATTGTCTTAAAAACAAACTTCGAACTTTCAGACTAAAAAAATAAATTTAAAGCATTCTTATAGCTTGCAGCGTCCTATTTGTCCTGGTCGTAAATTTATTTACCCTTATCGCGGAAGGTGGAAAAAGTAGCTTGTATAGAAGTATTAATCTGTGTTTTCGGGATCTCATTCTCGTCCTAGTCTTGTAGGTTTTTAAGAGTATATACTTCACTCTAGCATAGTGTCACCTTCAACAATGACTTGCCCCGCTGGATCCTGTGAACGGCTGAGAAGAGAGGCCATTGTCAATGCCAAACTGCAATATTTCAGGACAATGCTAAAATCCATTATGCATCAGTTTTACAAAATAGAGCTGCTGGAATGGGAGGTCCTGCGGCCATCACCATATTTAATAAACCGGTAGACTACAATCTCTCTGTGTCTCTGTCAAGGGAAGCTCTCTTCCACCATGTAGGGGACTTTATAGGCTATCGAAGAAGCTGATGAGCCAACTTCTTAGATAACAGTCCGAGTGAACTTTGACACAAATGTATAAATAATTCAATCGAGAGGTCAAAGGGGACCACGAAAATATTTTGCCAAAACTGTCAATTTTTGTAAACCCAATATTTTTCAATTTTCAGAAATGCGTGTATGCTCCAAACCAAGCTATTACGCCGCGGTTTGAAAAACATCTTTTGTACCGTCGACATCCTTTGTAGGAACTTTCATGTGGTTTCCTGGAGATCTTTGTTGTTCGCGACAGGTGCTGTCAAGCGTAGTTTTGTCTTTGAAAACTAAAGATTTTGCGGAAAGAATAAAATACTTATGTACTTGGGAAATCTTTGCTTTTAATGACCTCGTAGTTGCTCCTCATCCGCTCAGCTCTTTATTTTCTCAGCTCTTCAGCCATCAATTCAGCAGTTGGTACTGAGAACCTGAAGAATGTAGTCTACAGGCCTCTGCTTGTCATTTGCAAAGACACACAGTATAGACTATCACTCGCCATCTAGTTGCCTCTGACTCGATGGCGGTTGATAGTTTTCTAAACCAGCTTCAACAGCCTTCGAGCAGACTAACTACCTGACTGAAACTGAAAGTGTCAAGTCCTCCCTTTGATTTATTGCTGACAATGTTGGTAAGGTCGAATCTTCTGATCTAACCTTCTTTCCATTTCCTATGGAAGCAACTGCCCGTTTGTGCCTTATCCCTTGTATCGCATTTTCCCATTGGGACTGTAAACCGTCTATTTTTGGTTGGCACTATCCGAAGCTCACCAAGACGTGGCAACGAGTTTCTAGAAAATGTTCTATATGCCCTGTACATATAGACAGTTTTAATATGAAAGGCCAGGCTTCATTTTACTGACCAGGCTTCATTTTACTGAGAGGAGTCTCAGTACTCTGTTTGCCTAATTTCATCCTAGTGAAAGAGTAGTCGATTTGGTCCTGTTTGATGACATCTGGAGGAGAAGATTAACCGACGAACTATATGGGCTGTACTGCGACACGCGCCTAGTTAAGCGTCTTCGGATACAACGCATAAGATGGCTAGGGCATGTAGAGCGTATGGACACCACTGCTCCGGCCCGAAAAGTCTTCGAATCTGAGCCATTGGGACAACGAAACAGAGGACGGCCCACGTTAAGGTGGCGCACACAAGTGGAGAAGGACCTCAACCAACTTGGAGTGTGCAACTGGAGGCAACTGACGAAAGATGGCTGGCTGGCTGGAGAGGCATGTTGGTTGAGGCCCATATCCACCCCGGACTGAAGCGGATTTCTCATATTTCTTGCACGCTCTGAGTTGACGTTTAAATTTGTGTGCTCTCAAGGCTTTCTTTCTTAGTCAAAATTATTATTTGTTCGCCATGATCGTGGTTGAAGAGGTTCCGTTTTATCCAGGCCCTATGGTCGAAAAATATCATTGGTCGGTATTTCCAATGCCAAATGACGAAAGCTTTCAGAAAATTCAAAGCAATATGGTCCAATGATGTTGGCGCCGTGTCGTAAAGGGTAAGTGCGTCGACTCACACGCCGAAGGTCTATGTTCCATTCCCGAACGGGTAGTTGATGCAGAAGCTAGGTCCTGGTCCTTTGTGGACTGTAGTGCCGGTCAATTACTATTATTATTATGGTCCATTGATTACCAACATTTCTTGGTGGGCGATTGAGAAATTTTATTTTAACGAGATGGGAAAACAAGCCACACAGCACGACCAAATGGTTTTTTTTGCGTTAGAAGTTTCCTTTTCCTGAGAAGTTTCCGGCCTAGGCGACGGCACTTAAATCATGCAAATCGCATATAGTTAGATTTTAATTCTGTACCCTACGCAAGAGACTGTGTTTACCCGAATAATCCCGGAACTCTAGACACATTGATGCCCAAGTAACGTACAACGCGAAATGTACAAAAATGGGGTTGAAAATTACCACGACAAAATCGAATGCTGTCAATATTCTCGAGGTTGCCGTTTGAATAGTACGCTTTTTTCAAACATAATGGCAAAGTTCAAACTTTGTCATGAGTTAACACTTTCATTAAACCTTTTTCGCGGCGTGTGTTTTATTGATCTTTACTTTTGGAACCAAGAACTGAATGACCCCGTATTATAATATTCCCTCGCTGAAGCTGAAGTTGCCGTCAGGAGCTCATTTAAATGGCTCCTCTAAAGTGCTAAGTGTTTCACATCACTCATCTCTGTTTAGAATTTGAACATGTAATGGACCCACGAGTTTTCAAGAACTGTATGCCCTGGTCACAGCTCGAAGAAACCAAGGGAATACTGACTTGTGAACAAAAATTACGAAGATATTCGGATTTTGCATACTTCCGACAAAACAATATTTTAAGCCTGCATCTCTCGCCATAAGCCGTTCAAACATGGGATAAGAATATATTTTTCAAAACAGCAAAGCATCCCTTACCTTGGCCGAATACTTGAAGTTGAGAAAACCGTTGACAAATGGCACAAGCAGGCACAGGAGAATCTTTTTTTTTTTTGAATAAGTAGGAGATGTCCTAGCCGCTGTAGCAATTGTTATCCGGACCCCACAACAAAACAATGACAACTCTGTTTCCAGTTGTATATGCTCCTTATGCGAATCTAACATCTAATCGAAAGAGGCTCCTCAGTGTACCGCAACGCCTTAAAGTTAAAAATTCAACACACAAGATTGATTATGAACATCCGTCAAGTGAATTTCAAAAACAGACTGCCAAATTAAGAACTCATGAACCACAAAGTCCTACGCAGTCCTCCATTGCCTGACGAAACATTTCCTGTAATGACTTATTTTCCCACTGGATTAAACAAGTTTCATCTGATTGAACAGTGATCCTTGAAGAATTCACGTCATACAACTCCTCCATCTGTAAATTCCGATTAAGTTCATCACGTGGCGACCTTTACAACAAAGTCAACACACACACACACGCATACACACCGCTTTTAATATCAGTTCATCCCGACGCGTTGTTACACGAGAAAGTTATTAAATTTGCTCCAAAAGCTAAACAAACCTAATTTCTTCGAAACAACAAAGTACCAGGATAATAACTGGTGTGCGATGGTGGTGGGGGTGGTGGTGATGGTATCCCCTCTGGAGGAATCTCTCAATTTTCCATCTGACGAAGCAGTTTCTTTCGTCTTAATTAAAAATCAATATTCATTGTGTCCTTGAAAATTTTGCAATTCTTCAAATTCTCTCCCTTCTACCGTCGTCGTTCGTCTGTCACATCGCACGCCCGCCACCGGTGCACGTTGATCGCAAACTCTGGGTGGTGTCGTGTAAGGATTGACGAAGAACAAAACGTTCGATAGAATCTTGTCTCATCAATAACCCCCCCTCCTGAAGGGGGGTGAGGAGGTAAGGAGAAAAGGATATTTTTGGCACAGAGACTCTTGATGATGCTGTTGTTGTTGTTTGCTTTGGAGATAAATCGATTGCCATCGGTTTGACTTAGTAAAAGGATTTAATGGCGATGAAATAAAGTTGGATTTATATAATGGCATTTAGCCCGGTTTCCTTGTGTTCACCCCCAACACACTTCCGTTGGCGGAACTGGATCGCAATCGCATAAACTCAGCTCCTTTGGCATTTTATAGATTCCCGCAGATGCAAAGGACCTCCCCTTCATACAAGTGACTGCTGCCTCCGTGGAACCTTAAATCACGACAGGATCATCAAACGAACATCGACGTTATCCCCGTCGTATATCTTGCGAAGCGTTTAGAAGGTGGAATAAAATCACTTCTACCTGCCGATGTGTGCCTGCGTCCCGCAGCGGCAGGGGCTCCCTGTCACTTGAGGCTGTCGCTACCCGACCCATTGCGAGAGTTGGTGATAAAACGAAATTGAATTGCGAATTTATTGGCCGTTACGGATATTATGTGCAAAGCGACGATTAAAATCGTCAACGAGATGCCAAAGCACACAACGACAGCTCGATGACGACCCATGACAAAGTTGGCGCTATGGGGAAGGACACCGCGTTGCTGGAGTTAATGTGAGACCGGAAACTAATTTGTCGTTAAAATGCAAGAAACTTAGGAGGACCCTGTGCCCGGGCTACAGGCGAGTCGGAGCGACTTCATTGTTTCTCGGCAAGGAAAAGTCAATTGTCGGAATAATGGTTTTCAAGTAGTTTCTAGTTTTTTTTCTTTTTCTCCTCGCCACCACTACGCAGATCGACTCAACTCAACTGAAACTCGATAATGGCTGTACAAGGATTGGAGATTTAGCTTTTTTCTTTGGAAAACGATTTCTTATCTACTCAATTGGGGTGGGGGTGGGGGACATGCAAAGCAAGTGACTTCATCTTGGGGAGAAAGTGCCGACCGGAATAATTTTAGAATTAATTGATCAATCGGATGCGAGAAGGCCAAGCATTTCACTGCCAATGACGACTTGAATTTCAGTGAAAGGAGTCGTCGATTATTTGCAGAAGAGGAAGACGCCAGTTTTTTGGACGTCATTAGGGGCATTTTTGATGGAGGATATTCCTTGAGGGGCCGACAAACTTTTTGCCAATGAGATTTTAAGAGTCTTCAGATGCCGGAGGGTGAGCGAGGAGGAAAGGAAATTCGTACAATTTTTGTAGCCGTTTCGCATTCTGAAAAGTTGAACAACTTTTGAAAAATATTTCGGTGGGCGATGCAATGGGGTGGATGGTTTTGTTGAGACAGCAAAATCCTTTGAAACAATTCTTTGGGCTTGTTCTTGATGGACATGTTCCATAGGACAATGAGGTATGGGATGCGATGATGGCACTACGCTTTACTGAGTACAGGTCGGATGTGTCTACAACAGTGTCAATTTTTTTGGCGAATTGACACTTGAATAGTTTTTGGTGTTTGTTGTTTTTTGTCAAAAAATTGCCAAAATTTCTGGAATATTGAGTGAATGACAACAAGTGACTCGAAATATATATTTTCATGAATCCAGGGATTATGTGGCAGTCTTGTGGTTTTTTGTAATGTCATCTACTCTGCAACATGCCTCTGCAGCTAGCACGATCTCTCACCATCTGCGCCTCCAATTGAGATCCTTCTCCACTTCTGTATGCCATCTTAATCTAGGCCGTCCTCTGTTGCGTTGGTCCAATGGCTCGGATTCAGAGACCTTTCGCGTCGGAGCAGTGGTGTCCATATGGTCTTGACATCTTAAGCGTTGTGTCCGAAGACACTTGGCCAGGCGCATGCAACCGTACAGCCTATAAAGTTCGTCGTTGAATCTTTTCCTCCAGACGCCAACAATGCAAATAAAACCGAAAATTACACGCAGAACTTTTCTCTCGAAAAAGCCGCCTATAGTCACGTCCAAGTTTCTGCGCCGTAAAGAAAGATATCATCAAGCTGTTATAAAGGGTGATTTTTTAGCAGTTATCTCTTTGGCAACACTGGTTTAAACAGCTGACGCACGTTTCGTGTTTTGTTTCACTGTCAAACATTCTGCAGTTTGGTCTATAATTTAACCATGAATCGTCTGAGGAACGAACAACGCTCGCAAGTTATTGAATTTTAATATCAAAATGCGTGCTCTGTTAAGAAAGTTCATTGCGCGCTTCTTCCATTTTATGGTTAGTTTAATCAACCCACTGAAGTGGCTATTCGGGCTATTGTGACTAGATTTCGCACCAAATGGACATTAAACCACCAACACGCTTACGTAGAGTGCCATCAATTATCGATTCGTCGCCGTTCGCAGCAATTGGGCCTCTGGTACTCAACAACGTGGAAAATTTTGCGGAAGGATTTAGGTGTGATGTCTTTCAAAATACAGCTGGTTCAAGAATTGAAGCCGAACGACCTACCGCAACGTAAAATTTTTGGTAAATGGGCTCTTGGAAAGTTGGCCGAAGATCCACTTTTTTACCGAAAATTTGTGTTCAGCGACGAAGCTCATTTTTGGCTCAATTAGTACGTAAACAAGCAAAATTGTCGATTTGGGAGAAAATATCAGCCAGAAGGATTGCAAGAGCTACCAATGCATCCAGAAAAAGTCACAGTTTGGTGCGGTTTATGGGCTGGTGGCATCATTGGACCGTACTTCTTCAAAGATGATGCAAATCGTAACGTAACTGTGAATGTTGAGCGCTACCGTGAGACGATATCCAACTTTTTTTTGCCCAAAATGCAAGAGCTTGACTTGCATGACATGTGCTTTCAACAAGACGGTGCCACATGCCACACAGCATGCGCAACAATGGACTTATTGAGAGGCGAGTTCGGTGAACATTTTATTTCAAGTTCGGGACCGGTCAATTTGCCGCCCAGATCATGCGATTTAACGCCTTTAGACTATTTTTAGAGGGGACTCTCTTAAAGCTCATGTTTATACAGACAAGCCCGCTTCAATCGACGCATTGGAAGACAACATTGAAGCATTTATTCGTGAGATACCGGCCGAAATGTTGGAAAGAGTTTGCCAAAATTGGACTAAGCGGGTGGACCATTTGAGGCGCAGTCAAGATCAAAATTTGTATGAAATAATCTTCTAACATTAAATTATATGGACCGTACTATCGATTTAAGTAAAGATTTCATGCATTTTTCTGAATTGCATGTGTTTTTTTTTGAAAAACTTTCCTATAGCATTTAAAAAATAACCCTTTATATACATATGTATGTATGTCCAATACCTTACAATGTAATGAATGAGAATATATTACAACGTCTTGTTTTTTAGCCTAGATTATATGTTTCGCGAATGATTTGGTCGTCGCTGTCGTAAATTCGAAGCAACAGCTGACGAAAAATTGGTTCATAGTTGAGTGGCAATACTGCCAACATGGCCTAGCTCCTTGAGCAACTACTAATGTTGGGCGTGCTACTTTCACGAGTAGAGGCACCTTCAGATTTTCGCCGTCTTCGGATAGGAAGCTTTTCGTAAGCACTTTCAGTGTTGTCAGCATATCGAAAGAATTGGTACTGTGAATAATGCGAAGTGTTCAGTTCGGGAATCGACCCTTACCCACTATGCTGTGGGTAAAGTTGGTTAAAAAAACGGAATTCGCACTTACTGTGAGTAGAAAGGCGATAACAATAACCATTGGGAAAATACTATATTGTTTCTTGCCCCTTTGTATAATTTCTGGGCTGATAGTCTGTACTCGGATAAACTTTAACCCTTACATCGACTATGCCTGAGAGGCCCTCTTTCGTGACTTATGTCTAATATCAGCGGTCCGAAGAAAGACAAACAATTTATATTCGCGGGAGTTATAGACTTACTACCGCACTAAAGGCACAGACATCGTCTGTTAACATCAAGTCAGTATATAGACAGTGTGAACTGGGAGAAACCAAGGGGGTATACCACGATGTGGTACATGGTAGCCATCGATATCCTAGCATATCGAAAAGAAACTCAAAAAAAGACGAGCGGCAACAGTTCTGAAACGGATCCCAATGAATTGAGATGGACGAATCAGTTAATTCTTACAATTGAAAATTGATTGATAACACGGCGTACTAAATAACTATCTTAAGTTGTTCTTGACAGATCACAGCTATTATCGGGAATATCTAAAAGAATTGAGATCACTCTGTGAGGTGATAAAACACTCAAAGCGGTCCCTCGCGAAGCAATACTTGGCACTAGTTCCACGCAAAAGAAACTAAAAACATTTTTTCTCTGTCACTTTCAATGGCGGCCGGCCAATTGGTACCTATACAAGGTTCCCACCTCTCTGTTTCGACTTTTCCCCTTAAGCAATTGATATCTTCATTCAGATGGCAACTTTTACGTAGAATCTCCGTTGCAGAGAACAGCTCCTTTTGGCCAGAAAAACTAGCCACCGTGAACTTTCTCTTGAACTTCTTCAGATTATCGCTCACCTGACGATTGTATCACGTCTTGCAAAAAATTTTCACTTAGAATTGTTCACTTGAGGGCTACAAAGTGGCAATGAGGGAGCCCTTACATCTGATCCAGAAGAACTGCAAATTTCCAACTCCGTTTACAGTTTTTTTAGTCAATCCGTTCTTTGTACGACTTCAGGTGATACATTTGTTTCTATCTCTTGACATTTTCATATTTCATACTACACTTGTGGCTAGAAGAAAGTTACACCAAGTCAGAGGATGAGGCTCCTTAGGGTTGTGAAATGATTTCCCCCCCTTAAATTTGTCTTTTATGGCATCTAAGTTCAATTTAAATTCAGCAGCAGAAGGGGTGCGAAATTACAGGCAATTTGTGTCACTATTTGGACAGGCTGTCGTAGCCAATCCTCAAGCAGTGACATATTTCCGGGAAGTGACAGGGGCAAAGGAGCACTTTCATCCTGTGAACGGTGGAAGTTTGATAGGGCCTCACAGAAGTGGGGAAATGGGTTTCTCGTGAAAATGTTGCAAATCAACACTCACTCGCTTACATGCAGCTAATACACAAACCTAGTGCGCTTGCGTCTTCAAAATGGAAATGTACATAGTTCCCCACCACTGTACCTTCAGGAGCATGTTGTGTGCAAATTGAGTGAATTGTGTCCCTAAGCTTACGGTATATTCTGTGTAAAGGACATAGAAAAGTTGCAGTTTCTCTGTTCAAAATCTCAAAACAATGAGAAAAACTTTCAGTTCTATGCAACCGTTATTTCAGCACATCCCCGAATAGAAACAAAAAAAAAACAACAGATCCCAACAATCCTATGCAGTTCCCTCTTAATCCCTCGTAGACCAATTTGCATTAAAATCAACAACCGCACACTCCAGCCCGCACAAAGGGTCCATGGCATAACACTCTTTTGACGACATCCTCTAAGAAACTTTCACACTCCGACCTGCCGCCCTTCCTCCGGCGTCTCAACTGACGGCGAGTGCTGCTGGCCGAACGTGGTATCAACTTGCAGTTGCAAGCAAACCAAAACGTTGACTCTGTAACAATGGCATGCGGCACTGATGAACCCAGTCGTACCCCATCCTCTGACGGATGTAGAACGTCGTCGTCATCGTCGTCGCCACCCAGCAGCATCTACGTGCACAACATGCGGATACTTTCGCTAAAAATCCCCCTGCGACACCAGATGCAACGACGACACAAGCACCGAGGACATTGTATCTGTGTCAATAAATTACTGCGGATTTATGTCCGTCCGGAGCGGGCTGTTTCTGCGGACCACCCCCGGACCTAGAACTCCTTTTTGTTTCCTTATTTTTCTGCGAGTTTAAAACTTTACATTTTTCCCCCCTTAAACTGCTCAGGAATATTGTTTTCCACATAAATTCCTGACAATAAAATATCGGTAAAATTTTACGTTTTATTGATTTAAGCCAGAGCCCGGTTCAGGGGTGAGCGCCCGCCGAGCTGCCGAGGTGTGGGCACGACAGAAGAATGAATTTTGATTTTGTTTTTGTTTTTAACTTGCGAGTGCTGGATTGTGAAAATAAAACAATGGCCAACTGGTGGCCATATATCACATTGCTTGACAAGTTATTGGACCTTATTGGGACGTATTTGAGTTCATTGGGGAGGGCGGCAAGATTATTTTTGAGTGGTGGAACGAAAATCGATAACAATTGCTGATGTCTCTGTTTTCAATTCACAAATGAATAGCAACGAAGTTCTTGTGAAAAATATTTAATTAAATCGAATTGATTTGTTTGGGAACAAAAACCGAAAACAATTCGAGGGTGAAATCAATTCATAAAGTGGCAAGTGTGATTGGGCGAGTGAATGTTTTCGCTTTTCGATGTGGAATTCAAAGTTCAATTATGAAACAAATTTTTGGTTTGTCCAAGTTTAATTGTGTCCTCCAGTCAAATTGAAATAACACTCTGCGCTGGGGCTGTGGGGAAGATATTTTTGTGCCTCCTACTAGATGACAGCATATTTCATTCCATTCATTTCACTTTTTGGTTCGATTGGGTTCAATGAAATACTCAGTTTAACTTGTCAATCCGTGGGTCGATGAAAATGTACGTGGGCTATCCGAACGCTGAGCAAAAGTACTCAATTTAGGAAAATTTTGACACTGACAGATCTGTTTGAAATCTTGACAGAAAGTCGATATCATACCTCCGCTGAAGGACACGAGTCGCTCTACGCTTGAACAACGTTTATTGTCAAAATGAGAACTTTATAACTCAAACATTTCATAACTTGAAAAGAAGTTTTGACGAAAATGAAGAGCCTACCGCGCGCTATTTTATAACACTCATAAATCCGTCGTAGTACGGCGAGCACAGAGTAGAGGGTGGCTACTATATGTCACGAAAGCATCAAGTCGCCGTCGATCGTAACACTCCTACATTTCACACAGAAGCCTAAGGGGAATTCCGACTTTCCGATCCTATCGAAGGCGAGTGACTATCCCAAATTGGGCTACAGAACAGTTTGAATTGGACAAAGATTTCAAAGGAAAATTCGTTTTTCTGAAAAGATAATGTTTTTCTCTGCGGCTAAGTAAATAAAATTTCCTTGAAAAAGCTAATATTGTGACACCATTTGATTATGTTTCTTCTTTCGAAAATATTTCGCAGTCTTGAGGTTGTCAATTAGCCCCTCCGTAGCTGCGATCTCTTCGCGCTCTTTATTTATTGAGAATCGTGAGGGACCGATGTAATACCCACAATCCGGTAACGTCTCGAGCATTCAAAGCCAATATCATCCGAAAAATCCGTGAGCTGCAACCCGAACCCCTAGGAAAGAATTTATTAGGTTATAGTACATAAAAAAACGAGTTCTTTACATTATTTGATTTATCGCGAAGTTGTATTTTTTGTTGACTATTTATAAGAAATCACGCGTGACTCCCTTCTAACTGCTTTGTCAATTTGTGTTTAGTGTCGTTTAGCAAAGCATCATGGAAGGACACAAGCCACAACCAAGTCTCCAAATTATTCAGCCGTAGTAAGAAGAAGTTGTGAAAACGGACTTTGCAGAAACTCAATAAATTGTTTTCAGTGATAAGGTCAATGGGTAGGTTAGTAAAGAAAACTGGGCTGATGAACAAACCGAAAAGTACCAAGAGCTGACATAACATCCTTTAAGAACAATGCTAATGCAATCATTGGTCTAAATTTCTTCGAAATTTTGCCAAATCAAAATGTTACCATCAATTATCAGACAATGTTAACAGACTTGAAATTCAATACCTAGTACCCTAGTTCTAACAAAACCGCGCTGCGAGTCATACAGCCCGTGAAACAATGGACTTGTTGAGAAATAGTTTTGATAAGCACTTCATTTTAAGTTTGTTACGGTAAATTGATCGCCTAGGTTGTGCGATATCACGCCTTTGAATCGCATAAGTAAAGTCTCATGTCTTCAGAAATAAACCAGCTGATAATTGATGCTTTGGAAGCCAAGATTACTGTGCTATCTGCCATACACCAGGCGCTTAGTTTGAACTAGTCGTCGAAAATTTAATTTTGAATTGAACATCACGATGAATATCTGCACATAGAAGATATGCTATCAAATTTATAAGACTTCCTTTAACTTGACAAAACACCTACTTGCTGGTGACTTAATGATCTCTTGGTAAAGTTATTTTCTGATAATTATCTTCTTTGGCTTTGCAATTTTATAGTAATCCCATAATTGGACCGTATGTCATAAAAACCATGTTGATGACCTTCCAAATATACGCATAAATCGTTATCCAATCTACATCAAACTAGAACTGAATCGACAGTATTCAATGAAATGAACTGAATAAGAACAAAACCACAAAGTCAAAGCAGACTTTACTTGTTTGTCTACGAAAAACTTCCCAAATCTCGCCATTCGAAGCCGACAATTTAGATCCCTTTAACTTGTCATGTAACAATTGCATGCACAAATCAGAAATCGCGTGATTGCTAAAGAAGTTAGACATTGGTCGCTTGTCAATCAATATTCATTTCTAAGCAGGATCCATTTCCCATTGAAATTATTTCAACAACGACCAATTGTATATTTTTAAATGAACACAACTGCACCTCCACACCACCTCTCGAAAATGGACACCCCTTATCCCACGGGTATCCGCTCAGGGTGAGTGATTCGATCTCCAACTTTTTAAGATGCCATAGTTATTTTTTTTTACTTTTTTGAAAAATTGTTGGAAATTACGCCAACCATCAAATTGTATCAAAAGTTTTCAAAACGTCCACCTTTAAGACGACTGAAGAGAGTATCACAAGCTGCACGCAAGTGGTTCTGCGATATTTTAGCTCATTCCCGGTGAAGTGCTTGTTTGAGCTGGGTGCCAACCTTCGTCTTCAAAATCTCCAGACAGAGAAATCCAACGGATTACCATCGGGAGATTTTCAACTCATTATCTCGAACCAAGATTGCTTTTTAACCAATCTTAATTAAAGCTCGGTTGTGGCTTGATGATGCTTTGCTAAACGACATTAAACACAAATTGACAAAGCAGTTAGAAAAGAGTGGTCGAGTGGTCGCCGTGGCGCAGTGGTAAGTGCATCGACTGCGGCGCAGAAAGTCTGGGTTCGATTCCCGGACGGGACACCTAACATTTTTCACGGCACCACCTCTTTCGAGTTGCTGACAACACTCAAAGAGTATTAATTGTCTATGGAAAGCTTCTCAAATCTCGCCGTTCGGAATCGGCAAAAAACTGTAGGTCCCTTCTACTCGTGAAGAACAATAGCATGCACAACACGAGTAGTTGTTGTAGAAGCTAGGCCCTGGTCCGTTATGGGCTGTAGTGCCACTCAATTATTATTATTTAATTAAAGCTCGGTTTGTAAGCCCATGTCGAGTCTTGTTGAAATCTCCACTGCATCCGATCAAAATGTTTGTTTGCCCAAGGCTTCTAAGAGAGGTTCACGGTAAACGATGGCATTAATTTTGACGCCACGGTCTAAAAACAGTAGTGGAAAGCGACCATCGTCATCGGTGCTGACTATTTCCTGGTTGCCATCCCAAGGTATGTAGGTATATATATATTTCCAAACGTCCTCTCTGGCAAGTGAAGTCGGATATTTTTTTGTTGACATATTGTTCAATAACAAATGGCAACTCATCAGAAAAAAGGCCAAATTCGGCAACTCACCACTTTCCTGCAAGCGTAGCAATTCCTTCCCTGCTTCGACTTTAACTGTCTTCTGTTGTTGCAAGATTGGAACTTAAATAGCTTGAGCCCAAGCTAATTTCTCAGCAGATCTTGCTTCCGTTCCAACGGTATATTGAGCTCATGGGCCATTTTCTTCCACTTCGATGCGGTTTTCGCTCAATTCCAGCCTTCACTTTCCGAATCATTTCTGCTAATGTTGCTCGCATTTTGCAACGCCTCCATTATAACGGTAAGAAGCTATGGTACGAGACATAAATTATTTGTTCACATTGAGGTGCTGAGGAGCTCTAACCACCACTCTAACCTTGTGGTTTTCCAGTCAAATAAGAAGCCAACACACTATCACTTTGAATTCCATCGCGGATACAAATTTTTCAACACAACTGGGACGCAAATCATTTAAAAAGCTTTCAAAGAATAAATTATCTGACATGTGTCGAAATTTGAGCTCACTGTCAAGAATGGTTCGGAAGTTATAGCAGTCTGAAATTGGTTGCAGCTCTAGTCAGACAGGGTATTGAGAAGCTTCACTGTACATGACCGACATCGACTCCAAATTTGTGTTGTAAGTACACACGTATTATGAGCCTGACTAAGGTTGTGGAGCAACGAAGTTCCACAAAAAAAAAAAGCAAACTACATAGTTGTCTTAGAAAGGTTATCGCGAAAAAAATGTGAACAGTAACAAAAATTCAATTAGACCCAAACATACGAACACCTCAAGCTACCACTTTTGACGCATCCTCTGACCCTAAGTCATATTTACCCAGTCTGTCTATAAATTTACCCCCATTTCACGTTAATGCGAGAACGTGAAGCCAGCACCTGGCACACTTGCAAGCAAAAAATACCTGTTTCACATGGCTAAGCGGCTTAAATAACTCACAACCACCCGCTGTCATAAACTTTCCTCAAGGATATGACTTAGCAGGACCACTTTCTACTCACCAGGCCCTTGACTGATAGGCGTCCCCTTTAAGATGACATTAAAGTTGTCCCAACACAAAGCCAGGCAGGAGTTAACACAAAATAAACGAGACACATTTATTCTGAATGCGCATCCATTTATCCTTCTCACGCCCCCCGCCGATGTGAATCATGCAGAAGAAGAAACTCATATACTTGTCCCCCACTGCGATCCGCGCTTTTTCTTCAGAAGACAAAAACAAAACGTTGACATTGACGTGTACCTTCAGATGCACACTTATCTCGCATGTAAACCCATAAAGCCGTAAACAGAAAACCAAAACTAACATCTAGGCCTCCCATCTCACATGCGGCAGCCTCCCTTCCTGCCCATCATCAGTCAAAGTTTGCAGGAACGAAACAGAAAAACAGTAACGAGCTTAACCGGAAAAGTCAACCACAGAGCAAGTGATTAGGGTGCGAAGGGACTCCGCTGACATTAGTCGAAAGAGCATAACGGCTGGAACATGGAGTTGGGTGTGTGTGAACTCCAGATGACCGCCTCACTTGCCACTGCGCGGGCAAGGGACGCGAATACAATACAAAGTGGCCTCATGATTGCATTGGACATCAGCATGTCGTTGTCCTTCGCACTTGTTTGTTTTTTTTTTTTCACCGAGATCTCACTGTCCAGGATAGTTTGCAACAATGATGAAAATTGAAATCCTCAAGTGATGTCAAGGATAACCAAAGGAGAAGGAAGCAAAAAAAAAAAAAGACACACTCCGCAAGGGTCTCTCCCTCTGGCCCCGCCCACACTTCAGATGGTTTTTATGTCATGCTCAGCTTGATGTCGAGTGTTGTTGTTTCGTTTTATTTATTCCATTTTTGCCCATTTTGTCACTCCCAGAAGAATCCTTGAAGCGAAATCGAGAGAAAGATTTCGACTGCCTCGCCTCGCACAGTAAGTTTGTTGCTAAAATCAAAATTGCCCCTTGCGGTGGGGTATCCTCCACCCCCCCCCCCCACACCTCAAACACACACACACACAGTGAACTCAACTTCTTCCTTTTTTTTCATTATTCCACACGAATGATAATAATAAAATGAAAATAAAAACGAGTGCGAGAGAGTGAGAGCGAGAGACGAAGGAAACGAGAGAGAGAGAAATCCTTTGTTAATGGTGTATCCAGTACACAAGGACTAACTATCAAAGCGCTGAGTACGGAGCATAAAACATCGGACGAAAATCTGAAAAAGGACACCCGCAAGGATTCCAGCTTCTCCACAGCACAGAGACCGAGAGGGTACAACTGGGAGTGACAGAGCGAAAGAGAGGAAAGCAGGGCGGGAGTGTAGTATGACTGGAATGAGTGGATAATAATGTGAAGCTCATAAAATTTCATTGCATTGATTACCCAAAAGGATACACTGGCGTTGGTGGATTTCATACTGCTTACGTCACGTTTTTTTTTTCTCCCTCTTATTCATCCCTGACTGTGTGGGGATGAGGAGCGTATATTGAAAGGACAGCACATTGAAGAGAACGAAGACCGGGTGTAGACGAGAAAAAAAAAGGATTTAATGTTGGCGAACGAACAATCCCCGAGGATTGAATTTCAACTGAAAATCTTCAATGTCAACGACTTGCATGGGAGCGCCAAACTAACCGTGAAAAAGAACGCTTTCAACCCGAACCGTGAGCGTGGGTGGTGTTGCACGTCTAGACGGCACCGAAGTTGACTTTAAACAAAGTTGAGCGGGCGTCTGAAGTGAGACAGGTGATAGCACGGCAGTCGAGGGGACGTCGACGTGTAAATAATTTGCACATACTCACATGCAATGGGCGTATGAACAGCAGAGAGTGCCTGATTCACTTAGGAAAACTTCTTCGATGAAAAGAAGGAGGAGGCTATGCCGTGCTTTAAAATGACAGATATGTATCTTTCGAAATCTCTTTGTTTGCAGTTCCTTACGAGGCAGAGCACCGGAAAAGGATAACAAAACTTTCGAAGAAGACTTCGATGAAAGGCCAATTACGGTTGAGTGCATATGTGATTCAAAGCTTTTCCAATTGACTATTGTCTGATGAAAGATGAAGCCAATTTCATTTATCAGAAGCAGATGAACAAATTGTGACTATCAATCGATTGGGGGAATATGTCATTTGTTTGATGACATTTAATAATGGAATAGAATTGTCGCCTGGAGAAACTGTACAAAGAACTGACGACAATCCTCAGTGTGAAGCAAACGGATGCATGATAGATTAAAAGAACACGGTTCACCCAGTTCAAGGATATCTTCCTTTTCATTTTTACAAAGGTGAAAGATCGACAAGGGTGGTCGCCGTGGCGTAGTGGGTAAGTGCGTCGACCCACACGCAAAAAGTCTTGGTTTGATTCCCGGATGGGACACCTAGCATTTTTTCACGGCACCACCTCTTTCGAGTTGCTGGCAACACTCAAAGAGTACTATTTGTTTTTGAAAAGCTTCTCAAATCTTGCTTTTCGGAGTCGGCAAAGAACTGTAGGTTCTTTCTACTCGTGAGAGAACAGTAGCACGTACAACACGTGTAGTTATTGTAGAAGCTAGGCCCTGGTCCCTTGTGGGCTGTAGTGCGACTGGTCCCCAAGGATTCTGTCAGGAGATGAGACACTAAACATTAACCTTGTGACAGTTTTACCAAAAACGAACAGGTTTCTCAAAGAAGCTCCATGTTAAGGCGCTTTAGTGAAACGCTACTGAAAGTTAACCATCTGAATCAAACTCGTCAGATTGTGTAGGATAACGACGGAGAACACTCGCTGCTCCGTCAAGTTCGGTAACGATAGTACGGTCCATATAATTTAATGTTTGAAGATTATTTCACGCAAATGTTGACCTTGACTGCGCCTCAAATGGTCCATCCGCTTAGTCAAATTTTGGCATACTCTTTCCAACATTTCGGCCGGTATCTCACGAAAAAATGCTGCAATATTGTCTTCCAATGCGTCAATTGAAGCGGGCTTGTCTGCATGGACATGAGCTTTGACATAGCGCCACAAAAAATTGTCTAAGGGCTTTAAATCACACAATCTAGGCGGTGAATGTGAAATAAAATGTTCACCGAACTCGCCTCTCAATGAGTCCATTATTGCGCGTGCTGTGTGGCATGTGGCACCGTCTTGTTAAAACCACATGTCATCCAAGTCAAGCTCTTGAAGAAGCGCGCGATGAACTTTCTTAAAAGAGCACGCATATTGATAAAAATAAAATTCAATAAATTGCAAACGTTGTTCGTTTGTAAGACGATTCATGGTTTAATTATAGACCAAACTGAAGATGTTTGACAGTGAAACACGAAACGTGCGTCAGCTGCTTAAGCAAGTCTTGCCAAGAAGATAATAGCTAAAATCTCACCCTTTAGGTTACAACTCTTGCGAGTATAAATCATTGGTTGGATACTCGATATAAGCCACAAAGGAGCACTTTTTTCGACGATTTCATTCACGCGTACGCGAGGCAATGCCGTAAATATAACCGAGCATAGAGCAAGACTCCAAGAAATTGAACAAAGGGGCAAGAACCAATAGAAAACAATAGACTTTATTTGCTATCATCTCTAACGAATTTCTGCTTACAATGAGTACATTGTACACAAGGGACAAATGTCCTACAAACAGCAAAAGTGGGACACACAGACATACCGCTTGTGAAAACGAAACCCTAAGAAAGGCACATTCACGCGAAACCTAAAAACGTAAGTGACTATTGCAGAAGTTGCGGGAACGAAAAGGAAATAGGCAGGCATTTCCTTTTCGATTGCCCCACTGTGGCAACTGATAGACTGAAACTTTTTGTTTCCTAAATGACCTGATATAAGTCCAAATGATTTGTATAAACACAAGGCGTGAAAGGGAGGTCATAGGTATCAAGTGTGGCGAAATGAACTTAATTTCTTTGCCCTTATTTAAGTGAATTGTCTTACCACATAACGATGTCATCTTTGTCCACACCAGGGAAATTCACATCGAAATGACATCAAAGTCGCATTCAGATCATGTTTCCTTGAAGTGTGACGCAATTAAAATATCTCCAAATGCCAGCATACCGAGATCAGTTTCACTGGCAAAAGGGAGCACACTTCCGTCTCCTTGATTCTTCGTACGTTTGATGACATACCTGAAAACTGACCCCTTACGACCTTTGCATTAGGCTCCTGAAAAATTACTTGCTTCTCCACTCACAGAAGATTGACACCCGCCTGTGCGCACACCGTTTCAGCGTGAACTATCGTGACCCCTCGGAAAAAATACCATCCATCCATCGCCCGGACGTCAATGCTCTCTTTCAACTCCACCAACCCCTCTGACACCTTCTTCAGGGGATTTTATTTGATTTATGACTCGAGAATTCGCACTCCCCCCCCCCCATTCAGAGTGCTTTCCAAACTCATTTTTTCCCATTGACAGGTGCATCTAGAAGGAAGTTTTGTTCGAATTCATTCTCTTCGCTGTTGGCACTCGACTTCACTTCTAACACCCCACCTCCACACCCACCCACCATCCCGAAGAAGCTCTCATTCTTGTTGGCACTCAGAGAATCAAGTCCTGTACTCTTAACCATTTTGCATACTTGAAAGGTCCTTCATAAGAACACGTATTCAAAATTACAAGAATAACAGCATTAAATCCTGGTAACATCCCCCTCGCAGCAGCCCTTCTTCATCACCTTAGTCAACCACTCTCTCTCTCTCTCTCTCATTCTCTGTCCCACTGGTGGCTTTGTCGTGAACTTGTTTTGTGTTTGTGTACAACATCAACATGCCCCGTGAAGTGTTTGCCCTGGGAATGAAGAAATACACTTTCTAAAGTGCCCTTAACCGAGTTTTGAAAAATTTATTTTTCCCGTCTGCCTTACACGATGCGCCTTCACCCCCACCAGGGCGCTGTGCAGAAATTTCGTATTTCACTCTTCCATTAAGGGACATTTCGTGATGTTTTCATGTTATGCGGAAAAATTCTCCCATATTTTGCGGGCGGGCGGCGGAAGTTCACCCGCACCCACGCACTCATGAATCATGCATCCCGGTGTGCCGATGGGGTGCGGGTGTCGGTGGGGAAATAAATTTCATTTTCTCAAGATATCTTCAAGTGATCCTTGATGTAACGTTCTTTTTGTCGCCTGGATGTTATTTTTCATCTCTCAACGAATTAGGAGACGTTTCCTGTGAAATTGAAATGAATTCGAACCGACAAGTGAGCAGTCGTGGTTCATGCAAAGGGAATTCCTAAGTTGAGCAGTGCACAAGGGTTGCGCGCTGTTACTCCGTCAGTTTGAGGGCGTTTGAGGGCTGTTTCGAAATCTTCGGTTGGGGAACGTCATGCTGAGGCGGGCATCGGGTCCTTGAACACGAATACAATTTAAAGTCGATCCACCGAGAGGCGGAGTGCTCTTGCACTCGCACTTGGTCGGGTGATGGTAGTTTTAATTATGAGAGCACATCACAGACGGGATTGTGTTCGGTGTAAGCTTCAGAAGGACCCTGCTGGAAATTGCATGAATAGGTTATGCATGCTCATGCAGTTTCCTTTTCCTCTGCTCGCTCGCTCGTCGACCGTGTTCAGCGCTGACCAGTGCGTTGCATGTTTATTGCGAAACCAAATTGAATCAAAGCCACATAATGGGAAATGGTCCGATTTCATGGAGCTGCCGCCCATTCTGTCGGGCATTTCCCTCTTCGTCCTGTTTCTGTTTCCTTTTTTGTGCTCTCTCTCTGTCGGTCTGGTCGGAGAAATTAGTTGTATGTCCATGTGAATGGTAGTTGTAAATTTCTCCACATCCCTTCTCTCTCGCTATGAGATTTTTTATTTATATTCCTAGTTTTTTGTTGGACGGGTATGGGGTGGATGAGGATGAAAAAAAATACTGCGCTTGTGGCGATGCAGTGCTGCGGGTTATGTCAGCTCAACCGGGTTCAATTTAATTACAAGGTGCACTCGAAGTGGTCAAAGCAGGGAATTGGTGTCTCTGTGCTGGACGAGTTTGATTTGCAATTACGTGTGCCTGTCAGACAGATTGTTGAACTGTGGCAGAGACTTTCATTTTATGTGAGGCTAATTCTGGAAGGCAAAAAATTGTGTAATTTTGTGCTGAATACAAAAGGTTTGTAGTTCATGCCGACTAAAGAAAGAGAACACTTTGAGTGTTTTATCATGTGGCGCTATTACGACTTCCGATGCTGTAATGGAGGCAATCGTTTGTTGGACCTAAGTCGAGGTGGTTCGAGCAAGACTAAACGCCCAAAACGTCTAAAAGCATTAAAGACGTTCGAACTTTGATGAATTATAAGGATGTCAAATATCTCCCTTCTGCCTTTTTGTCTTTTGAATTTTCCGGCTATGTTCAAAGCGCAACAGAGCTCGTATCTGGCAATACACTACATCATGTGAAAGGTCTTGACATAACCTACAAAACGACGCTATGCATGATTAGTTTAGATATTGCGTTCAACAGTTATAGACGTGTAAACATGGAGTTCACTAACGCCGAAATTCGAGCTATTGTAAAGTTTTTCATCGTTAAAGGCAAATCCGCTAGAGAAACTTTCCGTGAGATTAATATTGTTTTGGAGATTGGTACTCTATCACTTTGAACCGCGGAGGAATGCTTTCGACGATCCAGAGCCGGTGAAAACGACACCATGAATAAGCCAGCCGACGGAAGACCTCTGACGACGAATACCGATCGAATCATGGAAATCATCGAGTTAGACCGGCATGTGGCATCTCGTGATATCGCCCAGGAGATGGGAGTTAGTCACCAAACCATTTTAAACCATCTGTAGAAGGCTGGATGGTGGTTTGGGTCCCGCATGATTTGACGCGAAAAAAACCTTCTGGACCGAATCAACGCCTGCGATATGCTGCGGTACGAACTCGACCCATTTTTGAAGCGGATGGTGACTGGCGACGAAAAATGGATCACATACGACAATATGAAGCGAAAACGGTCGTGGTTAAAGACCGGTGAATCGTCCCAAACAGTGGCCAAGCCGGGATTGACGGCCAGGAAAGTTTTTCTGTGTGTTTGGTGTGATTGAAAGGGAATCATCCACTATGAGCTGCTCCCATATGGCCAGGCGCTTAATTCTACCATCTACTGCGAACAGCTGGACCGCTTGAAACGCGCGATCTACCAGAAGCGTCCAGAATTGGCCAACAGGAAGGAAGGGTGTAGTATTCCTCCAGGACAACGCCCGACCACACACTTCGTTGATGACTCGTCAGAAGCTACAGGAGCTCAGATGGGAGGTTTTATCGCCCGGACTTAGCGCCAAGTGAATACCACCTGTTCCTGTCCATGGCGAACGCCCTTGGTGGTAGGAAGTTGAACTCTAAAGAGGCTTGTGAAAAGTGGCTGTCCGAGTTTTTCGCAAATAAGGAGGGGGTATTATGAAGTTGCCGTCTAGATGGAAACAGATTATCGAACAAAACGGCGCATAGTTGAACTAAATCCGATCACTGTAATACTTTTTACGAAGCATTGAATAAAGAGCAATGAACGGAAGGGAGATATTTGACAACATTACATTACATTACACCATTTGCTTTAAGGTAGATGTTCTGTACCTTTCTTGTCTTCTCCCTCTTTTGAAGTCGCTGCTACAGTCCGGAGTGGATCTAAACATCGAACATCACCTGGCATGGTCTTATGTACACGACATCAATTTCAGAGCCAAAGTACGAGTAAGTTGAGGTCCTTCTCGACTTGTGTGCTCATCTGAGACGAGGACGTCGTCTGTAGATCTGCCAAATGACTTAGATTCAAAGACTCTGCAGGCCGTGTCAGTGCTTTCCAAAACATCAGATGGCAATTTGCGATTTTCTAAGCACATACCGTACTACAGCCCACATAGACTTTGAATGTTCTCCTCAAGATGCCATCAACGCAAACAGGATCAAAAATCAAACGTAGAAATTTGCACTCGAAAAGGCTTCCTCAAACGCTTTTAAAACCATCTAGGTTTCTACAACACAGAGAAGGACAGAAGCGATGAATGTGTTGTTTAAAGCTAGAATGGCCTTTCGAGGGAGGAGTCTATTACTCAGTTGCCTCTTGAGGCAAAAGAATCTGAGATTGGCACCGAAAGACTGGTATTCTTGCCTCTATTTACTACGAAGCTGAGGTAGATTATGTCTTGTGTACCTCACAGTTTTTTGCTGTATATTGAGACGCTCTCTCCAAGACGGGAATGTTATGCGTCCCTAATTGATGACAGCACCTACTTTATATTCGTGTAAACAACAAATCAAATTAGTCCGATTAAAGTGCTTCTACTTATTCTCATGATTAGCGCCTGAATGAGTTACTTTAGGTTCACTGGATTTTGTAGTATAAATTTCCAACTCGGCTCCTATCCAAAGGCGCGTCATTTTTCTCCAACTTCGAGTCCGTAGTTCACGACAAGAAGAAAACATTGGTTAAGGCGGCTAACTCTCTGCCTACCTACATATGCTATGATCTGCATAGATTACCATCTGAGTTGATAACACATGCTGCTGAAGACCAGACAGATTGTTGATCTCTTAGACAGAATCTGACAGTGCCAAAAGCAGGAAGATCTGTATTAACTTGTGAATTCCATTTCTGGTCGGTGTCAATTTTGTCCCGTGCGTCCCTTTCTGATGAAGTCCTCCTCGTCGTTGCTGTGGAATTTTGCGAAGTTTGGTTGTAAGTGAATTGAAGTAAGTGATCATTCGAGTGGAAGGGACCCACGGTTTTGTATTGACTTCGATAGGGGGAAAATTAAGAATGATCTGCAGAGTAAATTGGTGTTTTTACAGGGTTGTCAGCAACTCAAATCAGTTGTTGTCGTGAAAAATACGAAATTAATTTTCAGGACCTCTGGGTGGACATGTTACGCCACAGCAGCTCCTTAATTACAAGTTTACGTTGAACTAAAATTCTTAAGCTAAAAATGGGGCGAAAGTATTGGACGTGGAAGTCCGGAATGGACCGACTGTTTTTCCTTTCAAATTGAACTGTGATGCTTAAAAAATTGGTCTGTTATTCACTTTACACTATTACGCTACTTAAAGAGAGGACAACTGCATTAAGAATCATCAAAGTGAAATTGTTCGGAAAGCAAAAGGCGGCAACGACACAAGAAATTTCTCCATTTGTCACACATCTCAAAGCACTCAGTTGTTGTGTAAATTTCTTTGTGGAGGCCAACTGATGTGCACATGAGCAATTAAAGTCAAACATTTTTGCCTCCTCCTCCATCCCCCCACGCCCCCTTCCCCATCATCATGACCATGGCCATTACCATCATCATCATTTTAGCAGCTGCCGCCGCCGACAGATTCCTGTTCATTTTGTTAGAACTTCACTTGCCTGGAAGGTGGATACCGTGTACGACATGAAGCCTGAATCTCATTCAGCGCCTGAGTGTACACATTGTACACTGACTTTCACACGATATTCTCAAGGAGCATCTCATCTCTGTCCATCAACTGCAGTCGGATCTAGTCTGGCACCGATGTCGGCGAGATGAAAGAATCGCAAAGGTGTGCAGCGCTCGCATTCCGAGTACAAATCAGCAGCAGCCAACAGCCGGCAGCCGGAGGAATCCCCCGGCAATTTCCTCACCAAGTTAGCCAAGTGGAAATTTAATGGAATTTTTCCATTTGTGATTTTTCCTCTTTTTGCTGGATTTTGTATTTCAGTCCGCTCCCTCTCGCTCATTTGCCGCTTCCGTCCGTGGCACGCTCCTCTCTCATTTCCCGGTCGGTTCTGCACCCCAAATGAAAAGGTAGGTAGTGGTGGTGGAGATACAGGACTCGGGTTTCATTTGTTGTTGAGGATTTATTATTTCTTTTACACGTTTCCGTCTTCTTCTTTTTTTTTTGGTGGTGCGCCCTCATTCGATTAATTTTACCTTTTTCTTACCTCTGCCGGCCGCTACAGGAGCCACCGACGGTGGGTGTATTAGCGTTGTTTCAGAAAGTTTTTGATCGCAATCTCATATTCACGGCACACGAGAGTATTTCGAAATGGCCTCCGTCTCCTTCGCCGCCACCACCACCAGCCATCGGGAACACGCCCAGTTTCAGAATTTTCACCGCAATTCATCGACATTTGAGGTGTGGGCCATCGAGGAGGAGACTTCACCCTGTTCGGGCGTGTGGTTGTTGACTTTCTTTTTCCTCGTCTTCCATCACTTAATCGCCTCAAAAGGGCTTGCTTCGAGTGAAAATTAAAATTTTCATTTATAATGAACTCGGTTCGGCCACTTTGATGAACTAGTTTAAAGCTGTGTCGCTGAAAGGACGCAAAGTAGTACTTCACCGGAGACGGTTGGGCCTTGTAATGAATTTGTTATCGATTCATGAACGTAATACCGCTTTGTAAGTGCTTCCGTAATTTAGTGAATAAGTTAAGTAAAACATTTTGATGGCTTCTAGGAGATTGAGCGAAAGTGGGAAGAACTTGCATTTCAAATGAGCTCCAGAGAGATGAGAGAACATCTCATTGACAAGTGGTTCTAATGTAAAAGGGGGCGGAAAGGAATGGGGCTTAAGGAGTGCGTGAATGAGTAAAATCGTCTGTGGGAAGACTAGTCGGTTTCCCGCTGTAATCCATGTCATTCCTCGTAATGATGGAAATTTTGCATGTGTTTAACTTGAGTGCCTCTGAGGCTAAGAAAGGACTCTGCTCTTTGCGATCTTCACGATTGATCCTGAGAAATGAAGTCAGACTAAAGGTTCTGTAGAGAGTGTGTTAACGGAGAGCCTTTCTCGTCTCTGAAAGACGAATCTAAAGGGTTTACATTTTAGAGAAAGCGTGCCAAGCGTTCCATCAACGGCTGAATAATTCCCTTCTAAATATCTATCTGGAAAAGTTTATCGATTCCCTCTATTATCAGCGACTGGGTAACATTTCCAAATACTAGTTACTATCACTCCATCGATAAGGGGAAACATGTTCCTTAATTGCGGAAGTCAATTTCTGTTTGGCGTGGTAGCATGCTCCCCCTCCCTGCGCTCCACTACCAACAATCACAATCCACAAAAAAAACAAAACTCGTTACAGCACTTTCATCGACTTCACTATAATCCCGTAGCACTCTTTGCTCTGGCTCCCTTTTCCCCACCACAGCCAGAGATGGCACAACACAAATAATGTCATTGTCCCTGCTGGTAGTTGTTAACATTTACAAGACTTAATAATGCAAGCTACCATAACATGCACTCTCCTGGCAGAACATTTCTTTTATGGCTGGCTATGTCACGACGGAAGGAGAAAAATGCCTTAAAACAGAAATAAAACGGAGGAAAAGGGAAGATGAGGAAAAGTTAAGCGGGAGACTCGAAGAATGAACCATTCAGTGCACAGGCACACACGTACACCTCTCGCAGTATCCTTAATTCCTCTCCAAGGAAATCTTTTGACTTACTTCCTAGTCACCTAGATTCTGCAGCTAGCTAGACAATGGCGCCGTGCACAGGGCACAGGATGTAACAACCCGCACCTCTCCCCCCGCCCCCATTGCCGCATTCCACTGCAGACTGTAAGAAATTGCAGGCGAGTGCTGGGCCATTCTCCCTCCGAGGAACTCTCGTTTGAGCTTTGTTTGGCGAGAAGAATTACAACAGTGACTTTCCCGGTTAGAGCAAAGTGCTCTGCGGTGTGAAGCGATTAACAGAGTTTTCTTCTGCTTCCTTGTGTGGGTTTTTTTTTTCTTGTTTCTCGCTTCTAAGTTTTTTAAGTTTCTTCTTCGAAGGTGGGCCAACGTCAAAGGTGAAGTTTTAGCTTGTGGCGGAATGTATTTGTTTGACTTTCCTCAACCACAATCCGTGCTTAACAAGGAATAAAATGCCATAGCTCCGAGAATTGAGAGTGAGAAGAAGTTGCGTTCGGGGAGGTGTGTGTTTTGAAATTTTGATTGCGTCCACAAGGGAACTTTATTGTCAGTGGCGTACTTTACATAAGTTGCAATAACGAACAAAGTGCGTAATGATGGCACACACGCATGACTAAGGTTCAACATACTAGGGGGGTTTCATTGTAAAACGAGAGAGCTAGCAATGCTTGTAATTATCTTCTGCAGATATATTCTGTGTTTCTCTCGGAGGTGTGTTTTTTGTTCAGACTTTGAAGACAGCTTGGTTAAGTCACTTTGTAGACGTCGATTTGATTTGAGTGAATGCCAATGATCTGTGGGTTGGTTTACGACGTCATTGTAGAGGTGAAGCGTAGTCAAGGATTTCATGTCAATCTCACAAAACACATAACAAGAGCTTCCAGGCCGCCTTTCCTGTCTTAGCTACCTCTTGCGATTTTTTTCGGTAACGCTGTGGTAAGGATGATGTAACAGATCACTCAATGAGTCCCGTGGAATTATTTTGTTAGTGGCACCCCCTATATGTCCCGGGACTTATTGAGTGATGTGTTATATAGATGACAACTCCCGCCGAATTTAAAATTCTTGGCTACGAGGGCTGTCCGATAAGTGGGTCTACAATTGAAAAATACACAATTTTTGGAAAAGTGTCGATAAGCTTGACTCAGCGATACCCCAACATCTTAACCAGTCTGAACAATACGCTTTCTGGAGGTCTCCAAAGAAGAGCCTACAAAGAGGTTATGATCCCCATAATAATTGATTGGCACTACAGCGCACAAGGGACCAGGGTCTAGCTTCTACGACAACTACTCGTGTTGTGCGTGCTACTGTTCTCTCACGAGTAGAAGTGAACTACAGTTTTTTCCGACTCAGAACGGCTAGATTTGAGAAGACAACTTTTCCATGCCCAACATTATTCTGTCATTTCCTGCACCTTTGATTGGCGGTATGCTAATACGAGGTCGTGGATTGACGTTACGAATAAGTTGTCACATGCACGTGACGTCGTTCGATCACGTTTAAAGCTGAAAAAACAATTTTGTAAAAATCATAAACGAAGGAGAAGAGTCACAATATATGGCATGCTCACAGGATCTTAAGATTCGAATCATTGCCGATATTGTAACCCGGAGACACGTGCACGGCGGTGTAAGAAAGATGAAGGATGAAGACTTCTTCCTGCTCTGTAATGGTATTTCAACTTAATTTCAAAGGACCTGACTGGTGGCACGAAGCGATTTAGAATTTCACTCCAACTTTACATATACAGGAGCCACTTACAATTATGAACAAAAATGTAATTCTCCCCCGGAGATAAGGCTCGCAAGTTCAAACTAATCTATATCCAGAATTTTACAGAAAGGCGGAAGGAATCCTTCCATCTTTGAAAACGAAACCTTAAAAATTCGTAACACAATAGCTTTGGTTAGGATAGAGCGGCTGGTTATCAATGGACAACCATATTTAGGCCGCCATTGGGCCTATTGTGACACAGCACGAATAGTTCCTATGGTCTACTGTAAAGCATTGTGGGCTGCTATGAAGCTACTGAGGTGTCCACCGCTAATGTCGCTAAGTTCACCTAGGTTATGAAAGAAGAAATTTCCTAGCTGTTTCTTTCTTCTTACTGCAAAGGCTTAGCAGTCGCTGAGAATGTGAGAAGTGGCTTCAACCTCCTGAAACCACTACGGAAGTCATTGTGAATGATGCTAAACCTGGAGGCATGTAATTTATATTCTATATTCTTCTAAAGAGGCAGAATAGGTTTTTAGAATAAAGCTGTTGCCAAGTTGCTTCGGTTGTAAAACAACTGGTTCTCTCTGACCACCTTTTAAGTTGTTTGCTCAAAGTATGTATTTTTAGGTGTGTCACCTTCGCAAGAGTAAGGATTTGGTGCCACGGCTTGCAACCTCATCAGCTTCGAAGTTCCCCTGGATGTATTCCTGCCGGATGCCGGTAGTACTGAATTCTTATCCAGGTTGAGAGATAAAGGGCACTTGAGGGAGGTGTTTGAATGGAAATCGTTACCTAAAAGGGATCCGATTGCAGCCTAGCTATTCGAACAGATGATTATACTCCTTTTTCTTATAGTTCCCCAGCCATGACAGTGACTCCTTGAGTGTCATAATATCTGCCTAAGGTATGAAGGTAAATTGACTATGGAAAAATGGAGGTTTTAGTCTCTGGTTACGATTCCAGCCCTTTCCTTAATATACAGAGTGGATAGAGTCCTAGTCACCTTTTTGATAAGCTGGTTGAGAATTCTTTCTCAAAACTGAACGGGGAGAGTCATAGCTTACTTCTTTTCGAACTCGACATGAGGTGTGTTTTTTTGTGGAAAATATCCTTCTCATATGTAGGGCGTTCTGATGTATCTCTTTGCCTATCTGTGCTAATTTCAAACCGTTACGTGGAAGAAAGGAATGCAAAATATATCTTCAAACGTGTTCCTAACACTAACCATTTGCAAAAAATAGGCCCTTTGCACTTAGGATCGCACAACTTGACTTCATTCCCTTCATTTTGTCTGTTTTATTAACGTTTTCGTTTTTTTTTTCTTGCAGGTAAGTCGTCTTCTTTTTTTTTGGCATCCATTTGATGGTAAGCTATAACTGTTATGTGGGAAGTGAGATTGCGAGGTCGCTTACTCTTCCTTTTGCATTAATTATTCAAGCATGGGGATCCTGGGAGTGGTAGATGATATTAAAAGTGCTTCGCAAACAACGGGAAATGTACGTGACTGTTTTACGGATTTGCTCGCTTGGACAAATGGATTTGAGGGCGTGGAATATTTTAGTACATATTTTTTGTAACTCTCTGATATGTTGTGTCAAATCACGATTGTTTAGAACATAAGCAATATTTTTCGTTAAATTATTCAAGGGCGAATGTTTGTGTGTTGGGGCTAACTAAAGAATTCGTGATCGCCGTGGCGTAGTGGGTAAGTGCGTCGACCAACACCCCAAAGGTCAAGGTTCGATTAGCAGACGGAACACCTCGCATTTTTCTTGGCACCACCCCTTTCGAGTTGCAGACAACACTCAAAGAGTATAAATTGTCTATGAAAAAACTTCTCAAATCTGGCCGTTCGGAGTCGGCAAAAAACTGTAGGTCCCTTCTACTCGTGAGAGCAATAGCACGCATAACACGAGTAGTTGTTGTAGAAGCTAGGCCATGGTCCCTTGTGGGCTAAAGTGCCACTCAATTGTTATTACTAATTAAGGAATCCTCCTTGACAACTGGACTCATCCCTAACCCAGCAAAACGGAACATTATAGAACATTCACTAGGAAATGAAAACTCGGACTTCTTAAACCAATAACCCTGTAGGGTAAAGAACTGTTTCCAGTTAAAGTAGTCAACTATCTATTTCAATAGCAAGCTCATCTGGAAGGAGGACACAGATGAAATAACCACAAAAGCGAGATTAACTCAAGTGACCTGTAGAAGCATGGTTGGCAAATTCTGGGGCTGCAGACCAAGTTTCCTGAAGCAGGTGTATCTTGCTATTCTGCGTTAGATAGTCGCTTAGGACAAAAGGAACCAACCTGACCTGTACACAGGAGGTACCAAAAAATGTCATTGAGCAACAGAGCCCTTTCTGGAAAGACCGAGCTGGCTTTGAATAACATCCTGATCATCCCTGCCCCCCTTATGGGGCACAAACATGGGCATTATTAAAAGTGAATTAGAAAACTCTTGGTCGTTCCGAAAATGCAGTTTTGAGTCCTGTTTGTGCTGATGGCATCCAGAGGAGAATATTCAACGACGAACTCTATAGCACGAGGGTAGGTAGCTAGTCGAGAGTTTGCAGATACAACTCTTAAGATGACTAAGTCAGGTAGAGCCTATGGATGACATAACTCTCACCCGAAGAGTCTTTGAATTTATGCCATTGGGACAACGCATCAAAGGACATCTTGGTCTCAGATGGGGCAAGTAAAGATGGAGCTTAACTCATTTCGGGGCAGCTGGTAAGAGATTGTGCTAGCTGGAGAAGAATGGTGGTTGGAGACCAGGTGCCAGGTCCAAAAGAAGAAGTATGCCAAAGGAGTCTAGAACCTAGATACTACAAATGTGATATATGAGAGCAATTTCTGAGCTACCAAGGCAACGGAAGGGGGCATGTCGCTGTTCAACATATTCCCAAAAGGAAAATTTTCAAATTCAAAAAAATCGCCAAAAAATCGCTGTCTATTGCGCTACCAATTGAACTGTCAATCAAAAGCATTCTGGGAATTTCGGCCATTTCAAATTGACAATTCACCTCCCTCTTCGCTCGCCCCCTACAACGCATCACAAAGCACTCATCGATTTCCGGCAATCTCGTGCACAGGTCACTACACAAAACTCCCTGCCTCATGTACACCCGATGAATGCTCCACTGACGTCTGCCGCTTCCTGTCACTGTCACCGGGAATGAAGACAATAATCAAAAATTTGTATTTTTTTCAATAATGCAAATTTTTATAAAAACTTAATGATTGGGCTTTTATCTCCGGCTCCCGGTGGAGAGGCACGCCCACTAAATCATTTGTTGAAACACGTCCCAACAACTATCGTCGTCAACAAACGGAAAACTCATTTCGGAAATTGTGAAAAGTATCCGGTTACCGCGTATGAGGATGTCAGAGTGCCTGTGCCGCCAGAACAAATGTCGCCAAAATGAAACAAGAGGCAAACATCGCCAGCTGCGCCAAAGCACGGTAAGGATTACGTGACGCAGCGAAATGAGTTTTCCAATTCAATCGAACGTATCTCCTTCCACTCCGGTCCTCGCATCGAAATATTCTTTGCATCTAGTAGCAGTTTTCTTGTGCCCCCAACGGAGATGTGCACTGGCATCGTTGCACATCTGTGCCTTTCTCGCTTCTTAACCTTCTCACTTCCCCGCCACTGCCGGATGAATTCTAGGCCAGAGAATGCCATTGCTTGGTGCAATCCCTTATCTTTATTGATTCTTTTTGCGCACAGCCACTTCAGTTGCTGAGTACGCCACTCGGTTTGACACATTTATGGCACTCACCCGGCACCCCAACGCCGTCGTTCGTGCCGGTTTTTCATTCCATGTAACCCCTAACTCAAGACATGACATTGATAGCACATCTCGAGTAGGTGATGATGACGGTGGGGCCGCATCTCTTCCACCGAAAGGGTGGCGAGGACATTCTCATCAATTATCGAGGACTTTAAAGGATTCAGCGATGGTGGAGGGAAAAAATATGTCACTGGGTTGCCTCCGGAAGCTCGAGACGAAATGACTTCCGTTGCCGGTGGGAACGGTTGCCCCCGTCCCCCGTTTATAATTCAAAATCAAACAAGCAATGGAGTCGTAGCTGACGGATTTTAATGACGAATCGACAACACATTTCCCATTTGGGGAGCTGGGCCGTGGCTCGGTGTTTATTTTTTTTTTGTTGTCGAGGGTGGTTGCCCGGAGGTCGGTTGTCGGTACTTTCTGGACTCAAAGGGATGAATTTGATTTGGGTTTGTGTAGGAAGTGGGCTGGTACTCTTTGTGGGCTCACCATGGGAAGCGGAAACAGTGACAACGATTGACTTCTGAATGAATCATTCAATGCCCACCGGGCGCGGCAGTGGAATGATGGTAGGATTGTGTGTCAGTGGTTTTTGGGGTTACTAGCCAATCGGTCAGCGCAACCCTGAAGGGTTTGACATTCAATTTGAAAATGGGATGGGGGATAATGTGATGGGAAACACATTTTTTGCTTCGATTCAGCACAGACGGGTGGGCTTCGGTTCTTTTGATTTATATTTCGGCCCCTTAAGTGGGTGTTTATTCTAATGACGGGACGACGACCTTATGAGTCCACATCCGCATTTAGCAAGTGGGCACGGACGGTTGGGTGTGTAGTGGAAGTAATTCTACTCAATCTGTGATGTTTCTATGGTTGGCTGGAGTTTAGGGGCATGACGACGGCGTGTCCCAAACAGATGGTTGCATGATGGAGCGAGTCATGGGTCGTGAGATGGGATTGATCCTTTATGTGCCTTCGGTGTTTAGGACGTATTTTGCATTTGTTATGAACATTCGTGAATTTTTTTCCTTTTTTTTCTGTTGTTGGCAGCGCGTGTTGAGCTTTTGGGATAGTGGAAAAACGTTCGGAGATTCCAAAAGAAGATATTTCTTCACATTAATGGCTCATAAAAAAAGAAATATCTCCCTAAACTTCAGCTTGGAATATATGTGATGAATGTCAATCAAAACTTAATGCTTTGTCTTAGCGGAAGACCTCCTATTAGTAGCAATCCGTGCAGGGAATGTTGCCCTTAAACAATAGCGTACATTTTTACCATCAAGCTTTAGTAAGGACATGGCGTTGCAAATGATTAAAGTCACCTGAGGTGTTTAATTTCTCCTTTATAACCTTAAACATTTGCACTTCTGAGACGCGCAAAAAGAGCGAATTAAACTGACTTTGAGTGACTTTAGGTGCGATCTGCCATCATTTTCACCTTTATTCGAGCTTTTCGAAAACAATTTACAATAGAGAAGTGTACCACCTTCGTTTTCTGAGGGTATGCAAATGTTTTGACCCAACGTAAAGTTATCAAAACGCATGTTGAGCCTGATTTGAGTTGAGGGGATTTTCCCAGATGCTGCAGAGTGAGCGTTTTCCGCTTAGCCCGTTGCCTGACAACCTATGCATCAGTCGTTTGGGGGAAAACTGTCTTAGCTGCACAGGAGCTTTCCCTAGCATGCCTGGCTGTGACCTTGATGAACTTCTGACTCTCCCTCCCCTTGCTATCCACATCATGGGATGCACAATCAAGGTCATCTTCCGGCTAAAAAAAGTGTTCTTTGGTTCAACTCCCACTGGAGCTACGCACCGCATCTTCTACGGCACTTGTCTCACGGATGTGCCGTCTGATGCAAGGACACCAACAATCCCGCTGCGTAGCTCGTATAAAGTGGCATTTCCTGTGTCCAGGGCTGGCTCTGGTCAGCAACTGAGCCAGGAAGGAAATGTACTCGGAATTTTCACCGCGGCTCTCAGACGATGGAGGGATCTGGAGTTGGGGCCTTTGTGGAAAACGTCAACATAAGACGAAGCGAAGCGAAAACCTTTACGATCCAAATTGCTACCAACCATATTGTGAAGGAGGGTGGAAGGGGCGAAATATCTGCGTCTGTAGCGACGCAACTCAATCCTCCTTCCACTTCACAGATAGTACAGGAATTGAGGTTTTTCCTTAATTTGGTCGGCAGACAAAATTCGTAAGACTTGTCTGGGTCCCGGGGCTCCACGGAATCATAGGAAACGAGATTGTCGATGAACTTGCTAGTCAAGGATCAAAAGGGGCATTCATAGGGCCCGAAACCATCTTGGGACTGCATTGATTAGGGCTTTCCTAGCCAGTTGGTGCTCTTCACAGCACAACCAGAGATGGCATGACCCTTTAGGATGCAGGCAGACCAAACGCATGCTCCGAAACCTCAGCAAGAAATCCGCGGCTTTTCTGTTATCTCTAGATGGGAAAGACTGCAGACGACGGGACATTTCACCTTCGCCAAGCACTTAAGTGTGCTTGGGCTCGGCGATGAAACCCTCTGCGATGACTCTGGAAAAGGTGAAGCTACTTTAGAGCACATTCTCTGTCAATGTCTTGCCTTTGCTCGGATCGGGTGGTTGTTGTTTTGTGTTGATATGGTTGGACCTGAAAACCTAGGCTTCTAATCACAGAAGCGGTTGCTGCCTACGGAAGACCAAGGAACTACAATAAGTGCAGGTTACTATCTGGTAGAACAATGGATCACATTTCGATTCTGAGCGAGTGTTGAAAAAGCAGCTTGTCTCAAACCTATAAAATTGGAGAGTAGCTTTGAAGTGCCTGTTGGTTGTTTTCTTATGAGTAAGTGCCCGCAAGTTGTAGAATATTTGCATATAACAGCCATATTGTCGTCTCCATACCAGCTATGGTGTAATAATACTTTCCTGGATAATTTCCTCCGAGAGATTGCATAATTTTCGAATTTCTTGATGCCTCAAGGCTTTTCTTGATCGCCTCCAATCACGAAAACATTTACAGCAAGCTGTTAAATGTAATACCCCGGCTATCAAGTCCGCTATCAGCTCTAGAACGATCTTCAAAATTGTTCCCCAAAGACAACAATCAGCTCTCGCCCTCTGTCCCCTTCCCCTTTCCACATCTAGAACAAGTCTCTCAATTATCCGTTCACCCCAATAGGCCGGCATAAAAATTAACTTCCAATACAATAAACGGTCGTACAAATCCCGCTGCCAAGTGATTTAGGGATTAACTCCCACAGCCAAAGACATGACATTCCGCTATTCGGGTTCAATGCCGAACATATGCTTCCAAAAATTTCACCTGACATTCTCTGTGCGAATGCCTGTCGCCACCCGTCGGGCAATGTGCCCAGCCGGTGCCGCCATTCGGGGGTTGAGTATGGGTGTGCGTGTACAAACCTAATTCGATAATCCCTACTTGACCGTAATAAACATAAATACACACCCAGTCATAGTTGTCTCAGACCCAGTCCGGCCCTTGCCGACCGGAATATGCCAGTAGATCTAGGCCAGTTGAGGATTCGTTTTTCTTCTCTGCCGTTGGTTTACTTTCCTCTCTGTTCGCTTTGCCGTCATCCCTCCATGTCGCTTCGAAAGAAAACAAAAAAAAACCTCCCAAACAAGAACGACACATACACAATTGAGGGCAAGAAACCTTTCAAAGGCCACCCCCGCCTGGCAGATGTTACGCAGGCTGGCGACAAGGGGAGGCAATTCAGCCTCTGCACACTTACCCTCCGGCGTGGCCAGTTGCCGAAATCGATATTCGAAAACCGAAGTGAAACGAAAGCGAAACGAATTGGCGTCAGAAGCGGACAGAGGTGAACTGAAACAATCAATGGACTGGCGTAAAGGACCGTAATCCAATAGTAACGACCGGAAAAAGTGTCAAAAAGTGACAGGGGAATTGTCTGTCTGTTAATAAAACCAAAGCGTTGGCAACAGAACTTCGAGCAATTTCAGAGGCTGTCCGTTGCGAAACAGTACCAAGGCAGCCCGGGACGGCGCGGCGTTGTCCGCATTTTCCGGTTCACTAAGCCAGAGGAGAGATGCACTCAAACCAACCGTCACAGTTACAGTGACGTCTGCGAATTAAATTGGGGATGGCTTACCTCCGTCACGGCTGTACTGTTCCCTCCGGACTTTGGTAGTTTTTATTGGTTTTCTGTGTAGTGCTGACTGCAGGACGTCAGCCGAGGAGCCTAGACGGGTGACCTTCTGAAAGTATGTTTATCTGCGTTGTCCTTTATCGTGCGAAGGACTGAGATTGATCGATGCATAGGGTGGGAGGTGTGACTACAATGATGTCCTAAGACACTTGCCTTAAAATGACAAAACTACTCGTGTGAGAGTTTAGAACTTAAGCGATATTTTTGGATTCACTGACGTGTTGGCATGGTTTGACACTAAAGTTGCCTTTGATGTGGGACAAATTTAATGCCCCAACTTAAGAGTGAACTGAAGTTTGTGTGTGGCTTTCGGTTTTTTATGACGCATCAAAAATATAATTCAAAAATGTATTCAGAACGTGAAGTTCAAAGCCATGACACCCACAGCAGACAATGTGGCTTGCCCCGCAACGAAAAGTTGTTAAAAATTTATTTGAGTTTGTAAATTGTACAGCCTAAGTTGGTACACGTAGGTCTACAGTCGTAAAGGAGACCTGTGACACGCGGGAAATAAATCATGCGGTTAAGGTGTGGCCGCGTTGAAGTAGTCGGGTGACTTGACCGCTGACGTCCTTCTTCCTCAAGTTGGTTGCACAAGGATCCTTTCTGTTTGCATATCCAAACTTTTCGAAAGCGTCGTTTATGATGCAATGCTCTTCCATGCTCCCGATGTCCCCCTCACTACAGGGCACGTTCAACACTAAAAATTACGTTTCTGAAGCACTGCACCTATCCGAAGTTGACGTAATAACCAAAGGCGTCGGTTCATGATTTGCCTAAATTGTGTGAAATGTTGTGCCAGTTTGTTGAAACCACAGCTCCTGCGCTGTTAAATTGATTTTCGATCCTCCCGCATCGACTCTAACGCATCAGGAGCTACTCTCAAGCGCAATCAGACGAGTTTAACGATTTAATGTAACCACTTCATTCTGGACCTTCCGAGCGTTCGCCTACTTGATCTAAGGCACACCTCGAAAGTCCTGATAAAGGGGACATCTGTACCACATGGCCAAACCGTCGAAGTATAGTCCTCTCCGTCCGAAGAAGTAACTGTTCTTCCACCTCTTCCACTGACGCCTTTTTACCCTATCCTGGCCAGTAACTTTCGGAATAGCACGAAGAAGCCCTATAGGGAGGTTTGTATGCTTAAGTGTGTGTATGGGTTTTTAAACAAGCGCAAGCCATTTAATAATAATAATAATTGAGTGGCACTACAGCCCACAAGGGTCTAGGGCCTAGCTTCTACAACAACTACTAGTGGCGTGCGTCCAACTGTTCTCTCACGAGTAGAAGGGACCTACAGTTTTTTGCAGACATTTGAGATATTTAAAAACTGACTTGAAAAAAAATTGACAATCGACTTCGTTGATATGGCTACCGCGAGCACGCTTACAGCGGTCGATTTGTTGGATCCAATTATCAACAACTCGGTCAGACATTTCGGTCGAAACGGCCACTATTTCGCATTCAATGTTGGCTCTGAGGTCTTCCAGCGTCGCCGGCTTGTTGGCATCGATCAGTGACTTTACGTAGCCCCACAGAAAATAGTCAAATAGTCATGAACGAGGTGGCCACACGACTGACCCATTTCTTGAGATGACATGCTCGCCGTACTTACTATTCAATAAATCGTGTGTGTGGCTTTTGGTACCATTCTATTTAAGCCACATTTTGTTCAAGTTCATATCTTCCAATTCAGTCAAAAATTAATCGACCATTCACAGCAACTTGACGATCGTTTCGACGAAAGACTTTGGCTCACTAACGCCACCGGCCCACTAAACAGTTATTTTGTGTGTGATGTGGTTATTCGTGAAGGGCATGTGAATTTTCACCCGACCATTAACTCACACTCACACTCACATCGGTTTCAATTCTAGAGTCAGCATGATCTTGTAAAGGTATCAATTAAGATGCTTATGATGTGGTCTGAGTGATGCAAAATTCTTGAGAACATCGTTGAAATGACTGATTTCAATCGTTTGCAACGGACCCCTCAACGTCAGCCATATTTTCGACACTTGGGCCAATCCGTTGTCTGACTGACGTGGCAACATCACACAACGATTGATTAGACTCAAAATTTTGCACTAAACCTGTTATTGTCTGTCCACTGACCAAAAAATTAATTTAATGCTCTTAAATTTGTGGTTATCGAATCTGAACTTCGGTACAAAAAGTTTGAATTCCACAGACCTTTCTCGTTCGTATACTCTGCCATCACGAGAATGCTGAGTTTACCGAATAAATTGACGGTGACACTTTGCTGATAAGTAAATGAGTGCGTTCACAAATCACATTCAAAGTTGTCAGGTTCGTATTGGAAAACCGATGTAAAGCATCGAAAGAGATACAGCGAGACACTTTTTTTTGGCATTTTATTGTTTTTGCGTTATTTCTTTCGATAACAACTGCAAAGCTTTAGTTTTTGAAATTTGTATATATTTTTTTTCTGAGAAATGTTAGTAGAGTGAGTAAACTTCCCTGTCCTTGTCTTTGGCTGGCTCTGATGTAACCAACAGTAGAAATACGGGTCTTTTTCAAAAACTGCTCTATTGCGAACAGAAATCGCTCAACTGGATCGTAGAAGATCCTCGTGGCTGCAGGTGACTTCTGGCTCGTTTTTCTGTTCGACGTGGAAGATGATGGGAAATTCCTCTCCCTCCTGTATCAGGCCAAATTCACATCCAAATAGAGGAAAACTTCAGCCGGAATAAAGGTGGACTTTTTCATATTAAATTACACTACCCGACTGTTCATTGTTACATTGTCCGACTGTTGGTTGGTCATGGCTCGAGCAATGTGACTCCGATTCAACTTAATTACAAAATTATTAATATAAGGGTTGAACTGTGAATGCGGGTTCGATGAATTCTCATTCTCTCGGCAGTTCATCCGCCGTGTTCTAAAGGCTGTCCCAACAAGAATACAAGATTTAACTTTGACGCCATTCGAATTGTCATTGTTTGACATTTGAAAAATTATTATTGTTTGTTAGTAGAAGGTGTATGGTTAATAAAAATAGAGCGTTACACGAATGAACAACACAACCTCATTGTGAAATTGTTTTACCAAAATGGTTTTGAGGGAGGTTACAAGTTACAAGTTCAATTGACTCAGGAACTGAAGCCAGCTGACCATGCACAGCGAAGGGAGTTCGTTAATTGGGTATTGGAGAGACAACATGAAAGTGCTGATGTCGTCTATAAAATCATCTTTAGTGACGAGGCCCATTTCCATCTTGATAGCTTCGTCAATAGGCAGAATTGTCGCATTTGGGGCGAGGAAAATCCTCGAGTGATTCAGGAGAAGCAAATGCATCCTCAACGTGTCACTGTGTGAGGTGGATTTTGGGCTGGAGGACTCATTGGACCTTTTTTATGAAAATGAGTCAGGTCAAGCGCAAACAGTCAATGGTGTTCGGCATCGTGAAATGATAACCAATTTTTTCGTACCTAGAATTGAAGAAATTAATGTGGAGCGGATGTGGTTTCAACAAGACGGCGCCACATCTCATACAGCCAAAGAAACAATTAAATTGCTACATCAGTCATTTCCCGGTCGTGTTATTTCGCGTTTTGGAGACCAGAATTGACCGCCTAGATCGTAGATCGTGCGATTTAACACCATTGGACTTTTTTCTTTGGGGTTTTTTGAAGTTGATGGTTTATGCGAATAAGCCGACGACTCAGGCCTTAAAAGAGGAAATTGGACGCTGCATTAATAAAATACCGCAGCATGTACATGTATGTAAAACGGTCATTGAAAATTTCATTAAAATATCGCGTATGTGCCAGCAAAGCCGCAGCGGCTTTTATTCCACACATAACCTCATTCTGTCTACTTTACGATATAATAAAGAATTCACAATTTTTTTAAATATCTGCGTTTTATTTAAAATTTAAATCTTGTGTTCTTCTTGGGACACCCTTTACATTTTTGCGATTTGTGGTAACATATATACGGCAGCTACTGATTGACATGCTGTCGTCTTTGCACCTATCTTGTGTCGTCTCAGTGTAATTGCAACTTCTAAGTGTCCATTAAGAAGAATAACAAAAATATGACTACATGAGAAGCCCAACTGATTTCAAGCTCATCTTTAGAAGGATTCTTTGTTGGGTGCGTTACTGATAATCTGTTTTCTCCACAGAATGAACAGAAATTGTAAAAAGAGGATCAGAATGACCTGGATACGAGTTTGCGAGAAGCCAAGTTAAATTGAAACTCAATTCCCAAATTGCAGGCTCGCTTGTCTAAAATGTTTTCATTTGTTCGTGAAATTTACAAAAGCAGTTCAACGGCACCCAATGAGAACTGAGAGCAATCATATTTGGTCAACCTCGACCGTAAAATGCTCGTCGTTTCTGTAATTAACTTTTCCCCCTTCCAATGCATGGACAACACTTTTTCCGCATCCCTTTTTTGCACATGACACTTGACTGCCTTGCACTCAAAAACGATGCAACATTTTAATTGACAGCACTTGTCAGCGTTGTCCTCTGTGTGCAGCACTTCTATGTGGCTTTAACGGTCAACGGTGTGAAGCTTTATTTCGTCATTATTTTAGGAAACCAAGTACCCACACTCTCGACTCCACGCAAAAGGACATCACCAAAAATTCCTAGAAGCTTCCGTAATGCATAAATTGGACTTCATCCCTCTGCAACCTGTTGGGGACAGCGGGTAGGGGGGTAATTCGAAATTCTCTTAGTGTCGTGTACAAGTGTTCAGCTGAAAATCTTTTCTCAGAACTTGGCAATATTCCACAGAGTACACGCCAACTTGTTATCCACCCACCACGTCACACTGTCAACCGCCCACATGAAAAATTCGATCCTAGACACCTAATGAGCTTGCCACCACTGAGCAATGTAGGAGAGATTGCCATTTGCTGGTGTGTTACGTTTCTGGCTGACTACGAGTACGCACGCAATCTCAAAGGCCATGCATGACACAGGCCGGGACACTTGGATGGGACTTCAAAATTGCACAAGTTCCATGAATTCCACAACTTTAACCGGCCTGTTCAAGAGAACTTGCCATCATACGGCTGGATTCATGTGTGTGTGTGTGTTTGGCTGTTAGGATACGGCAACAGTACGTGCACCACACTGGATGACAGATTCTTTTATGCGTCGTAGACGTAGGCTGAGATTCAAGGGCGGTTACGGGAGCACCGTACCACATCGCAGAGACTTTGAAAATTGTTTTATTTGTCACACGTCCGTTTTGCAGGAGTTTTTTGCGGCCGAGCACTGACTTGCTCAAAACCATTGTGTACACTCAGAATGTTAGGTTTGCATTTGCAAATATTTGCACAAATTTCAGGTGGAGGGATCTATTTGGATTTCTTCATTTCTCCCTCTCTCTCTGTATGCCCGATAAACAGTTATGAATAATTCTGGAATTTTGAAACAGCAGAGCGGGGGGTTGGACATTGGAAGTGGGGGTATTTCGACTGAGATTGCGTTTTGGACATTTTTGGCTTGTGCGCTGCCGTTGATTGTGGCGAAATGATGAATGCCTGAATACGCTTTGCATTGGTTTAACGTGAAAAGCGGATTATGCCGGCATTGTCGCGTTGGTATTCTGAAGCGGAAATACCCTTAAATTGGGCTGTGGAAAGGTTTCAAATTAATTTTAATCCTCATACACTATGGAAAGTCATAATGATGGGGTGAGTGAATGTGTCACCTGGAGGATGTTTGGGGATGTGCTCAATTTGACATTTTGTTGCTCAAACGCGGATTTTAGTTAGACATACCCATTTGCTTATGGTGAACATGCGCCATGGCAAGAAATCCTTCAAAATGTAGAAAGATGTAGAACTGCAAGCATTGTTTGATGAAGATGACCCACAGACACAAGGACAATTTGGCAAGCGATTGAGTGCTAGGCAACGTGACGGTGCTAGGCGAGTGACGGGAATAATTCAGAACTCCGGCAGATGGATAGCATTTGAGTTCAGCGCTAGGCAAGTGGAAAAGCGCAAAAAGACATGTCAATCTCTGTTTGTTTAGTGCAAAGGAAACCACATCGGTGCTGGGGAAAGAAAAGTTCAATTTTTATTTCGAAGCGAAAAGAGTCAGTGAAACAACATGCATATGGCGCACCATTCACAGGGCGCGTCATCCACATGTCACACAATTCACAATCGACGCCGATATGAAATCGCTTTGGCTGAAAGACGATGCTCCGTATTTGGTGGTACCAGAGCGGTATGATCCAACCCCTCACAGCTTCTTCAATAAAATTGGTTGATTCGGATTATCACTCGATTGGACGATGTGCCGCGCATTATTTTGCAACAGTACTGTGCTTCGGTTTGCATAACGATAGAAAAGTGTGTCACAAAAGATGGAGCACATTTTGAATAAAGCGCCTTTCAACATTTTTCCAAATTTAAAATTTCATACTTGAACATCTGATAATTGGCCCTACCCAAACTTGAAAAACTTATTCGTTCACAAAGTATCGGGTAGCAGAAATACTTAAGATGTCGTTACAGTCCGCGAACCAAGGTTTCAAGCAACAAGCGTGGCCAGCTAACCCAATCTTTTGCTAGCTGCCTCCAGTTTCGCAGGCATAGTTGGCATAGAGGTGCTTCTTGCGTACGACTCCTGAGCTCTTCTTTAACTGCGCAATCCCTTGGGGTTGGATTCGAAGACTTTCTGAGCCGGAGCGTTAATGTTCAATTTACTCGTCATTACTTAGCCATCTGGAATCTGAGCCACTGGGTCAACGTTACATAGGACGGCCTAGGTTGAGAGGGCGCGCAGCAGTGAAGAAGGACCTCAACCAACTTGGAGTGCTCAATTGGAGGCAGCTGGCGAGAGGTCGTGCTAGCGGAGAGGCATGGACTGTAGCGCCATGAAAGGGAGAAAAAGAAGACATAGCCATGTCAATCTATAGTCTAAAGATCGGCCAACAGATCGTAATGATCAGTTCCTTTTGTTATGGTCTGAGTAGCATGTCATTTAAGGTATACTGTCCAAACCAACAGTTTGAAGCTTGTTCATCAACTTCTCATGATTCGCGTGCTCTTCTTTTCTCGCGAATGGAGGGGACCTACAATTTATTGCCCGCTCCGAATGGCGAAGTTTGAAAAGCTTTCTATGGTTTGAGTGTAGCGGCCAACGTGAAAGATGTGAGGCAAGATGGAACGTTCAGCTCAAGAAGGACACCCTAAATCATAGTTCATGGCATTTACTTTTGAAAAATTATATCATGTAAATGTTGGCAAAGACAACGTCTTAGAAGGTTCATTCGGAAACTCCAGTTTTTAGTGACTTGTGTGAGCATAGCGACTTCCAAAGAGTTTATTGTACCTCGCTTATACCTTAACCCAAGAGTCTACATAATCCCAGAAAAAATTGTTCAAAGGTGGTGGCCCATTTGTCATAGCAAAACGTGAAAATGATTGCTCTCAAAAAGGATTTCTCAGCAAGTTCATTGTTTCCAGCGGTGTATGGCTAGAGCGCCGCCTTGTTAAGACCAGAGCTCATCGAGACCATGTGCTAAAATTTGAGGAAGCACAAAGTCGATTAACTTGACCAAATAGCTGAGAACGACAACGAATCGAAAACCGAGACGCTTCCCGTGCATTCTCAGCTACAGCTGCTATAGTCCTCTCCACTACGTGTTGGATATGCCAAGGGGTCAGGTTTGATTCTCAGACGGAATACCTCGCATTCTTACGGCGACACCTCTTTCGAGTTGACAACACTCAAATAATAAAAATTGTCTATGAAAATCTCGCCGTTCGGAATCAGCAAAAACCCTGCAGGGCAGGACTACTCTCATTCACCAATGTAACCTGTGACCCAAATTTGCAAGTGGTAGTGACAATATTGGTATCAGTGGGCTCATTATGCTCACCCTAAGTTCCTGGATTTGTACGAAAGACACATCTCATACAGAGCTGAGTGCGAATCGCATCCACGCAGCCTGCCTTTGCACTTCAGTTGTACAAAATTTTTTGTCGAACACTCCACTGCAATTGATGCGATGTTGAGGCTCCTGAATGCGTTCAACTGTCAGGTTCCTGGTTATATTCAAATTGGAAGACTTTTTGCGATCAGCAGAAATTCAATTCGCTCACTCACAACATGCTAAGTGACAGCGATCTTATGTCGTTTTAACATTCCTTCGAGCAACACTCTCTCCCTGCGTTTTTCTTACGGCAGACTGCACCTTTTTGGGCCGGCCTGAAGTCGGCAAGGAATTGAAGGTCACCACTATTCATGGGAGAACAGTAGCACGCACAACATGAGTAGCTGCTGAAGAAGCTAGATTCTGATCATTTTTGGACTGTAGTGATACCTAATGTTTATTTGTAGTCTTGACCCCAGAATGCAATCAAGGCAAAATTTCTCTGGTATCCGCTTTCAAGGCGTCCGAATTACAGCATCTGATTACAGGTATGTTGTTGCGAGTTATTCCCAGGGGGGACCTACATCTTCGAAAGACATTCAGACACAGACTCAACCCAGAACTCCGAAATCTGACAAATCCTCTATGTCAACACATAAATATGCAGAAAGTTCGCATTTACCGAATTCCACACCTACTTTCTCTCTTATCCACTACAACAACCCTAAGCAGGGATCTTGCAGGGGGTGAATGTTCATACTGGAACGAGATGTTTTCCTTGGGATTTTCGAAAAATTGGATTTCGTCATTTTTACGCCGACTCAGTAGTCTTATTGAAGTTAAACAGTGGGAAGAATATGGACATGCACAGAAGGGCTGACACTGTTCTTTGTCTCCTTCATCTTACTTTATCTCATCCTTTTGAGACTTTCGCACACTAGCAAGTTTTTGTACACGCAAAGTATTTAATAAGCTCTACAAAGTTGATTGAAAGTATGTTGAAATCCAGGTCAGAATGAAGGGCTCCACTTTGTGCAAACTGCCGTCCAAACCAAAAGCCCCCAACAGTCCTAAATTTGAGAATCGAAAACATGCTCGCATCCAACACCAGACCGCTGTGAAACACCTTGTAAATAATAATCATAGTCCTACGGGCAGACGTTCATCTACTTAAATCTACAAATTCCCTCATAATCTCCTCGGCGAACAGATTGTCTGAGCCAAAGCACGTCATTCCACACGACCGGCATCCGTTCCTTCGCCGGAACACTGTCTCCCGTCCAGGCCATTAATGAAAGCCATTAGTTTTGAGTTTAGGGGGTACGATGGCGCCACCGCATTATCATGCATTGCCACTGGAGAACGTCATTACACATGGAAATATCCTATTTCATCTTCAGCCAACGAAGCCCACAGCACTGTGGTGGAGCTCAGTATCAGCTGGTCAAATCCAGATCCTTCACTGTGTCACTCATTAATAGTCGATTAATTGCGAGTCTCTTCAGTTGTTCGCAAAGCGTGTCGTTTTCGTCTGCACACAAAGTCCTTTGCCCAGCGCGTCGGATGCTTGCAACATGGTCGTGCAATCATTTCGAATACACTCAACCGACCCTTGGCCCTCTTCCCACTCCGATTTTGTGCTTAATATTTTGTGGTCAAGGCTGTGTGCAAGGACAACTACGACAACGATGTCTGTGGGGTTGCGATGATGGCTAAATGATGATGACTACGAGCATCCGGGTTGTCTCCTGTGAGGATAATTGCTTTGGTGTCATGTGTGCGATATAACTGTGATTTAATATTCATAAAGGAATACCCCCAGGAGGATGAGGGCCACGAGGAGGGAGGTGGAGGAGGAGGAGGTGCTCAAGTGTGTCAAAGCGCAACGCAGCGCAATGCAAACTGCAAAAACTTAAAGCAATCAATCAGAGAGACTGTTAATGGAATACCACACCACCGGACGCAATTGCGGTCGTGCGGTGGATTAGACAGCTCGGCTGTGGGGGATGCGGCAATTATTATGTGGTGGAACGGAAATTTACCGGTTGCCGGCTGCGGGACAAGCATGTGACGATGATGGTACAGATTATTGAAATTATCCATGCGGGCATGTCACCGATGTATCTCTTACATCGGCGGCTCATAGATCTTCGCCAAGGGGTTGGGGGTGGTCTGTGACTTAATCCTTTGAAGTCAGTGGTAGGGGTTAGTCAATTGACTGTCAAGTGTGGTTGGGAGCAGTGCGTATGACAGATTGATTTTCTCCGGAAAATTGCTTGACATTCATTGTGATTCTACATGGTTCGATTGTTGGAATATTGTCAAGGATAAACGTCGAGTTACAGGGAGAAGAATTGAAGATTATAAAAACGATAGAATCGCTGATGTCTTTGAGTTTTGCTGAGATTGCCAATTTGTTGTTTTTGCCTGCTTGGTATAATTTTAAATCAGAACCTACTTTGAATTACTGAATTTGTTGCGGTTGAGAAGTGAAATTCAGGACGATGCACATCGCAGACGATGTTGTTCGGATTCGAAGACCCTTCGGCCGACTCGGAGCACGTCTTCATGACCTATCCACCTTAAGCGTTGTATCAGTGGGAATCTGACTTGACAATACCCCCAGGCAGCTTTTAGACTTCATTATTGAAGGCTCCTTTCTCTAGAGACCATTAGCGCAAAAAGGAGTGTCATCGTATGTCTTCTCGAAAAGACAATCACATCGCCCTCTTTCGGTTTTAATGATGTTAAAGTTTCTATCCCAAACAGCACGACAGAGGCGATAAATGTGTTGTACGAAGCCAGCTTGGTCCTTGTAGAGAGGGTTTTGGTTTCTCTATTGCAACATGTGCCCAAAAAATCAGCTTGTTGGAATGGAATGTAATGGAATGGAATAGTGAAGTGTTTTGTTTTTATTTTTGTTATTGGGTTAGAACTTGTTGGAATAACCTTAATTCTTAAGTACAGCGTCATAAAGTCGTGGCATGGAGTCGATTAAGGTCTGACATCGCTCAACAGGGATATTCTTCCACGCAGCCTGCACAATATCCCATAGCTGTTTTGTAATTTTGGGTTTTGCTTCATATAGAGTTTTCTTAACATCTGTCCAAAGGTTTTCAATGGGATTCAGGTCCGAAGACTGAGGCGGACACTCCATAACTTGAACTCCATTGCTTTGGAAAAATTCTTTGACCAGTTTTCTCGTATGTTTGGGTGCTTGTTTTGCTAATCCTTCTAAGCGGCATATTCCATTCTGCGTAAGGTAGGATGGTTTCTCTCATTATGCTGTCATAAACTTTGGAGGTCATCATCGGTCTTTTTCAAAAAATGGGACCAGTACCGTAGGAAAATGTTAATTTTTGCTCCGCTCCGCCGATTGTAAAAGTCATGATAGAACACTCTGGGTGGAACTCTTGGTTTTTTCGCCTGCGAACATATGTCCTGCTCCCAGGAGTACCAACAACAAACAATTTTGAATGCGTCCATCCGTAATATATTCCGCCATTTAGAAGGTTTCCATTTCAGGTGTTCTTTCGTAAATTTGGTTCGTTTTAGAAGGTTAATTTTTAACAGTAGTGGTACTTTGCTGGGACTTCTATCAGATAATTTCTTCTTAAACAGCCCTCTTCTTATTTTTGATGTCGCCACTGTTAAATATAACTCCTCTTTTATTTTCCTAGCGTTCAGATACGGGTTACGTTTGATTATTCTTACTATTTGGCGTTCATCGGCGGGGGTTAGTTTCGGTTTCCCTCCTCTTTTTTCTTGGTTTTGAACGTATCTTTGGCATTTGCGATTATTTTGTTTGAACACCCAACAATTTGACTATAAATTTGTAAGTTTTACCCTCAGAAAGCATTTTTCTTATTAAGGCACGTTTCTCGGGAGTACAATGAACCCCGACCCATTTTATTTTGCTAACATGCTAATACCCTATACCTCAAACGAAATTCCACCAATGATACACCTGTTTTTGTAAACTTGTAGGTGTACATCTCCTGAGATACACCATCGCAAACATGGCACTTTTAAGCTGTGATCTGAGCTTGTTAATATGATCCTGCCATAAGAAGTGGTCATCGATCATGATCCCTACGTATCTTATCGTCTTTACCATCTCGATTGATTCACCTTTTTTTGAAAGTTGGGTAATCATTATTTTGAAAGTATATTTTAATGGACGTCTGCCCCTGACGTGGAGTACGAATATACATTAATTTAGATTTTGCTGCATCAATTACCAAGCTATTCTCATGCCACCATCTCGTTAGTTTATCGAACTTCTCTTGTTGCAGTTGCAAGGCAATTGTTTCTAACGACAATGGCTATGTCGTCCGCAAAAGCAAAGGATTTTGCTCGTTCAAATACACGTAGAAACTCATTCGTGAAAAGTATATATAGCACCTTTGTTGTCCTTTGGTAGCTTACCATCCACTTGCCTAGTGTGCCTCTCACTCCCAACCTATCGAGAGCCTGTAAAAGTTTCTTGTGTCATATTGTGTCGAAGACCTTAACAAAATCTATGAAAAATTCAAGCACGTGATGGTTCTTGTTTAAACATATGTTCACCGTCCTTGTAAATTTCTTTAGCGGTTTTCCTGTATTTTTTCCTTTTTGGAAGCCGTATGTGTTTTGCAATAAAGTTGTTCAACGGGCACACAACAATTTCTTCTAAACATTTTTCTATAACAGGTGGTATTGCAGTATAGGTCGGTAGTTTTCGTATTTTCTCTTTCTGCCATATTCTATTTTTAGGCAGACGTCTCTTAGTCGCTTCCGCTTCATAGGCAGCAAAGGTTTCATTTGACGGCTCGCCATGTTCATCCGATCACGTCAAGTTATAAGCTTAGGTCACAGACGGAGAGGTACTTTTGTAAGATCGTGACTCTTGTAATGACTTAAGAGTTCCCATGATTTTTTCAAGAACGATATTGAAAAAGTAACGCCTTGTTGCCTTGCCATTAAAGGCGTTGGCTCAATATCGACTTTGAGTGTGCGTCAAGAGTTCTTCATCGTCATACACAATTTTTTTTTGTTGAAATGGAAAATTAGACACGGAACTGTACAGATTATCTCATGTTCTGCCAAATTTGATAAGAAAATTTTTCATCTAAGTCTTTTTTGTACAATATATATCCGAAAGGCAACAATTGGTTATTTTAGAGCGTCCAAACAAAATTTTGTGGTCGTCGTGGCGTAGTGAGAAGTGCGTCGACCGCCACGCAGAAAGTCTAGGTTCAATTCCCAGTCGGGACAACCCGCACTTTTTCACGGCACCACATCTTTCGAGCTGCTGACAACACTCAAAGAGTACCAATTGTCTATCTCAAATCTCGCCGTTCGAAGTCGGCAAAAAACTGTCGGTCCCTTCTACTCGCGAGAGAACAGCAGCACGCACAACAGGAGTAGTTGTTGTAGAAGCTAGACCCTGGTCCCTTGTGGGCTGTAGTGCCAGTGTACTCTGTTAATGTTGTCAGTAACGCAGAAGAGGTGTAATATTCTACGTTACTGAGAACATTCGCAGAGTACAAATTGTCTAGGAAAAGCTTCTTAAATTTCTCTGCATGGAGTTGGCAACTGCAGGTCCTTTGTCGCAGAAAATGTTCATGCACAGATAAAGATGCAGAAAATATTGCATCCATAAATAGCCGCGTTTCGAGTGTCAAGCCGAACGAGTACCATAAAGGGCTACAGGATCATAGCTGCAACTTGCAGATTACAAATTGTTTACAAATGTATGCTACTTTAGAAGACTGTTGGAAGTGGTGATTTAGCCTCTAGACTTGAAAATGAAATTTTAAATTTCATCATCTAAAAAAAAACTTCCCTTTAAATTGTTCGCATTAAACAGTAAAATTATCTTTTCTGTCTTTCAGGTAAGTGGAGGGCAATAACTTGAGATCACGGTAAGATTACCCCCAGTAAGTCTTTAACAGGAAGTCTGCCTAAGATGCGATAACTCCGCCGCTCTCAACTTAAGTTCTAAAACCCGTTCGCACCCATTCTCAGGCCGTTCATGGCTTTTCAATGCAGACCCTTCGCATTTTACGAGCTTCACCCCCTATTTCAGAATCCTTCTACTTAATTTGCTTAATTCCATTTAAAACGTAAATTGTGTCTGTTTGCCGGAGAATTAAGATGTATCCAGAGCACATACACCACCGCCACCCAAGTGCTCTCCGAAGAGTGTACATACACTCGTATTTGTCTTCTCACATTGCTTTCGAATGAAGCCATTCCTAGGGGTTGGACCCCCACCCGTCTCGTCGGATGGCAAGTGAAAGAAAGGTGTGAGCTGCACTCCTCCGGTATCTAAATAAATAAGGGGTCGCCATTAAAGAGACGCACACACAGCCGCTCCAGAGGCACAGACAAAAGACCCTACACAGCGCACACAGAGGCAACAAAGTGAACAAACAGAACTCCCCATAAATAGGGGTAAATGGGAAGTTGAAAGAATGAAAACGCCAACTTATTGTGTCAATTGTGTGCTGTTTGCTGGTTTCTCCTCTGCCCACCTGGGTGGTGGCGGAGAATAATTCTTGCAGTCCTTAATTGCTGCAACTATAAATCGACCACAAGGTGTGGGTGGCGGAGGCGAAAGACCCTCGAGACAGGATGACAAAAGAATAAAATGGAGGGTGTAAGCGATTTAGGCGACAAGTGGTAGGCGAAGCGAATGCGGGCACCATCTCCGGGTCATGAATCAGGCAGCTTAGATGCAACTACGAGATACGCTCTGGTATATTCCTGTAATTAGTACGTGTGGATGGGAGAGGGCAGGCTTTCAGCTACCAGACACAATTGACATTTCGAGAGGTGCTGCTGACAAATCTATCTGCGGTGCTCTGCCATTCCATTGCTTCATCGCCCTGCTGATGATTTATGATGCAGTCAGGGAATGAATGTAAATGGGATTATTTATTTTAATTACTACGCACTTGTGGTTGTGATGCGTTGCCTTAATGTGGTGCTACGCAGCTAATGAAAATTAAGGACTCAATCTGAACGTATTTCACAACCGCCGGGTGAAGATAATTAACACTGGCATCAGCTCTACGTCATTTGGGCGGAAAGTGGCAGTGGGACTCCTGTCCGGTAATTTTTTTGTTATTCAGCTTATAAATCTCTGTTGGGGATCCCTACAGTGGGACGAGGTAGAATGGAGGGGATGATTTGAAATTTGTCTTGAAATATGGCGTCTTTGGGGATATGGTTTGATGGTCAGGGGGTCAGATGCAGGACTTTATTGTGTCCGGAATATCCACCCCTAGTCACATACATACGTCTGTGGTATATTTTAGTTGCACGACAGTTAGATAGCTTTCCAACACATACCTCGGATAACCTGGGTCAGTCGTAAGAGGAGATGCATCATCACCTTTTCAAAATTTTAAAATGAATGCGGTCAGAAAATAAAGTTGAGACTGACAGATGGCATTTGTTGTCGGATTCGATTACCGGATACAACTGGTGTAAAGAGGATGATTGTGCAGTGGCCGCCATGTCATGGTGGCGAAGTGCATCCCTGGAGCACATTAAGCCATTTGTATGAATAAAGTGGCCAACGTTGTGTAGACGACATGGCATGGAGGGTAAATGCATGACACACGCGCTAGCGACCACGGGTTCGATTCTGGGACTAAACTGAATTTTGTTCACGACTCCACATCTTTTGGGTTGCTGAAAACACTCAAATTTTCTATGAAAACTGTTTCCAATTTCGTCCAATGTGAAAGAAGGAAAGCACGCATAACACGAGCAGTTACTGAAGAAGCTAGACGTTAGTCCTTTGTGGCCTATAGTGCCACTCAATTTATATGTTGTCATTATTCCTGTTGAGAAGAAGTATTTATGCTATAAACAACATTTTCTAGAAGTGTCTTTTAATACAGGGAAATTGATATTTCCTGTAGGAAAACGAAAAACTGAGTAATTTGGCTGCTTTCTTTTCCTTTCCATTCCTCAGACGTCATCAAAATCTTGTCCCAAAAAAGACTAAAATCAGAGAAATGTTTGAAGGTCCTTGAAGCGAACGTAGGTTCGTTGATTCTCTTTTTTTTCCTTGTTTTCACTTACATCAGTTCAGCAAGGTGATGGTGGGATTCAGCAAGGTGATGGTGGGATTATATCCAACAGCATGGAGACTCAATGCTGAACCAAATTTGACATATGCAACTCTTAAAAGATAATTTATTGAAAATTGCACAACAATTGGGACTGGACGTAGGTTCTGGTTTCAGCAGGGTAATGACTCAAAGCATTCTGCTGAATATGTACAACTTTCGCTGGTCTGCAACATCAAGAACCAATTGCAACAAGCTCCTCAATCATCGGATGAGAATACCAGGATTCCGTTGAGCATTTTTGGGACTTGGAGATACTGGAATGGAGATACAGAGGAATGCCTAGGGAATCAAATGACACAAAGATTTGTTCTCTGAAAGACGGGCAATAGAAATTGATGGATCCCACACATTTGTGTCTTACGAATGCGTCAATTGTCCCTTTAAGTGAAATTCCTTCTAGAAGCAACCAATTCATTTGGGGTGTTAACAGATGTTACTTGTATTTAAACATCCATACCTGCTACGGATCTGCGGAGTAATTGCGACCATCGATAGAGTATCATTCTCCACCATGACCCATTCCAGCATTTACATATTGATACCTTCGAGATACCTTTGATATTAGATGCTGCCCAGTTATTTCAATGCCTTGTCACTTCACCTCACAAAATTGTCTGACTGCATAGTCCTTCCAGCTGCATGTCCTTTAGCTCTATTTAAAGACCAACATGCACATGATTGCAGACCCTGATCAGCACATCAAATCGTCCAATTCCCATTGATTTTCCCAGATGACGTTACCCCCTCCCTACCCGGTTGCTTGAAAGACACATTTGTTTGGACAATCCTTTTCATTTCAGTCTTGTATGTATTTGCCATGATTAATTGAAGAGATTCCTCCTGTGCCCTGCCCTCAGTGGATGACTGCATCATTCGCTTTTATAGAGCTTACCCTTGCCTCCCGAAGTCATGTCGACACGTGAGTTCGCCTCCGGTGCACCTATGCTCTAGGCTCTTGATTGTTGCAGCCCGGTACACTTCGTTGCTTTGTTTTCATTTCCTGTTTAAATATTTAATGAAATTAATTTCAGAAGGGCATTAGAACTTTCATGGGGAATCCCTTAAAGTCCTTTTTGGCCTCCGCATCCGTCTCCATGGCGACGTCTATTGCAGAAATTGCAGTCATGGGCTACCCTCGCGATGTCCTCGTGCTCTGGGTAATACTATACCTATTCACAAAATTGCACGGACAACATTCGACAGTTGGCTCCCTCTAACTCGTACTCCCTGTGTAACCCATACCAACCGAGGTCCTCCTCGTAGCTGTTCGCAGAATCATAAAAGTTGAACAACGTACTACAAGGTGGTATCACGGGAGACATAAAGTCTGGCTATCATCGCGTAACATGAACCGTAGTCCTTGAGAGTGGATTCTATGGTATCCTGGGGGGGCTGTGAGGGTGGCGTTGCTCTGCAGAGAATATTGAAATATGAACAGAAATGGCTTGGACTTTATTGTTATTGCATGAAGGCTCCTTTGTGCCTCGCTCGCAGGAGGAAACAAGGGATAAGGACCCGATTTGTATCGAACCAAGAAAGGGTGGCTCCCCGGTATTGATTTTTTTTTCTGCCCCAACCTTTGATCGGTTATATGTACATGTTCGATTGGCTGGATGTGAGCAAGGAGAGCGTCCTTAAATAAACACACTCCACTGAAAGGATGCATTCAACTGAAAATGCCGCTACATGTGTTGCGGATGCTGGCTGGGCGGGTGGCTGTCGTTGCACTTTTATTATTTTAATTTCAAAGCCATACCACCCCCCCTCCCCCACCCTAATGCAGAAAAGTTGAATTACTGAACGCGCTCCATCACAGGCACGACGTTGTGCGGGCTGTGTGTTGTCCTTTGAAATTTATTTAAAAATAAATCCTTGTTGCTATTGACGGTGGTGTTGTTGGTGCTGCTTCTGATGCCTTTGCTCTGTTGCCAGGTGGGTTGGTTTGGTGGGGGGGGGGGGGGCTTTGTTGGTGATACTTGGAGTGAATTGCATCCGGTGAATGGAGCTTATTAACAACAAAAATACATTTACAGTGTCGATACGAAATACACTTGTTGGGGTGCGGCGGAAGGGGTGATTGTGTTGGGTTTCAGACTTCGAAGGAACACTGAGTGTTTGAATAAATAACTATTTCTTTGTGCATGGGTGTGAGAAGGACGGTTGTCATTTCTATTGCAATTTAAATACTTTTGGATAGAAGAGACCGCTTTGAAGGAGCTCAAGGTTGCTGCTGGGTGCTGTAGAAGAATTAATTCTGAAAGGGTTAGTTATGAAAACAAGACGAACACCGTGCAGTGTAAGTTGTGATAAGTTTTATTTGGCAATTTTTGATAAGATCAAGGATAAAGGTGGGTGCACAAATGGGGGTTAGACACAGGCCTATAAGGTCTCGTTTATCTTTTCCTTATTTACCAGTATTCAAAGTACTACATACCAACACATTTGTATTTAGAGAGCCTCTCAACAATATTAAAACTGCTGAAGGTGTCTTCTGTGGCCAAATGTGGGGGGGGGGGGTGGCTTAATTCACGAGCATCAACTCGCATCGATCTCAACAGACTTACATTTCACGTGCTAGCCTTAGAAGAATTCTAGACAACGATTTCGAAATTTCGAGCACAAGACGAGATTGACTAAATTTTGATGGTGCACGACTATCCGCTTCGTAAGGCCTTCGCAGTTTAAGCCTTAGAGCATCTCATCTTTTCTGATGAATTGTATTTTCATCCCAAAATTGCCACACCTGGCATTTTGAAAACTTGCACATTATTGCAACGTAGCGAATACATCCAAAGAGAATGAGAGTTTGGTGCAGATTGTAGAGAGGTGCCATCATTGGTTCATTTTTATTCGAACTCGAGACTGGGAACCATGTTTCGGTCAAGGGAGAATGTAAAGGGCCATGTCAGCCAACGCTTTTTGTTTTTGTTTTTTCTTACTGAAATTGAAGACGTGTAAATAATCATGCAGGATGGTCCGTCATGCCACATAGCCTATGCTTCAATCGACTGCTCACTAAATTTCCAAATCGTGCTAAGAGCCTTTTAGCGATGTCGATTTGAGTCAGGGCTGATATTTCCCCCTTTGTTTTTTTTATTTTGTGGCGCATAGGTAACAGAAACTTGGAGGTAGTCAAGGACTTCGTCTACCTCGGCTCCGCGGTAAATAGCCAGTACCGAAATCAAACGCAGAAACGAAAAGTCATCAAGTCATCTTAGTCATTGGAACAACGCAACTGAGGACGGCCTAGGCTAAGGTGGTGCAACCAAGTGAAGAAGGACCTCAACCAACTTGGCGTGCGCAACTGGCGGCAGCTGTCGAAAGATGGTACTGGCTGGAGCAGCATGTTTGTTGAGGCCCCGGTCCACTCCGGATTGTAACGCCTTAAGAAGAAGAAGAAGGCATCGAAAATAACCATCAGTCCAAAAACAATCCAGGCAAGCAATGCAAGAGCCAAGGTCAAGGTCTTAAAAAGTTTAAGGTGACAGAACGCGCTACTGTGAATCCATCCAAGACACCCACTTAAAAAACATTGTACATCATACTGAATGAAATTTTTTCTTCCAACTAATGCAACCGTGATTCGTGGACAAAAATTCACTTTTGGTTATTGTTACAAGACGCCTTTATTTGGGCCAGCCTGTCCATTAGTCACAGCACACTCGTTAGAAACGATCACTTCTCACTAAGGACTCCTCATCCCAAGATTGTGTCTCTGCGAATTTCTTTTAGGGGTTGAAAATGAAATGCGTCCACATATATTTCAAATTTTAAGCGCAAACTGTAGAAGTGTTCCAACGTTAACGCTTACAACTCCGTAACGGTGCTTCAAGAGCAAAGAGTTATGAGCAACATTTCAGCCGGTTTTTAAAAGATCCACCAATCTTCATGGGGTAGGTTGCTGAAACCAAGTGCCAAAGGAAGAAGCAATTTCTATAAAACTCCACTTCATAAGTCAGTTAACCAAACAGTTGAATGCACCAAACACTTCATTATCCATCATCAGTCAGAAAACCGCTAATCGAGCTAATTAATGAACACCCGCCACACATCACACGCACATCGGCCCCAGTCATCCAACCTGTGTCGGAAGCTTCATTGGATAATTTACTCCAACCGCTGGCTTTCACCTACCCTCCAAACCATCACTGAATACAAAGTGCCACCCCCCCCCCCTCCCCTCACACCCCCGCCCACTTGAAATCAATTGAATTTCATCCCTTTTTGTAACGTTTGACTTCACGCACTTAGCGCTGCCATTCGTCTAATCATTTTGACCCACATCAACACTTTCTAATTTGATTAGTGAATTAATCACCTTAATACCCTCTGCTCTCCATGCCCAATCAGGCACAACAATTCAACTATCCGGCACACCGATCAGCACCCGGCAGCGGCACGCAAACTACAGCCACCGCACCACAGACGGCCTAATTAACATTTCAAACCGCAAGAGGGCAAAAAAAAACACACACACAACGCGGCGTGCAAGAAGAAACTCAAGAACAAGATACTAAATTAATTAGAAGCAACTTGTCGCCGCTAGGGGCCGAATTCAATTTGTATTCCCTCGCAGCCGGATGAAGCGGCTGTCTCTTCCGCTCACCTGCTGTCGGACTCAACCGATGCCGCCGCCGCCACCGCCACGGCACTCAGTGCCCAAGAGAAGCCGAACGAGACTGTTTCACTAATCTGGTTACCACCTTAATTTGTCTGCATTCGCTCGATTCGGGCGTGACTCCCCGATGAACCAATCCATCCGCCCTGTTCCCCGCCGGTTACCTGAGGTCGATGCATTGGCTTCGAGGGTGGTGGTGGCTGCGCCCGTTCGATGCCATGGGCGGAACTCTGCCAGTGTCGGTGGAGGTGAATCGAGTTTCGCAAATTATTATTCCAACGGTGATGGCGATTTCAAGTGAAAGGACTGCAGGACGTTTAGTGAAAAACGAAAGCACGCTACACCAAGCCACGCCATTGCTTTGGGGCTTAATTATAATTTGACGCCCCTCAGTGACGATGATGAGAGTCTGCATTTGCCTAATAAATGGTAAATTTAGGAGCTACCCTGCGACGCATGTGTAGGTGGGTGGCGGCGGACAGGATGGGGAACCTTAAAAGGATTAGGTTGATTGCCATGCTTGAGACTGCCTGGAAGGGTGATGTGCTCTGGTTAAATGATGGCGTGGGCGGTGGGGGGCGGCAGGAAACGGAATCCGCTGTAATTAAGTTGGTTAACTGTTCCCGATGAATGGTCTACTAACAAGCTACCGTGACTCTGTCTGGGCTGACGGTACTGGGCTAAATTGAAGTTTGTGTGTGAATTCAGGTATTTCTTAGGCCTGGATGAAAGGTCTTCAGAAGTTTTAGTTGATGAGAAGGGAGAAAAGAGTGAAGGAACCAAAGTATGTTCCAGGTGAAGGAAACACGGAACCAACGACATTGAAGCGATTTGAGTTTACGTGCATGTGTGCTGACATGCACGTCTTAATCTTTCTTGAAGGCAAAGTTGGCGAGGGCTCCTCCCATACAAAAAATAGAGGCAAAGATTCTTGATCTGAGGTCTGAGAAAGGAAATTGGAATCTAAATGGACATAATTCGGCAGCTTCAAGCTATACGACATTAAAGCCATCGTCACCAAGTTAAAACTCCCACTGCTCACAGAAAGGCGTAGCTGCACCTCAAAAGCTCTTCTCTCGCAAGGTTACGTACTAGAAATGACTTGTCATGCTTCTGGAGAATTCTCTTCCAGCCTGACAGCTACATATGGGTCTAACGGCAAGAGGCAGAATGACATCTCCGAACACGAAAAGAGCGCATTACACCCACTAATGGCTCCTACACCTCCAGACGAGCAGTCAACAGCAATTCGGTTCGTTTCAGCATCTCGCATCATTATCACGGTCTGCTCGCGAATCTCATTTCGTTAAGAGCACTGTCGCTGCACCGGGCGACTTGTAATCAGATTAAAATATACCTTCGAAGAAAGAAAAAAAAAAACACAAACACCCACAATGGCACACAATCATCAGGATACCAGCGGCGACGCCCCGAGCACCGACGACCGGTGTAGAGTTGCTGACATGTGCACCTCTGCCCTCGCCCCCGTCGTAGGCACATCCACCAGATGCTACCAGCAGGTGTATAAGTAATTACAGAAATTACTTACCCCCGTGCACGGTTTATGCCATCGAATTATGAAAATGCGAAATTATGCGCCGCTGAATATTACTGCCGTGCAGGGCACGCTTCTGTGCATAATCGTCATCGGGTGGCCCTGTGTGGGGAGCGTCTGCATCGCTCGGGCTGAAAAGTCTCTGCAATCACTTGAGTTGTGTTTGTCTGTGAACCCGTTTCCATGGCAGCCAAATGAAGTACACAAACCTGGGCTGTCAGATACTCTCCGCTCTGCCATACGGCAGTGGTCCCAAGAGGCGGAGCGGTGACAAACGAAATCGGTGATGATGGGGATAGACGAAAAACAGACCTGGCCTCTACCCGGTGACGTGTTGTGAGGTCCTCAGGGTATGCACAACCAGGTAGGAGGCGATTCGTCCTTGTGTAGATGTGACTCGGGATCGGGTAAACACGGCCTGGTGGTAATGGAATCTTAAGCAGCTGCTAGCATGGGAATACATGGCTTTATGTCAAAGGAATGCGTGCCGGAGGTGGGCGGATGCGGTGCCAGATTTTGGCCTGTTTGTCTTCCGCTTAAATGAAGAGGAATGATTGTTGGCAAAGTATCAGGAGAGATTTCCATCGACCCGGCCTCTGTGGATGGCGGGGAAAGGGGCAAATCTCAGGAGATGAAGTTCGAGATTTATGCATAGAACGTTCAGAAACTCTTTTTCCACCAATTTTCCTTTTTAGCCGGGTTGAAATGCGCGGCTGAACTGTACGTGTGTGTGTGTGTTGTCGGTATTCAATGGAAAGTGTCCGGGGATTGCAATTTAAATGGAAAGTCTTTTAGGTCAACATATAATGGGACGAAGAGAGAGAGAAGAGAAGGAAGAGAAGACATTTAAATTTTGAAGAAGGAAAATGCGGAGAATGAGAAACGAAGGGGTTGGTATGATGACAGTAAAGTTAAAGAGTTTAGATTGAGAGTTTACAGGAGGATATGAATCCTTCACTTTAGTCCTGAAAAGCTTTCAAATAAGTGGAAGTTGATATGGTTTTTGATTGGCATTTAAGTTTTTAAACGTTGCCGATGCCAAATTATGACGGCAGTTTGTATGATGAAGCAGTACGTCTAAATGGCAAATTTTTGACCTTACTTCGACACTTATGTAAAGTTGAGGTTCACTAGATGTATATTCGGTGTTTGGAAAATTCCGGTAAAAAGGACAAATATTGGAAACAAATCTATGTGAAAGACAAAAAAAAAATCGAATTCTTTGATACCCCTAATTTTTTTTTATAGTTGGCGCGCGCTGAAAGGCAGTAATGCAGCTGGCTAATTCGTTTGAGCATTTCTTGTTGAAATAGAGGTAAAACAGTGACAGAGACGCTACATTACGTCGTTGTTCTAAGGAGTCAATCGACTTCGCAATATTGTTATCTCCTATAAGTTTTATCGCTCGCTTTTGGATTCTATCCAGTAGGTGCAGAGAGGTCTTGGGAGCACCAGACCAGATAGGAGCGTTATACTCGAGCTTAGGGCAGATGTAGGCCTTGTAAATTGAAGCCAGGTCAGAGGGGGTAAAGTATTTTTTGCATTGTTTTGGGAAACCTAGACATTTCGCAGCATTTTTGGCGACCTCAATTATGTGATCGTTCCAACTAAGTGTTGAGTTGATACACATACCGAGGATGAACATTTTTTGGGTTTCAACAACGCCGGTTGTTGACAGCTTGACAGTTTTGGAAGCATTCAATTCCACTCTATTTCTTGTACCCCAAGCGATTATGCTGTCAATATCGGAATTTAATGTACTTAACATACGCTGCCGTTCCAAGTCTACGGCCGAAGTGCAGGGACGTGAGCCAAGAAACGAATATGAGAAACTGAGGTTACTATCATCAGGATTAGGAGGAGTGTATAGGATTAATGAGGATTAAAATGAGAAAGTGTGTCGGAGATAGGACGGACCCCTGGGGAACACCAGCATTAATATGGTGGATATCAGAATTGAACCCATCCAGCACGACTTGTATTGAACGGTTCGAAAGGTTATTTCTAATCCAAAATCGAATTTGGAATCAGTTTTCGATTATTGCGCGTGTTTTTAAAGGAAGGAGGTCGTCACTGCAATTGCAAGAGAGGACCCAACAATCATTCAATTTCTACTTGCAGACGTGTTCATTAAGTCCACAAATGGCAATACTTTGAACTGCGGTAGCAGATCAGCGAGCTAAAAATTTCATTCATAAAGAGTTTACATCCAAACAATCTCTCTTTGAGCTGATGCGTTGGCTCAGTGGCTGTTAGTATAACTTTCATACTTCACTATACAGCTGTAAGCACACGGACTAGAATAAGAATTACCCCAGGCCTACCGTTCGACTTGATAGCGATTCAGAGGGAATTTCTGGGTCAGTCTGAAACCAAATACGTCCGACTCCGTGTTTACAAAACATCTACTCGTTTCAGCCCTTAATCGGGGTGAATTTTTTGCTGAAAGGAAATTCGTTTTTGCAAAGGACGAGTCGCTCTTGACCATGCATAAGAAAACAGGAACTAATCAATGAAATAGAAGTTCTGACCTATATGTGCCAGCATCATAAGGAATGTTTTACTTGAAATGGTTTAACTATATATCAGGTTTGCGCTAGCCACAGCCTCTCACTATAACACTCTGAAGAAAGTCCAAGGACTGGCATCTGTATGAAGATGTGGAGCTCACCCTCAGATGGGCAGGATATTATTCTCAATTTCAAACCCCTCAATATGACCAACAGGTGGCGTCTAACACAGCCTTAAATCTAATTATTTCTTCACATTGGATGGTGTCCTATGGACACTATAAAGTAAATGTCAAATTTGAAAACATTTACTACTCAGTTCTAAAGCTGACTCTGGTGTTAAACTTAATAACTGTGCTTCATACGTACGAGTACGATTTCTGATCGGTCGCCCATATTGATGAGAACGTGGCATTTACTCCAAGGATAGCTTCAAGGCTATTCTATGAGGGTTGGCCTTTATATTTCCGGATTAGAGAACAAAAACAATTATTAATCATCGAAAATAGCTTTATTGCTTTTCAAAATATTCCCCATTAAGATCTCTACACTTTTGCATGCGTTTCAATTCAATTGTCGAAGCACTTTTGCTACTCTGATTGAGGTATCTCCGCTTTTTCAGGTGTCGAAAACCGTTGACCTCTCATTTTATTGTGTACGTACGGGAATAAAACGAAGTCATTTGCCAAGTCAGGACTATACGGCGGATGACTCATCAAATCGATGTTTTGAGTGCTCAAAAATGCAGTTGTTTGAGCCGATGTGTGAAAGCTTGCATTGTCTTGGTGAAGAGTGATCCGTCTTCGGCGGTTGGTTTTCCTGATTTCTTGGAAGACAACTGGCAAACAAATGGTTGTGTACCACTCAGAATTGACTGTTCTGCGTTGTTTTAGTAGTACGGTTGCGACATGTCCAGTTTTTGAAAAACCAGGCGACCATCAATTAAACCATTGCTTGTTCCCGGTGCCAGGAGACTAAAGAGACATTCCCGACAGCTGACTATCTAATGAATTAGCCGGGTGTGCGATGAAGTTATGTAATTCAAGGAGCATACACCTCTCTTAAACTGAAAGTTCACATCGACGCGATCCACATGATAAACCAAAGATGACCTAACCATGCCTTCAGCTGCGATTTAAAATAAATTTGACCTTCCCTCAAATTCAAACGCTCCAGACTGCTTCTATCGCTCAAAACGTCGGACATAAGCCTAGTTGTGGGTTCATTACTAGTCAGTGTCTGATTGGCAGGCACGATCGTAGACTGGGTGTTCCCTTAAAGGATTTCTGGATGGACGATGAAGAAATCAGAAACCGTACCTCATCTCGCCTGTTTCGTACTTCATTTCGTTGGCAACTGCTTTTTTAAGGTCTACACCTTAGCGACACCCCTTGCACCGATGTGTTGAACTTTCTCATTCATTACCACTTTCTTCCACCGAACACTGGAGTGACAACACAAAAGTGTATATAGCCCAGCCACCTGTACCTACCTAGCTACCCGACTAAATATCGGAGCATATTAAGATCATCTGTTGCTTATACATTTTTGAAAATAATTTTTTTTTATTCAGTTAATTTCAATTGAGTTTAGTATTTTTCGGATATCTTAAAAATTTCGTTTGGTAGGAACTATATGGCGCACCAGAGAAAATGTTGACTCTTTTGATTTTCAGCAGCTCTGCAGTCCATTTTTGCCCATCGGGAGCGTCCCTATCTCACGGTCTCTTTTTATAGCTCTTTTTTGATTGAGTTGTAGACAAAAAGCGATCGAATCGACTGTTTCTCCACATTCGAAGAGCTCATGATAGATAATTCCAACATTTGCAACGACAATCCAAATTTTGAAGTCGTTTGTGATCAGTCACCCGTCTTTGGGCATGATGAAGTTGGATATTTTCATTCCATTCCAAAAGTGGTTACACTTCGTTGCATTTTAACAGCGTTTTACTAATCAAGCGAGATTCAAACATCGTGTTTCTTTGAGTAGCCCGCTCAACTTAGATGTTTCAAAACTGCCACACGTGTGATTTTCAGTGCCTACACGAACTCCTAGCAGCTTCCGTATCGGTCTTGCTCCATTAGTTTCAAAACTTCATTGATTTTGACAGATCGCCAGGTGCAATGTACATCTTTGCCAACAAAGAAACCATTTATGTAGCTGATTTCTCACCGTAAATTACACCAAATTTCTCCCAAGCTTTAGCACCGTTTTGTTCTTTTTATTGTAAAAAGTCGTCACTCATATTAAAATCAGTTAAACTTTGGGCACGAGCAACGAGTAACACAGCTGTCTTCACAAAAACTTTTGCCTGACCTGTCACCTTTCAAACACGTATCCGTTTGACACAAGCAGATTGTCACCATCTAGTGTCAAAAAACGCGAAGACCTGTGTAGTTTTGAATAATGCTCCCAAAAGGCCAATTATCAAGAAAGTTGATAAAATTATGAAAATAGTCGAAGTTCCAAGGGTTTTTTCGACTGGAAAGAAGCTGAATATTTCCCAAAAAACCATTAAAAACCACCACACTGAATAAGATCAGATATAAAACAAAGTATGGATGCTGTACGAGTTAACACAGAAATCTCAACGACCGAATTTCGATGGGAACCGATTCGAAAAAGTGGATCACTTGCGCCAACATCAAGTGAAAATGGTCGTGGTCGAATGGCAATATCGCCCGTCACAAACGATGTCCAAAAAAAAGTGACGACAGCCGAAAAGGTATTGCTTTGTGTTTCGTGGGATTGACAGGGAATCATCTACCACGAACCACCCCCCTACTAAGCTTAATTTGATTGTTTCAAAAACTGGACAATATCTAAAGGAATCAATCGCCCTTAAGCATCTAAGAGAAAACATACCTCCACCGCAGTATATTGGAACTAAGTTAATTATATTCTTCCACGCAATTAAATCCAATGCCGACACGTTAGGACTCATCACTAATTTCGCGCCCCCCCCCCCTCTAATTGCAACTTCTCACAAGCCTCGAAATCAAACAACACCACATTACGACAACATTTTCATAATCATTTGATTATCCACGCGCATCCCGAATTGTTTTCGTCCATTTACGGGCGAAGCACTCGTATAATTAACGCAAAACATTTCAGTGTGAACGCAGCATAGCCTCTCGCTGCATTTCAACCGGAATACGAATAATTTATCAAACCAGACAGAGCGCACGTATTCCACATTATCTCATATTATTATAATTCCTGTCAGCCCGGTGCCTCCCTTACCATTCCCAGTCGTCCATTAAACGCTGTCTGTCCCCTGCGGAATGGTCAACCAACATGTGTGGGTGTATGTATGCGAGGCCATGCTCATTAATTTTTCGTGAAAACAAATTCCGGATTGTAGAGGGGGGAAGGGGGGGGGGGGCTGACAATAGAATTTCGAACGCAACATGCTAATTCGTAAAGTGCCGCACAATGCGTGTGTGCAACTCGGTATCCGATTTCAATTTCAACAAATCAGACGAAATATTAGGCTAATCCTTGCATAGAATGCGCTGTTGTGGGATGCACCGGATATTGTTTGCGGATGGGCATTGAATGGAGCGCATTTGCGTTTTAGAGGCGGCAGTGGATGTGGGCATAGAACTAATTGAAATGCAACTGTGAGCTTTCTGACGTAATTTTTGAGGTTTCCTTAAAATTTAACAGGAGCTTCTGTTGGGCACATTAACGATTCTTTTCCATACTTCAAATTCCACTCGTTTAATCCTAGCTAAATAGCTGACAATGAGCTCTCTTAAACTGCATCCACACCTTAGCAATGCACTCGACAAAATCTTGACAAAGCGTCATTGAGCAAATTTGCATGCAAATTGAGTACAAATTTGGTACAACGATTCGATCAGCAAATAAAACACCACATTAAGACCCTATCTGTAGAGCACTCTCAGTGCCAAAGTCCTGAGCGAGCACCGTCACATGAACCGCAGTGTGTTGCTGTAGTCTGCAAAGACTCATATGGCTGGCTCCATTGCTCTGCCGCCCCGACAGTACGACGACGACACAAAATGCAATTTACAGCGAACCGCATTGCTACGAAATTACACAAATTTCAGTCGCCCAACCCCCTGCACACGGTCCACCTGCCATGCATGGGAAACGGGCGATCCACTGAGCTCTACCAAGTACACTCAACTTGTACTGAAAGTTTCATTTTAAGCGGATTACCAAAAAAAAAAACAACCCCAACAGCACCAACAACAACAATACGCAAGCTTTGCCAAAGGCTTACCTTCCTTCCTACCAACTCCCGTGCACCAATGGTCCATCGCGGAAGTTGCACCAAGGAAACGCCACTGTGACTCTTCGCATTCGCCTGCCTCCCCCCACGATATTTTGGATCGCTTCCAGCTTTAGATGGCATTTATGCCCTGTCAGACGCAAAATACGAAGTGAGTGAGAAGCAGCTTTGCCACGGAGCACTGAGGAGGCCAGCAAAAAAGGCTTAAGCCCCCCGAAAAGAGCGGGTCTCTGCAGGACGCGATTGTAAATTTACAGGATTGCCCATAAGGATATTAAGGTCACTTGAAAAAGGGGGAAAAAAACTGCTCGTCTCTCGTGATTAGATCTGTGCGACAGTTGCACGGAAGACGAGAAAAATGGGGGCAAGCGGACTACCAGTCGTTGTCTTGTCCATGCGCAAATGAGGATAAATATGTACCGACTGTGAAAAGTTATTTTTTTCGGTGGCGGGTTTTTCCTTTTTCGTGAAAGGCCGGCCTATTTATTCACTCCTTGTGCTCTCACACCGCAACCACATCCGACCGCAATGTTGGGGTTAAGTAATCCTTAAATCCAATTAGGATGCCACACCAACAACAACGACAACAGTGCTGGTGGCATCAGATGATGACCAAATTAGCCGTGCGACGTTGTCCCAATGGTGGCGAGCGCCCTGATGACGATGATGGCGGCGGCGGCGGCGCGGCGTGGCACAGGATATGATGCGGAACTGTTTTAATAATTCCCACGACTCGCAGATGAAGTAATTGTGCCAGCCACTGGAGTAGGTTAATTACGCTGGCCCTCGAGTTCCAAATTAACAGGAAAACCGTTGTCCCCGCTGGGAGGAGGGTGCCATTTGGTTTAGTTTCGGGGCTTGGGTAATGATGAGATGACGAGGGGAGGACGTGGACTGGGCTTCACTGATTTGAGTGGTGGAGGGATGTTACCAGGAATCCCTTCGGAAACCTGAGTGCTACCGACAGTGGAAGGGTAGTTCTCTACGGAGTCATAAGAGTGCCGGGAACTTTTGGAATTTCCCCCAATTTTCTTAAAACTTTTCAAGCTTCATCCGAATAATGCTCACTTAATCAGTTCACTGTCATTGACGCAAAATCCATTCCATCAAGGCAATGAACTTCAATTTGATCCAAATGCCGAATTTACATAGAAAACACGCTTTCAATCTTGAAACGATGTGACGACGGCGAAAATTAATGTCCAAGGACACACTGTAATTAGTTTGTAACTCTAGTCCTTTTCAAGTAACTCCATTGTTCTTTAAGTATCCATCTTACTCATTGAATGACATCGTCATTTTGAATGACAGGAATTTAATCACAGAAAGAAAAGGAGATCTGTCTTAAACGTGCACTCCTGCTAACCGGCAACGGAGACGACGTCGACAACGGATTGAAGATTCCGTCATTTGCAACCTAATCTTCGTTTTCGTTTGCTTCTCTTTGTGTCTCCTGCAATCGAATTTTCGGCTTTGTTCTCGAAAATGTTTGCTTGAATGAAGGCAAACAAGTCAATTTGAAGATTACGTAATCGATATAGAGGCAGTCGAGGTGGTGTATGTTCTGAGGGATGATGGAATGAGTCGGCGAAAAGGAGAAGAAAAAAGTATATCCACGTTGTACTTTAAATTTTGATTGAAATTCAATTTCTTGCCTTTAATGTAACGTGGGACGGTAGGGATCGTGAACTCTAAAGAAGGATTAATTAAATAATCGTCGAGGCGGGAGATGTCAATAGAAGAATTTTAATGAGGCAATTGACGTCGGTCGAGGGAAATAGAGCCAATTCAATCCTTCTCCAATTGGCCTTACATCTAAGATAACTAAATGCCAAAGTGCCAAAGCCCTGCACACAGAATGTTCAACATAAAATGACGCAAGAGCTCTTCGTCCCATGAAGAAAATGCCAAAAGTTCAGAACGTAAGTGCATATGAAGATGAGATTCAGAACATCCGGACATCGGCAAAAGATTTGTTATGAAAGGACATTAAAGATGTTTATATTTGTAGATGCTGCGATGGTTGGCAATTAGAAAAAGTCCAATTAAAAGTATGCTTTAGCAAGATAATGCTAGGCGAGCAGAAATTTTACGTTTCCTTGGGCTCCCAGAAACCCATAAAAAACCTATCCTTACACTGCTGACACCAAAGTACCTTCTTAGCTTTGCAGTCGACTTTTGAACAATGTAAGATGTTTTCAGATGGTCGCTGTGTCGTAGTGTCGACCCACACGCAGAAGGTCTAGGTTCGATTCCTGGACAGAATACATCGCACACTTTCACGGCACCACCTCTTTCAAGTTTCTGACTATGCTCAAAGAGTACCAATTGTCTATAAAAACTTCTCAAATCTCGCCGTTTAGAGTCCGCGAAAGACTGTAGGTCCCTTCTTCAAATGAAAGAACAGTAGCACGCACAACACGAGTAGGTGTTGTAGAAGCTAGGCCTTGGTCCTTTGTGGGATGTAGTGACACTCAATTATTTATTACGACTACTGGTGCTGGAGGAATAGACTTGTGCATACATTCGTCGATTTGAAAGCCGCATATGGCAGTGTTCACAGGGCAAGTTGTACAACGCCAACAACTCTTATCAGTTACTTTTCCTTCGGTCTCAGAAGGGAATTGACTTGTGGACCCCTCTCTCAAAGGAGAAAGGTGACATTTTGTAACTTTGATTGTTCGACGCAGAAGCCTAACCAATCTCAAGAGCAGATGAAGAAGCCCTTGCTTGGTCTGTTTGAAAAAAAAATCTGGCTTCAATCCTTTGTCCTATTTGAGTTTAAGGAGTTTCGAGAAGCTTCGAACACACATTATACGGGCTGTTTAGCGACAGAGCCTAGCCAGGAGTCGATGAATTCAACGCCTAAGATGGCTAGACCATGTAGAGCGCATTAACAACACTGCTCCAACCCGAAGAATCTTCATCTCCGAAAGGACGCCCACGGACCCAATAGCGCTCACATATGGACCACAAGCAACTGCCTCCAACTTGGAGTGCGAAGTTAGAGGCATCTGGTTAAAGTTCGTGCCAGTTGGAAAGACTTGCTGGTTGAGACTTAGGTCCAGTGGGAACAAACAAACAGACTGCTGGTGCTGGAGACGAAGTAAAGCCTCAGTTGTATATCGTGGATGTCATTCTTATAATCAATAAAATCGCTGCCATATTTTCGACCAGAGTGCCGGATGCCAGAATTTTGAGAATATGTCTTTTCAAATATCAAGGAAGACGACTTTGCATTCACTTCCACTAGGCAAGCATTGGTTTCACATTTCGATGAGATATGTCATCCGATCACCAGTGCATCCGTTGCTAAGAAAGCCGTACTGCCTTCATTCAAGATGCTTTAGCTGATAGTTTCCCAGCGTTTCAATTGCCTTAGACATAAAGGGAGTAAGAGCTATGAGTTGATGGGTGGTTCGCCGGAAAAATTAAATGCTCACTTATTGGGGAAGAGCCCTAAAGAAGGTAAGAAGGTAACACATCCAAGATCCACTATTCAAGTTTGAGCTCAAAATTGCCATCAAATGAAAGCTTGCAAGGAAACAGAACTCTCAATTCAAACATTCTAAGCAGAGAGACGGATTTGAATTTAATCCGTTTCCATCTGCAACAACACCTCTCGCGGAATATGCAAAGAAATTCTTGAATTCAAATTCAACTGCAATCAAAAGTGAGAATCCTTCAGGTTCCTCATCAATCAATTGGTTTCGCTGAAACGCAGACGACCCGTCCGCATGCACCGAAAACCGACACGATTTGGATCTGACGTTATGCGAAGGATTCCGTTCGTTGTGGCAATCACTTCAGAATGTCTGCAGCACACCTCCCATCACAGGCAACGACGACGACGACGGCTCGAATGTTTCCATTTTGAACCGTCGGCTTCCAGCACAAGTGGCCAACGCTTCGAAACCATTCGCATCCCAGACTCGTTGACTCTGCTGGAACTGAGTCTAATTAGAAATAATTGGCTTCCATTTACAAGGAACGAGCATCATTTGAATGATTTACAGTTTGCTGTCGGTGTTCGGTCAGTCGGAATGTAATGCGTTCGCTCTGCCAAAGGAGGGCCCCTAATGGTCTAGGTGTCCTTTCGTCTGCACACACGTTCGAGTGCATGCTGCGAGGGTGCGACATCAAACTGATGTGCATCGAACGGGTAAGCAAAAAAAAAAAACGTTGCTGCAGCAGCAGTGGTAGTCACCCTCGCAGACAGACGCTACGAGTGGGTTGAAGCACATTCATGGCTTGGAACGTAGTTTCCAATTCGAGTCGAGTCCGGCACGACCGTTTTTTTTTTTTTGTCCCGAGAGAAGACCTTCAAAGGATTTCAATAAATCATCGTCGCTCTTCACAGGCTTGCACTACTGTGCCACTGTCCGGATAATAAGAGGTTAGTTTTTGTGGCTCGTTATGTGGCAGATTGTGGGCGGTCAATGCACCGGGGCTGAATCTCTCTATGTCCTGTGGCAGCTGTGACGGGTTGTGGGTGGGAGATGGCATGGCTGATTTTCAATTGAGCCAACAATTGGCTTCGGTGGTGATATGCAATTGTTGATTGAACGCTGAGATTAGCCAGTCGAAATGGATTGCTGCTGCAATTGGATGGAAATTTCACTACAAAACTGAAATGCTTCTTTCACAGCTGGTGGCGCTTTTGTTTTGAGGTGAATAAACTTTGCCGCTTGTTTAAAGTGCCTTCACCGATGTGCGAAGAGACTTGGAGCTGGAAATATGTGTGAGGGATAAGGCCCTTGATGACAAAGAATGACGTTCTGGATCACATCTGGACTGTGTTCGGGCGCCAATTTCACTTCATGGAATCTGAAAGTAATGGCAAATATTTGTCTATATATGCTTTTACTTTTCCATTAGAAGTAAGGATTCCGTTAAATACGGAAGGAGCAATCGGGGAAACTTTTCATTCTGATCAGTCTTTGGGGAAGTTGTGCTCCGGTATGAAATGTGTCCAGCATGTGATTTTAATTGGAGACCCACCACAAAAGAGTTGTCGATTCTATCCAATATGTCCCTGTGGTCGCAAATTCGAGTTCAGATTGAGCCAAAACGGCTTAGTAATCCGCTTCCTGTTAAGGTAATGAAAGGAAGATAGTTTACACCTTTTCGAATCCGTCCATTTGAAACCTATCCAACCAAAGCTCACCTTATACCATCCACCCAAGAATAATCCTTCCCCTGTCCATAATTGTTTACGTAAAGTGAGAACTGATATAAATAGCAAACAATTTTGGACCCCCGCCCCCTCCCCCCAAAGCCCATTGGGTCAGGATCTCTCAATTAAAGAAGTGCGCACAGGACACCATTGAAAGTTCTCAATTGACGCAATTTTCCACAGCCATCGCACCGACTGCTCCCTTGCTATGTCATGTATTTAATATTCAACCCTTGTTTCGCCTCTCATTTATCCTGCTCAATCGTCCTTGTGCAAAGGAGATTAGATTACATAAGAGGGAAATGCATTTGAAATGAATCCTGCGGATATCGAGATCGCATTACTTAATTTACACTCTCTCACAGTTACGTATTTACTTCGTAATTAATGTCTCCTCGGGTGGGAAGGCCGACACACAGACCAGCTCAATGAAGACAAAACGAAAGGCACACTCGATGCCGTGGTGTAATTAATTCAAGACCGCCTGGCGGTCATCCATCCTGGAGATACGTTAATCTGTCGTCTATTTAAAAATGTATTTCCTCGTCTAGACGTTCAATTTCACTCCTACATGTCCGCCTCAAACCGGGAATAACTCATTCAGCTCACGTTGGCGGTGGAATTTGTCGGTGGCGCTGGCTGGTAGAGGCACGACGGCAAATCCTGCCATTGGCGGGTATAATTTCAAGCAAATTTGATGAAAAGGAAAACAGAGAAATGAAAAGAAAGAGCCAACAACTGAAAATGATGAGGAATTCATAACGAGGAGCACGCGTGCGCTGATTGGTCCTCGAATGGTCACGACCTGATGGTTGAATAATTTCACAAAGAGGAAAATAATTGTCTGTTTGTGTGTTCGTCTGATGTTTGTTTGCGGTCAGTCTAGGGTGCGTCAGAGAGGTTTGCACCGCATGAAGTGCTTACTCTGTGGTTGACTGAATTTTTTTTTTTTGCATCAGCCCGTTCACAGGGAACGAGTTGAAAGGAGTTCAAGTTGAAGACCTTTCAACTGTTTACGTTTGCCATGGCATTTGTCAACTGAGGTGGAGTATTAACGTCACAGAGGTTCCTACATAGAGTGCACTTAGACTTTGTGTTTATGCGAAGTTAGTCTTGATGAGTGCTCGGTGCTGATTTGGTTAACCCAAGACCCTTTTCGATAAATAAACAAATAAACTGATAAAGAGTCAATTGCTATCATAGGCCGACTATCATAGGCACACTCAACATTTTTTGAAATCAATCCGTCATCTCTCTGCTGCTATAAATTTTGCAAAAATTGTTCTTCTAGCTAGCTCCAGCTTACCGTCAGAGTCACCTTTTCCACAAAGAAGATCGAACTGGCGCCTATCTTCAGGTAGTGTCCCAGAATCTCTTCAACTTTTTTCTCGAAAAGATTAAGAGCTTCCTCGTCGGCTTTTAGTACCGTCCAGGCTTCCGCGCCATAGTGTAGGATTGGGATGATCAAGGTGTTATATAAAGCAAGCTTAGTCCTTCGAGAGAGGGCTTTATTACTCAATTGCCTCTTGAGCCCAAAGAAACAGCGATTGGCAAGAGTGATTCTGCGTTTGATTTCGGTACTGGTGTTATTGTCCCTGTTTACCGCGGAGCCGACTTAGATGAAGTCCTTGACTACTTCGAAGTTTCTACTGCCTAGTGTGACGCTTTGTCCGAGACCCCGTTGTTGTGTGTCCTTCCTTGATGACAGCATGTAATTCGATTTGCCCTCATTAACCGCTAGACCCATTTTAGCCGCTTCTGTTTCAATGCCAGCAAACGCCTCATTGACGGCTCGCTGTGTTCGTCCAATCACGTCAATGTCGCCGGCGTGAGCTAGCAATTGAACTGACTTTTGGAAGATCGTGCCTCTGGTGCTGACTTGTGAGTTACACACGATTCTCTCAAGAATGATGTTTAAGAAGTCACATGACAGTGCGTCGCCTTGCCTAAAACCTTTTTTGACATTGAAGGTCTCGGTGAGTTTGTTCCCGACCTTCACGGAGAAGCGAGAGCTCTCCATCGTCATTCTACACAATCTGACGAGTTTGGTAGGAATGCCAAAAGTAGGCTTGGCACTGTATAGCTCGTCTCTATGCACACTGTCATATGCGGCCTGAAAATCGAAAAATACGAGTTAAGTGTTGAATTGCACTTCTTGGGTCTTTTCCAGGATCTGCCGCCGTGTGAAGATTTGGTCAATGGTGAACTTCCCTGGCCTGAAACCACACTGCCAAGGAACTGTCAGGTTATTGACAAACAGTTTCAGGCATTCACACAATACGGTAGAGAGCATCTTCCACCCTAAAAGAAATCACTTTAATGTAAAAATGCCACACACTGTCATAAGACGTTTTCAACATCAACATTCGAACTTTTCGCTTGTGAACAGCTCCAGATGAGTTAGTGTCCATAGCCGGGGATCAAGCAGCCAAGACGTCTATCGCGCGTGCTATGCATTGCCCTCGCGAACCCTTTAATGGAACATGGGATCACAGAAAATCATCAGGGCTTACATGAAGAGTTTGAGCGAAAGGATGCTGTGGGAGGGGAACTGTTTGCCATTTTGACTCCAAAACATTTCGGAAAGGAATTTGTTTCGATCGCTGAATATGTATAACTGAAAAGGTGGAGCTTGGAGCAAGTCCAAACCAGACCAGAACCTCGGAGGATGGCGCTCTGATTTACCTCCACTGGAACCTGAGACAATGATGAATTAAGTCTTTCGTGTATCACCACAAAAATCTCTTAACGATGAATGAAATGACGAAGTGGCTAAAATCAGGGAAACTAACTGATAGCTCAGTAGAGCTCTGGATTTTATCACACAGGGACATCCATCGTGGCTAAACACTTAGCCACGAATCATAAGTGAAAAATTGAATAGTCTAGTTTCGGCGAACGCATAAGGGACGGCATCTGACGATGTATGTAAATTAAACTAAATTATTATTATTTGAGTTTTTAAAAAAGTTTTATTTTCCAACTGCTCTCTTTGAGCGATACTTCAGAACTGAACTTAAAACTAACTTATTGTTACCAAGTCAACGATGCTGCTATGCGGGATCATGAGTTGATGGCATGAAGTTTTCCTACGTGACGGAATGTGCAATATCATCATTCGTGCAACGGATGAGGTGTCGAGCGATGCTTGTCCAGCGGTGTCAGATGAAGAAGTTGTTTTGCATGTGCTCCTATGCAAGAATTAGCTTTGCTTGCAATTTTGAGACGGCGCGTGTAGACAATGCTCTCGGTGATGCAGACAGCGTACTCGGTGTATGTGTATCTAAAAGTGTAAATATTATACATGAACAAGGAAATAAAATTGTACAGGACTTTCTCTTCCCAGCTATGAAATAAAAGTCCTCCTACCATGATCCGTATCGTTCACAATTAATGTCACACAGATGTACAATTCATGGCCCCATCTTTCCACCCCTCAAATGTCTCCCTTTGGTGTCGTAAAACAATATCACAAAATCTTATCTCATTTGACACACATTAAGTATTCCCCAAAAAATTCAATCCAAAGGGATGTGCGCTGTCCATAAAAAACGAGCACAGACAAAAAGCAAAAAAAAAAAAAAAACAACAAAACTGTCCCACTGTCATGAAAGTCTATCTTTCGAAAATCTCCCTCCATAAACACAACAGGACACTGCTGTCCGCCTTTTGACATGAACTCTATTTATGATTCCACAAAATGCGTGACCCCTCAAAAGAGGGGGAGCACGCTTCTGTCTCCGGTCTTGCGCCGAACATTTTATTGTAATCCTTGTTTACGTAAGAGCGCAAAACGCACGCGATGATTCATGTTGCTTTTATGTTGCTCCAGACGCAGACGAGGTGGCGCAAACGAATCTCTAGCAAAAGGATAAGCGACGGATTTATCGTTTACTCATTTCTTTTTTTTTTCGTTTTTATTCATTTCTGTGAGACTAATCGAAAAATGGATGCTGAAAGAAAATAAATCTTACTCTTGTTGGATAACAAAACACATTACAGTCTCCCTCTACCCCCCCCCCCCCCCCCCACACACACACACGCGCACGCATTTGCCCGTCGCGTAATCGTGACCATCCTCTTTGATGAATGAAAACGCGTATTGTATGCTATTGGCGTCGCATAGGGAAAGGATCACGCGCTTAAGTCCCGCCTTTGTGGTGTGCTGTCCTACTGAATATTTGCATTATCTTTATTAGGATTTTTGTTATCCTTTGAGGATGTGTTCACACACACACACACATTTACTTATCACTAAGGCACAAGTTGCTTAAAAGGATTCGTTGGTGCCGCAATTTGGGTGGTGTGGGGGGCTGTATTGCAATAAGTTTTTATGTCCTCTCCCCCATTCACGCCCCGCCACCCTACATCACCACCCACACACAGAGCCATAGTGTGTAAATGATTTTTTAATGGTCGCATGCTAAGCAGCCTGCCGGAGGACGGTGAGGAGGAGAGATGCTTAAAAACCGGTGCACAGCAGCGATGAGAAAGAAATGAGAATGAGAACTCGCAGAGAGGACCATAAAATGTGAAGAACACCGAATAGGAATCGTTTCGTGAATTACTGTGCCGTGCGCATCACCGACGTTGAATTGTAATGTGTAACGCGAGCACGGCGATAAGTAAGGCAAACCATTGCGTGGTGTGTCAATGAGGATTGTGCCTCGTATGCGGTGGGAATAGATGTGCCATCCTGTCGGGAGGAGATTAGCGCTGGTAATAGTTGTTGCGTGATTTCTCGGCAAAGGTATTGTGGGAATGTTTTGTTTCAATTTACACAAGATTGAGTTTTATTTGCGGCAAGGCAGGGGGGGGGGAGGCGGGGTTTGTCTGTTTTACGGGTGATAGGACCTTTTTCAAAGTGAAAGCGAGTGGATGTGCGCTTAGATGAGGTGTAAGCAAATATTTTGAAGAAAAGATGAAGGGATTGATGGTTGTTTAAGCGGCTTACCAAGTTCTACATCCGAGCGGCGACCTCCGCCGCCGGCTTTGTTGCTTCACGGATACTGTGTTGGAAGTATTCTATAGAAAAGTTTCTCGAACTTTTTGCTTTTACTTGTCCTCTCAAGTCGTAGATGGAAGGTCCGGTGGCTGTGCAGCGTCGTTAGAACAATAGGAACGTTTTCCATCCATCTTTGAAAGTTTCTCAAAGCTCTGCTTTATTGTCTTATTATCTAGATCCACCGCTAAATTAACTCAAAAGCTTGATGTGACTATTGTCTGACAAACAGAAAATAATTTTGTATTCATAATTTATCAAGTTTTCGACTCCAAGTATGTACATATGCACATACAGCTTACCATCAGTTCTTTGTAGCAAAGCCTTTGTTTTTTATCACTGCGCTGCATCTTCGTGGCATTGAGCCCACCAAAATCCGACATCTCTCAACTGGTATACCTTCCCATGAGTCTCGTACTACCTCCCACAATTTTTAGGGGTTTTTTGTTTGACCACATGGACATAATTTTTAACATCACCCCACAAGTTCTCAATTGAGTTTAGGTCAGGGGATTGTGCTGGCAACTCCATAACAGTTATTCTTTTTTCATCAAACCAAGATTTTACCCGTTTTGACGTATGTTTTGGGTCATTATCTTGTTGATATACCCAAACTAGTGGCATTTTCTCCTCGGCATATGGCAGCATAACCTCTTCTAAAATCGTCCTAACGTCCATTATACCCTTGATAGGATATATAGGCCAAAACCCCTTATATGAGAAACAGGCCCAAATCATTAGTTTTATTCCTCCGTGCTTAACAGTTTTAACTGTATAACGGGGATTATTTTCTTTATTCTTTGGTCTTCTTACATATTCCCGACGACCCTTGGACCCAAAAAAGACAATTTTGCTTTCATCGCTCCACAGAATATTCCTCCATTTCTCCTTAGGCCAATCTTTGTGAAACTTTGCGAATGCCAATCTTTTTTGCATTTTTGTCAAAAGCGGTACTTTTCGCGGGCTTCGAGCTGGTTGTTCAGCCTCTAGAAGACGTCTTCTTACCGTCACAGCACTCACCGGAAGGTGGAGTTCATCCCTTATCTGTCTGGAGTTTATTGAAGGGTTCGCTTGGCCGTCACTCTTTTTGGACCGCGTGTTTCGGACCTAGCTTTCCAGTTTAGCGCATTGCTGACCATTTTCGCTAAAAATCCTATGATTTCCTGGATTGAAGCATATGTTTTTCCCTCCGTATAAAATTCCGGATATCTTCGGAACAATGTTTTGATCGACTCATATTTCTAACTTTAAAATATGTTAATAAAAGACAACATATACAAAAACATTCACTTACCAAACAAAAATGCACAAATATTTTTGAAACTCTTAACAACAATTTCTGAGACACCTTATGGTAAAACCAAAAAACACTGCTATTTTTATGAACAGGCGTCAATCAACAGATTTCAATAAATGAGTGAAAAAAGAAGAAAATAAGCTTTTATTTTTTATTTCTTATTTCTGGTATGATATTTTAGTTACCGGAAAACACAATAAAACTGGATATACATTTGGAAAAAGGATCTTCTTAAAGATATGTTGTTGTCGTATAACTACTGCTATTTGTATGAACAATGTCTTCCACACAAGCTGCCATATTATACCCCAACTCAAGAATACAACTTTCATTGCCAACAAAAGTCGATAAAAGTAGAGACAGGACCTCCTAGTGGTGCAGCACCCAATTTTCTTTTAACAATCGCATTAAACAAAGGCTTTTGCTCATTTTCAAGCTAGCCCCATACTTCCCTGACATGCATTGATGGTTCAGTGTGTCTTGGTTCTGTCAAAAATGTCCGTCTTCTACCTTCATCCCAACGCATGAGTTGTATGAAATATAATTCATAAACTCGATATTGCGTACCTTGTACAAAACAAAAGAACTCATTTTTCTTTACCAAATAACAAAAAACTTCTCATCAAGGAACAGCTCCTGTGGTAAGTAAACTGATTTCTTTAATGATGTTACACATGCCAATTTAATTTGGTCTTCAACTCTATGCCACGCCATTATTAAAGTTCTGCTTTCTGCCCTCACTCCTTGAACGCACTTCCATTTCCTTTCTGTCGGCGGCAAGGGGTAGCGAGTCAGAAACCAAAACTTTTCATCCTCATAACTAGCCAGACTCAAAATGCTGCTCTCATAACGGAACGGTTCATCTACAGTACAATGCATTCGGGGATATTGTGATGAGGTAGGAGGAGAAAAAATGAGGATCCTTGTACCTATAATTGAACATTTTCTCAAAGTTCCTTTCGAAAGTCCTTTTGAGGGACGTACTCAGCACTGCAAGAGGTAAAATAAACGAGCTCCAATCTCATGAGGGGTGAATCAAAATCAGGATATGTTGTGCTGTGTGTGTAAAGTCGGAGTTCGATGTTAATGATGCGATGGTCACTTCGGAGAACAATGAGTCTTGGTAAGGACTAAAGTGAAAAGGTGGTTCTTACATGAGTGCGTAAGGAATTGAAAAGGAGTCTGCAGTGCTCTAGGGGATTTGTTGATGTGTACGAGTACAACTACATGTCTTTTTTCAAAGGATGCGATGTTTGAACGGATTGTTTCCTATGCCGGGTTGGAACTAATTAAAATGGTCAAATGCTAAAATGAAGATTACTGAAAGATGAAATGTCTGAGCCCTGAGCTGAAAGTGGACAATAAGAACAGGCAGAAGGAGAGGTGTGCCATAGTATTAATTGGCGCTGCTTTTTTGCAAATGCATCTAAAGGATGATTCATCATGAGATTTGATTTGGAATAGACTTTTCGGAGAGATCAAGTGTGACTCCTATCAAACTGATTTGTCATTTTTCTTCAGTATTTCTTGGCAAGTCGTCATGAACAGGCTTATAGCACAACAGCGTCTCGAAGTTGTTCAGCTGTAATACGAAAACTAGCCTTCTGTGAGAAATGCTTTACACCCGATTCGATATACGCATACGGTGTGCATAATCAAAGTACTGAAACCACTATTGCTGTAACCTTTCACAAATGTGAGTGACAGCTTACATTAGTGATTGGTACTCAACCGGCTGCCATGGCGTAGTGGGTAAGTGCGTCGATCCCCACGCAGAAGGTCTAGGTTCGATTCGACAGTTGTTGCTGGTAGACAGCAAGCTTAATCACATCATTTCAAAATGCTTAAGAAAGACGCAAATTTATCAGGCGCCTTCACAAATGATTTCCTCAGAAACAACGTCAATAAAGGAGGACTAAAATCTTACTTCTTCGTTGGCCCTGAAGAATAACTCTTTAAGATCCTACCTTCACAAGGAAATTTGTAATCTGAAAATAACCTCTGCAGACATCTTTTTAAGATTCGTAATCGACCCTTAACGACTTGCTGCCGATATGGTCGTTCCACGGCCCTGTTCGGGAGAAAGTTCATGCTAAAGACATCTTAAACCGCCGATAGGGACAGTGTTTGAAACTGCAATCGAGTGGCCTCAGATCTGTCAACTACTCGAAGACTGATTTAAGATAGATTTCGCGACGTATGATCTAAAATCGTATTCGTGTCTCTTTAATAAGAAAGAGAGAAGGGCAAGGCCGCTTGGTGACGTATCAGACGACGTCTAGTACGGAAGGCAAAGCTGATCATCGACTGTTGAGAACTAAAGCTATCAACGCAGCCACAAATTCCCCCACCCAACTGCGTACAATGAGCCCAAATATTGCAAGCCTCACTAACTTAGCGTAAAGCCCATCAAATATTCATTTTATTTCTTCTTTTTTCAAATTTCCCGAGTAATCATTTTTCGCAAAATCAATTTTTTCTTGCTGCGCCCTCCTAGCAGAAGGCATCTGTGTGGCTGGTAGGAAATCAAAGCAAAATGCATCATCAAACTTAAATTAAACTAAAGCACACACACACACACCGCATCGTATCCCAAATGTACATCACGTCTGCAGCCGTGTCTGCCTGTCGGCATGAGCTGCGATAAAATCAAATAGAATTCTGCTCCGATGCAAACCCAACGTTCACTTAACGAATCACTTTATCCGCTTCAATATACGCAATCAGTAAACCCCGTCGTTGCCGGTCGTTGCCGGCCGTTGCCGACATTCGGTTTTAGTTCCCATGCGCTGAATGCATTCCACCCACCACCCATCCTGGCCGAACTTACAATCCGACCACTCATCCACATGCCGCCGCCCACACTCAGCAACTGCAATCACACAGGACTAGACCAACGTCCTTTGCAGCGCATTAAAATCCCGATATACGATATGCGGCAGCACTACAAGCACGGCGAAAGGATACTTTTGCAAAAATAAAAAAAATATTTTTCGCATTACGTTTTATTTCTCCCCTCCCGCCCACTCACTTGATTACATTAATTATTTACAAATTTACGAAGCGGTGTGCAAAATGTCTGGCGGAGCACTGCGTCTGAAGAGAGCGCCGAAGAGACGGTGCAAAAACAGCAGGTCCCACTCAAACCGAACCGGATACTGCACATTAACCGGCATCCTTGCCATTCGGCGGTCCTCGTGCACGCGGTGAATGTGAAGCCTTCGGTTTAGCAAATGAGACTCGCTATGAAGTGGCGGGCATGAAGAAAAAATTATAATTTCTCATCCACAACAGCAGGATAAAGGACACACTCTCCCAACCACAGCGACGCAGCTGAGAGATTATACAAAAGCCCGTAACTCGATTTAATGAATTATTCATTTGTTTTAGTTGAGCTGGGTACAGCTTTGGCGGATAGAGCTGGATGCAATTGTCATAACTTCAAGTAAACTACAATCTGTGTGGCAAGTGGGGGGGGGGGGGGGGAAATTTTTCGATATTCCTTTCGATCTTTAGATTAAGAAGGATTACATTCTTTCTAAAAACAGAAGGAACCTTTAAATGCCGTCATCTAACGTTTGATTGGCGAACGATTTTTGAAAATGTAAGAGAGATGGACTGCTCCTTTGTGAACCACTTATCCAGTAAATAGTTTGTATCTTTTTGAATTTTGTGGATAGGTTAAGGCGTGATATCGAGAAGCTCAGTCTTAAATTTCATGCAAAACGTAACTTACGTTAATAATCGAACATACATGCATATGCACTACTGTTAGCGAAAAATTTAATTTCTCGGGATTTTGATGGAAATAATTCTTTTTTCCAATTTGACACTACTGTCACTGACAGCTGTGAAAGAGTTTTTAATTTTTTTTTGTAAACAACTAAATTTAAGTTTGTATTTATTTATTTTTTAAATTTACATTTTTTAATTATTTGTTGAACTGTTTATTTAACAACTTAGTACCGGAAGAGGACGTTCCAGTATGTTTTGTTAATTGCCAATAAAACAACTTTGACACAAGTTAGCTACTTTTAGGGGAATGAAATCAATTTTGAAAATTTTTTAAATAAGTTCTAGGTATTTTTCCCCACAGTAGTGTGGCAAAGAAACTATACCCTTCCAAGCAATGCATAGGTGTGTGAGAGGGCCTTATGATTATTTTTGACAGTTAATATTTCATGTTCTTTGTGAATATTGTCGTCTGCCATATACCAAGGTTATATAAAATCATTTCTAAGCACCTAGTTGGAAAGGCTGGAAAGTGTTTTTTTTCCTCATTTTATACAAATTTAGTTTGGTTTATACCATGCGCCCAAACAGTCAATAAGCCAGTAAATAGCTGTACATGGTAAAAGCCTGTCAGTATTATCAATGTGGACTGATATGTAGACTTTTTGACCGTTCTAAATGTTATAAAGACGGCAGTAGGCCTTAAGAAGAGTATTCTTTTTTCAGTAAATTACTACTATAGCATAGCAAAGTGCCAAAAACAGTCCCCTGCGGTGCACTATTTCATCTATTTGTTAACACAGATTATAAATTCCCATGATTCACATGGAAGATTGAGATTAATGAGAAAAATGTGTACTTTTTCAAAATACTGTACAACGTTGCCAATAGAAAAGACGCTTTAAACATGTGTGTCTATCCAGCGATACGTGGTCGAGCACTATGCGACTGTCGGATGTATGCGACTGTCAGAGGTGTTCGTAGAACCTTAAAGCAATATCAGTTGATAGTAGAACTATAGAACTCCAGTTTCGGGATAGAACGTTGAATGCGTTCTTTGATGCGAGGACTCCGTTCAACAACAGGAGGCTTGTTGTTAAGAGTGGCACAGTGAAAATGCACTATGATAATTGTAAATAAAAAAAAGTCGTTAGAGAATAAGCTTAATATATTTTATTTAAATAGAAGGATCTTTGCCAATTCCATACAGTGAGAGTCAAAAGTTTGTATACAACTACAGTTTTTCTTTCAGTTCAAACAATTAAAAAGGAAATTATTTAAAATACAAGAAGAAGTATTCAGTCTCGAAGAAGAACACTTTTTGCCATCCTTAGGCATAAAAATACTTCTTTGGACCTCCGTAATCCACGATTTCTGCATACAATCTTCTAGGCATCGAAGATTGGATAGACTTTTGCCCGTTCTTCAGTTAATGCCGTCCGAAGGCCTTGTTTAGATGTTATGGCACGTTTCCTGATATTGTTGCCCAAAACTTTCCACAGGTGTTCAAAGGGATTATGGTCTCGAAATTGTGGAGGACAATTAAGTTGATTGTGGACATAGTACATTTACGATGTTTCAGTTTATTTTGTTATTAAGGGAAGTTGGAGCCGAAAATACAACTGCTTCATTCGAATTTTTCCACAGGTATATATCAGTACCCCAATGTTTCCCGTGGGAGAGGAATGCAACTTGTTTGTGCGAGTGTCATATGATGCGTGTGTTTTGAAACTTCATGGAGCAAAGGGGATGCGCGTGTGGCTCGTTGGCGTTCGATGACACATGCATTGGTTGATGGATAGATCAGGTGAACTGGAAAGGGACTTGTGAATGCTCATCTTTGGCAATGGTGAGAGAGGGCAGGGCATCTAGCCCCTACCGAAGGGAAGTGACGTTGCAGACTTTACTGTACAGCAATCACTCCTTGATAATCGTTACTGTATGCTTTGTGTCCTTTTCTTTTAACATGATTGCGTAGTCCATGCTATTCATTCAATGAAGACAAGGATTTCCTGTTCGCGATGTCGACATGCACCTCAAACCATCACTGAACCTCCACTATGCTTTACTGTCGAGTCGAAGCTCAATACTTGATATTCTCCGGACCTTAGTCCCTAATTTTGAACCAAATATCTTTCACTAAAAATAACATTATCCCAAATTTTTGAGCGGCGTTTGAATGACTTCTTGCGAACGCCAAACGTTTGAGGGTTTAGAAATGCATGTTTATTTTCAAGGCACTCTTCGGTGTTATCCTCAGTTATTTAAGGCTCTGCAAATTTTTGAGACTCTCACAGAGTTTCCACGCTCTTCAGTAACATCTTTGTACTGCACTGGACACAGAATTGTTTTGTTACTTGCGTTAATATGTTGCGTACTTCGGTGTCTGTCAAAAACTGTAGGGCGGCAAAAACGCTGCACGGTATCTTTCAACTCATTTGTGGAATAAAATATTTTTTACTCCATTTTTGATATGATTTTTGCTTTTGTCGTGGATACTTTCTTAATTTTTTTTTGTTTAACTATTTGTAGTAATAGTTCAAAAAATTCATTTCCACGCTTTATATGGTGCTAACATTAATATCTACTCACTTGCAACAAATTGTATTTTAAGTGCTGTATAAGAAGGCGCCGTTGCGTAGTGGGTAAGTGCGTGGACTCACACGCCGAAGGTTCACGGCACCATCTCTTTCGACTTGCTGATAACACTCAAAGAGGTTTAATTCTATGAAAAAGCTTTTCAAATTTCGCCGTTCGGCAAAAAACAGAAGGTCCCTTCTACTCGTGAGAGAACAGTAGCACGCACACCATGAGTAGTTGCTGAAGAAGCCTGGTCCCTTGTGGGCTGTAGTGCCACTCAATTATTATTATTATTACAAGAAGGTGGTTCCTGTGTACAAATTTTTACTCTCCCTGTAGTGCACCAAATGCGGTTTGATTTGAACGCCCATTTTCTTGAAAGGCTTCAACAATCTTAATGCTTTGCTCCATTGTGTACCTCCTGTGGCTGAAGTTGTCACACAATGCAACCAAGAAATGTAAAATTGAATTGGGCAAGAAAAATTTGACGTTATAATGTGACTCACAATCGTGCATTATGTTTAGAACACCCTATAGTTTCGATTTCAATGGAGCTGGACTCTATATGGAAAGTCATTAGACTTTGCCATGAAACCTTAAGCGCTAATAGCAAGCTTATCAAATTATTAGATTAGTCGTTTTCTAAGCTTGACTTTGGTCAACATAAATTTAATGAAGCTACACTATGTGCAACAAGTGGAGAAACTGAAAAAAGTGCAACATCTTCTGCAGTATCATCGAAATAAAAAATCAACTGAATACGTCTTTTTGATCCTTAAAACGATTTTCAATACATTCGTATAAACTTTGGTCTGCTTGACAAAAAACACAAGTTTCAAATTGTAGCATCAAATAGTTGGTGCTGTGCTTTGGGTGTTCGCATGGTGTTGATTCATTCTTCTCCAAAATTGAATAAATAAGTTAGAATCTTAAAGGACAGGAAAACATTTGTCTGTCAAATATATTCAATACAAAATGAATCAACCCTTTCCACCCTGAGTTACTAAAAACATAATTGAAGCGGCAGTTGCAGCAGCAATCCATCCACAGAGCTCCGCCGTATTTTCAAACTTCTCCATCACACTGTAAAGCTGGATATTCTGCAACTTCACGCTTCGTTTAACAACCACTTTTAACCAGACTGTTCCATACCACACAAATGCGAGGGAACTGACAAATTGTTGCTTTAGGTTTCTCATTTCGGTCTGAGGAGTAATGAGAATCCTGCAAATTTGTCATCAGAACCGAGTTTCCATCACGTCTGTCCAATCTCTGCCACTCCGCAGAGCACCATAAGAAAATATAAAGCCAATAACAACGTTTCCCCATACTCGCAACCAAACACCGCTCATGTGTACTCCGCAAACATCCATCGGCAACCCCTCTGACATAAATCAAGACGCAGCAGTGTCCTTTTCCGCTGTGCGGTTTGTTATTGTATCGTAACTGCGCGACAAAGGACAGTCACACAACAAACAAAGCCAACGACACATAAATCACGAGACGAACTCCTTGCATAACTTGTCCCTCTGCTCTACGTACCGACGGACGATCGCCTAGATAGACAAGGATGCAAAAATCACTGAAAAACAAGGGGGAACGGGAAAGCTTGCAAATTCCCCAAAAATATCCTTTTTCGCTCCACCCCGCCTTGCATTGCTACATCCAATTGAGAGTCGGTCGTGTCTTTGGCTCTGATTTTGCATGTGTCCTTGAATGACTGAGAGTGTGCTACACACAGTACACACGTGTATACATGGCGTGGAATTTTCGCAAGCAAGCCCCCTTCTGCGTGGCGGGCGTTTCATTATTAATATTTATGAATTCGGGGACGTGTTGAAACTATGGCAATAAATATACGAAGGAAAATGCATAAAATATGAGATAGACCGCGCAGGACGAGCTGGAAAACGAAACGGGAAATGAAATTTCTCAGCGACTGGAATAAATAATCGCAATATTTAGTTTAATTGAAAAGCATACAGACGACATGTGTACGAGGTGGAGGAGCAGGGAGGAGGCGAGAGTTTGTTATAAAAATTAAAGTGGCCAACAAATCATTTTTATCCCTTTCAATTCCTGTTTCTCTCGCGGCTGCACGCTGTGTGGCTGTGCTGGACTGAATTTTAAGTGAGTCCATTGGCACGGTGTGAAAGTATTGCAAATGTTATGGAAATTCGCTTCGTTTGTGCTCCCACCCCCTCCAGCCGAAACGAATGCGATTGCAGGACGATTTCATTTTTGGTGGTGCGTTGTGTTGTCTAATATTTATTGGATTCGATGTTTTGCTGTTGCGTTTAAAGGGCTTGACAAATTTTTAAAAGTCAATTTAGCGATTTTCCGTGCAAAGGGTATGTTTTTTTTATTTATTGTGCTGTGCTGTGTGCTAATTGAACTAACGCAATAACGGTGAGAGGGTTGGTTGCTGGTTGAGGCACGTTGTCCTTTTTAATTCTATTTCTGATCTTGTTCTGGTCTATTTGTAGTCTCTGTGAGGCTTTAAGCTTGGAATTTAATGCTTTCAACTTTTTCAACCACATTGCCTGCAGTAACGAAACAAACAAACAAATTGAGACTTTTCAAGAATCCATGAAAGAAGATGCCACAAGTATGCAAGGTCTGATGACAGCACCTAGAAGAAACCCCTGTTTTGACAAGCAGTTCGGGCAACCGCTGCCAGGCATACAAGAGGCTTACACAACTTCACTGCATTAAAAGACAGGAGTTCCAAGCAACTCAGAAGGAGAAAGAAAGAGCACAAGAAGCGCGCCATGGCAGGGCTGAAGTTTGAAAAATCTTACCGAAAGCGAGAGCAACTATCTGGTGGGTAGAATCTCTGAATTGAAGCCTACCGGGATGAACACGGTCAACTTGTAGCAGAATTCGAAAAAAAAACACTTCTTCTGATTGCTGGATGAGGATAACGAACCAAACACGGCTGTCAGGCAGAAAGTTCCACTCATTTCGGACGACAAGAGACAAGAACTCTGTGCCCAACCCTCGACGAGACGAGGTTAAGATTGAGAAATTGATACTGAAGTCGAACAGAGCAGGGGCTGACGGACTTTCAGCACAGCTCTTTAAGGCTGTTAAAGATGTTCTGTTTGGGTACATACATGAGCTTTTCTGTAGGAATTCGTGTGAGAGAACAATGTATGTCCGGTGAGTGGAATATTAGTGTTTTTTGTCTGGACCACAAGAAAGGAGACTCCTACGATTGGGCAAACTACCGAGGAATTTGTCTCCTTAACATCGTGTGCAAGGTTCACTCCCCCGTTCTTTGTGAACGCATTAAACTATTCCTTGACAGTGTGGGAGTTCCTTATCAGTGTGGTTTCAGGCCAAGGAAGTTCACCTGCGCAGTGCGCAGGTCTGTAGTGTCACTCATTAATAGCGACACAGAGCCTACAAGTGACTAGGGCCTAGCGTCGTCAGCAGCTACTTGTGTCGTGCGTGCTTCTGTTCTCTAGCAAGTGGAAGGGACCTACAGTTTATTGCTGATTCCGAACGGCGGGGTTTGCGACGCTTTTCATAGATAATTAGTAATCTTTGAGTGTTGTCAGCAAATCGAAAAGGTGGTACTCGCGGTGATTAGTGGGGAATCGAACCTGAGACCTTCGGAGTGAGAGTTGACGCACTTTCCCACTGCGCCATGGTGTCTACTACCTAGTTATTGATTTCAATTCCGAATACGATAGCGTACATAGAGATGACATATAGTTCAATTCTGGAGCTTCTAACAATCTCGTCAGATTGTTTAGGATAACGATGGCTTACTTAATCTCGCTTCTTCATCGATGTCAATACGAACTCACCGAGACATTTAATGTCAATTTCTTATTTTCATTCTTAAGAAGATCGTGCGAAACGCACAAACTAACACTGGAAACACGATATTCTAAACGTGCATTCATGTACTGGCTTAGGGCCATCACATTAATGCGGCTGAAATGTCTTAGGTCTCAATCAACTGCTTGCATGAAATTGTAGGAAGTTGGCAGAAGAATGTGTCAAATTGCAGTTTACCCCCACTGCAATTGTTCACTGTACTCGTCATTGTTTTGTTTCCAAGCTTCAAAGGCAAATCCTTTCCATCCATCCAAAGAAGACGAATTCCTTGCACCCCTTATGAGATAATAGAATCATCAAAAATGAATCTGTCAGAAAGGAGCATTGTATTCAAAATCTGATAAATCCCTCCGTACCTTAATTTTGGTTCAATTTTCCATAAAGTCCATTGGATCGCATTTATCAGCATAATCTCATAACGACACGTTTTATAACAAAGCAGGAAATGCGACTATTTCACTTGGTGGGTGGTGGGTTGGTGAGCAAGGGCAATCATTCGGTTGGGATAATTGAGATTTCATCGATAATCGGCAATGAAGCAGACAACTTCAAACAGGATTTGAAAATTCATCCGAAAATAATCGGATGAATGGAAATCGATGCTGCGATACAAGCAAACTTTGCACAATGAGTATTCTCTGTAGTTGTGGCATTCAAATTTTTTTTTCATATATGCACCTATTCTTGCTCGCTCGTGTAAACTACGAATGTAGAGTAGGTTACAGCAAATGAATTTCGATGGGTTTTGATTAAGGAGAGGCCTTTCGAGAACTTTGTTTTGACGAGAAGTTTGTGGCCAACAATTTTGTGTGAATAACTCACAACAACGTTTACAATTCATTCTGAGGGCTCCAGCGGCTGTCGGAAGATATGGAATTCTGCCCAAATACTGAAAAAACTCAAAGTGCTAGCATCGTGACGTATAGCCGAAAGTCTTCAAATCTCAGATTTCGACAAAAACTCATTCAGCAAAATGTTTGAATAAGATGCAAGAATGAACTCAATCGCTTATTTCTCTGTTTTTGGCCTGGCCTCCTTTTTACGCAACATTTATGAGCTCATCAAGCATTGTACTTCCACTTCATAAGAAACATGTTTCGAATGATCCCTAATTCGCCTGGAGTCATGAGTTTAAGATAACCTAATACTGACATACGGCAAAACCCCTTCCTAGGTGAAACTGGTTGCGGCGGAGGTTCAAATCGAGTCCTTCGAGTCTTAATTCTTGCACAAAAAATCAGCAGCCAATGTGAATTCCTGCAAAAGGGCAAGGATTGACAACTTGTTGTACATAAGAGGGAATTAGCCTAAAATAGGGACTTGACAACTTTGAATTTTATTTGCACTCGCACTCTTTTACTAATCTTCAAACTGTCACTGTCAATTTATTCAATGAACTTAACATTTTCATCATGCCAGAGTACAGGAACGAGCAATGTCTGTCGATGTCTGTCAATGTTTTCGATTCTCGGAGTCGGTAACCGCAACTTTAAGAGCGTCACCTTCAATTTTCGGTCGTAAGTCTCGCCCAGGAGACAGGCAATAACAAGTTAAGTGCAAAAATTTGTGTCTCAACATTCGTTGTGTCATGTTTCTGTGTCAGGGAGACAACGGGTTGGTCGAAAATATCGCTGCCGTTCAGGCGTCCGTAGCAAATGATTGAAATCAGCCATTCCTACAGAGTTCTCAAAGATGGGGCATCGCTCAGGCGTATTTTGAGGAAGGATCTTGATTTCTACCTATACACGACCAAGCTGACTCAAGATATGAAACCGATAGACCGTTTGAAGCGACGTACATTCTCCTATTGGGTTCTAGAGTAGAAGCGCCAAAATGATAAATTTCATCTCAAAGTCAACTCCAGTGGAGCAGCTCATTTCTGACTCAATGAGTTCGTCAATTAGCCAAATATGCATTTTTGGTCGAGTGAAAGTCCACATGTGCCTTATGGATCACCACTTTATCATCAAAAAAAAAAAAACTTTTTGGTGTGGTTTGCATACCGGCGGCGTTATTGGGCCATAGTGATCGAGAATAACGATCGCCACCTTACAGTGAATGGTCAGCGTTGCTGAACCATGACTACTTATTATTTTGGAAGATGTGGTCTTGAACAAATTGTGGTTTCGACATGATGGTGCCAAAAGTCACACAGCATATGTCAAAAATCGATTTATTGAAGTTGAAGTATGGTGAGCGTGAGAATGGGGCAGTCGATTTTCCGCCTCGTTCGTGCGATTTAACGCCACTTGACTATTGTCTGCTAGGCTACGTTTAGTCATAGATCTATGCTAACAAACCGAAACTAAGTTTCGGCCGAAATTTATGCCAGAGTCGTAGAAAAATGGGGTCCAACGAATCGACAGCTGCAAACGTGTCCGTGGTGCCCACATGCACAAACTCAGTTTCCATTCAAAAATGTTTTGATTGAACTTCAAGCCTATAACTAAGTTCTTAAAATTTGTCAAATGGTTTGAGTTTCGTTAAAAAAAAAAATTCCTCAAGTCCTCATTGGAAAAGTCTGCTGTAAGTCGCTCGCGTATTCGAAACTTTTTCTCTACTTTCAAGAATCGCACAGTTTGAAGGAAACAATATCTCAGAGTCCAACCCAAAAATGTTTACAACAGTACTTCTTCCATTAATTTCCACCAAACTTAAGTCATTGCCACAAAATCAATGCGCACTCCATAAACCTACTAATCACCCCTTGGGTAGTGTCAACTTAAATCAACACTTATCCTTTAGCGCAACCCTTCTTCAAATTAATAACTGCTTTTCAATCTTCACAGTCTCTCTAATCAGATAAGCCAATAATGGCATGCAAATGAGGACACGTCGGTACAAAGGATTCAAGTGCGTACCCTCAAATTTGCATTTCAACTATCTTCCGACGCGCGATAAGCACTCTGAAGATGGATTTAATTTGTTTTAATGACACTTAATAAGTGTAATTTGCCGATGGAGGTGTGGGTTGATTTAATTCGGCAGGATGCAGCCCTCCAAATCGGTGCCTGTGAACGGGTGTGAATACAAATTCAAGACAAAAGACACACATCGACCTGAATGCGAAAACCGCAAATTGTTTCAGTATCATGAACTGAAATTTCATATAATCTAGGCATTCCTATGGCTTGTGGCTTGACTTGAGGCAGACATGCACATGGCACGGCGCAGAAGGAGACTGGATTGATTTCAGTTCGGTTTGAGTGCAGATATGCGCATAGTTGCGTTCGTATGCGAGATTGGAATGCCTGCTTGTGGCTGCGTCGTTGCCGTGTGACTGATTTCACTTCGCAATCGGAACGATGTGAAACTATGGTTTGAGTGAATTGAGCGAAGTTCACCTTTGCAGAGGATACCCCACTCACTGTGGAATGTGTTCAATAGAAATTGAAATTCTTGAAAAAAAAATCTCAATTTTCACATTCCTCCTGTGCCACTTTGCAATTTTGTTCGGCACGGGATTCTTAAGGTCTCTATCGAAGGAATCCTCTCCATCACATCTTCCGCCGCTTCAAATCATTGTCGATTTACCTTGGGTGTACTGAAGAGAATGTGGCTCCTATTTGACTTTCAAATGTCACCAAAATTGAGTCCCTCTCTGAAGCGATTTTCCGGCCGAAACGATTTTCGAATATTCAAGCAAAACGGACGTCAACTTCAACAGGGGTTCTTCAATGATTTACGGTCTAGATAGTTCATTCGGATAAGCATTCATCAAACAAAGCATACGAGTGCTTCCCCCCAAGCATTGCAAACAACACGTCACCTTCACCACCACGACATTTTCACATTTTCCCTGTCAACCTTGAACTGCTGCATTTTATTCATTTTATTGCCACGTCACAAGAGTGAATTTTCCAATTTTTATATGTAATTGTGTTTCAGCCGCCCGGCGACTCCATCCTTTCTTTCAATTTCCAAGCCACCACCCTCTCTCCGCGGGGATGAATAATTTTTCGTGTGAAGGCTGCAGATATACCGTTGACAACATTAATTCTCCTTGCGCACAACCTGCTTTTATGTGTTTAGGATTTTAAGTACGGTCACACTCGTAAAGCGAGTGAACATGTGTTCCTACCTCACTCTTGTCTCGTATCTGCGGCGGGGGAGGAGGGTGAAGTAAATGGTTAACATGGAAATAAAATCACAAGTACTTGTGTACGAGGGGAACTTATCCGAGCGTATCGGCAGTCTTTACAAGTACTTGATCTTTCGATGTTTTATTTAAAAGAAGGTGAAGCCTTGATCCTGGCCGGAGTTGCTTGAAATTTTCGAGATTTGCAAAAGATCCCGGTCTGGCGGCTAAAATGTTTCTAGACAAAACAAAGTACTTGCTGTTATCAAGGAAGGACACGCAACATCGACTTCTCAGAGATAGTATCACTGGGCAGCAGAAACTTCGAGGTAGTTAAGGACTTCATCTTTAAACGCAGAATCACTCTTGCCAATGGCTGAGCTCACTTTGTAAAGGTAGGGCTTGGAAGACTAAGCTGGCTTTGTATAATAGCTTGATCATCCGGCAGGGAAACTTGGACGTCACTAAAATCGTATGAGGAAGCCCTTAGTCCTATTTGCGTAGATGGCATCTGAAGGCAACGAACTTTATAGGCTGCACATGCGGCGGGCGCCTGATTAAATGTTTTCAGATGCAACGCGTAATGTTCTACACATTTGGACAACACTTTTTCCAATCTTCGAAATCTGAGTCAACGCAACACAGGACAGCCTAAGTTGAGAAGGACCTCAACCAACTGGGAGTGCGCAACTGGAAGCAGCTATCGAAAGACAGTGCTGACTGGAGAGGTATGTTAGTTAAGGCCCAGGACCAGCCCAGACTGTAGCGCCATTAAGAAAAAGAAGAAGAAGTGTAAATATATTCCTGACTACTCATTCTGTTTTCAACAATCCGTTTAGGTCAAAACTTAGCCAACTTCTTCTACAGTAGCCGCCTTTAGCACAATTTAATGAACCTGAATCTTTTCATGAAGACAACTTATCGTATCGAATTCGCGTGCATCCATTTTCTCCGCTTAGCCAAGCAGGACAATGCATATCCTTCAGGTCCTTCGTCACGTCCTTTTTGCATCTCCACCTTAACTAAGTAAACGCGAATGAGTCTTATCGGTGATGAAACTCAGCTCTACTTTTCATTCAATTTTTGGCGAGGGTCCTTTGAGGGATAATTTATTATTCCTTTCAGCATGTCCTGTGCTTATATGCATGCAAATCCCGCTTTGTGCTTGTGCATCGTTGAATAAATTACGCTCGTATCACGATGACCTTGTTCATGGCAACGCCATTAACAAAAGCCGTCCTCCAGGCTGATGGCGGTGTTTTTTTGACTTCCTATTTTTACGCTTGCTCTTTAATCCTTTTTCCTCTGCATTCTCTGTAATCATTATTCCTTTTCTTTCTTTCAGGTAAGTGTTGCATGACGATGTAGAAAACCCATTCAATGCCATGTCCCAAGAGTTCTCCGTGCTGTTGGCCAACACCCAGTGACAGGGAGAGTGCAGGTAAGACCGAGAGTAGAGATCGATTTCGTCTTGGCAGGCTTAATGTTCGTGTCAAACAAGCAGCCATCCTTCGATTGCATTGTTGTTCTCTAATGGTTTCGCCTCCCTATTTTGCGAGAAGTGTCGAAGTCATCGCCAATAATGCGCGTAATGAGTGACTACAAGGGAGCCGACATGAAATACCGCAAATAACTGCAATAATTGATTCAGTCAGCCATAATCCTTGAGGGAGTGCGATTGCTGTAATAAAAGGAGTGACCCACCGCCTTCTGCACAGGGCGATGAAGGTCGACAGATGGCCAGGCGATGCTCTCATGAAGTCATAAGACCACACACGGGGCACTCATTACACGCCTTTGGTATGTTCCATCCGATGCGGACGTGTGGTAGCTAAATGTCTGTAAATGAGTCAGGTCGAGGGCGAGATTATGTGACTACCGAAAGACAATAAACGGATCAAGTGCTTAAGCTGATTTCTGCAGGAGGGAAAATCGAAAGAACGAAAGGCCGCCAGAGGGCCAGACGTACACATATTACTTTCCACTTAAGGAACGTATCCCGGCTTAAGGCCAGACATGTACGCCGAGAAATGATCAATAAGGTGACACAGAAAGTGCTTGCTTAATGTGTGCCGCTTAATCGGTTTGATTCCGTGCGCGGGGGCGTAGCGGCGTAAGGCGGATTGGTGCCCCCTCTGATTGTTACACGTAATGTATTTGTGGTTCGCTCAAGTATGTGATTTGGATTTATGTGGCATAATGAACCGAGATGATAATCTGATGCTGAATTCAGCAGAAAGGTTTGAAATGGAACTTTGTTTCGGTTAATGGTCAAAGGGCGGTGGTCGCAATTGGTTTATTTATGGCCCACGGTTTTGTGAAAGCAACACGTAACGAATGTTTTGTGAATTATTCGTGGTGTGGAGGCAAATTAAAGTGAAACGTGGTGGAAATTAACGATCTCTTCAACATATGTGGATACATTGCAACCATTGGGTCGGGTTGTGATTTGTCAAAATTACGAAATGTCTAATGGCCCGAAATCCCAAGAACCGAAAATCCCAAAATGCAAAAATCCGGAAATGTCCTTAATCCGAATGTCCCAAAATACAAAAATCCGAAAATGCTCTATATATCGAAATGTCCGAAATTCGGAAAAGCATAAATTTCAGAAGTGTTGGCAAATTAGGAAATACATAAAACAGCGAAAACTCAAAATTATGAAATGAAATCCCGATAACTGAAAGACCCAAAGTAGAAAAACCCTTAAGTTCTAAAATGGCCCACGTCCCGAATTGCCCGAAATTTTGGAAAGTTCAAAATCCAGAAATTCCTAAAACAGCCAAAATGCTCAAAATCTCAAAAGCGTATTTGGTTTCATCACAATCATCGTTTCAGTATGTCTATTGATAGACGGGCAGAATCCCAAAGACCTTAAATGCTCAAAATCTTGAAACCCCGAAAATCAGAAAAACATTAATTCGTGAAATGCCGGACGCAAACTTCTGTAGTAACTCTGGTTAGACCATTTTTCATCTCCTAAGTAGTATCTATAGACCATTACACCTTGTGTGTGTGTGTGGGGGGGGAAGGTCATCTGTTTAATGCATTTAGAGCTCAGTCGTTTCTTCAGTCCTCTTTGGACATGAATCCCACCTTTAACATGCAGCTGCCTAGAATCCAATGTCTGATTTGGAAAATCCAGTTTCAGTATTTGGTTGAGTGCCTTAAATTCAACTTTTACGTGCAGTTTGGTGCCTCAGTTTCATAAAATTCTTGTTTCCAAAACTGACGTCTATTTTTTGGAATTTTTTGACGTCAACAAAACTGGGGACTTACGTGAACGTTTCGTCAGTGAGGTAATATTTTAATGGCTCACGCTAAGCACAACCAAGAGATCGGGTTTCGTTATAAGGCTTCACTGTAAACTGCACCAGACATTCCGAACATGCCCTATGGTGGAAGCTGCAGGGACGAATAGAAGTTATAGTCTGTGCAAGCACTCTTTTCGGCCCTATTCCCATTACGCCACCAGTCTGCGTGACTATGGAAATTTTCTCTCTAGAAATTATGTTCCTCTCATCCTTTTCGGATCAGGAAAGCACGATGCTAGGAGGCAGCTAGCGAAAGATCATGCTGGCTGGCGAAGCATGTTGGTTGAGGCCTAAGTCCACACCGGACTGTAGCGCCACAAGAAGAAGAAGAAGAAAAAAATAGGATGCTCAAACAAGAAATTCTTTGTTTATTTTTGAGAGACCCTACAGTGCACGAATTACCAAAATCGCGGCTAACGGACTTTTCCTTCTTTCCACGGATTTTCTGTTTTTGACTGTTTGTTCACTGCACTGTTTGTTCTTCTGAATACTCAGCGGATAAGAGTATTTTGTAAGACGACTGCCACTCTCAGCAGTAATAACGTTGATTAGGCCATAACCAGAGATATGGGCATGTGGTGTCACATTGTCCGTCTCCCACAACATAAAGAAAGCAGCCTTACATACACACATATGTTCGTATGTGATATGACAGCTCTAACGAGCAGTCTACAGAAACTATTGATCGGTCTAGTCTAGTTCTAGTCTAGGAGTTCAGAATGTAGATGTAGAGCGAAGGACATACCCATATGCTGATGAATCTTGTTAATGACCAATTCCTTAGAGTACGTTTACGACGCTAGTCAAAGGAATTTTTAGTAAACAAAAAAGCAAAGAAATCGCGGGAGAATACAAAGTTGTCAAAAATGGGAATTTTTTCAAGGGTCGCCATCAAAAAAATGTCAAATTCGTACTTAAGTCACATAGCAACAGCCTCATTTCAGGTGGTCAAAGTACCTAACATATATTCACGGATGCTACCGAAACAAACTTAACGAGACACTGGACTTAAGGTTAAACTAAGTTTGAACGTAAAGGTTTGTCTTAACAAGCAATTAGGAATCTACAAGATTCCTTGCTGAGCAGTGACTATCCTTGAGGCAGCATACTATTACTCAAATCCCTAGTTGAAAGAAACCCTGTGTTCATCTGATTTGATTTCTTCTTCTTTTCATAGAAATCCATCGGCTATAGGCATGATCTCGCCATTGCACCAATCATGTAGTGAACTGCAGGAACACTGGATGAAATTGGTCGAATTTGGTTCTAAAGGGTGTCCCAACAAGAAAATTTTAAATAAAACGCAGATATTTAAAAAAAAAAACTGGAATTCTTTATTATTTAGTAAAGTAGACAGAATGAGGTTATGTGTGGAATAACACATCGGCTAGAACTCCCTTCGCTGTGAATGATCAGCTGGCTTCAGTTCCTGAGTCAATTTTACTTTGTATGCATGAAGATGCAAATCTTTCATCAAAATTCGCTGCATAGTGGACTTGGAAACACCAATTCGCTGAGCTGGGTGTCGAATTGAGGTGGATGGAGTTTGAGCGACATCATCACGTACTGTTGCGATATTTTCAGTCGATCGACCTGGTCGAAGGCGCGTTGTTGTCTTTACATCAGTTACAGACCCAGTTTCTGCAAATTTTTTCATTAATCGTTTTGCAGTTGACTCTTCTGGAGCATTATTTTGGAACGAAATTGATCGCAATTTGCGAACTGTAGCCACAAAACTTTCACCATTTTTTCTTTCACAATGAGAATGCGTTGTTCATTCGTGTAGCGCTTTTTCCATTCGCTGCCATTTTACCAATCTTTTCATTTCTTTCAATGCGGAAATTTCCAGAGACCCAAGAGGTGTTCATTTAGTATTGTTTTAGGATTTAAATCAGCCTTATGCAATCTTTGACAGACTTGGATTCCAATGTCTTAAATGGCACTTCAGTGTCTGTAGTTGACTATCATGACAGAAACGTCAATTGTTTGCAGAATTTGTGCGGCTTTTTAATGGCAAAGATTTATGTTTGAAAGACCCTGGAATAGTCTATAAGCCTATAGGCATTATATAACCTTAGTGTCTTACAGAAGATTCCCACCCCAGTACTTTCCTCTGTCTTTGATTCATCAGATAAGATGGAGGTCCCCGCTGCAGTGCTGTCTTCTGCCTTTGATCCATCAGAGAAGATGGGGACATGGAGATAATCCATCAAAGTAGATAGACGTTTCTCAATCCTGCCTGTCTGGAAAAAGGATTGCAAATTTTTTGTCAATGCCATACTAACGTTTGGTATAGTTTGTAGCAGCCTTTAGGCCTTAGCGACTAAAACTTTCGAGACGCAAGGCGAACATTCAAACATGCAATGAAAACTGTAACACCTCAAGCAATACTTAAGAAAGGAAAATCTCTTTGCAACTGGCTGGAGTCGGACAGCGACTCTAGCCTTCCTTCGAAATGTCCTCAAAAACCAAACGGTCTCTGAAATTAATGACAAGTTCATAGAGCTCACCATCAATCTCCTGCCACCTCTGCACCCAATTTAAATAAAATTAAATGAATTCCATCTTAAACCCTGACGATTGTGAAAGACATGAGTTCTTCATGCAAACATCAAAAGATCAACTTCTTCTTCTTCTTCTTACGACAATTGAAAACTTATGGCATACGAAATTAGCCCAAAGTTTTGTCCGTCACTCAACCAAGGGCCGAACTTCACCATGTAACCTCATCAGAAAAAAAATGAACAACACCCCGTAAGTGAGCTACACAGATTCCAAATTTAAATCCCAAATCCGAAAACTTGTCAAAAATTATTTATTACAGCTCTCTGCCTCGACAGTCGATAACCAAGCCAATGGTTCCGTTCATCGTCGTCCCCGTCGTCTTCATGTTACTTCCGCAAATTTATGCAAGTTGGTCGTGTTTCAAAATCCGTTTTCATATCCCTCAGCCCTTCTCATCGATTTTTCCTCATTTACAAGTTTTCCCAATAAAATCTCATATCGTGTCGCTTGTTCCTTTCGTTCCGGGTTCGAGTTTCTTCTCCGTGAAACTTCTTAAACTTCATCTTTCAAACTTTCCTCTTTAATCCGTTCCTCGCTTCGTTTCTCACTATTCCTTAGTCGGGATATGACGAAACTCCCTTAGAGTCCTTGACAAATTCATCCAACCATTAAAATCGTATTTTTTTTCGTAATTCGCAGGCATGTGTGCATGTGTGTATGTGTGTGTGTGCGTGTGCGCTTATCTATTGCATTAGCTCCATCCATCGTCGTCCTCGTCATTGCCGAAGGCTCATTGTGTATGCAATTACACGTTCCAAGTGGAAACTTCTTCAATTACTGGGTTATCCCGAGAAGTGGACGCGTACGAGAGAGGACGGATAGAGCGCCTCGTTGTAATCCTTGTCATAAAGCAGCATCATTCACGTAGTGTCACCTTCCTCGGGGACACACGAGGCTCGCACTAGTTGATGCGTACTCATTAGAATTTGTCCGGGCTCTGCCTTTGCGGGTATTTGTTTTACAAGTGCGGTCGTACGTGCATATTTACACTAAGTCCAAGCCCTCGTCCTGGAGACAATTATTCTAATTCTTGCGAGGCAGCAAACTCAAGCCACCGTAAAAAAGGGCACAGATCCCTTCTGACGGACGTCGGTTAGAGTAAACTAATTTAGTAGCGGGGACGGAGAAAAACTTTCCTCCAAGACCCGTTGTCTCCCAAAGAGGGAAACTCTTGAAACTAAATTATCCTTTGTGCTGGAATCAACCAATTTCCTGGTGAACGCACATAAATACCCGCTCAACTGGCGGTGTGCCCACATGTCTGCATGTGTGTACCCTATCCCTGTATTTATTGTTTTCAAAGTTTCGCCGCCTTTTCCTCCTGCTGGAGGAGGTGGGTGGGTGAAGTCGGTGAACATTGATTTCTCGAGATATGCTTTGCATCCGTTCGGTCTATCTGAAATTTCCTTCACGACATGCCCACGTACACAGGGGGCTACTGTGCAGTCTACCAGCCAGCTTCTGCTGAGAAAGGATCTCCCTGAAGCTATTGGAAAAGGAGCAAGAAAGAGAACGTAGCGAAAATAAAAGATACAAGGATACCGGTAAGACCCAGCCTTATGGTATGCTAATCTATTTCTTTTTTGCTCGCAGACATTCCTCCCCACCCCCCTCACCCGCACCCACACCCTCTCCACCTTTCTCTAGACGGCTTTGTTTGCATCTTATGCTCTAAAGGATCCCGATAATATCTTCTCCGTAATCATTGCGCCGTCCTTACTGACAAACCAAACGATGTACTTTTGGTCAGAGACCGGGCGGGTGGCAGTCGCAGTGGGAGTCGGGTCGGTTTGTGAGTTTTCTGCCTCTGGTCATTGTCTGACGAGGGGATAACTGTATTTCGATGCATTTTCCTTTGGTTCGTGAGAGTGACCCGTGTTCGGGCACTCGTTGGAGACGGACACATTTTTGGGTCCGGTATTCATGTTCGAAAATGAACGAACTTTCGGCTGGGAACAAGTTGTTGTTGATCCCTGCCTTGCAGTCGGCGGTGGTATCTCATTTTATTTGTGTCTGAAGTTTCTCGGTTTTGTTTTTCAATTCAGCTGAATACACATACACAGCACTAGAGAGTTGAATGAGAGGGAAAAGTTTGAGTTTTGCGGTCGTAGTTGAAGAGGGCTTCCGATGTTTTGTTTGGGATTTTTGCAGCGTGGCGGTGGCTACGAGTATTTTGAATTCAGAAACAAACGGACGGCAGTCTGAAGCTGAAGCAAAAACGGCGCAGAATGCATCAATGTTCGCTTCGGGACGGACAATAGACGACCATGGCAAGGTGCAGGGGACTGGTGCTGGGATATGTGTACTAACCATGGAATTAAATGAGCTTTGAAGGATTTGGAGTGTTCGTTGCCTGGTTAATGGGATTATATGTATACACGTAAGCAGTGGCAGTTGGTTGTGTCCAATGAAGTTTGCTTCAAAAGAAGCGGATAATAGAAATGCGCATTTGTATCTGCTTAAGGAAGTAAACCGAAGGAGGGCAGGAATTGTGAAGTTTTTGTGTTTTTAGATTACACGGACTAAGTCTGTCCTTTGTCGAGCTGCGACAATAATGGCAGATTTGTTTATGTCGGGCTTGACCGTACTTTTACTCTGGCTTTTTTTAAGTTTTGCGTGCGCCTTTGAAGCAACTGATTCTGGAAACGTCTCTAAGTTGACGCTGATTGAAAACGGAAGAGGGTATAAGAACGACAACCAAACAATTGCTCGCTTGGACCTCTTACCATGACTACAGTAACAGATGATATACGAGGAGATTCCTTGACGTTGATCCGAACAGGAACATTCTTCAGAAATAGTTTATTTGGGGACATGGTTGCTTGTTTTGGAGAGAAGAAGGAGGTGTCCTTAGACATGAGTGGGTCCATGTTCTACAACAGAGGGTGGGCGTAACGAAATGTTGTCTACGTAAAGCCAAGAAGCACTTGTCACGTCATTTGTTGAAAGTACGTTTCGATAAGAAGATGGCGCCACTATCGCAAGAGAAATCTACCATTTCGTAGCACATTCTCCTATATAGACGTCAATTTAAGCTAAATTAGAGTCGCAAAAAAAAGAAAGCAATATCGATCCGTAAAGGGATTGAATTGAAGAACGATCAACGAAATTAAAGAACGCGTAGACTGTAACGAGGACTTAAGTGAAAGTACCTAAGAAAACGGCTAGCACGGAGGTTAGTGTGACACAAATCCACGATCTTGTATTGACAGATGGCCAGTTAATGGGCGAGATACTAACCTAGGACAGAAAGCGTCTTAAAAGACAGTGGGTGTCATATTCTTCATTAAAAATTTGACATGAAAATGCTGTCAACACAATGCGTGCCATGTTTGCCCACCGTGAGACCACTTCGGAGCAGTGTTTGATGCCTCTAGTCGGGCAGTCCCAAGGAGAATCCGGACCCTATGATTGCCTCTTTTGATCCTTGCCTAGCAAATTCATCGGCAATCTCGTTTCCCATGATCCCGTGGTATTCCGGGACCCAGACAAGTCTTAGCGAAGTAAGTCCAAATCAAGATAAGACTTGCAGTGGTCGGAGGATTGAGTAAGGACTAACTCACAGCTTGGCTCTCCTTTCCACCTATTTTTCACAATATACTTAATGGCCATCAAGATCACAACGGATTCCGCTTGAAAGACCAACGTGAAATTACCTAACCAGATGTAAAGTGTTATGTTATCGTTTTTCAGGAAGGTCCCAGCCCCCGAGTAAGCCCTCCTACCGTCCATGAAAATCTGATTAAATTGCATTCCTGGATCAGTTTTTGGTCAGAGCCAGTCCTGGACACAGGGAAAGTCGACTTTCTATGAACGACGCAGCTGGACTGAATGGACGGAATGTTCGTGAGACTAGTGTCATAGGAGCTCCAGTGTCAGTTGAATCAAAGACCATTCCTGTCAGAAGATAGCCTTGATTGATATGGACATGAAGGAGCGGGAGACTTAGGCAATGCATAAAGGGTAGATTCAGGCGTGCTAGGGAAATACAATATGCAGTCAAGACCTACCGAGAGCTTATTCCAACGGACGACTGATGTACAGGAAAGAAGAGGTCCTATCCCTGCCGTACAGATTCACACAGATCTTTTAGGCGATGCGATCTTTTCATGAAATTTTCAATGACCGTTTTGCATAAATGCTGCGGTATTTCATTAATGCAGCGTCGAATATCCTCTTTTAAGGCCTGAGTCGTGGTCGGCTTATTCGCATAAGCCATCGACTTCAAAAGACCTCAAAGAAAAAAGTCCAATGGTGTTAAATCGCACGATCTAGGCGGCCAATTCTGGTCTCCAAAACGCGAATTAACACGACCGGGAAATGACTGATGCAGCAATTGAATTGTTTCTCTGGGTGTATGAGATGTGGCGCCGTCTTGTTGAAACCACATGCCCTCCACGTTCATTTCTTCAATTCTAGGAACGAAAAAATTGGTTATCATTTCACGCTTGCGCTTGACCTGACTTATTTTCATAAAAAAAAGGTCCAATGATTCCTCTAGCCAAAAATCCACACGACACAGTGATACGTAGAGGATGCATTTGCTTCTCGTGAATCACACCAGGATTTTCCTCGCCTCAAATGCAACAATTCTGCCTATTGACGGAGCCATCAAGATGAAAATGGGCCTCGTCACTAGAGATGATTTTATCGGCAAAATCTGCATTTTCATGTTGTCTCTCCAATACTCAATTAACGAACTTACTTTGCTGTTAATGTTCAGCTGGCTTCAGTTCCTGAGTCAATTGAACTTTTTATGCATGAAGATGCAAATCTTTCTTCAAAGTTCGCTGCATAGTGGATTTGGAAACACCAATTTGCTGAGCTCGGTGTCGAATTGAGCTGGATGGAGTTTGAGCGACATCATCACGTACTGCTGCGATATTTTCGGTCGATCGACCTGGTCGAAGGCGCGTTGTTGTCTTTATATCAGTTACAGACTCAGTTTCAGCAAATTTTTCCATTAATCGCTGTAGAGTTGACTCTATTGTAAGCCCAAATTGATCGCAATTTGCGAACTGTAGCCGCAAAACTTTCACCATTTTGGTGAGAATGAGTTGTTCATTCGTGTAGCGCTCCATTTTTAATAACCTTATACCTTCCACAAACAAACAATAATAATTGTTCAAATGTCAAACAATGACAATTCGAATGGCGCCGAATTTAAATCTTGCGTTCTTGTTGGGACGCCCTTTAGTTAAGGGATGCAAGTACATTGCCTCGATACCTGAGGTACCTCAAGGAGAATCCTTCTAAACTTTCGCCGAAAATTGAATATCCGAAACAAATTTTTGGACATAGCCAACCGTGTCACCGGCTTTACCTGCTATTTTGAGAGTCTTGCCCAGTGGTGATCTGCCTTGGGTAACTGGTGTATAAATTCTTGAACCAATTCAAGATGAATTGATTGTCGAATCCTGATAAATACCGTTCATATGGACAGTCGAAACCGCCAATGCACTAAAAAACCCTCGAGTACAATCCCCTGTTCCACAAATTGCAGTGAAAATGTCAGACTTGAAATTTCATGTGACTACAGTCGACAGAAGGAGAAAAAGAAGAGGAAGAAAATTAATTTTTCAACTCAGTTCAGGTGCTACCGCACTACGTCCACTACGAAACGGAACTAGGTATGTGCGTTGACTATCAATTATCAACCCTACACAGCACTTGAGTGCACCACGTCTCGAGCTAAGGTCTTCAGTCGCTCCTTCGTGTTAGGCAGGAGCAAAAAAACGAAATAACTTCGTTGTTGCATTGTGTAATACTAATTGCTTCATTTTGTCAGATTGTTGTAGTGACGTTCACCACCCCCCTCCCCCCACGGTGCCATGGAGGAAATTAAGCAATTTTTTTGTGTTTCACTTCTTTCATCTGGTTGGCCTTTGTTTCTGGGAAATTCTTAAATTCTCACATCCACACAGGACACTCTGAGAAAGTGCAGCAATTTACTTTTGCGTTCACCCCCACCGCCGCCGGTGTGGGGAAGTGCAATTTAGCCCAGACTAGGAATTGGACTCCTCTGAAGTCAGCCACCTCCCGCACTAAGCCAAAGCAATTATTATTCAGGGAACAGTAGGCGCCCGGTTGAGGGTACCATTTTGATTTAGGAATTACAGCAGAACTGGCTGAGTGCACCCACCCCCCTCGCCGTAGGGCAGGCAACCACATAAACAGAAAAAAACAAAAGAAATGTACGAGGTGTGGTCTCAGTCATCCCCTCACGGGCGCGCTTTCTTGCGAAAACGAATGAATAGACGAGAGAATTTCAAGGAGCACTTCGTTTGGGCTCTTTTGCGTTGTGCGGTTGAAAGGTTAGGAATCTTGCTTCTCTAAGCGAGGGTTTTCCTTTTTGCGCTCGCTCCCTCCTCAGCCGATTCGGCATCCCTTTGCGGAGGGGGTGCGGGCGCTGAAGAATAAAACTGTAAAAGAATTACGTTTAGGAAGTGGTTTGATATTTAATTAAAAATTCCTTCGCTAAAGTTTCTTTCCCCTTTACGGAATTTTTTTTTGTGGTTTTCTAACGAATTTTTCGTGGTAATGGCTGGGAGGGGATGGCCAGATCAGAGACAGCCTTCATTTTATATCTTAACTTTTTTTTTATTTGCTTTGCGGGGCTCTTTTTGTGGTTGTCGTTCTGTTGGGGAGGGGATGACGTTTGGCAAGGTTCGCGGTGACTTTTGAAGAGTTGAATGCACTCGGGAATGCTGAATCTGAAGTCGGCACGTGGTGGTGGCTGCGGTAATGGATAGGGTAATTGATACTTAATTAGGGTACTTGAGTCGTATAATTAATGAGAAATCCCTTAGAAAATCGCTGTGCAGAAAGTCTAGTGACGGCTGAGATATATTAGCGGACATTTGTTGAAACTTACTCAGTGGACCACAAGATGCGAATAGTGTGGGGGTGCAGGAGGTAGACTATGGGTGGAGGTGGATTTTTAAAGAGCTATGGAGAGAGAATAGAGTACAAGATCTTCAATAAATAGTTCATAGTGCTATTAAGTTTTTTTGTCTGTCTTCCTACTGGGCAAACAATTCATTTTATCAGTTTATCGGCCCATTCATCCATCATCCTCCCCCTCTTATGTGTTTCTTTTAAACTTTGGAGCAGATTTTGTCATTCACAGAGGAACACACTTGCCCCTCTAAAGACGCCACCGTCTGCCATGTAAATTTTATATTTCATGTACGCAAACGTCTGCGTTGTCCGTGTAATTAAAAGGAAACGTGAACGTCAAACATTCATGTCCATGTCCCACTGCTGGAAAATCCGACGAACGGAACCTTAGGTATCATCTAGGGTGATATCCATCTTCATTAAAAATTAATTCGCAAAATTGCCTTCAAACTAAGTTCGAAGTCTTCCTTCAGAAAACTACTCCGAAATGCCTCCCCGAAGTCATTTACTCAACGTGACGGCCTCGTATCCTTGCTGCCCTCCTGCATGGCTCCGTCTGTTCCGTATCTCACAATTAATATTAAATTTCACAGCAATCTCCCAGAAACAACAGAGTCTTGGTGCCACCTATCGCCTGCGCCCTCGCCAGTGTCTCAGGATTGAGCAATAAAAATAAATTATAATTATCCTTCTAGGATGACAACCGATCTCCCCGCACTGCTGCCGAGATACGTTTATACGTCTAGGCGAAAACACAAAATTGCCTCTTAACATTAGACTAGGCGGGTTAAAATCCTTTAGCCACCTCCATCTCCCCGAAACCATTTCAGCAGTATTGCAGTAGCGGCAATCCACTTCATCACACTGCCACTTCAAGCGTCATACTCGGCTCGGGGCCCTCAACTTCGAAGAGACTTCCCCAAGAGTCTGCAGTAAGGCGCGAGCGGGCACACCCTTTCTGTCTCCAATTTCCTTGCCACTCAACTTCATTGTCACATTTCGTTATCCTTGAAACAAAAGTGGCTGCTTTACTGACTGCCTGGCTGTAGCTGCTGTTTTCGCCTCAATGACTGGCGGCTGGTTGCTGGGGCGACTTAACACACACACAGACACACACCTCCCCCTTCGTCAATTATTCCTTTTCAGTTCAATTCCTATCCTGTCGCTGTGCAGAGCGAGAAAGAGCACTGTGCCTCATTTGAAATGAATGCGGGCCTCTGTGTACACATCCGGTGAAAGAGAAGAAATCAGGAAGCAGGCAACCCCATCCTCTGTATGCAAATAGCTGAAGAGTCGGTTGAGAGATAATTCCAACCGGTGCCGGTGGCCGGGACGGAATTAATTCCTTTTTATTGCGTGGGTGGAGCGATGGAGGGGGGGAGGGGCACTTGTTAATGGCTTTTTTGGAAGGCGGCTATAGTTTTGTGCTTTATACGGAATTTCCGATAGAGCCGGCAATCGTGGCCGCAGCAGGAGCAACAGTGGGCACACCACCGCTGGCTGCGACGAATTAACGTAACCTTTTGGATGGCTCCCATTTTTTTGACGTACCTTAACCTTTTCTGCTGCCATCGGTATTTAATTGTGTTATAAGGATGTGTCCCTTTTAGGAAATGAGACACAAGTCGGGGCTTACTTCGTTTTATTACGGGACATTTCCTCCTGAGGAATTTTGGGTTAAATGACTGTTTTTGGGTCAGACATACACTTTATTACATTGAATTGGGAAAGTTGTTCGGTTGTGATGTGAATGAGCCGCACCGAAGTGAGAGGAACTGGTGGGGGCTGATGAGCTTCAAATGAGATGGAGTTTTGATGGTGCTTTAATTGCGTCCAGAGGTCAGTTGTTGGCTGCAGGACTGTAAATGTTATTCATTCTGCTATAAGTACACCGACGTTCACGTATTCTATTTGAAGTGAAACGATGTGGGGAGGGGTGTAATTTGAGGTGAAATGTTTTTTTTTTTTGATTATTTTTTAAATCCCAGCAGAGTGAGCATGACCGTCTTACCATTGTGACCATTGCAGGCATAAAAAGCGATATGTCGTTGAAATGTTTATCGTTTGTTTTATATCCTTGAATGCACTTCAATTGTGCTTAAGCCAATTTAAGCACAATTCACTAGCCCCAGGCCCTTACTGACCATCACTCAATCAAACTTTCTCCGTTGGTAGCTCTATTTAATTTCCACATGTCACGTGTCACATGCCAAACTGCTTCACGTTACACCACAAGACTCAATCCATCAAAAGATTCCCCTCCCTAGGAGTCCCCTCATCAGTATCCCCGCATCAGAAGACAGCTTTCACCCACATCTCGTGCAGAACTCATTTAAAATTAATGAGTTCCTCACAAGCACCAAGTTATGCGCATCCCCCCCCCCCCCCCCAATGCTGTTCCCAGTCGCAGACAAGAAACGAAAAAAAATATAATTTCCATGGAAATGCCTACCAGCCCCTCACTCGCAAACTAATGTCAACTTGTGGTACTTTATCGATGATAGTCCAAAGATTTCCAGACAATTTACACAAAAAAAAACAAAAAGACGGGAAGGAGAGAAGAAACCGCCATCATCCCTTGTCTCACATGCGACAGACATCAAGACAGGGCGTTCGTTTTCGCATTTTCGTATTTCTTGTTTTCGTTTCTTTGCGAAAGCGAACGTGAACGTGAACGTGAACGTGAACGAGAGTGAAAAGTTGGTGGCGCGTTTGTGTGCTTTTTGCTTTCAAAAATTCCCAACACGCACAATCCTTGAGGGGGAACACAGCGACCTCAATTCACTCACGCACGCACGCACGCACGCATCGTTCCATTTATTACTATTACACCAACAAGGGGGCCTCCATTATCAGTCCGCCCGCGCTCTCGGAACCAGGCAATCCTTCGGGAATCCTTTAATGTCGCCTTAGTCCTCATTTCAGCGGTGTCATAGATTTTTCCTCCTTTGTTGCTCTCTTTTGTCTGTCTGTTTGAGGTAACCACCCAACCGCCAACGAACTACCCCCCACATAGCCGGCCCCAGCACCTGCACGGCATAAGAATCTCTGTCAAATTCCAATGTCGCATCCTTGTCGTCGTTCGTGTGTTCCGAGAATCATTTCGGCGAGCACAGCTTCTGATGAGGGTTTTAGTATGTGTGTCAGGGGAGGGATGCGGTGCTTTGTACGGCTACCGGGCGAGGAATTACAAAATTCTATACCCCTGCGTGGGTGGAAGGTGATGGTTTGGTTCCTTGTGATTTGCTCTGGTTGCTCGTGTGTTCGTGTGGCATCCTTCGGGATGGCATTTAGGTTGCGCAGTCCATCAGTGCTTTGTAAGCCCTCAAATGGATGGTTTCAGAAATTAACTTTGAATTTTCCATGAAATAAATTGGCAATCAGCAGAACGAGGGATCCTGGGGCTGGCTTATGATGGAGCCTTTCTTTCTTCCTTTGGAGACGATAATGAAAATAAATATTCAATAGTCTGTCCACTAAGAAGAAGGACTTAATTATAAACACCGCCCACCGAGGGACATTATCATCCGCTCATTGAATGAAATCCCCTAGCAAATTGCCCTCATCATGTCCTGTGGGATTCCTGGTCGCAGGTAGCTTCGTATCTGATGCCACCACATTACCATAAAGTGAAAGTAGGCGACAATGGTGGTGGGAGGGGTAAGGTTGTCGTTGATTAGGTTACTTCTTGACATTGCTTTGATGAAACTGAAAGGAGTTGACTAGGATGTCTGCTTGTCATGCTATCTGCCGTTTCAAGGATAATCGACGTGGACTTGAATTCGTTCGTTCGTTATGCAAGTTGTGCGTCGGGCTGGATGTATCAAGTGTCTGAGGAGAGCAAATTTGATCCTTGACTCGAGTACAGAGACAATTTGTGTCTCAAGTGGTTTGCTCTCTCCGCACAAAGTTGGACGTATTTTCTTTCAATTAAATCGCTCTGGTCGTAATTTGCTGGTTAATGTCACCGCTCTGTTAAAAGCTGTCACCAATGAGTCCTGAGATGAGGCGAGTGTTGCCTTCATTCAGTAGATGAAGTAAGTCTGTCTCGTCTAATTTGAATTACGGGGACTAATGAGAAGTAAAGGAGACGAGGATACCACGTCCAACAGATTATCCACCCTAAGTACAGAGGCATATCTTATTTTTTACAGTTTATATGACTCAAGGTATGCCGTACGCAGATCCTGTTTGGAATCTTTTAAAAGGCAGTCCAAGGAAGCTGTTAAGGTTGTTAGTTCTTGCATCTGGGAATAAAACAACGTCATTTGCTGCACCGGGCAGGGGGGTTCGCCAGTTGTGGTGTATTGCTGCTGCATTTCAGTTTTTATGTGTGTGATAGCGTTCTCTTATGTTTCCAGTGCCTTGATGTGTGTTTCGTGATGTGAAATAAGGTGAGGAAATAGCGACCGCAATCAAAGCATAAAATCTGCACTAACAGCGGTTTTTCTTTCGAAAGATGTGCACAGGGTATCAGTCATTTCAAGCCAGGCACAGTGAACTTTGTTAGTCGTGTTCACCTCTTACTTGACTTAACTTCATACGTAAAGCCTGTTGCAGTCATGACTCGACAGGCAGTGGAGGGCGGTGCTTTTGGATACTCGTTTCTTTGAGAATTTTCGTTGGAGCTCCGCTATAACCGGTACGACTGTATGTGAAGTTGCTCGATCTTACTAGAACCAAATACTGTTGAAACGAATACATCTTCGGCATAGTTTTGGGAAACAGAGAACTCCTTAAACACCTTCAAAGCATACCCCCCCCTGCTCATGTTGAGCTGTTTTCTTCTTAGAAGTATGGTCCTACAATGCACCATTTTGAAACTGCGCACCGCACTCGGGCTCGTTTCCTCCCCTGTTTGGAGCTATGAATGGAGCTGTTTACGTATAATGGTGTTTATAACAAAATGAGCCCCATGATATGTCCTTCACAAGAGTGGGCTCTTCCAACTTCGAAGCACTTGAATTCGACTGAATGTTTTGAGTTCGATTAAAGGGATCTCGATTGTCTTCGTTCGTTTAGGGTCTTGAATACAAAACTGGAGCACTTAGACTCAAAAACTTGTTCTGCGTGCTAACAGGCAGGAACCTACATTAGTTGTAGTTTCTTGTGTTTCCCAGGTACTACCAGCAGGCGTTTCTTGGAAAAGCAGTCTCCAACACCAGCTATCACCATATCAACCCACTTGATCCAAGACGGGATGGTGGCAGAGGAAGTGTTCTGCAGTGTCCGTTGTCCTCTTCAGGGGTGTAAGAGTGGCCTTAGTAGTAATAATTAATAATTGAGTGGCACTACAGCCCACATGGGACTAGGGCCTAGCTTCTACAACATCTACTCGTGGTGTGCGTGCTACTGTTCTCTTACGAGTAGAAGGAACCTACAGTTTTTTGCCGACTCCGGACGGCGAGATTTGAGAAGCTTTTCATAGACAATTGGTACTCTTTGAGCGTTGGCAGCAACTCGAAAGAAGTGGTGCCGTGAGAAATTGCCAGATCTCCCGTCTGTGAATCGAGTAGCAGTAGCTTAGCCGTAGCATTATCCCAAAGGCCTATGGCGAAGGTTTAGTATACCAGTCATCGGCAGTCTTTTTTTTGTCAGAGCACATTTCCAAAAGACGTTAGTGGGCATGCGCTTGGCTCGCCTATATCCGATTGTATTCTCGAGGGGCAATCATCGATGGAAGCCCTAACAAGGGATATGGTTAGTTTGCATGCGGGTGCCTGTGCTCCACTCTGATCCTTGTCCGGCAAGTTCATAAGGGATCTTATTTCTCGTGATCTTGTGGTCATGCAGTGCCCCTAAATTTGGACCATCTCGGATACAAATGATTCTCAGAAAAAACACAAGTACATAGTGGTCATAAAATCATCATCTTTTACAGAATGGGCACTCCTCTTCCTTTCGTTCAAGAATCGCATTTGAAAAAGTGAATAAGAGGTTCACTCGTTTTTCGGTTTTGTTTAGGTAGTTTTTAACCACTTTTGCACATGTCGGGCCGCATTTCGCCCATCACTTCAGTAATGTTGGATTCAAATGCGTCTACAGTTCGAGGATTATTCCCGTAAGCACCGTCCTTTTGCGTAGCATCTCCGAAAAATCTCTAACGGTGTAAGATCGCATAGTCTCAGCAGTAAATCGGCGTACGTAAAATTAGACTTTTCATACAACAGAAAGCCATAAGTGGATCGTGACGCCATCAGAAGTTTCAATCGTTGGTCAAAAATCGCTTCGAATTGACTGCAACCGTTCGCCCACTGTTTAGCATCTTTGTAGAAATACGCCCCAATATCGCCTTTCGGTCATCAGTCTCTCCGTACTTCTGTGGTAAGTCTTCATCACTTGAACGTTTTCTGAGCCACATATGGGAGTGAGAAATGTGTCTCATTGCTTTTCCAACAATCGGTATACTCTTGCACCCAAAATCCGCATCTTCTATGGTGCGCTGGTCAGCCGGCTTCAATTGTTGTGTAAGTTGAACTTCATAAGGATGCCGATACAATTCCAAATGTAAAATTAGTCATAGTGAGTGACACGTTCAATTGCAACGAACGCCGGGAAATTGACGAACTCGGATCATCAGCAACACTTGCTTCTGTTCTCTCACGAGCAGAAGGGACCTACAGTCATTTGCCGACTACGGACGGCGAGATTTGAGGATCCTTTCATAGACAATTAGAACACTTTGAGGTTTCAGCAATTTGAAAGAGGTGGTGCCGTGGTGACGGAGAGCTGTTTCGTCGGGGAACCGAACCTGGAACCTTGGCGTGTGTGACAACACACTTACCCACTACTCTAGGTTTACCACCAACACTTGCACTTACTTACTTTTAACTGACGTGTACAGTCCTCAGACACTTGCACTTTCTTAAAAATACCGACACAATTTTATAGATTGGTCAATTACGACGATCAATGCGGAACGCGCCAAAATTTGCTTAGTTTAAATCACCGAGTTTGTAGTAAGTTTTAATCATTTTGACACGTTGTTTAGTTTTTTCGTATATCGTAACGTTGAACTCAACTTCAAACGGCTACCAGTGCTACCAACATGAAACCACGAAATGAAGGACTCAGTCTCCCTCAATCTATTTCAAATTCCATTTAAATTAATCGCGTATGCAAATGTAAGTCGCATAATAAAACTAAGTCAACTTTGTTTCAAGTTGGTCTTGCTCCTGACCGATAAGTGCTGCTCCTCGCATGCATATGCTAAGACCAACCAAATCCCCGCCCATAGTTGGTTTTCACTTTACATTGGAAAATATGCATGGTGATAGAAACTTCACCACACTCTGGTTGGCTTTACCCAAAGTTCTTGGCGTACTCCCAGCATATGTGCATGTGTTGACTGAACTTTCCTCAAAAGTCAACATGAGTCCCAGACTCTGTTTGAGGCGGAAGAAAAAAAATTTCCTTCGTCTTCCATCCGTCACACAAATCAATGCACGGGGGCACCCTTAAGTGCAGTCAGAGAGAAGTTTCTCGCTCCGTAAAGAATTCATTAAGCTCATGGTTCCTTAATTACGACTATTCCGCTGCAGAGTGCCGCACATTCAGTGATTAAGTGCCAAAGCATCCCAAGCTGCCGAACTTCGCGACGAAATTAATTTCCTTCGTAGGCATGCGACCGGAACCATCCCCAGCACGGCCAAAATATGGCTCGTTTTCAAACAATTCACAATCATTATTAATTAATCTGGGAAATCATCAAAGGTGATTCCACTTTCGGCAGCGCCAAGGCCTGTGCGTTGGTGTGCGTGTGTTGCGCGACTGTGATGGGGGTTGGGGAAGATGCCCTATCTAGGTGGTTCCTTCGATTCCTTGGAAATAAGGCGCAGAACGTTGTGAATTGGTTCTCTTTCTTGTCTTTGTTGGTGATCCTTAACCGAGTCACGGTGTGAAAAATTGTGTATAGCTCGGTAAATTTGGTAAATATCTGTGCATTCGTCTGAAATGCCTTTTAGAGTGTTAAGGAGAAGTTTCTGTTGAAGGGTAGGGCAATGACAGAAGATGTTGGCTATTCAGAAGCTCCCAACAAATTCCCTGTCTGCCTATTGAATCAGATCAGCGAATCATGAAGACGGTGAGATTGAGACTGAGCTTGAGCTTGACTGGTTGGAGTCAGAGCATGTCATCGATTTGAGCTCTCGAATTGGGCAATCGCATCAAAATGTTTTCTGCCTGCAGTCTCTGACGTTCACACACTTTTCTAGACACAGTCTCGCAGACGACGCTCAGCAGGAATCGAAACTCGATCATTTTTACAAGAGTCGGGACTGTCCCTTATTGGGGATGTGACATTCGAGGCTTACTTTCGTCCTCCCAAGCCTTAGAGACAACCTCCTGCAGCTGTCAGCTTTTAAAACGTCTGTTGAAAGCCCCCTGAACATGCGGCTTTGTTATTCGTCCCGGCTTTATCAAATCTGGGTGGGAATACTACCTTATCGACTCTTTGCCACTCTCGCCTGGCCATGTCCGCTAGGCAGGTACCTGCTAACTCATGTACTGTCGAAGACCCTGGGTGCCCGCCTTGTGCTGGTCTAATTTTCGAAGGCTTGTCTGTCTTGTCTGTTGCCTGTTTCCCCTGCTCACCACGCGTGCTCTCTACCAGAACACTGCCGTCAGCTTCGAGGAGCACTGATGGCAATCCAATCAAACCTGTGGCTTTGTTGTTCTTCAGCTTTGTAATAGCTCTGTACCGGTTTCTTGAGCTGATACTTCCCCATTCCCTTGCACACTTACCTTGTCGTGTGCCCTCCGCAGGTTCAGGAAAATCAGTCTCTGCGAGTGAGGAACTTTGAAGAACTTCTTTTTTGTCTTCTAAGCTGGAACTCATTGGGCTCTATTTTGCACGCCCCGTCCATTGGATGTTTTCTTGGCTCATCTCCCTCATCGCACGCATTTCGTGTCGGCGATAAGCTGTCATCCTTTCAATTTAGGCGCTAGTTTGCCACCAGTCGCTCGGATTAAAGCTCAAATCAGCCTTTAGGCCCCTCCCCACCCTTCGAAGCGAAGAACCCACTTTATGGCTCAAAGTTTTCCAAAACAAAGAACCTAATTCCTGCCACTGCATCCTGCAGCGTCCATCTATCGATTGCGTCCAGAGCAAGCAAGATAAATGCTCCAAGTCAAACAAATCATTATCTAACTCCCTCGTGGATATCCGTCCTAATCTATTCTCGCTCGGCAACTGTCTGGCTGTGATCTCCGTGCAGGGCGCCACCGTCAGCCCCTAGACAGCCAACGTGATCCGTGTTGCTGTACAACAGCCACCCCCCACACCCCACCCATACACTCCAAAGCACAAATTGAAAGTAACTCAATCCTCCCTTTGCATCGTCCCCCCCCCAAACGAACCTCCCTTGTGAGGGAACACATCGTTAATTGCATCGAAAGCACCAAACCAAGTAAACTGAGATGTTTGCGTCCACAGGAGAGCTCTCGTGCCCGTGACTAAACAAACCGAGGAACTTGAACCCGGATGATGGATGGATGGATGACTGGATGGTCGTCGGATGGATGGATGTACCGTCGCTGCTCCGTTCGTTTCAGTTGAATAATTAGAGCCCTCAGACGGTCGCTCGGTTTTCTGTTGTTCATCTATTTAGACGTCGTGTCTCCCTGTTTGCCAGTTCACGTGATTCCTTGTGTCGCCGGAAAGTGGTAGCGCCATTATTGGGCCCCACAATTGGCAACACCATTCTTGCTCCCACCCCACACACACACACAGAGGGAGACAGAAAGAGAGGATAACGCAATCATTGCCTTATCACAACAATCAGGACCCAACCGTCCCCTTCGCCCAAGGGGTGTTCATGTTCTTGTCAGAGTGCGGTCCTCGTGAACGAAAATCAATACCCCCGGGTACGCGGAGAGCCGGTGGTGGCAACGCCAAAGGAATGACAGATTTCCTCTTGTGTCCGTTTTGACATTAATTTGGCTTAAACCGGAAGGAAGCGGGGGACACGACACGTTCGCTCCGCCGTGAGGGTGTGTGCCTTCGCCTTTCAAGAAGATTTTGTCTCGAAATCTAATTTCGTTGGTTTCCCCACATCTCCGAGGGTATTGATTAATTGTCTGTTTCTTTTCGGTGTTCTTCTGTTTTCCTTTTTTCTTTGAGTTTGTGTGTGGCTGTGTGTGCGTTCGCCCCACCAGTGGCCGAGTGTCTCACTTAATAAAGTTGCCGCTGTGTGCCCTCAGGGGAGAGTTGAAGTAGTTCGTGTGGATAATGAACTTAAAAGTTCGCGGAAAACATTTGGCAGGGATTCACTGAGAGACACCCACCCTGGAAGGAATGCCATGGAACTTGTGTAGGGAACAGGTCACAATGGAAAAGCTCTCTGTGGCGCACAGGGGAGACTTCGAAATGAGGAAAGCACTGACTGGAAATGGATTCCACTATGTGGAATGTGGATTGCGTGCCAGTGGACATGGATTGAGTATTGGATGAATGAGGCAAACTACCTTCTACTGTTCAGGGCGCCATGGGAATAAAATGGAAACTCTACGAAGCTTGACTGGTTTTGGTATGCGCTGAGATGAGGAAATGCTGTGGATTGTAGGAAATCTGCCGTGGCAACAGCTGTGGGTGGGTGTGGAGACAATTTTAATTGTTTTGGATTGTGGAACACTTCGTATCATAAGTGGTTACTTGTCCCAAGATTCGAAAAAGTTAAAAGCTTAGTCGTAGACTGACTGACTGAGAGTGTGGGAAAATCCGAAAATCTGCTGTAATTATTCTGGACGCCTATCCCATGCAAGGAATGGGTGCCTGGACGTCCAAAGAGTCTCTAACAACATTGCAGGCAAAAAACTGCCAGGCAGCAGTAACTTCGAGGAAGTCAAGGACTTCGTCTACTGTAGCTCCGCGGAGAATAGGGACAACAACATCAGTGTCGAAATCAAACGCAGGATCACTTCTGCCAATCGCTGCTTCTGTGGGCTCAAGAGGCAATTGAGTGATGGAGCCCTCTATTGAAGGACTAAACTGACTTTGTACAACACCTTGGTCATCCCAGTCCTCCTTTACTGCGCGGAAACGTGAAGAGAAAAGTTCTGCATCCGAATTTTGGTAGTTTTTGCGTTGATGGCGTCTGGAAGAGAAGATTCAAAGATGAACTTGAGCATTTGCCTACTTAATGGAGAGTCCAATCGATTGAATTTATCGCAGATCACGACTTTTACTGGGAATGCGGACAGACGCATCCCCCAACACCTCTTCTCGTACCAGGTGAAGAATCCATGATTTCGCTTGTGTCATTTACGCCGATGGCAATTTATTGATGCCCCACGACTAATGAGCTAGCGATGTTGGAGCTGGGTTCTTCTTCTATCGCTTTTTCTGCATTTTGTAATTTCATTGTCATCTCCAGCCGTGTAAGCCCTTCGGGGAGGTCTGGCCCAATGCTTGTAGGCTAGGAAACAACCCGAAAGGAAATTACAAAATCCCCTCTTCCAAATGTTTCAGCAAACTCATCTTCTGCGTAGTTTTCAGCTCTGCACAACGAACTAAGTGGGAAGTCCAACATCCAAGTTGAACCAAAGAACATGCTGACAGCGCTACACTGCTGAAAGGAAGCTCTTGTGGATTATTAGAGGATGTACACTTGAGTTTTAAGGAGCCACATAAATGTTAAAAATCTTGATTTGCACTGTTTCCTTGCTCGCTTCCTTAAAAATCGGAAGGACGAGAATGTGGATTTCGCGCATCGAAAATGTGCAATTTGCCACGCCTCTGCGTCACGAATCAGGCGGTGGCATGGGTTGTGTTTGCTCTTTGGAGCCTTGGGGCTTATAGCTTATTCCCACCAAGAATGTAAATTAGTCATTATCTTCGTGTCCAGTTTACGTCAACTCCAGGTAAGAGAACCATTTTTTCAAATCGTTTTAAAAGAATATCCAACATCGCTGACCTGTCTAAAACATGTCACTGCTGTCTACATCATTCAATTATGGAACTGAAAAATCAACAATCCTTGGAACAGGTCCTTGACGATAATGGCTTGATCACGATCTATTTCAAAAGGCTCAAATAGAGCCGCCGTCAGCCTGAAACCTACCGCGAACAGTGACATTTTCTGGGTGACAAGTTACCGTCTGCAATTCGTGGTAGACGCCCTTATTCGGAAACCGATTTCAAAGATAAGATGATTTTTGACAGGAATGCAAGTCTGACTAAATTCGGTAAGACTTGTCTGGGTCCCTGGACACCACGAGATCATAGGAAACGTGTTTGCCGATGAAGTTGCTGGGCAAGGATCAAAAGAGGCTTTCGTAGGGGCCGAACCCACCTTGGGAGTACTCTCCTCCTTATTTAGGGCTTCCATCGAAGGTTAGGTCTCTCAGCAGTGCAACCAAAGGTAACATGACTCTCCAGGATGCAGACTGACCAAGCGCACACTCCCAAACATCTGCAAGGAATCTGCGATTTGTCTGTTTCCTCTTGACAGGAAAGACTGCTTACGATTTTTCGGCGTACTAGCGGGACACATCCCCTTCGCTAAGCACTAAAGTGTTTTTGGGCTTAGTGATGATACCCTATGCGACGCCTGTAGAGAAGGTAAAGACACTGCAGAGCGCTTCCTCTGTCAATGTCCCGCCATAGCTCGGGTCAGTTGGCGGCTGTTTGGCGGCGATCTATAGTTAAAGCTAGACCCCTAGGCTCATCTGCTGCTTTTCCTCCGAAAGACCAAGAAACTACGTTAAATGTTGATTACTGCCTGGAATGACAATGGAGCAGTCTGAGCAGTGTTTCCAAACCTCCAACAAAAAAAAAACGCTGATTTTGCGATAGAAGTTCTAGTCAATTTTGAACTGCCTGAGAGCTCTTTAAACGAACACAGGTCGTGGTCTATGGTCGTCTATTTTCAGAGCTCCTGAATTTGTTATATTTTGAGTCCATTTGATTACCTTTGAGACTCCAACGCTTTCCCATGGACTATGGGGTTGGTTTTAGCAGATATTGCATTTTTTTGATAGACGGACAACAATCTGAGCAATCCTCTTGGGCGGAAACTTGTGCCGTCCGTCGAATGGACGAACAGCCGAAATATTTTCCAAAGATAAAGAAATTAGACCCCTCGCACGTAGTCTTGAATGATGAATCTGACATCCCTTAAATCTGCCACATCCAGTTATAATTCACTTAATTGTCCCCGACCGTACAATGGCGAGATTAAAGGCGTCACTACGCCCTGCTCCGTGCAGACATCAAAGACCAAATCAAATAGACTGAAAAATTGGTTACTAAAACACGAATAAATACATTTGCCTTTGCCGCTTCGGTCCACACACTACACACCACTCACACGCTCACAAAGCTCGCATAATCCTCCGGGGGAAACAAACATACAAAAAATGTACGAAATTTCTGGTTCAATTGCGAGTTCAAATCAAACACAAATCGTACTCCAACTCCAGCCCAAGCATCCCGCATCACAATTACACCGAATGTCAGTGTCTTAGCACACACACACACTCGCATGCCGTGCGAATACATGTGTGTTTGCATACTCCACCCCACAGGGCCTTTGTCGTCGTCGTCGTCGACCGTCAAACATCATCCACCGACGTCGCCACCGCCCCAGAAATATTGACTTCCTGGGCTGTGTGTAGTATCGCTTTAATGGTTCGCATGTTTTCATCTCGTTTCGCGCCATTGGGCAACATCATTTGATCCAATTCATTTAACGCTCGCTTCGCTCTTTCGCTCTCTCTCCGTACATTCCGTGTCCGTGTGCACATGGCAGATCTTCTCGTGCGCTCGCAACATTCTTTTGCTCTACATCTCCCTTTACATTCGCTTTGTAGTCCTTTTCACATGGTCATGGGAGGGAGTTTGGGGGTTAGGTGGGGGTGGGGATGGTTTTTATTTTCTGTGCGGATAAATCGACTTTTGAGGCCCGGAATCCCATCAACTTTGGTTTCGGGGGGAGACTACCTGAGAATCGGTACCATTTGACTTTTAGCTTCAAAGGATGTGTTAACGGGATATTGAACGAGGAAGTGTTTCAATATTTTGCCGCTTTAAGGCCAATACACAGGCCCCCCCACCACCTTGTCCGCTCCAGCAGCGTGACCCTGTAAAAGTAAGTCACACTCAAAGGAAAACCCATCACCACACTTTGAATGTATCCTTGACGGGGCGGGAACGAAACACGTTCAGGGAGAATCAATCACCGGAAAACTGAACTGAAGATAAAAGTTTCCCACGAAACAGGTGCCCTGATGGGCATCCTGACTGCCGCTAGACTCGTTTGGTCGTTTCATTCTTTGCCTCGGTGCGGTGTGGTGCGGCGGTGGGCGCTTGTTGTTTGCGACTTTCTTCGAAATGCACACTGAGCGGTGACACAGAGAAAAACTAGATCCCCCGGGATATCCAATCTGATTGGTATTTGTTGTGCTAATAGGTGTACGGTATCCTGGCCGTCGTCTGAAACTTGATTAGGAACTTGTTTTTTTTTCTTCGGCCGTTGCCATCGTAACCAGATCCCTTTCGAGGTTCTTTCTAATTTCTTTTTCCTTTCACTGTGTCGTCTATAGCGTGTGTGTGTGTGTGTGCGAGTTGATGGGGGAGGGGCGCGGGATTCGATTTATCCTTTGTTGCTGTGAAGGATGAATCGGCGGTGGCTCCTTGGAAACTTGTGGAAGTGATGAAAATCGCATGTGTTTTGTGTCGATTTGTTTGGGCGGTCGAACAGGCGTCAGGGGAATTGATTTGTGTCCTTTTCATTTCATTGTTGGTCCCCTTGGAGCTTATTTTGTTTTCTATTGTTGCAGAAGGATTCGTTTTTTTTTGTGGTGGTGGGGGGGGGGCTGGATATTCCCGAGAGGTGTGCCTTTTTACGAGATGGTGTGCCCCATAGTTTGCCGGTCTTATTTTTCTCGGCAAATTCAATTATCGCAGATTATTTGAGGTGGGCATGGCAATGGGACGAAGGTCAGCACGAGGCGCTTGAGTTGTTTTCTCAAGTTGTTAGGCTTCTTGTGCAGGGTGTGCCTTTTGTCCGGGAGCGAGGGGGGGGGGCAGTGGTAGTGGTGCCGCTGCTGCACGACCCAATCATCAAATATTTATGAGTTTGACATTTTTTCGTGAGGGGCTGCACAATGAGCTGAGAAATAATTAAAAAATGCCTTTTCAAAATGGCTTCCCTCCGAGGCTCCCGCTCTCTCTCTCTCTGAGAATTTTGAATTAAAAGCGAGCCTAAGAGGCTTGTAGCGGGGCGTTTATTTTGGGGTTCGATGTTTTATTCATGACTTCGCTGGGACAGGTGCTGCAGGACCTTCTTCCCATACTGATGTGAGGTCCTGGCCAGCACAACACTCAAGTGATGCGAGAAATGTGAAGTGATTGCAGAATCATAACTTAAGGTCCTGCGTTTTCCGCACAAAACCAGAAACCTTTTCTTCACTGTGTCAGGATCAAACTACTCCCAGACACTTCAGTCACAAAGTGCGCCCCCTACACAATGGCTCGATTCTCGATTCAATGGCGTATCCTTTCAACATTTTGCGGAGAAGCTCTATTTGTGTTAAGCCTGCCCTTGAATGTCTTTTTTTGTGCTCGAATAACCCTCTCATATCTGCTCCAGATGCAGTTGCTGTTGACCCTTTGCGTGTGTATGTGACATCCATCAGAAACAACAGAGCGCATCATCACCAGGTCGAGCCCAGGAGCAAATCTTAACCATGTCACAGATTTCATTCTTCTCATGTTGACCTTTTGTTTTGTGTTGCCATCTTCAGGGTGCCGTCTGTAGTGGGAAGAAAAAAAAAACAATGCTGGCCAGGACAACATCCTCTCCCATCTTAACTTCATCCTCATCCCCCCCATCACAGCAACACAACCCCCCCTTACGGGGACAGAATTCTTCAATGATGCGGTTGACTTATCGGCCAACCAGCATGCCATCCGCCCAGCACTGCAAAAGCACATCCCTGCAGCCAGGACTTGTTTATTAAGTCTCATTTCCGACAGAATTAATCGAAATTTATGTCATGTCAACAGGAGTTGCAGTTTATCAGGCTTTGCCCGGGGGCCCAGGACCGCAGTGGCACCAGCAGTTGTTTGCTTCCTGGTTTGGCTTTGTGCACATGAATGCTGCACTTTAACACATTCTTGGGGCATCCCTTCTTTCCACGTCCCTCTCTCCCGCGATATTTCTTTTCCATCGAGAGGATCCGTTTTATTTTATTAAGCGAGGGAGAAACAAACAAAATCCTCGGCGAGTGCGAAATTTATTTGCTTCGTATTTTATTGCCCTAAAGGGTAAGCAGGGGGATCCTGCTAGGAATGTATTGCATTTTTATTTCAAGAAAGCTCCATAGACTTGGCGGCTCTGCCTTGGGATGTGATTGGAAAAATGTCAAGATCTCCTTGTCTCCTTCTCTCCTCTCCTCGCTGAACACGTATCACGTACCCTTCGCCGGAATGACATTGTTAAATGTGCGAACTATGTTGAATTGTGTTGCTTCAGCGGTATCAGTCAGCGTCAGTGGGTAAGGCGGGGGGCGGCAACTCAAAAAGTTTTTAGTTTATATGCACCGGCATCCTTGTTAAAATTAATTGAGGAACTTTCGTAACAAGATGTGTTTTTGGGCGATTCCGTGAAACTCATCGGTTGAAATGTCAGAGTGATTTGTGCAGAATATCCTGCAGCAGCAGGTGCATGTGGATGCCACACATTGGGTGTTGGGGTCGGATTTGCAGTAGTGCTATGATTGTTGTTCGGATTGGTGGCTCTGAATGGCATGGCTTTTGGTGGAGCGAGTTGAGTTGACTGCAGTGGTTTTCTGTCTGATTTGAAGATTGGATGCGTTTATCTTTCTGAGCGTGAGTGATGTGGTCAGGAGTGGATTATTCAGACTGAGGCAAGTGAGAGGCATATTTCATTGAAATGGGAGAGAGGAATTTTATGCATCGTATGGAGCTTGGAATTGTTTGAGGTTGAATTGAAGTAAAGGATGTGATTGATGGGAGTGGACAAATGAATTCGGTGCGAGGTTTCGATGGTGTTCTAAGTGGAATGCATGTGGGGGAGATAAAATGTCAAGTAAATATCTGTTAAAGATGATACTTTCAAGCCTGCTTGTAAAGTGGTCGAATCATCTTTCGATCTGTAACCGACTCCAGCAGCGGGGGACTTCTCCCCGAAGATTTCTTTACATTTCATAAGTGGACGCAAGTGCTAACCTGACAGGTTGGTAGATAGAAATCGCAAACTGGCTGTAAAATGACAATCCCACCATGTCATTTGGATTAGAGGATTGTCTTGCACAACTTGACTGATGTTAGTTACGCATAGTTTGCTCGAGTCATCTAGAGAGGGCCTCTCTTGAAAAGATGAAGTTTTGTCTTGTTTAAAGGCGATATTCTGCAACCACCTAAATGGCTAATGGATAATCAATCGCTGATCTGTCCGCATCTGAACGTGAGTCCCATTAATTTCTTCTATTCTGAATTCTGTAAATATGAGAATCACATAGCTGGGTTGGAAAAACTGAGTAAGACTCTGCTGGAAATCCAACTGGGTGGTAATTGAGGGCAACAGCTGACTGATTCTCTGGCTAGGAAAGGGAAATGTATGTTTTTTAACTTTCATTATCAACTGTCATTAAATCTCAATGCCACACCCATAACTAGGAAAATACTGACCATCACCTCGGGTATCATCTCAAGTACCAAGTCAAAATCTGTTTTAAGGGGCAGTCACTCCTCCTTGGAAGGAGAGTGATCTCTTTGTTGTTGGCTTACAGTAACCGGCTAAACTCCAACCGAAGTCAAACCAATGCCCTTAACGTCGAAACCTGAGGCGGCCTATATGATGAGACAGGGTGAAATTATTTTCAGTTCTTCCTGCATTTGGAGCTTAAGCCACAGTCACCATGATCACGCTAAAACTATGTGTATTCTGTCAGGGGTTCATGATCTCACATGTTACCAGAATATAGGTTCCGGTCGAGCTGCGTAACTAGGAAACTAATAGCCGCCGCAGTCGGCAGGGCAGACGTTATTTTCACTTGACACTTACAATGGAAAGCAGAACAAGCTCTAAGGACTAAAAGGAACATACCCATGGCATTGGACTGGTCAACAACTTCCTAAGCCCACCGTCGTTTAGTGATAGGCATCTCAATAGGGCATCGTAAGCCTTCGGAATTCCCAAGACAACAGGGCTTATAGAAGAGGGACTCTCTGGATTCTATAGAGAAAAAAAAATCATATCCCGAAACGTGTACTGGGAGCTTGTGTGGTAATAGGTGATAACTAAAGTCCTCTTTTCGGTTACACTCATGTCTATACATGGATGATATGAGTCTATAAATTCAGGACGCCATGCACCAAGGAATGTGGTCGCCGTGGCGTAGTGGTAAGTGCATCAACCGCCACGCAGAAAGTTTAGGTTCGATTCCCGGACGGGACACCTTCCATTTTTTCACGGCACCACCTTTTTCGCTGACAAAACTTAAAGAGTATCAATTGTCTATAAAAAAGCTTTTTAAATCTCGCTGTTCGGAGTCGGCAAAAAACTGAAGGTTCCTTCTATTCGTGAGAGAACAGTAGCACGCCCAACAGGAGTAGTTGTTGTAGAAGCTAGACCCTGGTCCCTTGTGGGCTGTAGTGCCACTTAATATATTATTATATTCCAAAGAATGGTTAATAAAGGTGACTCTTTAGCTAACGAGGGAAAAAGAAGGGCACACAATACTACAAACTATTCCTTCGGAGTCGAAAAAAAACTGTGGGTCCCGTCTTTTGGTGAGGAATAGAGCGCCACACTCTAAAGAAACTAGGCCCTGCCTCCTTATGGACTGTAACGACATCCAATTTATGAATGGCAATGAATGAGTTTCTACTTATTGATTAGTTTCCGCACATCGTCTCTAGAGCTCTCTCTTGATACAGCAGTTGCATACGAAACGCATATGCACAAGTGAGGGGAATAGTATCAGGAACCCATTTATCTATAGTATAGTTCGAATATCTTATTGGAATTTAGTGGAATATCAGTCAATTTCTAGTTGGTCGTAAAATATGCATCACAGCATGAGTTGTCTTAATATTCCAATTTGAGACATATGGGTTCACAACATGTGCCAACAGCACATACCAATGCGTCCTTTATGAGGGCGTTGTCTTCGTCTTAGAGTCTATTCAAAAGAAATAAATTGGGTAGCGCTGTACTAAACAAGGAACCAGGGCCTAACTTGTTCTACAATCGCTCATAGAGAGCAAGCCGTTATTCTGTTACGAATAAAGAGGATCTACAGTTTAATACCGACCTCAAACAGCGCCCTGAATACGCCCTGCCATTCATCTCACTCCCAACCACTAAACCAAAAGTAAACGAAAGATAAATACACTAAATTAAACCTTCCATGGTGGTTATTATGCGCATGGCGTACAATTTCCGTGCATAGGATCGGTTACTTTAGTTGATTTAAGTTTCCATGCGTCTCTCAGGCTAGGGCCAAAAATTCATTTGTTGTCGTAGCGCTCCCTTCAACATTCAAATACCATTTGAAGAATGTTATGCAATCAAATCTAATGGCTGAACAAGGCATTGCTTAAAAACCATGGTGTACCCCCCTGGCCATTCTATGAGCTGGAAATTGGACTTAAAGTTGTTCAGCCCATCGAATGACAATGAAAACATCAATCAAACTAATTAAATAAAATTCCTCGAAGCACACGAACTGTCAAACGAAAGAAACATAAATGTTAATGAAGACTTTGAATAAATTTAATGCGCTGTAAAATCAAGCATTTGGCTAATGTCACTTCGTCGGTAAGAAAGTGAGACTGGTCTCATAGAATTTTCGTTATGTCACATGCTGCTAAACAAAAAGAGAGAAACTAGAGTCGAACTTGACTTGGTAACGGCGTCCGATTTGGATTTATTTTTGTGTTTAAGTCTGATCGTAAATCGTCTATTTTTACTTTTATATTGAGGAATGGAATAACGGCTATGAGGCTGCTTTAACCGCATGCGTAGACCTATTTCGGTTCATATTTTTCTGTCAAGGGAAACCCCGACAAACAAGATTAAGTATAGTAAGAGTTTAGATATCAGATTTGTTGTACAGAAGCCGAAACCAAATTTTGGACAAAAATCTTGAAATCAAGCAACTTGACTAATCGGTGTATAACTGCCTACAGCGACCCCAAACAGGGATGCAACATTCTTCCCTCGATAGGAATTCGGATTCGGAACCTTCTCTCATGACTGAACACTTGTCTAATATACAAGATACGCTATCTAGTGACAGCTGCTTCTAGCTCGGAATCTTGACGGAAAGTCAGAACAAACTGAATCGCTTTACGCTTGAACAACGTTGCGAAGCGTTAAGAACTTGCCTGGGTTTTTTTTTAAGTTTTGACTAAAATAGCCACTGCGATTACTATACGAAAGTTAACGCCCCAGTTGACAACACACATAGTCCCCGTTGTCATACGAGGTGCACAGATTGAATGTGGTTGGTGTGGGCAAGAGTGTGAGACTCAATTCACATTAAATCGTTAGCTTACTGTTTTACGCACTAGACTGAGTAGAATTTGAACGCACAAGCCTGAGCAGCAATTGAACGCTCACTACCCTCTGCTTCGTCATCGCTTCGCAGTTTGCTTATCGGCTGGCAACACCCTCTTAAATCTATACTTGGGCTACATATTCTAAGCAAAGGAGAGAAAAAATAAGGATTTAAAGGGGGACGCGGAAGGAAGACGAAGAATAAAGGAGAATGTTGCAAAAAGTTGTGTTTGAGTGACAGAAGTCTTAACAACCACAATTATTAGCCATTTTGAAGTAAACGGGATAAAGCTTCATTATAGCCGAACTTAGTTCGGTGCAGTTTGATATAAAATAAGGGCACGCTTCGAGAGGGCTGGGCTCGTGCCGAAGCAGACAGATTGCAGAAGCGATGGCGAGTTGATATTTCCAGATAAGTTCAGATGGATAAATAAAATGAAATAAAATTTTATCTTGGACTCAAAAAACCTGACCGCGTGGGCAGTAAGTCAATGTATCCACAGAGAGTGACCATGTGGTGGTAACATTGGACAAATTTTCTTTCAACGCGAGGCTTGAAACCACGTTTCTGTCGACGGTGGGTGTAAGAGAACCATAGATTTAGACTATTGTTCATGCATGATGGTGTGTCGTACCATACAGCCCATGCCACAATCGAACTTCTGAGGAATAAATTCCGGAATCATGTTACCAACCATCCTTCCAATGTCAATTTACCACCACGGGTCTCTTGATTTGACCCTTTTGGACTTTCCTTTTTTAGGAAACCGTAAAGAATCGATGGTAATACCGACATCTTGGACAGAGTTTACCCAGCAGCAGAAACATCGAGGTAAACAAGGACTTCGTCCACCTTGGCCCCGCGGTAAAAAAGGACAACAACAAGCAGAATCAATGGCTTCTTCTTTGAAGAACTGAACTGGCTTTGTACAACAGCTTGATGATCCCAGTCCTCCTTTAAGGCGCAGAACGCTAGTAAAAGCGGATGAGGAAGCCATTTTTGAGAGAAAAGTCCTTCTGGTTAAGCGTCTTCGGATACAACGCTTAAGATGGCTAGGTGATATAGAGCGTATGGATACCACTGCTCCGGCCAGAAAAGTCTTCGAATCCGAGCCAATGGGACAACGCAACAGAGGACATTTTAGGCTGAGATGGTGCACGCAAGTGGAGAAGACTTCAGCCAACTTGAAGTGAGCAATTGAAGGCAGCTGGCGATCGTGCTTTCTGGAGAGGTTTGTTGGTTGAGACTCAGGTCCACCCCTGCTTCTTCCTTTTCCACTCCTCATTCTTCTTCTTTCCCTCCTTCTTCTACTTTTTCTCCTTCCCTGTAGCGTCATGGGGGAAGAAGAAGAAAAAGAAGAAAGGATCGATGTTATGTTAAAAATCCGAAAACGATTCAAGCGCTTTAAGAGAATATATACCTTGGGCTATAGCTTAAGTCAATATTGACTTAAACTATAGCCCAAAACCATGAAAATGACTGAGAAATGTTGGAGTGACAGAATGTAATTCTATGAAGCCAGCCAAAGCAGTCAGTTTAAGAACATTGTATGCCATAATTAATGGGAATATTTGCCCTTACTAACAACGTTTAAAAGCGTGGAAAAAATTGGATCCTTTTATTCTTTTTTATTGCACTGTTAAAGATAAGTACCTCTACAAAATACCATAAACTCTCTTTTCTTGATTTTGAAAATCTGTAACACGTAAAGCTACACGTTAGTCTTGAATTTCCGTATATGCCGTGTGAATATTTAAATTTTTTTAATTTTTTCCACACACCAATACTCCGCTCCGTCAATATGTCCCCATCTAGATGTCTGTTTGGCACATTATAACTCACTGACGTGTGCGCGCAAATGTGATGCATATGTATGACTTTCCAACTATGAATAAAGCATTAACCGGTTAGGGTTACAAGTAGCCAATAATCTGATAGGGAGGGGACAATTTAACTGCCTCAGAGTGAGTAATCTCCTTCGAAATGCAAAGTGTTCACAGATCGATGTTGGCCTCTCTTTCGTTGTGACGTACAGGTGTCACTTTTGTTTTCTGCTCACGTCAACAACAGCAAAACAATTTGCTTCAAAATATTTCTCATTTTCATCATGCTCTGCAAGGTGGAAAGATGCATGTATGGAAAAGGTTTTGATTCGTGTTGCTTTTTGAACTTGCTTTCAAATGAATGATGATTTTGCATTTTTCTCTTTTTCAGCACTAAATGTTCGATTTTATGTGGTGCACCCTTGCCCTGGGGGGAAAGGTGATTACTTTTCATTGCGTCCCCTTAAATTATCGTCGTCAACAATGGCTGAAATCTTTTGCTCATTTATTGTTACACCCTACAGTTGATGCTTCATTAATGTGTTTCATTTCTAAGGACTTCAAGTTTTTATAGGAAGGGGTTCGAATTTAAACAGCCATCAGAATGGTGAATACATTCAAAAAAGGCAAATAGCGGTACTGAACTGAATAAAACATAAAACTTTCGTGAGTCAAGGACACGGTACCGGTCGGAGGTGTTCGACAACTTCTCATCAAAGATAAGGGACTTGCCGGAGAAATTTTAGAAAATTGTCAAATCCCTAAAGTTCTTTCCAAACATTGTCAGCATTTGAAAGATAGGATGTCGTGAAATGAAAATGGATATGTTTCCAAGAACCTAGCCTAGGACCTCCAGCGTGTGAGGCGATGCAGCTTAAGGGCGAATCCTCGAAGCATTTGTGTTAAGGGATTTTGATTTTGGACACGCATCTTATGAGTTTTTCTAGATGGATGAAGAATGAATGAAAACCGTCGTACAACTTTTAATCGTATGTCCCCACCTGGCGTTATGAAGTGCACACCAAACACTTGGGCGCATATTTCTTTGATAGCTAGTATGAGTCAAACCACGCTCCCCTTACAAAGATTGTACCCTTGCTTGTCTTATAAACGGACTCAGCTCCATAAATGATTAGTTTGATAGAGCAAAGGTCCTGACTAGACTAAGTTCTAACTAAGTTTTGAACAGGACTAGATGTCCAACGACGAAAATATTAGCAGAAGAAAGTACGTAAGTCCGGCGGTGTGAACGGAATTCAGCCAAAAATGATTAACGCGATGGGTAAAGAGGGAGTTTTGTGGCTGTCTCGTGTCCTGAAGGTAGCCTGGAAATGTGGCGAGACACCTGGCGATGAGTGATTTCTTCTCTTTTTAAAAAGGGGAACGCGAGAGTGTGCTGAACTTTCAGACGCTTATCTCTATTTAGTCTCCCCTGTAAGGTCTCTGCTTAGGTGTTATAGACTCTTTGTAGAGCTGTGCTTGAGTCCATGTTGGAGGATGAACAGCGCGGCTTTCATTCCAGCAAAAGTGCAACCAACTTTTGACTCTAAGAATAATACTTGAGAAGACATGGGGTAAGCTTAACCGATCCACGGTTGTTTTGTAAATTTCGAAAAGGCATGCGACCAAGTCATTCGAGTTAAACTTTCCTCTCCTTTCCATTATAAATTATAAATATATGGACTGCAGGTTACAAAACAGCAGAGGAGAAGAATGTTTCACTTTAGGAGATTTGAGGGTAAATCATTTTCTTTTCGCAGATGGCTTAGTTGGTTTCACATCCTCCCAGATATTTTGTCTGCTAGTTTTGTGACGGAACTTCAAGTTATTAAATGAAGTTTCACTCAATTACATGAGATCTCTCGTTTGAAATAGTCTATTCTGGAGTATGACGCCATTTATTTTGCCCTAAATTCTTCTTCTTTTTTATAAGGCGCTAAAGTCCGGCTGGACCCACAAACAAGGCTCTTTAGCTGGCAAGATCCATAGAAAGCTGCCATCAATTTGGCACTTCAAGTTGGTTGAGGTCCTTCTCCACTGATGTGCGCCGTCGGGTCCGTGGGCGTTCTCTAATGTGTTGTCCCCTTGACCTTCATATCCGAAGTTTGATGAAATTCGTTTCATAAGCTCATAAGACATGAAGAGTATGACAGACATAATGGATTAACGGAAATGCCAGACAAAAAGTCCCCACTGGGATCATAAAATCAACCAAACGTTATTCTTTTAAGGATCAGTTGATGTTTAGCGCTTTAATTGTTTTCATTGGAATCATTTTACCGATGCCTGTCTGTACACAGTCTTTAGCACAAAATTAATTTGAATTTCGATTCATCAGATGTTCCCATCCATTTGGAATACCCAAAAATATCAGAAATGAAAGTCACCAGAAGCCTTTCTAAAATCTCATGAAACGCCGTACAAATAAAATTCACATGCAAGTTAGGAGAAGAACGCACGAAACCAGGCCGTGCTGGTGGCGGTATGATTTGGCATTCACTTCAACTCCTAATTTGGTGGTCAGCTAATGAGGTTAATCTAATCTGGAATGCCACTCATGATGAGAAATGAAAGGAAGCTTCCGATTTCATGAAATTGTCTCTCCTTGTCTGCGAAATGTCGATGCGATTTCTCTGTGAAACGCCAGAGCAACGAATATGCATGGCTATGCGGAGGAGAAGTGGTACACTGCGTGATTGATTGCAAAAGGAAAACACTAGCTCTGGGCACTACGTCAAAGCCACTCAATTATCGGCATAACGAAGACGATGCAACAATGGCGTGTTGTCTTCTGTAATTGCTGCAACACGTCGCTGTTTCTGCTCTTTTCACATTTTCAGTCAGTTAGGAGACAGACGTGTTAAGCTATGACGCAACGCTAGCCCTTAAGCAAAGCGGAAAGTTATGACTGCAGCGACTTTCATGCCGATACAGAGTAGCTTAAGAGACACGGCAAATTATCGCTGCTTGTTAATGTTACGGTCTGGCAATGTTTTCAAATAATGAAGAACTCAACACCATGGAAACGAAAATTTCGTGTGAAAATAATCTTTTCGGCGGGCTACCTTTCGTCTTCTTTAAATTATGCTACAGTTTAGAGTGGACATTGGTCTCACAAGCAGCTCGCCAGTTGTTTATAATGGCGAACGCCAAGTTAAGGTACGGCGTTTGCTTAAACGTTTCAACCTAATATCGCTTACTACACTTTAGTCTGTTAGTCAGATTAAATCATGAAGATTATTGTTAACCCGGACTAGAAAATCGTCCAAAATCTACATTTTTATTTAAACAAGTTAGAAATGCAGGTTAGGTTGAATAAACTTGGAGCGGGTTCGATCACAATTGCGTCCATTTTGACACTCCATGGATATCAACCTTACTTTACCTCAAAACTTATGTAAACTAGCTTTTATTGTGTTCCACACGAAGATCACTGAGTTGGCCTAGATTGTCAAAGACGAATTTTCGTAGGTGTTTCTTTTTTTTTACAAATGGCATGACAGCCAGATCTTCTGCAGAAGTCAATGTGACGGACTTCAAGCCTACATGCATGTACTCCAATGGCGCAGTGACCTGTGATGACACCTGTTGTAGTTCGTAGGTGCACTTTGTCTAAGTTGTCGAGGCATAGACAGTGAGAGAAAGAATTGTGGGCTGTGGACAAACGAATTTGGTTGCGATAAAAGGTACCAGTGGCACTTTTAGTAGATTAAGGGTACCGAAGACATGTTACCTTCGGGCAAGATAAAGTATTTTATGCCGTGACTGGTAAGCTAATCAATCTTTGGTGAACGTTAAAGATGTAGGCGGTGCCTGTGGCAGGTGTTTTAGTGGAAATTCTCATCTCCAAGTGAACTTAGCTGTGAGAACAAATGATTAAATTCCTTTTGTTCCCAGTCGTGATAGGCGTGCCTGAAAAAAAAGCTGAAGAAAAATCGGAGACTTAGATCTCGAGAGTAGACCCCATCGCCGATCTTTGATTTGTCCGCAAACATACATAGTGGGTCGTCCAGAAACTTGCGCACAATGGGTAAGCAAAGTAAATCTTCCTTAACTTGGAAAGGAAAAAATTTGAGAAGATTTTCATTTTGTCAGCACGTCGAACCTAAAATATCATTCATGCGCATCCACCAACTTAAGTATAAGATGCTATGTAGAGACAGATCCTGTGAGTTCGTGTCAGAAGAGATCAGGCCGTGTAGAATTGTTTAATAGCTCTAATTGGGTCTTGCTACAATCTACTAGAAATCAGGGACTATAATTTTCAACACGAACTGTGCTGTGCGTGCTTTTGTTCTTTCTTGAATTGTGGAGGCATACATTTGGATTAATTCCGATTCAGGTTGGCTTTTAGGAAGCTTTTCGAAGTAAGTCAAGAAATGGGAAGAATGAAAAATATATCAGATCAGATCACCATGCCTCTGCAACAAAAACAAAACCTGTATTGTTACGAAGTCTCTAACGTTACTTGTGATCTAAACAAATTCAACTTTTGACGGATGTAAGGCAAGCGGTCTAGTACTTAAGCTCAATGGATAAAGCTTGAACTAAGTCGTACAAGTTGTCATGTTTAAGAGCAAGACGTGAGAAGTCTAACAAACTTTTAAAACAACTTTGCAATATGAGGATAATGTCATACACAAGGCGAGTTTCAAGACGTTGCTTTTTTTTAGTACCAACTCCTTACTAGGTCGCTCAATAGTGATATTCAGAGATGAACTATCAAGGATATATTTAAGTCAAAGTGAAATTTCCGCAAAAAATATTTCAGCGTGCTTACGTGGAAACTATAAAGATCGTCGGATCAAATTCACGATCCTGTGGACAAAGGAACAAAATCTGGCTGAATTTTGGAAGATAATCCAAACTCTAAAAGGCCAAAATCCTGATAGTTCCCAAGATTCTAAAACCTCAAAAAATGGCATAATCCAGAGTAGCATACTTTAACATTTGGAGTAGGTGCTTGAATTGGATAAAACAAACGTCCTTTTTAGTAATTTCTTAATTTTAGCGATCTTTGATATTTTGACAAGGATACCAGTGTAACCAGCAACCCTCTGAAGTGTAGGCGTCTTCAGTTAAGCAATGCCGTTAAACGTTGGTCTACAGAGGTAGACTGATTTGAAGCTTTGCACAACAGACGTGAATCTCTTAATACCTGCTAGAGTGTCGGAGTAGATGATTTTGATCTCGCTCTCGATCTTGATTTTGATCTCGTTCTCAATAGAAACTTTTACTTCATGGTTACAGTGCAGTCACCGTTTAGAGTCGTATGTTTTTCAAATCAATCACATACCTCTTCAATCTTCTTTTCATCGACAGCGGACCATTGGTAAGGAACGAAGGAAAGACACATGTCTAAAGTGCTTTTAGTTTTCCATGAACGCTTCTCTTACCTTCAAAATCAGTTTGGCGGCCTTGTAGAATATGTCTAAAGGAGATAGAAGTTCCATAGCCTTTAGCGCTGTGGCTGGCGTTGATAGAAGGGATTGAAGACAAACCGATATTTGCCTTTTTGTCAGGCCGCAAAGAAGATATTTCTTCCCCAGAGCTTGCTAGTATTTTCTACCGCCGTTGACTCTATGCACGGGTAAAGGTGTGCTTGCAGATGTAGAAATCTTCATGTACCCTCCTGATGTGCTCCTTTATCCTTTCAGCTTGGAAGTCAGGGTAACGTCGAAGTACTTTACCGTCTTCGCAAACTAACAAGTAACCAAGTGGTTTACAAATCGGACAAAGTTTGGAGGATTCGAAAAGTTTAAAATTCCAAACATCCACCCACTCGAAGATTTCCAAAATAGCCCTCAAACTCAGGAAGTGAAAGATTACAAGAAAGTTCTAAAGTCCCACACCCCAAATTTATCACATGGTAGTTGCTCTCCTTCCAAATATTTGCGAAATTTTGATTTTGACCCAAACCTTCAGCTGTGTCCCACTTAAACCACCGAAATGCACCCATTGTTCCTCATTCTTCCAAAGCCCCTCTTTTAGCAACAATTGTCCGTAATCCATGCCGATGGCAAATTGGCTGCAAAACCTTGAAGAATGCCCAACAATTCGTCTATTAAGCGACTGACTTGACAATGTGATTGGAGCCAAACAATAGCCCCATTGAATTTTCTCTCCTTCGACTGAATTTCACAAAAAAAAAACGAAGAAAAGGCGAAGAAAATCATAAACACATAAATCAAGGCCTCGATTGTGTGCGGCTCGCCATTCACTTCCACTCTCCCCATTTGGTCAGCGAATGAGGCCAATCCGGTCCGGCCAGATGAGAGGCCCGCGTCTTATTAGACAAACATTCCTCGTGCATCAAATGCCAATCCGATTGCCAAAGATTCACGGACGTGTACCCAATGCGCGATTACCTTCTGTCCACTGACTGCGGCAAACGACGCAGAAGGAAAAGCAAAACGAAACACACCACAGAGTATCCACTTCGTCTTCACCACAACAGTCTATTCCAAAAGAAGCACCATATCGGGGGATTTGTAGGTTTTTTTATAAAAAAATATTAACTTTAATTTGCATTCAACTGAAAACATTGACAATAGATCTAGCTCCTGCCGATTTGGTCGACTTGCGCCTGCAGGTTGTTGATGACTTCCGATGGCACTTGGTCGCCGAGGATCTCGAAGAGGTTGATCTTCTGGTTTCCGGGGATCTGCTCGTAGGCGCCCAGCTCAATACCCTCCTGCACCTGCTGGATTTGAGCGTCCTTCGGTATCAGGTAGGTCTGCTGTGCCTGGCGGATGGCTTCGTTTGTGTATGCTGCTCCCTCGCGCTGTGGATAGCACATGGCGACAGTGACAACGGCTAGGAAGCAAATCACGGATTTCATCTTGAGATTGAGATTTGAAAACAATCACGATCGAGAGACACACGAACTTTGCACAGAGAGCGCACACGACGTTTCGGTTTACCAGTTGGCTGGCGGGGTTCAACTGCTCACTTGCCGGTTCGGAATTAGCTTATAACTGTCTCCCACTACAACTTTCATGTAGAAAGCGCGCGCGCGCACCATCAGTTCCCCCGTATCCGAGGCCCAAACTCCGTGCCTGTAGAAGGGGCAGACCATCGTCATAATTAATTGACTTTCTTCAGCGAACTGTGGCGCAGTGGCGCAGTGCTCTTCTGTCACTCGGTCGCTTTCCCCGCAGTACACAGTACACACATATTTGCAGCGCAAACGTCTTGAATTGCAAGCAACTCCATAGGGACCGACGGCGCCGGGGGAAACCAGTACCCATTGGGTATGTATGACATCAGCGGAGATTGGGTGAACTTTCAATTGTATCTGCAAGAAGATTTTCTTCTTCTTTGCGTGGCTCTTCGGCGCTCATTGCCGCTCGCTGGTGGAGGGTAATAGCCCACCGTGGTGTGTATGCGCACGTACGGTTCGGAATGTTATGCAATCCATATTCATGTGACGGTGGTCAGATGGGAATCTGTAGACGACGATCGTTAACTGAAAAAGGTGTTGCGCAAGCGCTGTAATTGCAGCGTGAGGTAATTGTTAATGAAATGTTTTCGAGCGACGAAACCTCTTCAGAAAAACCATTTCGGGTGCTCTCGGTTTGCATGTTGGCAATGGCAACAAGACGACAATCATGTTGGTTTGATTATTATGCAAAGGAGAGCGCTGACGGCCGAAATGCAGTCGCAGATGTTTTCATTTCTGAGCCTATGACTGGACTTGATCAGGTTTGACTTGTTGGCAACTCGGAATTGGTGAGCATCCCGGTGATGTATGCACTGCGGTGGCTGTTTATTTCCTCCTGAGATCACGTTTCGCTCCGAACTGGGGTCGACTAACTGGATGTCGGTTTGTGATTGATTTTGCAATTTCCCTTTTGAGGTGTCTGATGAAAGTGATCTCGAAATGAATGAGCGAGAGAGAGAGAGCGGGTACGATTGAAGGTTGTAGGGTCGCGTAAACAATGCTTTCTTCGGATTACAAGGCGAATGCGCCGTGTGCTCGTTTGCGGATTTTATGGGATTGCGTTGCAAAAGCAGGCAATCATAATAGCAGCAGTCGTGGATTACTCATTGCACTCCGAGTGTAGCGCAATCGCGACGAGGAAACACTTTCGTTTCACCACAAACCTGCTGAAGAGAGGGAGAAGATGCGCTTCTGGGTGGTTGAAAGTGACATTTATTCAAAATGCCACAACTGCCCATCCACCTATTGGGGCTGCCAAATATCCCTGATGGTAATAATTGCATCTGACAAAACTCAAGCTTGTGTGAAAGGTGAGATCCTAAACAACATTTTGTTGGGGGATGTTAATGAGATCTCAGTCAATCCTTCCATAATCTTTCAGGGTACCAATTGGAAGTTCCAAAATCAATCTAGCAGTGCTGTGGGATGCTCTTTCCAAGCTAGAATATGTACCTCGTAGACTGCTGAAAGGTTTTGGAATCTGAGCCATTGGGACAACGAAACAGAGGGCGTGCCAGGATAAGGTGGCGCACACAAGTGGAGCTGGCGAAAGACCGTGCTGGCCAGAGAGGCATGTTGGTTGAGGCCCAGGTCCACCCGGACTGTAGCGCCACAAGAAGAAGAAGACTGCTGAAAGGTGAAATGCGAAGTGCTGCTTGGGTCATCGGCATCTACATTCAACTTCACTTAAAAATTCCACTCCACTACATTCACCCATCTTACCCAAAAAGGACTTAAGCCCTAATTTCCATCTGAAAAATCAGTCGCACACTCACACAGTGCGCTCAACCGAATCGGGGGCGTGCAGACCATTAAATTGAAAACGTCTCCTCACAGGATATAAGCTCCTTTGAAACCCATTCATCGTCCTTGATCTCATTTCGTCACACGGATCGACATGGTTGGGTCGTTCATTCGCTTCTCCACATCCCACACTTCGTTCCTGTTATTAACTGTAAGCCCCCGGGTGGCATTTAATGAAAACCGAAAACAAATGCAAATGCGAATAACTAGACAAATAACTAGATTTGAAATTACATAACTCTGCTAAGTTCCCATGCGCCCCAGCTGAGCAGAAAACGAGCGGGAAATCCTTTTGTTTCTGTTTACCCGCAAGGACGGGATAACAATGGAAGGCGAGGACAACGACAACATAACTCAAGCTGACTTATGATGCACGACGCTGCCGACCGTTGTTGTCGTTTCATAAACGTCACGACCAACTACACCCCACCCGGTCCACCACCACAGAAAAAAACGGGGAACTGCAAAGGAAATGAACGAGAAGACCCAGAATTCGCAGCAGGACCAAGGAGGAAGATGAAGAAAAAAAAACTGACGACTGTCCCTCCCCCCACCCCACCCCACTCCCAACGACTATTTGCCAAAAGAAACGACAGACAATTCTAAGGGTTTGCTGCTCCGTGCATTTATGAGGTCTTAGCCCCCACCCTGGCGGGGCGAGCACAACACAATAACTGCGGCAAGTGGACGGGACACAGGAGTCCTGGAAATTTGCCTGGCGAAATCCAACCGGCAGTGAAAGTAGTGCTATCATGGTTCATGCTGGTTATTGTTATCCCGTGCAGATGGAAACTAACAATTCGGATCGCTGCAGCAATTTTTATGGGTGCTCATTGTTGAGCACAGCAGTCCTTGCGCCCCTCTTGTGGCACATTCCATGCCCTAGTGTGTGTGTGTGTCACAGGGAGCAGATAAAATTCTTTTTAGATCGTTCTTCTTCTTCTTCGACGTCTCCTTCGCCCAAAACGAACGAATCATCAGAGAGTATCAGACTTTTATGAAAGCCAGAGCTGTGGCATCAACTGGGATTGTCAAGACAATTTATTGTATCTGCGCTCGGGCCGGGCTGGAATGTTCTGCACCAAGATGAAGGAAGGAAATATCTTTAAGGATAATTGCTCAGCAATTGTTTGCTGAGCAATTAGAGCGAGCAACTTCTACATAAGAAGAACAAATTAACGGTTTGGAAAGAAACGCGTCTGCGTTTGTTTGCGAGAAATAATTATTTACCGATTGCGCACTGTGTGTGTGTTGGTGTGTGTGTGACGGGTGATGCTGAGCATTCGGGGTAATGGCAGTCATTAGGGGAATCCAGTTTGTCGTTGGACCGCATAAATTGTTGGCAATTTAAGACATCAAAAGTGGCTCCCAGCGGTATTACAGTTTGGTTGAGATTTACGAGTTGCGCTTGGAGGATGGTGCTGACTTTTGATAAGTGAAGATTAGTAGACGTCTAGGGAATTTGTAAAGGCGAATCTATTGATGGTAGGGTGAGTTTCTGAAACGGGGGATACTGTATTCAGGCAAATTTGAGAAATCTCAGTAAAGTTCTTGACTTGGCGCAGATCGAAAGGGTGACCATAAAACTGAGAATTGCAACTGCAGTTGTGTGGTTCTTGGGAAGAGCACGTTCCCCGCCAACTGACGATAGGGAGGAAGGAAACATGAAAGCTACATCAGGCGTTAGAAGAAGTGCAGATACAGACGCTGCAATCAAGATATTCCTGTCTGCTTACTCTTAACAAGGGCGTACAATGTCCGTTTGCCAGATGTTTTCTGATGCAATACAATGTGCGTCTCATGAAGACACAAGACGCGCGATCAACAATCTTTTGTGTTTGATCTACAGCCGTCCGTCCGGTTCTCAATTGTTTTCCAGCCTCAGAAAAGAATTGAAGGACATACCAACCAAAAGCATTCTACTGAAAATTTCAGGCTTTTCCAAAGTGTTTGTGACTGTTTTTCATTCTCTACTCAGTTGCAAGATGAACATTTAAAAAGGCTAAGAACGAAGGAAGGATACAACTGCCCTAGGAAAAGTTTCATCGAAAATTGGGCACAAAAGTTCAACCCGTCAGAGACTTCTTCTATTCTGTGACAAGTTGATTCGCCAGCAAAGTTTCAGATCCTCCCCACAATCTTAACGCTTAACCTTCGCGAATGGTCTGCCTCAGCATACTTGTGTCAAACGATGCAAACACCGAAAGCAATGATGAAGAATTTCGGTTGGGTTGGTTTCGTTTTGTTCTTAAACTTACATTTTGCACAAGTGGCGCTTCGGTTTGAAACAGCATCTGCATTGAGCACTCATTTCGGTCTTGCGTTTCGATGAATTGCGGCTACTGGGGTCAGCCTTAAAGCCAAGCTCTCATTTCGATTTCAAAAGTCCTTTTCAATTTCAAAAAGTGGTTTTCCATTTCAGCGGTCAGACGCGTTGGCGTGTTTCCCTTCGCGAATTCCTTCGAGGAACACCGCCCGAGTTGCATGTAATCAGGATAATTGCACACGAATGCTGAAATAAACTGCACGGACACCGCATTATCCTGCAACTTGGCGCGATAGTTGTAAATAAATGAATGAAAGGGAGGAAATGGGTTGTGATGTGCAATGGAAGCGGTAGCTATGCAAAAATCCTTTTGTTGTCGTGCTGTTCGCTCTCTCGGCTAATTACCGAGCGCAGGTAATTGAAAGTTGCACCTCTCGGTGCCAGAGATTTTTAAGCACACCTTCCTCGCTGAAAAACTGTCCCAGCAGCGTTCAGAGGACAGCTCTTATCTGAGCAGTGAAACAATGAAATTTAAGCATAAAGCGGGAGCGCGAGAAAGAAAAAAGAAAAAGAAGAAAACGGTCGAAGTGAACGAAAGAAACCGATTTGAATAAAATAAACATTCAACTGCAATGTTGTGGAATTGAAATTCCCCAAAGGACACATAAGGACACACGACTGTGCTAGTCGCCTCTTCCTGGGCTTCTTATTTTCCTCTCACGGATGTGTGTTTGAGCTTAAATAGATTTAAAGAATGAAAAGCGGAGAGAAGAGGAAAACGCAAGAAAAAAAAAAGAAACGAAATAAATACATGAAAGCGAGAACGGATGAAAGGAGCCCGAGTCCTTTGTCGCACAAATGACTTTTCGCACCATTTCTATTTCAATTCGACCTTTTTTTATGCCTTATTTAACAAAGGGTTGTTCCCAAAGCTATAGACGGTCATGATGGTTGGTGGTGGAGGGGGGAACTGGAATGAATTGAATAATCCTGCCACGCAAAGTTGCGCGGGTCACGGTTGATAATTTGCGTACTTACCGGACGGATTGGATGGGTTCACTTAATTTCTTGTTTGTGTTCCATTGAATTTTTTAATCCTGTTTTAAGGACTCGTTTTATGTTTAATAACTTGATTTTCTTTTTTCTCTCTCTCTCTCTTTCTTGTTCTCCTCTGTAGGTAAGTTGGAATTATGAGGCATTGATGTGGAACGGCTCGGCGATCCGGGGTGGGTAAGGATATTTTGAAAGAATTTCAATTACAGCAGAATGTCTGAATTTTGGTCGGACTTTTTGCGTTTGAAAATTAGGCAGGAATCAACAGGGAAGTTGACGAGCAAGTTATTTTCAAATTAGTGCGGGCGGTTACAAAAAAGGAAACGAAGTCATTAGTGCGCTTATTTTATTTTTTTTAAAGATGAATGAAAATTGATAAAGTTGTGGAAAGTATTTTATTTGCGTTGGAAGATGTTATGTTCATAAAAGAAATTGGGAAGGAGGCTGATCTTGTTTTATGCTGAACTGGAATTAAAAAACAAAAAATGTCTTACAACCATTTAAAGTTCACTTAACCGGCAGCGATAGAAATCGAGTTGTCTAGACAGGGGGAGAGCGTAAGGAGCTACTCATGTTTTTTTTTCCAAAGTTTGGTCATCAAGGCGCGGACGGGCAATTTGGTGATAAATCTGCTGATTTGAAATAAGCACAACATACACGCTTATGATGAGTGGATCCTTTTTACTTTGAGACTGTCATTTTAATTGCGACAGGTAGGTAAATAGAAGTGAAACCTTGTGCCACTATTTGAACCCAACAAGCAGGGCAGCTGAAACAAATTAGTTTCCTTCACGAAACTCGCAAGACGCAGACGTTATTGCTTGCCATCCTTAGTCAACTTGCTATTGTACGAATTTCAGTGAGATTTTAGTGAGTGAGTGTGCTGAGTATAGTGAGAAGCCAGCTTTCAGCTTGGTGGAGGGTGTAAGTAAATGTCAGTGGGATTGTGCAACTTTCAGCTTGGTGCTACACCACGTTGCGCACCCGAACCATTAACATCGTAAAGCTGTGAAGAGCTGCCCAAGTTCAGAGTCGATAGGATGCAACAGGTTCCCTCTGAATGAACAGCAGCTCGAACAACAGAAGTAGTCACTGCCAATAGGGTCTGTTAGGTAAGTAGGTAGGATCTCGAATGCTCTGAACTGAAGTGCCGCATTCATTTCAGGTTTTCAAATTCATTTCGAAACCCCACAAAAGAATGAACGATGCTACTTAAAGTTGTTTATAAACATACAGAGCTGTTCAAAATAATTGGGTAAGATTGAATATTTTTCAAGGATTATACTCGTATAAGGTTGTCGCCGTGGCGTCGATTCCCGGACGGGACACTTCACATTTTTCACGGCACCACCTCTTTCGAGTTGCTGAAAATACTCAAAGAGTATCAATTGTCTATGAAGAACTCCTCAAATCTCGCCGTTCGAAGTCGGAAAAAAACTGTAGGTCCCTACTACTCGTGAGAGAACAGTAGCACACACAACACAAGTAGTTGTTGTAGAAGCTAGGCCCTGGTCCCTTGTGGGCTGTTATTATTATTATATAAGTGTTGTCAAATAGCCTTCCGCCTTTTTGTCTTTTGAATTTTCCGGCTTGTACAAAGTGCTAGAGAGATCGTATCTGGCAATACTATACATCATTTGAAAGGGCTTCACATAGCCTTCTACGCTATGAATGATTAGTTTGGATATTGGGTTCAACAGTCATAGACGTGTAAATATGGAGTTCACTAACGCCGAAATTTGTGCTATTTTAAAGTTTTCCTTCGTTAAAGGCAAATCCGCTAGAGAAACGTTCCGTGAGATTAATAGTGCTTTGGGGGATGGTACTTTATCACTTCGAACCGCGGAGGTATGGAGCCGGTGAAAACGACACCATGGATAAGCCAGCCGGCGGAAGACCTTTGACGACAAACACCGACCGAATCTTGGAAATCATCGAATTAGACCGGCTCGTGGCATCTCGTGACATCGCCCAGGAGATGGGAGTTTGTTACCAAACCATTTTAAACCATCTGCAGAAGGCTGGATACAAAAGAAGCTTGATGTTTGGGTGCCGCATGATTTGACGCAAAAAAACCTTCTGGGCCGAATCAACGCCTGCGATATGCTGCTGAAACAGAACGAACTCGACCCCTTTTTTGAAGCGGATGGTGACAGGCGATGAAAAATGGATCACATACGACAATATCAAGCGAAAACGGTCGTGGTTGAAGGCCGGTGAATCGTCCCAAACAGTGGCCAAGCCGGGATTGACGGCCAGGAAGGTTTTGCTGTTTGTTTGGTGGGATTGGAAGAGAATCATCCACTAAGCGCTTAATTCTACCATCTACTGCGAACAACTGGACCGCTTGAAACAGGCGATCGACCAGAAGCGTCCAGAATTGGCCAACAGGAAGGGTGTAGTGTTCCACCAAGAAAACGCCAGACCGCACACTTCGTTGATGACTCGTCAGGAGCTACGGGAGCTTGGATGGGAGGTTTGAATGAACGAATGACCGCCCTTGTGCTTTAGCACAGCTCTTATTCGACCCGGCATATGTCCTATAAGTTTCTGACACTTAACCAAAATAATGGCCTTCCAATGTTTCTCAATTTCGGTCCAAAAGTGAGTTTTGTTATGAACCGTCTGTGTAGTCAAAATTTTTTTTTTGACTTCCGCGCAAAAATTCTGGATAGGATTCAGATCAGGGGACTAAGATGTCCATGGTAATACCGACACTTGATAGTCCCTTAACCAAGAATTCACTAATTTTGATGCAAGTGCCATCTTAACGGCATGTTGCCCTTAGAGTATGGTAGCATCACACCATTTAAGATATCACTATAAACTTTTTTAGTTATGATGTCTTTTATTTGAAATATGTGCCCAACACCGAAACAAGGAAAAAAGACTCACACCATGACGCTTCCACCTCCATGCTTTACAGTTTTTTTTTGTGAATCGGTAGTGGAACTCTTTCCCCTGAGGCCGCCGAACGTTTCTAAAACTGTCAGAACAACAAAAATTTATTTTGGTTTCATCTTTCCAGAGAATGTTACGAAACATCTCTTTGGAATGGTTTCTGAAACTTAAAGCAAACTCTTTTCTTGTTTTTAAAGGGTGATTTTTTAGCTATTATCTTTTTGGCAAGACTGGTTTAAACAGCTGACGCACGTTTCGTGTTTTGTTTCACTGTCAAACATCTTCAGTTTGGTCCATGAATCGTCTTGCAAACGAACAACGCTTGCAAATTATTGAAATTTATTATCACAATGCGTGCTCTGTTAAGAAGGTTCATCGCGTGCTTCTTCCATATTTTGGTCAGTCCATTTTTGGCTCAATGGGTACGAAAATAATCAGAATTGTCGACTTTGGAGTGAATATCAGCCAGAAGCATTGCAAGAGCTACCAATGCATCCAGAAAAAGTCACAGTTTGGTGAAGTTTATGGGCTGGTGGCATCATTGGACCATACTTCTTCAAAGATGATGCGAACGTGACTGTGAATGGTGAGCGCTACCCTGAGATGATATCCAACTTTTTTTTTTTGCCCAAAATGCAAGAGCTTGACTTGTATGACATGTGGTTTCAACAAGACGGTGCCACATGCCACACAGCACGCGCAACAATGGACTCATTGAGAGGCGAGTTCGGTGAACATTTTATTTCACGTTGGCCGACTAGATCGTGCGATTTAACGCCTTTAGACTATATTTTGTGGGGCTATGGTAAAGCTCATGTCTATACAGAGAGGCCCGCTTCAATTGACGCATTGGAAGACAACATTGAAGCATTTATTCGTGAGATACCGACCGGAATGTTGGAAAGATTATGCCAAAATTGGACTAAGCGGATTTTGAGGCGCAGTCAAGGTCAACATTTGCATGAAACAATCTTCAAACATTAAATAATATGAACCGTACTATCGATTCAAACAAAGATTTCATGCATTTTTCCGAATTGTATGTGTTATTTGTACAATGTCAAAGCCCATCCTTGGTCACCTTGTCATGTTCCTTATGTGGACTCTATCTTCACTAATCACTACAAAACTCATCATGTTTGTTAGTTGACTTTGCTTCAAAGAACTTCATGTTTTAGACACCAGAACCATTACATTTTGTTCCAAGTTATATCCTATCTCAGAAAAATAAGTGTCATGCTAGAAGAGTTTATTCTGTCTTACTCGAACTTCTTGTCCTGAAATCAGTTTCATTGAAGTTCATAATCTATATCGATCCCTCTTCTGATAAGATGGGTAAGCTATTCCATGTACCTTCGCTGGATGCCAAGTTACAAAACACATCCCGAGGCAAAGCTGCCAATTTCACCGGACACGCCATGACGACGTTGCTTCAAAAAGGCATGGGGATGCAATACAGCAGAGGGCTTAACAGAAATTTGGTCTAAATCAGCTAATATTGTTCTAAGGATCGGTCATTAAAATGAGGGTTCGTAAGTACAAATGTAGGGCCGACATTCTTTCCAAAGGTTTCTGAATAAGTTTCAGATATAAACAGAATCAGAAACAGTTCTTAATCTGCTCAACATCTTCGCTGCTAGAACGCATCCTCTAGACGACCTCAGAAACACTCCCCGTGATGATTTACTCAAGATCAAAACCAAGTTTTGAGCGGCCACAGGTTTTCTAACTTTTCTGAACTGCCAGAAAATTGGCCCAAAATAAGCTGACAATCAGTGAGCATGAGCACGATAGTTCAGTAGGGAAGCTAACCAGAAAGGGGCACACTGAAACACTTTCTTGGACTATGGATTACATCGCTCTGACCATAACCTCTAAGAGGTAGAACAAAACTCGAATTCAATTGCTTCCTCTCAAATGCAGTTCAATTCTCAGGTAACTGTTAACCGTTAATATTTCAATCAAATTAACCTCAAACTCATAAAATTTCCTGAGCTTATGGTGCGCACACATTGTCCCCACCGCAATTTCACCAAACATCCTGCACACCGAGTTTAGAATTCAGTTTTAATTACAACCACCTTAATGCAGCACCCGTCGTCGAACATCAAACCCGACATCCTTGCGGTTGCGTACAACTCTGACTGGCCCACACAAAAGTCGCACACGTAAATAAACTCAGCAAAATGATTGCAAACTCATAGGTATCCCGAAAAAGGGGTACACTTTAAGAAGGATAATAGAGTTAGTCCCGCCCACACAACCCGATGTATTAAGTCATTCTTGTGGTTTACGATATTGGCTTATGCGAGCACTATCCCTTTTCTCGGGGGCGAATAAAGGCATTCTGCTCTCGGCCAGACCCGGTCCTCAGTCCTTATTTGATATTCCATTTTGTGTGCGTCTGCCATCGAGACGAACGACGCAACCGACCTCGGTGGGAGGGTGTTCGAGGCTACGCCAGTTCGGTCCAGATGCACGCCATGAATACCTGATGTTGCCAACGACTTCGGTCTTCATAATTTGATCGTTACCAAAAGGGCGGAGGTATTATTTGAAGAATGTAATTAACAATTAAGTTATTAATTATGAATGAGGAGTGGGGTGCCTTAATGACGGACTTTGGGCTGGGCGTCAAAGTGGGTAAATCGCTGGATTACATTAAAACGAGGTGAAGTAAATCCTTGGTAGTTATAAGGGAGACGTTATTGCGTTTATTTGATTGGCCTTAATTAGCCACAGGAGTTTTTGGTCGGAAAATTAATGATTGTTAAGGAGGTGTTAGTGACGAGGGATTTGGAGGGCGCCACAATGAGTGCGAAAATGATTGGAGGTGACTTTGAAAATTTTTGAATCAAGGGGCCATTCATATGGTTGGCATAAATCATGAACAAATTTGATTCGAAACGGGTGCAAATGGACTTAGCGTGTTGGAAAATGTCGAGGCTATTAAATGTTTATTCTCTCTGAGCAACACCTTATGTTGTGCCCGCACAAGATACAGATGAAAGTTACGACACTGTGCCGCAGTGTGAAACAGTTAAATTTTATGCACAGATTTCATTCAGTCATTTAGGCCCAAGATGTGTGCTGAATGTTTCTTTATGGACTTTCGACTGCGTTCCATAAATCAGAATATGGGAGAATAAAAGGAGAAATATAAAAATGCATCCCATCACAAATACACAACCTATGCAGAGGAGGATTTATGGGCTTTAGGGTGTGATGGGAGAAACGTCATCCCCCTAAAATCGCAAGAATAAGGCCGATGAATAAGAATTTGATTTCTTTCCAAAAATATTTTCGGCAGCTTAGCAATCCGGTAACTACTTCCTACAGGGGGAAATCAAACATTTTGGAAAAGTGACAATTTCTCAATAAAGTCTCTGATTAGCTGTACACATTTGACCCAGCAATTCTTCAGCTTCTTCAACACTGGCTTCAACACTGGTGGCGCTGACGCACTCATTTCTCCCCTGGCCAAGTGTCAAGGAAACAAAGACAAGTTGCACGAAGCCGAATCTGTTGAATACGGTCGACGAGGTAGCAGTGCCTATCCGGTGGTTGTGAGTGCAGGGGACGGATCACTATGAGCTAGTTATGTGTCATAGAGGAAAAACATATTTACTCGTCAAATGATGTTTCTTGCAAGTTGGAATAGCAGAGACCCGTGTCCGTTTTGCTCCTATCCGGGTACCCGATCCAAACATACCGTGTGAGTTCCCAAAAACAGTAGTCATCACATTTCTGGAACAGTCTCTGCCTTCTTTGGAAAGGTTGCTCCTTGGTTTTTGGTCCTCCTTGGTCTCTGGTGTTCCTTGGTCTGTGGTGTTCCTTGGTTTCTGCAGTTCCTTGGTCTCTCTTCGTGTTCGTTTTGCCCCTATCCGGGTACCCGATCCAAACATACCGTGTGAGTTCCCAAAAACAGTAGCCATCACATTTCCGGAACAGTCTCTGCCTTCTTTGGAAAGGTTGCTCCTTGGTTTTTGGTCCTCCTTGGTCTCTGGTGTTCCTTGGTCTGTGGTGTTCCTTGGTTTCTGCAGTTCCTTGGTCTCTCTTCGTGTTCGTTTTGCCCCTATCCGGGTACCCGATCCAAACATACCGTGTGAGTTCCCAAAAACAGTAGTCATCACATTTCTGGAACAGTCTCTGCCTTCTTTGGAAAGGTTGCTCCTTGGTTTTTGGTCCTCCTTGGTCTCTGGTGTTCCTTGGTCTGTGGTGTTCCTTGGTTTCTGCAGTTCCTTGGTCTCTCTTCGTGTTCGTTTTGCCCCTATCCGGGTACCCGATCCAAACATACCGTGTGAGTTCCCAAAAACAGTAGCCATCACATTTCCGGAACAGTCTCTGCCTTGTTTGGAAAGGCTGCTCCTTGGTCTCTGGTGTTCATTGGTCTCTTGGGTTCTTTGGTCTCTGGTGTTCCTTGGTTTCTGCAGTTCCTTGGTCTCTGGTGTTCTTTGGTCTCTGGTGTTCCTTGGTCTCTGCAGTTCCTTGGTCTCTGGTGTTTCTTGGTCTCTGGTGTTCCTTGTTCTCTGATGTGTAGACAATCACAAATCGACGCAGAATCATTTCGGATCGCACTTAAACAATGTCATACACACACACACACACATTGCTCTGAAGAGTCCTCGTTTTAAGCAATCGCGACACGCATCGTGAAGACACCTTTCTGATGCAGAATATGAACCACACAGTCTTCAAGAGAGCCTTCTATCTCAACTATCTAGCCCACCTTCAACCGGTGGTTTGTTTGATAGTGGATATTTATTTTCGGACACCAAGGAGTCTCAACAAGTGTGACTGGCCCAATTTGAAATTCTCTGATACAGTTTCTGTCATCTGCCATGGAAGGAGAGAGGTCACCTCACCCATCATCCAAGTACATTCTGATGGGGCGGTGAGTACTAAACTCTTCGGACCGCCTTCGTATGAATATTTGGCGTTTTATACTCGTACAGAACAACGTTTTGTGCTTACACACAAATACATGTATGGAACACCATTGATTCCAGCCGAAATTCAGGCAAATTCTGGAAGGCAGTAAAGTCTGTAAAATCTGTAAATCGAAGTATTATATTGCCAAGCCTTGAAGCACAAAAACTGAAGGACAATTTGGAACGCCTTCTTATCACGCACATCAAATTACCTGTGGTCGATAGGCAGTACTACAAATAGAAGATGCTCTTCTAGATGAACCCCTTTCTCCTTTTGTATTCCAGTTCAATATATCATTGCGAAGGGTTAAGTAAATAAAACTCAGGGTGACGTTTTCCATGTTTTGCGTTGGATTTTTGGTCCTGTTTGCGTTGATGGTATCTGGAGGAGAAGATTTTACGACGAACTCTATGGGCAGTACAGTGACATGCGCCTAGTCAAGCGTCTCCGAATACAACGCTTAAGATAGCTAGGCCGTGTAGACCGCATGGACACCACTGATCTGGCCCGAAAAGTTTTCGAATCTGGGCCATTGGGACAACGCAACAGAGGACGGCCCAGGCTAAGGTGGGGCTAAGGTAAGGCACACAAGTGGAGAAGGACCTCAAACAATTTGGAGTGCGCAACTGGCGGCAGCTGGCGAAAGACCATGCAGGCTGGATAAAAATGTTGGTTGAGGTCCAGGTCCACCCCGGACTGTAGCGCCACAAGAAGAAGAAAAACATCTACCATCATAGAGGACATTTCCAAGTTTTTCTAGAAGCCTGTTGAATTCTGTCTTCAGCAGAGAAGGTTGTTCATTCTGTGTTACACTTTAGATCCAGGGCGGACCGACTTTTTCAGAAAAATTTTAGGCAATCTTTCATTCTTCATTTCACAGATGTAAACAATGTGACTGAAGTGCAAATGCCAGTGGTGATATACCTTTTTGAGAGTGGTGCGCGAGAAGCTTTGAAGGCTTTTAGGATAAGTCGCAGACGGCAACATGCTTTACTTTGTAATTACGTTTTCGAGGTAATTTCTTTTAGGTCTTGGGATTTTGAGATTTTTAGTATTTTGTCCTCAAAACACTTGAAGTCCACAAAAGTCTCTCTCGATGCACATTCACCCCACCTGTTAAATTAGAAATAACAAAACTCCTATGGAGCACAAAAGAAAATTCCCTGTTGCATCCAGTTTTCCTGACAACACCCTCCGAAGCGCAGACTTAATGCAGATAAAGGGATGGCATGATGATTTCGAATAGTTTCCGTAATCCCCAACTCATTTCCCAGTAAAGTAGAAAGTTTTTCATGGAAAATCCACCAACGGGTAACGACTGAATGGAAACTCACTTCATAAACCCAAGAGAATTCTACGAATTAATTCCACGTCTGGGTTCCGGGAATCTGGATCTTTGCAAGCGAATTTCAAAATTAAATCCATTTCTCTTCTGTGTCATATTGAGTCACTCACGTTCACCCGCCCCGATGTAATAACTCTACACAGCACGGGCCATCGTTCCCCTTCCACGTCGTCATCAAGGATCATTGATGGATGATGTCAACTGAAGTCCTCCCTCCCCTCCGGCCCCATCTTTGTGTTTGTCATCGAAAAAGACGATTTTTTTTCTCCTTCTGCACTATTGGATGGAATAAGGGAATTTGTTTTCCAATGATGTCCTTTTCACGTATATACTCGAGTGTGTGCGCATTAATATGTGTCCCTTCGCAGTGCTCCGTGCATCGGTATTCCGGTCGTGCAGGCGGTATTCCTCGCTTTCCTTGGCAGAGGCACTCACTTATTCACCTGCTGCGTCAAGAGAACAACCCTCTCGAACTTCCTTGGTGCCCCGCTCGCTATCTTGCACACCGCACTCGGGAATGGGGGATGAAAAATGTTGGAACACAATCCTATGACACATATTCGGTAAGTAACTCCACCAGGCGCAGCCTGGAGACTGTCCTCGATTCAGCCTGGGGAGGCGGAGAAACGAAGGAATCCTTTAAATACCCCTTGGGGAATTATGCATATTTTGCAAATATACTTCCTCATGGGAATCAATTTTCGTTTTTCAATTCCGACCCACTCCACGAGTGGGGCGTAAGTGAAAAAGAATTACACTCGACGGCAGCGACAACGAAGACGGCAATGGCGACGGCGACGACAACGAAAAGTGATAAGTCAAATAAAAATGAAAATTTATTATTTGCTTTCGATTAGGGCTGCGCTGAGGGGACGAGTGTTGTAGAGTGCGAGGGCGAAGGGATGACTCACACAGAATCCACTTAAGGGTACAATCCACTGAGGACGACAACACAAGGTGAATGGCCACAAAAGGCAGAGAGCGGGCGCAGGCAGCCATCAGCTGACACCTATTTCTGTGTTTGAAATGTCGTCGTCTTGCATGGAAAATTGATTAACGATTTTTTTGGCCTCCCTCCTGGTGACTCGGCCACAGGACCAAGAAGGGGAAGGGGAAACCTAATGGATGTCAAGTGGAAATAAATACAGTATATAAATGCGGAAATTTACCGAGAGGACGTGTGGTACACTCGGCTAGGTCATGTTTTGCTTTAGTGGAGGTCGGGTTAAGGACCATTCGGCTCACGTGGGATAGGCTGTGTGCCAGCCAAAGGAGCACTTCACGGGGCCAAGAGGCTGTCTGCTTCAAATTACACATGTTTGTCTGAGGTTAAGTTGAATGACAAGTCAAATGTTTGAGTGGTCTTTCGAAACTCAATGAGCCGAGATCTGATCTGTAACGCTGAGATAGTGACTGAAGTGGTTGCAGTTAACATTGCCTGATGCTGAGTGATGGATGACTTTGCTCTCGATTTGCTGAAAATTCTTGACGGGTGGTAGGCGCCTTTCATTGCTTTAAGTGCATGATGACGGTTTTTTGAGTTTGTGTCATCGTGCTGACAATATGATACAAGAGCGCTTTGATTTTTGATTCGGGATATCGAAGGATTCTCTAGGGAGAACTTCTCTTGTTCCTTTGAGTTTAAGGGCAATAAATGAAGTGGACTGTCAAATGTGTTCTTGGTAATCCTTATTTGTTTTATACCTTTCCCATGGTACTAGAGAGTTGATGGAACTAATTTCGGATGAAAAACCCTTGAAGCCGAGCCAATGTTGTACTGGTTTTCGTAGCTTGTAAACATGGCGTAATGTAATTGAGTCTTTACGTGTAGGCGGTGCCTTAGAATTTCTTGTGTTGTTCCCCTGAAGCAATGTCGAACACACTTTTAACCAGAATCATTTTTTTCTACGAGTTTTCGCTTGGCTCTTGGTCCAGGTCACTTTGAAATGCAATCTTACGAAGAAAAAACAAAACAAGGCGGCAGAACAAATTAAACTGTTTCTGGCGTTGATTGGAAAGTGGTGTGTAGTTTTGCAAGCCTTAAAAAATTCAAAATTTTGGGTTAATACGCTCATGGGATAAGAAAGTGAACCTACAACCTTTCATGCAAATGTTGACCTTGACTGCGCCTCAGATGGTACATCTGCTTAGTCCAATTTTGGCATACTCTTTCCAACATTCCGGCCGGTATCTCACGAATCAATGCTACAATGTTGTCTTCCAATGCGTCAATTCAAGCGGGCTTGTCTGTATAGACATGAGCTTTAACATAGCCCCACAAAAAATTGTCTAAAGGCGTGAAATCGCACGATCTAGGCGGCCAATTGACCGGTCCCGAACGTGAAATAAATTGTTCACCGAACTCGCCTCTCAATAAGTCCATTTTTGCGCGTGTTGTGTGCACCGTCTTGTTGAAACCACATGTCATGCAAGTTAAGCTCTTGCATTTTGGGCAAAAAAAAAAGTTGGATATCATCTCAGGGTAGCGCTCACCATTCACAATTACGATTCGCATCATCTTTGAAGAAGTACGGTCCAATGATGCCACCAGCCCATAAACCGCACCAAACTGTGACTTTTTCTGGATGCATAGCAATGCTTCTGATGATATTCACTCCAAAATCGACAGTTCTGCTTATTTATTTACCCATTGAGCCGAAAATAAACTGACCATAAAATGGAAGAAGTGCGCGATGAACTTTCTTAACAGAACACGCATTTTGATAATAAAATTCAATAATTTGCAAGCGTTTTTCGTTTGTAAGACGATTCATGGACCAAACTGAAGATGTTTGACAGTGAAACAAAACACGAAACGTGCGTCAGCTATTTAAACCAGTGTTGTCAAGAAGATAATAGCTAAAAAATCCCCCTTTAGTTCAGCTAGGACCTGATTCTTTGTGGGCTATGGTGCTAGTACTACACTAAATGCTCCACTACGAGTACGTATTTTATCGCGGTATCAACTCGAGTTGTGAAAGTTTCAGACACTATCAAAAATTAAGAATTCCATTTTCAAACGGACCTGTATTTCAAACTCAATGTTGACAATGTTGTTGTTAAATATGGCACAGATGCCAGTGACAACAGTGTCAACTTAAAAATTCAGTCACTTGTACTAAGTAGAATACTGAAAAATCGAAATTAAACTTTTCGATATTTTTTTCTTAGAGACAAGTATTTAGATTGGAAGCTATAGAGATCATTATTCGATCTCTTTGAGAGTTTTGAAGAGCTTCAGCTTGTTCGTACTTATTTGCACTATATAAAGTGAAAGGTCTCAAAACCAGCGATATCCAAAATCTTCTACTTGATCTTGAAGTCGACGTCAAGAAGCTTGAACACTGATCGCAACATGGGTTAATACCCTTTAAGGAAAGCAAGCTTTGAAAGTTGCTAGTGTAAGATCTAAAACATTCAGAACCTGTAGGAGCTAAAATTCGTGAAACGCAAAATTGGAAAGTTGAGATCGCGGAAGCCCAGTTCCCGAAAAAACCCTTAATCCGGGGTAGCGAAAATTAGGAACACGAAATATTTAAAAATTTGGAAGCCCTTCGGTCAGCTAAGACAACTTTATATCGCAAGCCTTGCAGTGGGGTTGGCGGGGCGTCACAGCCGTATTTCGTATATATGTGATATCAATTCTAGAATTCTGACTATAAAAACCCCAGTCCAACTGTATTTACCCAAATTTAGGGAAGAACACTGTTTTCAGTTTCAAAACGTGCAATCAAAAATGGCGGTGAAGAAAATCGCTAAACTTGGACCGCACTTGCTTAGAATACTCCACCAATAATTCCAACAGTTGGATCATGTCTACCCAAAGTTCATGGGCTCTGTTTGCTCAATTCATTAAGGATCAACTCCTCGAAAAATTGGCAACGACCTTAGTCCACCCTCCTCTTAACGTAGCATTTCAGAAATAACGATAAAAAATTATTAATGCTATCCAAACCCACGCCTCAGCAACTAATTGAGAAAAATCATGGCGACGGCGACGACATCGGGATCTCATCAATGCGTCGGGATTTTTTTTTTCTTTTATTTAGGTCAATCAGTGAGTCAGTGACATGATAGCGAAAATTTATGTTTTACAGATTTCCATACTCATTGAATATTCATTGAATTTTCCACCCGAGATGAGTGACCCGAAAAATTATCATCGAATGAAATGAAAACAGGGATCGGTCGTTGTGCACAAAGAGACGGTCGCACGAACACGGCCGCCTGCTGGCTTGGTGCGGGGGTGAGGTGGAATCGAAATCTAAGCGATACCAATCCGACGATTTAGTCTGTCAGAGAAACGCAGAAAAGGATTATGGATATTCAAAAGTGGAGCATTTAAAGTGCTCTGGAAGGTGCTGTGAGGATCTGCTTTAAATGTTATTATGCGGCTGTTGTTGAGGAAATGGTACCTTTCGGTGAAGGCCTCAACTACTTCACTCCGTCTCCCAGTGGGCTGGTGATTGATGGATAGATCGCAAATATACCACTCACACCTTGTTCCGGTTTTTGTTCAGTTTCTGGTGTTTCCTCACAAACAGAGTCCTTCACGGAGGGTGGTGGGAAATGTAGGCTGTCTTTGAATGAATCTGTGGACTCGTGCTGGTGGTAATGGATGGGTGTACGTTAACTGAAAACACCAACCGTAACCCGCAAAACCCAGACAATGAGGTGGCATCAGAGTAAATGGGAAAGCGGTCTTGCGCCACTAATGCAATGTGGCAAATGTTTCGCTCATGCAAATCCCCAACCCCCTCAAATTCCCACGGCTATGCTTTGGCTTTTTGGTGTTGTGATTCATTGGCAAGCGACAAACTGAAACAATTCTAATTCTAAAGAGTGGAACAGTTGATGATTTGGTAGCAGTAGTTAAACATAAACTTTTGGGCCTCAGTGTGTGCAGGTGATGTTTGAACCAAAGTTTTGAGATCAAAATGGAAGGGATGGAAGTGCATGACAATCATGCATTATAAATTGAAATTCAAAATTTGCCCCAATCTGGTCAGTCTTGGAACAGTTTGCACAACGAAAGCATTTCCAAATCGTACGACAAACAAACTTCGAAAGCATGAAAGTCCATTGAAGTGACACGAACTGAAGGCAAATTACGCTGCAGTTTGTTGGCAACTAGAATTTCTTTCTCTCACATTTTGCTGGTACTGCAGATATACACATTTGACAGTGGGAAGAAGTATTCGATTTTGGGTAATGATTCGGTGTGACTGAGATAAGGGGTGGTTCAGCAAAAATGGAAATAAAACAAAAAGTTTTTAGGGAATTATCTTAATTTTGTTTATTGTGAAAGGAGGATCTATGACAATAATGTGGAAAACAAAAAATCGGCAAAATACTATCTCTATCCGATGGTCCATCTTTGTAAGGACTCTGAGGTTCAATGTCGTTAATGTGCCGTATAATCTCATCCTTAAGATCTTTAAATGTTTTCGGTTTATTGGCGTAAAGTTTTCCTTACACCTCCAAAGAAAGAACCCTAACGGTGTTAAATCACAGCATTCTGGCAGCCAATGCGCAATGGCATGCCCTAAGGTAACACGTGCAGTAAATTTGCCTCACAAAAGAGTCTTTATATCGGTGTCTTAGTGGCAAGTGGCACCAACCTGTTGAAAGCATATATCGTCCGGGTCCATAAAGTGTTGCGTCAAACCCCCTTTTCGCTCATTGCGTGATGATCCTCATAACCAACCGACCTTTTTCATATCCATCGATTGAGAAATATTCCTCGGCGGGCATGTAATCAAACAAAATTGACAAATGTGAGGTTCAGAACACCGTCAAGTGATCGAAACGGTGCCGTGACAAGATGACTGTTCGGTGTACTCTATGGTCGAAAGGAGTCATTGGTCCGTACTTCTTCGAAGCTGCCAATGAGATGACGATTACTATCAATGTAGAGCGATATGTTCGAATGCTAACCGCCTGTTTTGGCGGGCGATTTAAGATTAAAATTTGGTCGCTATGTGGTCCCAACAAGACGTTGCAACAAGTTACAAAATGCGAATTTATTGCATACGAAGTTTCTTGATCGCGTAATTTCATGTCTGTTGCCAACATGATCACTTCGTTCGATTTTTCTGTGGGGCTAAGGAAAACACAGTGTTCATAAGAGTGATCCCAGAACACTCTAGACGAATTGAAAAATATCGTTGTGGCTGATATGCCGCTTGGCACGGGAAAAGTGTTTAAAAATTAACCTCAAAAGATTTGCATGCTGCGAGTCTTGCCCCTGCAAGATTCATTTAAATGATATTTCCTTTCACACAAAATGGCAAGGTCCAAGCCTTGTAGAGAATTAAGGTTTTCATCAATTGTATATCGCTGTGTGTATTTTAAAAACCAATACTTTTGAAATCTAAAAATGAACGATCCTTAATCCAGACACACGCTCCCGGAAGGTCATTCATACAGATACGTAGATATGTAGCTTAAGATGGAAAAGCAATGATACACTAAATTGGAGGTAACTCTTGAAAGATCATTCCAGCTTTGACTGGACTCGGGTGCACCCTGAATAGTGGCATTAATGAAATACGAGGGGAAGAGTGAATTCGAATGTGTCGCACGAAACTTCTTCTTCTCCACATTGCGCTAAACTCCGGGGTGGACGTGGGACTCAACTGACATGCCCCTCCAACCAGCATGATCTCTCGCTAGTTGCCCCCTGTTGCGCGCTCCAAGTTGGTTGAGGTCCTTCTCCATTTGTGTGCGCCATCTCAACCTAGGCCGTCTTCTGTTTCGACCTCTATGGCTTGGTTTCAAAGACTTTTCGGGCCGTAACGGTTGCGTCCATACGCTCTACATATCCCTCTTAAGCGTTGTAACCGAAGACGCTTGACCAAGTGCATGCCACCGTGCAGTCTATAAAGTACGTTGTTGAATCTTCTTCTTCAGACAACATCAGCACCCTGAAAGACTAAGCCCTTCCTCAGAAACGTCCAAGTTTCCATGACGTAAAGCACGACTGGAGCGACCAAGCTATTATACAAAGCCAGTTTAGTCCTTCGAGAGAGGTCTCTATTACTCAATTCCCTCTTGAGCCCAAAGAAACAGCGATTGGCAAGAGTGATTCTGCGTTTCATTTTAAGCTAATGCTTCTTCTTCTTCTTCTTGTGGCGCTACAGTTCGGGGTGGACCTGGGCCTCAACCAACATGCCTCTCCAGCCAACACGATCTTTCGCCAGCTGCCGCCAGTTGCTCACTCCAAGTTGGTTGGGGTTCTTCTCCACATGTGTGCGCCACCCTAGCCTGATGTTGCAGTCCAAATTTACCACGGAGCCGAGGTAGACGACGCTCTGAGATCGTGGTACGCTCTGTTCGACACGTAGATGTGGAGTGTCCTTCCTTGATGACAGCATGTACTTCGTTTTGCCCTCATTAAGCACCAGACTCATTTCAGCCGCTTCCACTTCAATGTTAACAAACGCCTCATTAACGGCTCGCTGTGTTCGTCCAATCACGTCAATGTTGTCGGCGTAAGCTAGCAGTTGAACAGACTTTTGGAATATCGTGCGTCTGGTGTTGATTTGTGAGTAACACACGATCTTCTCAAGAATGTTGTTGAAACTATCACCATCACACTGGAATGGTATCCGCTCATGTACCATGTCTCTGCGTCTGCCATTGTAATGTTTCGACGTCGATCAGGGGAATCATAAGGAACTTTGTGAAAACCATTTAAACGACTACAGAGATCAAAAATAGGCTTCTCTGCTCTGATCTGCTGACGTTTTGGTATGCGAGTATTACCCCATCAATTTTGATTTGAAATTACTCTCTCTGCCATGCCAATAAATGCGCCATCCCTAACATCTAGGGGCACACCCACCCATCCACTCCGTTGGAATGCTTTACGACGTTAATTTGTAAGAACAAGCCATTTAAACTAAATGTGGATATAAATCGCTGTTCAATCTCATTCGTTTTGCTGATCAAATATATCCCCGTTTTAGTGCAAGTAATGCCATAAATTCTCAATGACACCACTATCGGCGCCGCCTCCCAGGGCTGGAGGACGAGACGGGACATTCCTTCATGCAGTCCCCGTGCTCGTCTCATTGAATTTTTGTTGCTTTTTTTGTTTTAATGGAATTTTATGTCAATGCTCCTATTCACTTTAATCTCGATTTAATTAGAGCTGTAAAGGACACAATGGCCAGGTAAAAGGATGACAGTTTCCTTCCATCTCTCCCAGTACCCATTGTCCTTCAGTCTTTCCTGCTGGTCTCTGCTCTCGCAAACACAAAATTCTCTATTCTCATTGGCTTTATAAATCACCCCCAATGGCTGGGGTACGTGTGTGCTTGTGTGTGTGTGTGTGATGGAGTGAGAGAGTGAGTGTCAGCGTGTCTATAATTTCTTATCTGTTCGCAAAGGGAGAAGCAAGTTCTCTAATGGCTTTACAATTAAGGCAGCCCAAGGATGCACAATAAAATGTACGCTAGACGACCTCTTTAAGCTCTTCTTCTGCCGCCATGCGATAGATTGAGTTGTGCAGTGAATAGCATACCCTTTGGCTAGTCGTACTGTGTAGATAAACGGGTGCATGGTCGAATGAATCCTTGATTCACCCTCCTGATGTGTGTGCTGCCGCTTGGGGATCTGGAATGAATATAATCGGCGATTCAACTCGCTCCTCCTACAAGTTGTTTGTTAGTCCTGTTGTCAACTTTTTCTTCTCCCAGCCGTCCTCCTTCGTGTGCCGATTGATAAGGAGTGGTGGTGGGTGTATCTGTTAAGAATGCCTTGGAGTAGTGGCTGGGGGGATATTTCGCTTTATTGCCGTTTCGCCTGTGATTAAAAATTGATTAAAAGTAATTTTTCCACTGTGTCGACGAAGTGAGATGTTGTTTATTCCATCCTTTGGCGGAATTCTTCCTCTTCGGGCATTGGAATTAAGTTTTCAATGTCCTCGAGGATTACGAATTGGAAATTAAGTTGAGAGATTCCTACTTTTCAATTGGTTTGTTTGCGGCGAAATGAGGAACGTGATACGTATGTCGGTGTGTGGGTGTGTGCGAAGGGAAATGTTCGTTCAATTGAATTGAAGCAGAATGAAAGGATACATGTGGGGGGCGAGCGAAGCAGAGATAAGGACAGTGGCGTATAACGAAATGATTAATTTGAAAGTTATCCAAAGTTGAATTGAATTAAATGACGATGGCGCAAAGGATAGCAAGGACTCTTGCTCTCGAGCTGAAATCAGTGCGATTGTAGACGATTGGAGAGGAGGGATATTTTTTAATTGGAAACCTGCAACAATTCAAGGGAACTCTTAGTGCAATTAAAGCGATGCACAGCTTGATGCAATCAACGAAAACCTAATCAGGAATCTGAAGAACGGGGAATATTCGAAATCGTTCCTGTGAATCGTAACAGATAGTCTGGTGCTTTGTGACACTGCAATGTTATTCACTTTTAGTGTTAATGTTTTAAAAAGCGTCAACCTTTTTGCTCTCCTTGATAGCGGAGTATTCTGAAGATATAGGAGATAATGATGAATGTAAAAAAATGCGAGCACACCACGCATGATACAGAATAGATCGGTCAGAAGGACTTTTTTACAAGCTCAATCGGCTAGACATTAGTAAACTACTGCTGTACCTGCTGTGTAACATACTCGCCGGTAGAAGGTTCGTCGTAAAGAATGGCAACGTGACCTCTACAGGTATTTTTGAAGTAAAAACTGGTTTCCAACAAGGTGCCGTTAATTCGCCGATCCTGTTCAATATTTACTTGAGCGATCTTATTAGTTCTCTCCCGTAATAATCGAGGAAATCACAACTCTCTCACAGGGTGACTTCGATTCATTCATGAGAGATTGCGACGACTGGAAGTTGAAAATCAATTTCAAGGAAGTCCGAACAAATTTTGTGCAGGACGCTGTTGTATAAGGCTTCGGCGGATACGAAAAAGAAGTGGCGACAGTTCTCAATTGTTTGACGAGACGGGCAACTACCTGGGGATCTGGCTAGATCAATATCTATATTTTAACAAACATGGAGATGCTCATGGTCAGGGTCAGGGCCCGTGGCGCCTTTGACCTTACCAAGAGACTGTTTTACAACAGCCAACTCGTTGGGAAGGTGAAGGGGTGATCTGCTACATGGCCCTCATCCGGCCAATGCTTACCTATGGCTGTCCCCTATGGTTCAACGTGAGTGCAAGCTTGATGGAAAAGATACGGGTGTTTGAGAGGGCTTACCTTCACCTTTACAGAACACCTGAGTCGCAGTACATAAAATTTTATTCCAATGAGATTTTATACAACAGGGCGAACCTGATACGAGTGGACAATTTCCTGGTGAAGTTGACCAACAACCTGATCTATGGGGCTTACTACCCCAATCCCCAATACCACGAAAGGGTGCGTCACAATGGCTTCGTCTCCCCAGAAGCTTTTGTCTAATAATAATAATAATTGAGTGGCACTACAGTCCATAACGGACCAGGGCCTAGCTTCTACAACAACTACTCGTGTTGTGCATGCTATTGTTCTTCACGAGTAGAAGGGACCTACAGTTTTTTGCCGATTCCGAACGGCGAGATTTGAGAAGCTTCCCATAGACAATTAATACTCTTTGAGTGTTGTCAGCAACTCGAAAGAGGTGGTGCCGTGAAAAAATGCTAGGTGTCCCGCCGGGAATCGAACCCAGACTTTCTGCGCCGCAGTCGATGCACTTACCACTGCGCCACGGCTTTTGTCTATTTAGACCAAAACGGACTAAATGCGGTATCGCTCATATTCCACATCGCCAGATGAACCGTGGATGGGAGGCTCATCCACGAACGTTCCGTCGCACAACGAGCTGAGGAGGGTCTCCTCGGGTTTAGTACGGCGGTATCCAGTCGGAACTCCATCATCCAATCCTTTAGACCCGGGTTAGAAAGGGCTGTGCGTATCCCCATAAGGGGTGCAGTCGGTCTCTGCCGTGCAGCGGACTAGGCTTACGTTTAACTGCGGCAACCTATGACCGACTTGCATACCTTAGGATAGTTTTAAGTTAGTTGTGAGTTGCAAATATTGACCACAAAAAAAAAGGATATTCTGTCACAAGAAATCATATACATGAATGATAAATGGCGATAGTGTATTTTCCTTCAATATGTCGAATTCGATACGGAACGAAGAGTACGGAGTTATACTTATTTTTTCAAAAAGTCGTCGGGCAAGTGCAAAATTTCACAATCGTCATCCGACACCACTCGGTGTCCATTTCTCCCAAAAATGTCAACCAGAAGTTAAATTTTTCAAAATTTCGTGTGAACCAGCAACCACATTCACCAGGGAAATGAATGTATGTGTCCTTAATTTCCAGCACATATCCTCCCCTTCCCCCGCAACAATTCTGTAATTAACTCTAATAGTCTCTTTTTTAATTTTTTCATTTCAGGTAAGTCCCCATAAGGCAATTTTTGACCCTCACCTGCTAGCCGGTAAGTAAATGTGAGATAGGTTTAGGTGGGGTGGCGAACTATGGACACGTTGTCCATTTTCAGCATCAGCTCGACAAACATCACACCTCCTGTTGACCCTGCTCTCAAAAAATGCAAAACCAGAAAAAAAAACCCCTCCTGTATCGTGGATCTTGCCCCCCAGTCAACGGCACGGGCTCTGTTTCGGACCGTTAATTTTCATTGTTTAAATGGGGTTAATTAAGGCCGACCTTGCCCCGCTGAGGGTAATTAACTGAACATATTAGCAGGTAAACTCGAAGGATGTCACAGGGGCATCATTACCACCGCCGCCGGTTGGCTGGTTGCCGTGATACCCCATTAACGTCACCCTTGGCTCGAGCGACTTACAACGCCTTACCACCTGACTGCTGCCCGTTTAACAGAATATTCTCACAAAATTGTCGCATTATCAACTTGAAACCGAAGCAGGACGTGGCGACGGCATGCGTGCGATTGTTTGTTTGTTTTTTGGGAATGCGAATGCGGACGGGAATGAATGTCACTCAATTAGCATCGTGATTGGCGTCGCTATTAATGATGGTGTTTGAAGTTGGTCAAAATGATGAATTAACTACGATCGAGTTTCGCCGAGAGCGCACACACGAATGGGGAGGAAATTTATTAATGAGCGGCGTAAGCACGGTGGGGCATCGCATTATCGAGGCGTCATGGAAACAGTATGAAAATGAGTTTGCACGGAATTAGCGGCAGACATCATATCTCGGAAAAGGCTTAATGAAATTTTATTATTTTCAATTTTTCTTTGCGTATTCGGTTCGAGAGCCAATGGAATGTTACGCAGTTCGTGTTCCACTGGGCTTTGGGCGGATGTGGTCGAAAACATGAAAAATGTTTCGGAATTAATTAAGCGACTTATTGAGTGCCGGAAGAGTGAATAGATTTAAGAACTTTATTCAAAGGGCTAATAGCGAGGGGAGGTTGGCAAATAATTACTCTCTTCGCCAAAAGTAGAGATTATGGATTGGGTTTTAATTTGGGGGGGTTTTCGGGGTGGGTTCATTTGAGACATCGAAATCAGAACTTCAGAGGACAGCGCCAAGTTTCTTATATAAAATGCAATTAAAGTAACAAACGTTAAAGTTTGGCTATGTATTGTTGCTTTCTTAGTGAAAGTTTATGAAATGCAATGAAGTTCAAGGGGCTTTCACGTCTAGCTGGCAGTAAAACAATCTGTCACCTCAATGTCCAAAATTTATTGTAGTTGATGGTTTTGGGGTGCGGATTGCTTGCTCCTGTCCTTTTTGAATTGACATAACAACGGTGCTTCACTTTTCCACACAATAAAGAGCACAAAGGGATAAATCGATAAATCCATAGCGGTCAATTGAATTCGCCAATAGGGCTTATAATAGGATTTGAAAATTTGGCGCGGAAAAGAATGGGTTCGGCACGAGACTTGTGGATTTGGGATTGCGGAATAAAGAGAAGTCGTTCCTGCCTCATTTTCGATGAGAAATAGTCCCACGAAGCCAGTACTCCACAATGCGCACTAAACTGTCACTCTCTGTGGATGCATTGGATGCTGAACACACCTTAAATGGTTTCCATACCTTAAATGGCCGATATAGTTAAACCTTTTAAAAGAATAATCCGAGATATTTGTGCTGTGTGATCTTCTCAGGCTAGTGTGTGAAATGCTTAGCTGTTGAGATCGATGGCGAGTCGTTGACCAGAGCACCGACAATCTCAGCTATGAGTACCGACGTTGGCTGTGAGCGTTCTCTACTAGCATACCAGTCCTACGAGCTTTTTGCAGAAACTAGAGTGTGGCTGTGTGGTCGCCGTGGCGTAGTAAGTTAGTGCGTCGACCTACACGCAGAAAGTTTAGGTTCGATTCCCGCGGGGGACACCTCACGGTACCATCTGCTTCGAGCTGCTGGCAACACTCAAAGAGTATCAATTGTCTTCTCAAATTTCGCTGTTCGTTCGTGAGAGAACAGTAGCACGCACAACACGAGTAGTTGTTGTAGCAGCTAGGCTCTGGTCCCTTGTGGGCTGTAGTGCCACTCAATTATTAATTATTAGAGTGTGGCTGTGGCGGTTGGTGCTTCAATTCCATCAAAACTTCTTTGCTAAAACGCAACATTTGAGCTACATAACATTCAGAATTGAAGTAAAATTTTTGACACTTCATTTGGCGGAGATGTGATTCTGACTTTCTGTCAGTGTCAAAATAAACTTCGACTAAAAAACAAGACTCGCTTAATGCCTACTTGTCCCTTCAGGGACAAGTACAGGGCTTCTAAATCTGAGATTATCTTTCAAAGTCGATAGTCAGTGAGAAACTTGTCCTGTCATTTACATTCAGTGAGTCTCTAAACCTGATCTTTACCCCGGAACTTCTTCAAGTGGATCATCTTGGTCTGTTCGTTTGATTCAGTCAAGGTCGGATGACGAATCTTAGGTTTTACAACTCCGTTCTCTGCAGAGCTTGCAGCTTCTTCTTCTGCCGCCCTCATTACGGAGATGGCCGTATATTCTTCTTAAATCGCGCCACAGTGTGGTGTAGATCTGTATTTTAACTACCACACCTCACCAGCTAGCACTGTTTCTGGAAGAGACGTGGCAGTTAAAATATAAATCCACACCGGACTGTAATGCCATTTAAGAAGAAGATATGGTCATCTCCCTGTTTTGAATTACACACGTAAATTTATTCGTCAATTTATTGTCCTGTGTGACTCGCCTTCAAGAAGAGTCTACATTTGTTGAGTTCTCGGATCCGAAACGTTTGTGGATCCGCTCTGTATCTCCAAAGAGGTTGTACCAGTAGAAAGGGGCACCGCAGAGTGCACTTAGTTCGTGGCCGATTCACCTCCTCCGTGCATGTAGCATCAACGCAAAAATGCCTAGAAATTCAATCCGATAGTGATAAGAATTCACTATGCCCTGGTCCGTTATGAGCTGTAGTGCCACTCAATTATTATTATTAATTAATCTGGTGTTTTCGAAGTTTTTGATCCTTTGAGTCAGGTAAACATAATCATAGTGCTGCAAACTGATGTCAATACAATTGGTCTCCGTGAAGTAGTAGTTGGGAGTTTCTTGTTGCAAAGCAGAAAACCTTCAGATCGAGGTCCCTACACCCCACACTTTTCATGGCGTCCACTTTTCTTGTTTTGTAGAAGACACTCAGAGAGACTTTACAAATTGTCTAGCAATTATTCTAAAAATTTTGCGACTTTACCTTACACAATTTCAATTTGTCATCTTTTCTCATATCTACTAGGAATGTTTTTGAAAAAAAGAACAAAATTTTGCCATGCTTTGAATTTAAAGCGGTCTCCATTAAGATGCTGCCCACATCGAAGTTTAAATAGAAACTGCTGCTTGACTATGAACAATTTATTGGTTTTATGTAAATTTTGTGTTTGAATTTGAGATCCCAAATTCAGCCCGGAAACGTTATTGTTCCACGTCAATGTGCAAAATAATATTCACTTCAATTGATGTCCGAGGAATTTTCAATTGGATAATAAATTCACATCTCGTTGCAGTCACTGGCATTGAGGAAAATGTTGACAATGTCGTACGCAATGACACGCGGCTTAAATAATTCTCGAGGACTACTTTACCCCTGAGCTGAGCTGAGTCCAGAAGACATCATTCAACTTTTGTTTCCCTTTTTAGAGAATGCCTCAAATATTTTGAATCGAGACTTCTATTGGTGGTTGGGATTAAACAAATATTCCAATACGACGAATGACTGATTTCTTCTTGCCTCAGAGATTCAGTTACTCGCAATCAAAATGGCTCTCATCAAATATATTTATGGTTCACAAAGGGCTTAAGATAAACAGAAAAAACAGATACAAATAATTTTTAATTTACAAACCAAATAAAGTAATCCAAGTACAACGAACACGAGTAATGATAACACATCTCAAAATACCGTGCTCCAAAACAAAGAGGTTTTGGGTAGCCAAACACTTAAAACCTAATTGCAATGTTGAAATGCTTCGATGAGTTGTAGGCAGGATTGGTTTCAAGCGCAGAGTTGCGAGAGAGAAGCCATTTTTTTGCAAAAAGAACAGAAACGTCCGATTGCACTTTTTCCAAAGCAACGCAATGAACGAGTTTCTGTTTTGAAGAAAAAAAAAACACAAATTGAACATATTCATGTCAGATGGATCAACGTGTGAAGAACAACCAGAAAGGAACTAATTCCAAGACTTTCCGACTCAGCATCATGCACGGCGGTGGTGATTGCTTGGGTTTCGTGCTCAGCATCTGGTGTTGATACCTTGCACTTAATTGACGGCCATATGAATAAATAACAGTTTTTGGACACTTTGCAAAGTAGAACCACTGTAATGCACGAATGCCACATTCATCATCATTTCTATATGTTTTATCTGTTCTTTTCGAGCCCTTTGTGAGTAATAAATGTGAATCACTTTGCATCCCAGTTTTCGAATTCTTTAATCTTAATCGCGTTGTTTTTGGTCAACAAAAATTTGGTGAGAGCCCTAGCTCATCCTGTTAAAGAATAGTTGTTCGGTGCATAAAACACACATTTTTAAACAAAATCTTAATTCTTTACGAAATTTCGACTTGCCTTGAATGCGGAAAACACAATCATTCAAAAGGCCGCCGGGCAGTCTCGCAACATGCAATTCTTTGAAAAAAAAACGTTTAACCACTTTTTGGCACATTTCTGCCATAACTTAAGTATTTCCGTAAGCACCGTCTTTTGCGTGGTCTCACAGAAAACAATTATCGGTCTGATTTTGGTACATCTTGGTGGCCAACTGACGTGGCCTAAACGTGAAAAAAAACGCAACCATGAAACTTCGTCTGCAAACAAACCTTAATTAGCCGTATTGTACTGGTTGTTGGTCTGTCTTGAACCACATATCCTTCGAGTCTTGATCTTAGCCGAAAACTGTCAGTTAATTGCTCTGAAGAGTAATAACTCTGGTAAGATCAATTGTAGCTGCCAATATTAAGTTTGTGTAAAAATGGCATTTAAAGTTTGATTCTGTTAGTGTTCTGCCTTGAACTCTGAATCCCCATCTATTTTGAAGACATTGAACCAAATCTTGTCTCGTCGATAGGATATAACATATTCCCAGTATTAAGCCTATACCACTATAGTAAGCCGTCAATTAGGTCTTTCAGGCATTGAAAGCGAACGAGCTAAAATACTTCTAGCTGCAAACAAGGGCGAAACAAAGAACGCTATAGCTAAGGAGTACAACAAAAAAACAACTCGGACAAAGCGCTACAATGAGCAGCAAGAAGTTTGCGGTAGTGAAAGACTTTGTCTACCTCGGTTTCTCAGTGGATAGGAACAACAACATCAGTACGGGAACCAAGCGTGGAATCACTCTTGCCAATCACTGTTTCCTTGGGCTCAAGAGGCATTTGAGGAACAAAGCCGCAGTTTGAAAACCAACATGGCGTAGTAATGGGTGTGTTTGAAAACGTACAAAACTTTGAAATGGTATAAAACAAGGATGATTTTTTGACTTAATTCCAAAGGTTATCTTCCGGCATTAAAATTTTATTTCTGGCATATGACCAACGGCTGGTTTGAGTGTGGCCTAATCTGGTTCAGAACTTTTTTTTAAAAACATTTGTTGCTGTATATCATGACTGAAGCGCCCAATGTTGTCCTCCAAATGATCAATCTCTTCGGCCTTATCGACTTAGACTAGTGACTTCACATATCCCCACTGAAAATAGTTAAGCGACGTTAAAGTGAACGATGTAAAATTCCAATTCACGGCTCGGCAAGGTGGAACAATGCGGTTACCGAACGTTTCCAGCAAATCTATTGTGGCACGAGAAAATTGGGTCCAACAGCAATCTTGTATTGGCCCAAATTTGCACAATTTCGAAGCGTCAGTCAAACGGCAGTAAAAATAAATCATTTGACAGTTGAGTAGACGGCCACCAGTTTAAAGAAAAGCTTAAAGTACTGCTCTATGCCACAGAATTTTGGACCTGCCCTGGGAAACCCTTGATATTTTCGGGAGGAAAGTTCTTCGTGTGATTTTTGCTCCTGCTTACAAAAATGGCTTTTGGAAGAGGAGATTGAACCGAAACGAACTCTACAACCTCTATGGCTACATGGTTCCACTTAAGCTTCTGTGAATAAAACCCTTAAGAAAGCTAACTTTATCAATAAAAATGCTCCAGCGCGAGGAGTTTAAAATTTAAGCAATTGAGACAGTGGCACCAAGGACAACCACGGTCGAGATGGTACACATAAGTGGGAACTAAACTTGGGGTGGGAAGTTGAAGGCAGCTGGTGGGAGATTATTTTAATTGGAAAGGAATGTTGGTTTAGGCTCAGTTCTATCTCGAACTGTGACGCCACTGGACAAGCAAAAAGGAAGAAACTTATGTCTCGGCGCATGCCATCCAGTCAGCATGCGTTTTGTATGAGAAAAACATTTTATTAAAATTTTGATATGCGGGTTATGATATTATTCCTTTAACAATCAGTAGCAAATTAGAAAAAGCAGGCCGATAAAACTGACACGCGTGCTTCGGCGATGCATTTCAAAAATAGCTGCCAATTTGTTACATCACGAGGACGAAACCCTTGTTTTTTTTTCTCAGAATCAGAGCACTCACACTTCTAAACAGAAAACTTGTACCTCCACATCCTTTAATTGTTTCAATGTAGACTGTGTGCAGTGCCAAACATATGGTACTCCAATTAGATCCCCATACTCCAGACCAGAGCACTCCACAGCCACAACATTGCTCTCGTAAGCCTTAAAATACAGTAAATTAATTTTTGGTAAGAACCCACCTCTCTGTCCACCTCCCTCTCACCATAAAAACGGAAGGCATATACGTTCATATTTCACATCTCTAATCACCCTCAAAACCAAAACATTTTTCCAGTCATCTTTCTTCAGGCAACAAACCCTCCCCCCGCCCCCCTCTCCAACCTTTGGTAAGCTCACTTATTAAATCAGTAATGAGCATAGAGCTCTTACACACTTCACCCTCGAGCCAGAGTGAGCACTCAAGGTAACAGAAGCCAGCAACACACCAGCCCACCAGTGTGCTCGTTTTTAATAACACCACTCTTGCGATTTGTTCTGCAAACTTTACAGACTGCTTGTGACGACTTGCAAGGCAGGCGGAAGTAAAATAGGCAGAAGCAAACAAAAATTGAACAAATTTTCCATTCTCTGCTGCTGCTGCCGCTGCTGCTTATTATTCACACAAACAAACTCCACATGTGAAGCACTGGCAACCGCCCCCAACGACAGGGCTGTGGGGATGTCGTGCAATTTAATAGCGACTGAGTTTGAAGAGGCAGGCGATCTGCTCCGGTCTGTCTGCGTTACACACTTCATACATTAATCCCCACAATTAAGCCCTCTAATGCATATTTGTACGTAATAGGCGTTAATAATTTGTAGCTTTGTGATGACTGCTTACCACATGCTGCCGGAGGGTAATGGGCGGTGTGTGGCAAGAACAAAACATAAGGGGGCTCGCATAAGGCGAGGGGTGCAATGATGGACATTAACCAGACGACAGAGATGTTTGTTGAGATGACGTTGCGGGGTGGTGACTAGAATCAACGGGAAAGATCTTCATGAAGCCTTGAAATGGGAGAAAATTTCGAATCTGGACAACAGCACACCTTGGGGCATTCCTTTTTTTTTGGTTAAAATGGAGGACTGTAGCACTCACTCAAAACAGCCCAATCAGCAGCTTAACGCGCATGCCTTGGAAGGACACAGAATTCTGGTGGAACTGATAAGGAGCTGCGGCACCATTGCCGTCAGATGTCGCCCCACTCTGTTATGTGATGCTATGCGTGGTGAAAAGTTTTTTGATTTTGCGTGCACAGGCTCGTCTCTCGCAATCTCTCCGACCCAGCGAGTGGGAGGTGTGGCGCAGAAGAGAACATCTCCCTTACGACCCAGGGCCAAGTAACCGAAAACAATTAAGAGAACCCCCCCAATATGAGAGAGAAAGAGAATTTCGAATAATAACAAACCATTCAAACTCACCACAGCATCCAGCAGCTCCCATCTTCAGCACATCCTAGATTCGAGAAAAATAACGCTAGAGATGGAGAACGAGAGAGAGAGGGAGAGAGAGAGCAGGACATTTGGGGATGTTTCAATTGTTTGGTTTACTTTAAGGGATAAGACCCTGGTTTTCTTCAGTCTCACTTGTAAACGGGCGTCATACGGTCGTGGTGGTTCTCGAATAAAACGGGCATTAACATAAAAATATCTGCGACACACACTGAAATAATAAAAAAAGAGGAGGAGGGACAACAATCAGGATTAGAAAAAAGGATTTCCTTCTATTTTCTTTTCTTTTATTGTTTTTTGGTTCTCCCTCAACGTGAGAGACGCGTGTGTATTTGCGTTTTGTATCTTTTCGTTCTGTGTTCCTTGTTGTTTTTTGTGTGTGCGTCGTCATTGTCATCGTCGCCGTCTTCATCACTCGGTTACTGTGTCGGTTGCGTGTGAAAATCCAATCCGAGTGTAAAGTGTTAATACAAAAATTGTACCCCCATCCCCAGCCAATAAGCAAGAAGAAAGAAAAAAAGTCAGCATCTGTTTCGCGCTGAGGGGGTTGCGGAACCCACTGTGTGTGTTGTGATTGTGGGTGGTACACAAAAATTTGCAAATAAAACACGAAAAGGATAACTGCGGCGATGAACATGTGTCAGATTCCAAAGAATTAAGGTGTGTTACTCAGAGTTTCAGTCAAGTTTTCTTTTTTTTGTTTGCCCCCCACTTTTATTCACTCACTGCGAAATCTGCCTTCAAGATACTGCTGCGCTATAATAGTGATGCTTTTCGAAAAAAAAACAAAAGTCAAAAAAATACAACAACAAAATTTTCATTTCGTTCATGCATATTTGAATCTCTCACTTCACGTACATTTTTCTTCAACTTTTCTCACACTCACTTTTCTCTCACCCACTGCATTCATAAATGTTGAACGCATATGTAGGACTGATCTAAAGGAAATTTCTTTTTTAAGTTTTCTTGATTTTCTTGAAATTGGCGCCCGGTGCTGGCTGCATCCGATTGCATAGAATTCACGATTTTCATACACTCACCACTGTTTTGTGTTTTCTCTTAGTTTTAAGTCACATTTCTTTGTCACTGTCTCGTCTTGTGTTTTGTGTAATTTGGAAGTCATATTTTTTTCGAAATTTTGAAAAGCGGAAAATTCGCTTGTTGTCGTCTTGTCTAGGATTGCGTATGTGCATCGTGTCACTTGCGATCGTCACGTGGTAGCTGGTAGTTGAAATATATTCAAAGCTGTTGATTGGTGTGTTGTTTGTTCTTCTGCTGCTAAATAAGGGTCGCTTAAGTTATCGTCATCGGATGAGAGGACTTGTGACTTGATTCAGAACGACGATGTTTGTTTTATGTGAGAATCTGTAATTTTCTTTCGCTTACCTGGTGCCCCCGCAGTGTGATGATGGCAGACACATATGGTGCCTCAATATTGTGTGGCTACATCTATTTTATTTTTTTTAACTGATTTTGCGATGCGATAGGGTTTGGCTTATGTGCAAAAGTGATTCAAATTGTCCACAAGTTTCTAGAGGGACTTGTCAGCAGAAAAATGTTGGTTTTGTACTAATCAGACAATAAATTCTATGATGGTATGGATAATTTGGCTTGAATACTGGTTCAAGCTAAATATAAATTTTTGGTTCAGTTGAAGTAAGTCTTTCTCAGACTTTCCTTCATTCTGAGTTGGTAAAAAAATTGCACGATAGATAGTACCTACGCCAACAATGCTTGTTGCAGAAGCTGTCCCAAATCCTACGTTTCCTGCTGTTACATGCAATTTATTGCAGCGGAACACCAACCAATTATTAAGCTGCAAACAAACTATTACTTAACCCAAACGTACCTCATTAAAAGTGTTATAATCTGCTTCATGTAAGGGATGGTTATAGGATGTGGAAATCTGGTTTACAGGCCAAGGCCAAGTAAAGTAGATTTGGATTAATAATAATAATTGAGTAGCACTACAGCCCACAAGGAACCAGGATCCATCTTCTACAACAACTACTCGTGTTGTGCGTGCTACTGTTCTCTCACGAGTAGAAGGCACCTTCAGTTATTTACCGACTCTGAACGGCGAGATTTAAGAAGCTTTTCATAGACAATTGATACTCCTTGACTGTTGTCAGCAACTCGATAGAGGTGGTGCCGTAAAAAATGTGCAGTGTTCCGTCCGGGAATCGAACCCATACTTTTTGCGTGGAGGTCGATGCACTGACCACTACTCCTCGGCGAGGACAAATTTGGATTAGCAACCAATTTTTTCCAAGTGATTCTTCCGAGAGCTTGGTCCATTATATTGTTCAATTTCAAATTTGATACAGAGAAGAGGTATGCGTAGATGTCGCGTATTAGTGTTGCTGCTTGAGCTTACCAGATAAAATGATGAACAATAAGGCAAATTAAGTGACTCATTCACACGTCAACACCAGAGGCACGATCTTCCACAAGTCCGTTCAACTGCTAGCTTATGCGGATGACATTGACGTGATCGGCCGAACTCAGCGAGCCGTCAATGAGGCGTTTGCTAGCATCGAAGCGGAAGCGGCTAAAGTGGGACTGGTGGTAAACGAGGGCAAAACAAAGTATATGCTGTCATCAAAGAAGGACGCAGAACATCGACGTCTCGGACAGAGCGTCACTATGGGCAGCAGACGTTTCGAGGTAGTCAAGGACTTCGTCTACCTCGGCTCCGCGGTGAATAGGGACAACAACATCAGTACCGAAATCAAGCGCAGAATCACTCTTGCCAATCGCTGTTTCTTTGGGCTTAAGAGGCAATTGAGTAATAAAGCCCTCTCCCGAACGACCAAAGTGACTTTGTACAACACCTTGATCATCCCAGTCCTGCTTTACGGCGCAGAAACCTGGACGTTACTAAAAGCGGATGAGGAAGCCCTTGGTCTGTTCGAGAGAAAAGTTCTGCGTGCGATTTTTGGTCCTGTTTGCGTTGATGGCATCTGGAGGAGAAGATTCAACCACGAACTGTATGGGCTGTACGGCGGCATGAACCTAGTCAAGCGTCTACGGATACAACGCTTAAGATGGCTAGGCCATGTAGAGCGGATGGACAACACTGCTCCGGCCCGAAGAGTCTTCGAATCCGAGCCACAGGGACAACGCAACAGAGGACGTCCTAGATTGAGATGGCGCACACAAGTGGAAAAGGACCTCAACCAACTTGGAGTGCGCAACTGGAGGCAGCTGGCAAGAGATCGTACTAGCTGGAGAGGCATGTTGGTTGAGGCCCAGGTCCACCCCGGACTGTAGCGCCATCCGAAGAAGAAGAAAGAAGTGACTCATTCCAAAGAAGACGCGTTAAACAACCTCGATCCGTCAAAAATTGAAGAGTGACCATAGTTAAGTAGAACATTCAAGTATTGGTGAAATAAAAGATGTGAAAGAAATTTTAAGATAGAAGCAAGCCCTAGGTCAAGATTCACATTTGTCAGTTCTTCTCATACGATGAATGGTGTCGGAGAGGTACATTTCTTGTGGCAGTTGTGGCATAGTGGGTAATTGCGCTGAAAAATATGCAAGAGATCCTTGGTTTAACTTCCAAACTGAAAGTTCATATCGCACTTCCTTGCAGCACCACTGCCTGTATTCTGCTGACATCAATCAAAGTGTGGGAGTTTTCCATGAAAAGACCCTCAAATCTCACCATACGAAATTAGTATAAAGTTCCATATTCCATCTACATGTGACAAAGGAATTCAGTGCATTGTGATGAAATAATTTATATGATGATTGATAAATTATACTCAGGCTAAATCCTCCTCGATGCAGTTATGTATACAATTCCATTTACGACTAGATGTCATCAGGAAGTATACTCTGAAATTTGTGTCTTAATTAACTCCAAAGGTTCAGATTTCTTCACAGTAGCAGAGTGATGGTCGAATGCGATGTTATGCCACGACTGGGCTCTAGGCTAATAAAACACTGGATTGATTCGGTAACATGATGGGGGTTACAATATTTAATTGATCCAAGTCCACACTCCTTATCAAAGCGACTTTGAGTTCTTGGGTTTTTAACAAGTTCTTGAGTATTCGAAAGTGGACCTTGAAACACGGTTTCAAAGTTGGAAAAATCCATGTGTCCGAATTTATTGCAACTACTTCGAGATTTTCGATGCGAATTAAAAAGAATAAATAACGCCGTTTGACAATGTCCGTCTCTCTTTTCCGAAATAAGATAATCCCAATTAAGTATAAACACATCAGTACCATAGGCATTGCAGTCAAGTCGTACAACTGTCCTTCCATCCAAAGGATTAGAAAGTAATACTCGAATAAGGAATATCAAGTTTATATCTCTACATCGAATCTTAGCAGAATTATTAAAAGACAATGAGTCTAATCCCCCCCCCGCCTGTGGAGCCTGGAGCCTGTGGAGAATTGATCCTAATATCAAGCACTATCTCGAACATCTGAAAATACAGTTGGTTATATTTAATTGAGTTCCGCTTTAAATTCATGGACGAAACCTCATGTGAGGATGTGGAATGCATTTGATATGCAAAATTAATTTAATATCTACAGATTCTGAATCGCCAGCTCTACGGAGCAAGAAGGTAAACAAGTGGTATGAAATAATTATCGCCCTCACCAGAGGGAGAAATAGTATGCTCCTCGAATTAATTTGATCAGAAGCTCATCTCGAGTGTACCCAGTGCATCTTATCAACATGAATTCCCAGCACTTCGTCTGCTAAATCAAGTGAATCCAATACTCAATAAAGTTAGGCACACTCACACATACGCCCATAGCTATGTCGTTATGCCAAGAGCCCAAATGATGCATTATATAGTCTCAAAAAGGGGGGGGGGGATTAATTTTCATTTTGATTCAGGAAGATGAAAAATAATTATTTGGAGAAAAAGTGCGTATACGCCACAGTGAAGAGAAACAACACTGTAGTGGAGAAAAGGAGTTATTTTCCTTTGTTCTCTTATTTCAGTAATCTGTAGCAATTCAAAAAGTATATTTTGCGAGCTTGTTGCTTTAAAAAACAATCGTGGAGTGTGTGGTATCAATGCGGACTCCATACGTCGAATTTTAAGATGACCAGTGCTTCTCAACTTTTGTGCCGCGAAACCTTTGTGTGAAACGAAATTCTTAAACTGTCTCGCGTCCTGTATCAATGGAGTAACGTTTACAGTTCAGAAAGGACTAATGCCTAGGTTCTTCATCGTGTCCTCGTTTTGTGCGTAATTGCCACCAAAATTAATTCCTTAGAATTATTGCGGTTGGTCCATGGAGAAGGCAGTATTTAGGTGAATAATTCCAGACCTTTAGACGCTAGGTGGTATTCGTTTTATTCGCGCTGGTATTCTTCCAGAAGTAGTGAGAACCTACAATTTATGGCCGACTCCGTATGGCAAATTCTGAGCTCCTTTTCAGAGAAAATAATGCTCTTTAAGTGTGCACAAATTTAAACGAAACAGTCCAAGAATCGAAGACAGGCCCTTGAACGTATGGGTTGCAGCACGCAATCACGACACGGCAGCCACCATAAAATGTTAAGATCAGTCATTCCTAGTTTTAAAGCCTTATAAACGAGCATACTGATGGTTCTTAAAGGAAAAAAAAATTGGGGTAGGAGTTTTCACACAATTAAAAAAAATTACTGCAAATCGTATGACGGCTGCAGCTGACATTTTTCTCATACCAAATGCTGCTGAGTCATAAGGTGTTAATTCGTGCAGCATCTGTATAAGTGTATATTTGGAGATCATAGTCATACTGCTCTTCAAGCAGTCAAAAATGTATACATGGGTTCTTGGGTTATAACAGATAACAAATTTTCCAAACTTAGCAACTTGGCCATGGCAGACCATATTTTATCGCAGGATTCATCGATTTTATGGCCGCATTTGACTCTGTTTATTGTGCTTGAAGAATGGTGGAGAATGATCTTATTCCATCATGCAATCCAAACGGTGTGAGTATAGACTTGATTCACAAGTTTCTACAACTGCACGGGTGTTCTGGATGAAACGACATAACATGGAATTCCACTTGTTCAGACGACACATCCTAATCAGGCGGCTGCACCAATAAATCGATGTTTCAACCGTTGTTTTCTTCGTTTTTGTAATTTTTAATAGCCCTAGCTTGCCCTAATTAAACTGATATCGCGAGAAACTGATATAAGAGAGAGCATGGAATCTGACGCATAAACTCTGTGATGGAAACACTTTTGTTCTTCTTCGAGCAAGTTTAAGAGCATCTTAATCTCGCACTATCCAGGAACCAATGTTACACTTTAGCCGACATCACCACGGGACACTCCCTTGTATATTAAGCATCTTTTGCTTGACACCTGACAAATTCAGCTGTTCTTTGTAAAGCGCATTAAAATAGTTAAACCTTACTTCATTCATACGTTGCCCCTTTTCGCTCATTACGTCGTCATCATCGACCGACTTTGCAATCGATTGGCATAACAACTGAAACCTGGTGTTGTCATTTTTTGTCTCTGTATACCGTTACAGTTAGCGGTGGACCTGGGCCTCAACCAACAAAACTCTCCAGCCAGCACGATCATTCTTCAGCACAGTTGCTTACTTGACTTTCTTCCACACTTTTTTGCGACATTTCATTCGTCCTTTGCTACGGTGACCCAATGGTTTGGAAGCGAAGACTCTTTAGATTGGCGTTGGAACTGAAGACGTTAAACTTGAATCTTGAAACTTGGTTGAATCTTCTCCTGCAGACGCCATCGACGCAAATAAGACTAAAGACCGAACGCAGTAATGTTCTCTTAAAACGGTCAAGGACTTTGTGTCACTGGTTCTTATTTCTTAAAGCTGCCATTAGGAGAACGGTTATAATCTATTGGGAGCGATATAGTTTAGTTATAACCGCAAGTCTTGGTCGGCGTTTTAAGATTATAAATTCGACGATATGTGTGTGCAACAAGACGTTACAACAAGCCACATAACACAACCAATAAAGACTTTATTCCTGTTGCGTAGTAATTGCCACCAAGGCCACTTCGTTAGATTGATTACTGTAGGTACATGGAGAACTCAGTGCTAGGTTAATAACCCCAGACCTCTAGACGTATTATTAGATACCTCAAAAAGTGGCATAGTGCAAATCTCTTCGATGCGGCCAAGTTCTTCACACTAAATGCCACTGTCCAGGCTTTATAAAGTAAACAATTTATTTTCGAAAATGTACCGCTGTGAGGGTTTTATTGAGCCTTGTTTTCGGAAGCAAAAAATGAATGAATCTGTATTATGCACTTAATCTGTGATGAACCTCAAATGAATCTTACAAAAACTGTAGACAAGCAGTTCCAAATTCAAAACAAGTATCCAGGCACGTCTTCAGCTTATAAAACGAAGTTGCGGCTTAGCAAAGATTTCTGTTCTTTAGATTTGCTGTTTCGTACAGAACTCATAAACAGCTCAAAGTCAGTGTATAATTTCTTTATACTATGAATGTCCAACTTAACTTAACGACCAAAATTCCTCCCATTCCGTATATGCCTTGATGAGATACTTCAAGTCAAGTGTGCTGACATCAAAATTTCAGTATGATGCCGGTTAAGTAACCGCTACAGACTGTGTCACAAAGGTAGCTGTTGTCGCTGAACAAACTCCTTAACTTTATTTTTCCTGCATTCGCCTGTCCCACGTGTCTTATTAGCGTCTCCACGAATTCATGTCATCAACCCCCATGAATTCTTAAATCCCTGAAAGTTAGCAGTCCCCAGAAAAGCTTTCCGTTCCAGAATTTCACCAAACTTTCCGTCGCATACTCATTAAACATTAAAGTCAATTTTAAAGACAAACACCAAGGGGAAGCCCTAATTTTTCTGCTTCACCATCACTTTAAAAGTTAAGCCCTTACCTCGGTGGCTGTCAGTCCCTCTCATCAGGCGTATGGAAAAATACCTCCGATTTGTGTTAAGTCTCCTGTGTTTTTCAAATTCTTCCTCCCACAGCTCAGAAATGAAAACAAACAACAGCAGGTCGAAATTTCCCGAAGATTCTCCCGTGGGAACGGGAGCGGGACGGGTAGGCTAAGAACCCTTATTATTGAATTCCGGTTAAGTCCCACAACAGCGACCCACAGAACGCACCGATAAGACGAATATGAAAGACGACGATGAATGGAAAGAGCACCCTGTCCACCTGGGTTATTACTTAGTCCTTCGGTGTGTGTGTGTGCGTGCGTCCGCGGAGACGTGGCGGGCGGGAAATGAAGAAAATCATTCCATTAAAAATCAGTTGCTTCAAATTTACATCCCATTCATCCGTTTCAATTCAATCTCCCTCTGCATTATTACCTCCGGCTTAGGTTACCGCCGCCCGCAATACTAATGGGATAGGGCAGCGCACCTAGGCTCTGCCGTCCATCCATCCATCCATCTATCCATCCATCCATCTACCGCCATCCGTCGCCGTCTATGTATATCGATCGGTGCGGTGATTCCCATTTGGCTTTTCATTTATTTCTTATTTTCTCTTTCGATTTCAGTTCGGTTTCGGTCATGTTTTGCTTTCTTTTCGACCTCATTTCGATTGTGCGAGAAGGACTCATCCCCACATCCGTTTGGGATGGCAGCGGCCTTCTCTAGGAGGAACACATAACCGAACGTAGGACAAGCTTGAAATGGAAATTGTCTACATACGCAGATGATAATGATGAATGTCAGGGTGGCGCTGTGGTGGAGTGGTGGTGGGCAGTTTTGGGTGATGAAGGAATTGATAGGTGGAGTGAGTTATAAATAGACACAAGGCACGGCAGGAATTATCTTCAATGAGGTAACGGTTCTTCTTCTCTCTGCTAGTATCCTTTTGCATTATCTAAAAGATATTGTATCTATTAGCTGATGGTCTTGGGCTATTTTTATGCACTTGCCGATGTCCTTCCGGAAATGAGATACTTGTCATTGTGAGGAAATTCGTTTGTTAAGAGATTTGTTTTTTTTTTTGTGGAGAGAAGATGAGATGCAGTTGGGGAGACGACGAGGTCCTTTTGTTTGGAATTCCCTTATCTTCATCGGGAGCGTTTTTTTCCCCCCAGAGTGTCTCTTTTGTTTGTGTACTCTGCTGAAATGTTTGTATCCTTTGGAAGATCGTTTTTGTGCATAAACTTCAAGACACTGCGTCAATTTTTGAAAGCCAGGCGGTATCTGATGACTCTCCAGGAAGTACCTGTTGTTGAAACTTGAGCCCTTTAGAATGTGAAATCAAAAAACGGGTCGAATGTATGTGGATTGTTAAGACATGGATTGAGGCAGGCTTCCAGGATGCTATGCAGAGTGCAGAATCTGTTCTCATTCGAGTGGAAAATGTATCCGTTCCCCAGTTTTCAGGTTGCTTCTTCGGCGTGTGTTGACAAAATACAATAAATCCCATCCAATACACATTTACTTCGTTCCCGTCGCCGTAGAGTCTCATCCCCTCATCAGTTGTTGGATGTGTGTCAGCAGTCTTTTGTTCAGCGAACGATCAACTTCACATGCATTTGCCAACCCATTGGGTAATGTGAAAAGGAACAACTTCCTGATTCTCTTTCACTTCATGCTCCACCTGGGGAAGTGCGGATTGTTATCCAGTTTCCATTTACACCAAAAGTGTCATTTCCATGCGCCTATGAAGGTGTTCCGCCACTCCTCAGTCACCGAGAATAAAGCTCCTGTGTACCACAAAATCCAATCCATTTGCCACCCGACCACTCACAGGGGTCTCCCCCCACCAGACATTCATGTCCATTTTTCCATGGAAGCTATCTGATGGAATTATTTCAATCTAGGTATGGCACTCCAGACCCTTTCCCCTGTTTGAAGCGTAAACAATGTGTGTTCCACATCAATCTGGCCATTGTGAGGGGCGGAAAGGAATGTCTTCTTTTTTCTGTCACTTTTCGCCAGTCGAAGGAACCCTATGCAAACGAGGAAAGGCGTTCGTTCCGATGGGTGAGTTGAATACTGTTCTGGCGCGATGCGGGTGACACGCTACTCAGGATGGGTGAATAAAATCCATTCAAGTAGTCGTCGACGACGTCTCCGTAGCCGGGGTGGTGTGCATGGTGAAGTGAAAAATTGGAAAAATATGGGTATTAAATTGCATATGTGTACAAAATTGGGAGAGACAAGAAAAACGAGCGGAACGAATTCGTTTCGAGATGAGGAGGAAATTTAAATTATTTACTCGCCTTGGGATGGCGCTTGTCTCTCCCGGCGGAGCCCAGATAGAGGCACAAATTGGACTGCAATGATGGTATTATGGGGGGGGGCGGAACTGCTGTTATGTGTATTTACACCTATTCCAGTGTTGTCTGCTCAGGGCCCAGACGACACTTGAGATTAATGAACGAGCTTCATGGAAGACGGGCGATGATTAATCTTGAGAAGGGCGGATATGTGGGGGGATTTGTGAGCAACTGGTGTGGTTTTAGTGGGTTACCCAAGTTTTTAGTGGAACTTCTAAGTTTTGTGGTCTCCAGCGAACGTGGTCTTTAAAGAACTGCTTATTGGAATTTCCTTCTACACAACCACAAAGGTGAGCCAAGTCGTGTTCTGTCAGATACAGTAGGTGTTGGAATCGTTGAACAAAAGATCAAGTCTGTGTCGCAGACTGTTGGAAAGTTGTCTCGCTTATTTCAAATGTTGCTTGTAATCTTTTCACCTGAGTTTTCGAAAATATTGGATTTTCACGTTTAAAAAACTTTCAAAATATCAAGGAGATAGGCTCAATGTATGGCTTCTGCAGCTTTGTTATCCCGTAAGCAGGCTTGAATCTTTTTGCACCCCCAGAGAGATTGATTTTCTAATTTCTTAGATTGAAAGATCTCAAAGTTTGCCTCTTAAGTATCTCTAAGTTACCTGATTATCTCTTTCAATCTACATTGCCACTTTTGAGCCTCGAATAAAATCGTTCCATCTTTTCTGTCATGTGAAGAAAAATTGTTTACTTTCAAAAGCAATTTTCTCCAAGTTCCTTGTTACTTCTCAAGCGCCTCGGCCACCCTTGAATAAACAACCAAACTTCAAGATACCATGCCAATTTCACTACACAAAACTGTGCCACACCCTTAGGTGTCTACTGCAGTCACTAACATCTCTTGGATTGCTTCCAATAAAAACAATTTCATTTGGCACCACAGTTGCTTGGGACACCAGCAGTTACAGCCCCCCCACCCATCAATCACCAACACTACGCTGCGCCGCCGACGCCATGCTTGCCCCCTTATCGTCGTCAGATCCGAAACTACTTTCGTAAAGCGAAATAATATCTTTCACATCATCATCGTCGTCATCATCTGAAATCGTCGTCATCCGTAACGTCTCAGCCGACCAAGGGTGGCTGGGGAGCTGTGGGGGTGTGCGCCCTCCAAACAATATTATTTATTCCGTTCCGATACACTCAGACACGGACAAAGAATGCCCGAAAAAAAAACTCAACACAATTCCTACGACACAAGTCCAGTATTCGAGCACAACGGGCACGGAGTCCTGTGCACATACGAACATGTCCTTATCAGTCACTAGAAATCAGAAACACGCTCGTTTATCGCGACTGTCTGTCACACACCACCACAAGGACGTGGGTGACGCCGACGATGACGACGACGACGACGACGACGATTGTGTTTCTCCCCCTGTGTCCCGACTAACATTTGTACTTTATTTAGTAGTCCTGGTCTGGTGGGGGTGGGAGGAGGGGGGAATGGAAGCGGGTTGGGAATCTAAACATACAATCCTTAAATTGAACTTGGCACAGGCAAGTTTTTTTTTTGTGTGTTCCCTCGTTCGTTTGTTTGTTCTGCGCCAACTGGGGGAAATAGAAAGGGACGCGCAGCGTTTGCTTTGTACTTGTACTGCCTCCTTGGAGGACATTGCTAATATAATTTTCTCGGAGATTTTCTTTATTTGTTTATTTATTTGTTCGCTGCCTCTTTTTGAGGCGTACTGAGCTTGTGGGACGTCGTCATGTGAAGGAGGGCTGCTGGGTGAATGCCCGTGTATTCCTTTTGTGAGTCTGTGAATGAATGATCAGAAAATCCTAAAGGATTGTGAAGCTTTCATGATGGACGCGTTCAAAAAGCTTCGAATGGATGAATAAAAATGTAAATTGAACGGAATTTTCTCGGGGAAATGTGAAAGGATATTTAAAAACTTGGCCAACGTTACATTTCATTGTGATGGTTGCGTCAGTGAATGATGCATCATTTAGGAAGGAATTGCATGCAGATGGGTTACATTTTGAGTTCTATTAACATCTTGCCTTCGGTGAAGTTCCATCTCGTGGTGTCGTAATGACGATTTTCAAATTTTACCAGGAAATAAAACAAGGGCTGCATATGATGCGGGGATCTTTTGAATCAGGTGACTTATTGGGATTTTGGACACCTGACAAATGTTGGAATATGTACCGATAACGATTACAAGACCAATGATTTTCTTCGCCTTAAAAAATACGATTCCAAAAGTGACTACAAGGCATCACCGTTTATTCTGGGCACCTAATGCTGTCCGAAATTGCCCAACAAAATTAACAACGACAACATGTACACATAGACTATCTAAGGCTAACATTCTTAAGTGTTTTGGTTAAGACTCTTGTAAGACTTAAATTTTTTAAAATTCGGACCAATCACACGTCACTTACAAGACGCATTAGGTTACCTTCGTTGAATGTCTACGCAAACAAAGTGAAAAAAGGGGACCTTGTGCATATAACGATAAACAAAGTTCCCTAACGAACAACGATTAAATGGGAAGACAGAGAATCGTTCAAGTTGGACGTGCGACTATTAAGAAAGCTGAAAGGATACAAAGAAAATCACAAGCCCTTTCTGTTATTTAACAAGACATGAAGATGAATTAAGGACCAAGGCAAGCTATCGCACACATGGTGCACCAGATATGAATTTTCTTTTTAAATGCAAAAATGTGACCGAAATTACATTTATTAAATATGTCATGGCCTTATTGGTAAAAACAACCAGTTTCATTGATTACGAAATACAACATCGTTCAAGTGGCTGCGTCGGGTGACTTCGATGGCGCGCATTCTGTCATCACAACGTCGATTATTTTAGGGTGTAGCTTACAGATTGCTTGGATGCTATGGTCGCAAGATGTTTGAATCAATTACTGGCATAACAACGATTTTTAGCTGTTCATTACAAAGAAAAGTCGAACAAAGTGTTGAATAAATTTTCAAAACCTCCCAACGTTCATCAAGCTTAAAGCGACGCATTTTGCCCTGACTGACATTCTGTTAAGATTTCGTGCAGGACCTAGCTGTTGCTGTCAAAATAACTTTCTTTTAGACTGTGCCCAGTGTTACGTACTACTGTGCATCACGTATGTACATATGCAGTCTTTCTAATGTGGATACTGTGAATATCGGGAAGGAAGCAGCTGAAGCACTTGTTCAAGATTGTTACTGGCACGACTTAGCACACCAGCTCCCATCAAATATAGAATCTGATAAACTACTTCTAGAAAAAGCCAGCAAAATACTCGTGCTGTTATGAACAAATCACCATTTATCGTGAAAGCCGAAATGCACAAATCCCTAGATTCTCTCGAAGTTTCTGCTGCCCATTATTTTGTTTTGTTCAAGAATTTAATATTGTGCGTTCGAGTTAAGAAAGAGGTCACTTTTCTCATACTCATTGCTAGCAGAAGACTCGATAAAAGTAAATGTAAGGGCTCTCAACAAAATCCACACTCACTGTGCAAAATCACCGCTCTCAAATATATTTTTCGCATATTCATCTGCAATCAGTGGAAAAAATATGGCCATAGAAGCGACCCGAATAACGTGGTGATACGTCATGGGGTTGCCGTGGGAAATGGGTACGCCGAAGGTCCCGGATGCGATTCTTGGATCTAGAATTTTTTACCACACCACCTCTGATATTCGAGCCAATACGACAGTGTCCATTCTCTCTGCATAACCTATGTCTCTGAGTTGAGACAATCGAATTGGTTTTACTAGAAGTTTCATTTTACTTCTTCCTTTCTTTGCAAACGAATAAAGTTCGAAATATTTTCCTCACGAAGTGGCTCAGGGTCTCTTCGTATGCATTTGATTTTGTCCATGGGGTTTTTCTCTTCTACCAAAGGGCAGATGTCCATTTGTAGTATCGGATTCTTACTGACTTTAACCACCTCCCAGGAGAGACTCCTTGCATTCATTCCCCCGACGGTACTTCCGTTTAGTAATGCTTCGCGAGGAACGAATTCCAGGTTTTTTTTTTTTGCATCAGAGGTGTTCAACGAAATCGAGTTGGGAATCTAGATAAAAAGTCGCGGTTGTGTAGTGGGTAAATGCGTCAACTCGCACGCTTAAGGTTCAGGCTTGATTGCTAAACTGCCACCTAACATTTTTTCACGGCACTGCGTCCATTGAGTTGCTGACAACACTTGCCTATGAAAAGCTCCTTAAATCTCGCCGTTTGAATTCCGCAAAAAACTGTAGGTTCCTTCCACTTGTGAGAGAACAGTAGCAACACACAACGCGTTTAGTTGCTAGAGAAGATAGGCCATGGTCCCTTGTGGGCCGTAATGACATTCAATTTTTATTTTCATGCTCGCTATGAAATTCTTCGTTTTTGACAAAGTTAGAAAGCATTGAAAAAAGTCGTGGCCATTTAACCAAATGACCAAGACTGAATTGAATGACTACACTAGAGGCTACACTGTTGAGAGTGTTCATGTCTCTCATGAATCTTGTCGTGTTGACAGCTGTTCACAGCCAGAGTCATTTTAGACGCATCCGTCTGAGGGATTAGAAGGCATTTCGTTCGTCCAATTATGGCCTTAAATTCGCTCCTGGTCATCCACGGAAGCCAAAAAACTGATCGAGGATTTGATCTAGCTCCACATGTAACTTGTGCCTTTTGTACAATTTTTCCAACCAAAATTTTGAATATTTCACATATCAACGCGTCGCCTGGTCTCTACCCAATTTGGACATCGAAGGTTTCCGTGAGTTCTTGACGGAGAAGCGAGAGCTCTTTACAAAATCTTATCACTTTGACTAAAACGCTTAAAAAAGACATGGATAGCTCGTTTCAATGACCGTGAGCTTAAAATCCATAAGTTGGTGGTGGGTGTGGATGTGAACTTCTAAGGTGTGTTCAGTGATAGCCTGTAGTGCGAAGATCTGATCAATTGTTGACTTCTCTGGCCTGGACACCGGTCTCAGCCATTCATACAAAATGGAAGAAATGATTTTGTTTGCAAAGTTTGCACAATGAGAGGGAATTCCTTTCTTCTCGACCGAACCTTGAGGTTCCGCTTATCTGACATGCGTTTGTCCAACTATCTCACCGAAAATTTGCTACATATTTCCAACCAGAGCATCTTCATCTGCAGACATTGTTGCAGGCAGACTATGTACTCATGAACATCTATAAACGTTTCAGGACCACGGTTTCTGTTGGTAGGTACCTCACGAACCCTGTGCAGCACATCCACACAGTCTTCCATGAGAGTCTTCAGTCTTCAATGCTTATCCCATCACACAATGATTGCAGTCTTAAGAGAAAGTTAATAATCGTGGAAGCAACTACTATGCGAATGCCCAGACTTTCGAGGACATTTTATGTGAAATTAGTCACAACATGAGTACTGAGCTATAACAGAACAGCTCACAATCTCCTTGGTTGCCTTGAAACATGCATTTGTGTTACGAAGATGGACTCAGAATGCTTTCCTTTTCGTGCTCGTCGTTTTTTGTCTTTTCCCAAGTGTCGCCCTAAGCATGGATTTGTGGTTTTCTGTGACCCCCCATGAAAGGGTTAATTCAGCACAGAAGAGCCCATTAAAATTTTTAAATTGAAAGGATTACGTAATCCAAACCCAAAGGATATCCAACGCAGACAATCCACATTTTAATCTCCAATTTCGGTTTACAATTTCATTTTACGAGTCCTTCTTCGCAACACGTTACAACGCAAGACCCCCTCCACGCGCACCGCCCAGTAGATTCAGAAACAATACTCGAAGTATCTTAAACCTTAATTACGTACGGAACTAATTTTGGATACAAATTATAAAATGATTCCCTCTTCTAATGAGAAGGTATTCACTAGCAATTAGATATCCCACCCCTTCGCGCCCTCCAGGCTTGGCCTAATTCAGCGAATGTGTATTCATTTTTTCCTCCGCGCCTAACTGAAGTTTAATTCCACCGAAAAAGTGAAGAAAAGTTCGTCTCCTTTTTTGCTGGGATGTTTTCATTGTTCTCTTTTCTAAATGGGGAGGGGGGTATTTCTCGCCTGCATGGGGAGTACGGTCGGGGTAGAAAATAAAATCTGACTGGCTACACAGGAACAATTAGGTATTATAATTGATCTATCTTTCAATTCGGTTGCCCTTGAGCGGAGGACGAGGCAACCCCGAACCGAAGGAGGCGGCGATCCCTTCGAATCGAAGACTCAATGGTGTTGTGCTTGCCCAGGAGGAATTTTACGGCGACCGGAGCGGAAGGGATGAAGAAAATGAACGAAATGATTTCGGGCAAAATTGTGCTTCCCAATTTATTAAGAAATTTTCTGCACAAGCCTCTGAGTGCTGTGTGTCTGTGTGATAGCACAAACCACTTGCTTCCACTTGAATGGATGTCTAATTCTCATCGAGAACAAACAGAGTGGAGAGCGCCTCCCCGATGGAACCTCTCATATTTACTCACCTTGTGCCAGGCCGTTGTCAGGGAAGCGGAAGTAATTACTAAACTCCTAATCCGATTACAAGACAATAACAATAATTTAGGTGTTTTTTTTTTGCTCATGTCATTGTCATGGCTACGCCGAGTTGGTGTTGGGCCGCAGCCACCGGGTGTCCTTGTGATGTGAAATTTCGCCCGGGACAGGACAGGGCTGGAATTCAATTTGACTTCGCTATCGATTTTGAATTAAGCCCGAGGGGTGGGGGAATTTATTGTCATGAGTGAGGATATTTTTCGACAAGGTCTGTGCACGTGTCCTGCATCCTGCATGAAATTGCAGCTTTGCTACAGTGTGCATGCACACTCGGTAGAGTTGTCATTTTGATTGCTACGTGTGCCCTAGTTTCGTCCTTAAATCCTGAACTGCCTGCGGCTCAGCAGCAAGGTGAAGGTTAGTTTTATTTTTTTTTTTTGGTTCCGACGACAACGAGGATAGCAATCAAATTTATCCTTAAAAATAAACAAGTGCAATCATGAACTGACATAGAGGCGCTGCGTTAAAGAAACGAACTGGGTGAGTGCAGAAAACAAAAGAAAGCGCAGCAAAATAAAACCCAGCAGAAAGGATTATGAGAGTGAAGAGGGAAGGATACGGAGCTTGGCTGATGCTTAATGTTGATTGTTTTGACGCAGTGACCTTAAAGCGAGGAAATAACAGGCATGACGATGGGCGTCCATGGAATAGACCCCAAAAGTGTCCTCGGCATTTATTGTTATGATGTTGTCATTCCAGTTGCATTTACTGCGTCGTTGATATTTTCTCCTCCCCTGGCTGGTGGCGAAGGATTTTCAGGTTTTATGGCAACTTGCGAATCGGTTTTAATTTGAAATTCTAAGGCAACGGCATTGTTTTTTTCAACTTTCGTTTAATTGCCATGCAGATGTGATGTGAAACGCGTCCATGATGGGGGCTATTAAAAAGTCCTTTGGCGCGGCAAAGACTGTGAAACTTTGAATTTAATAACACGAGAGTTTATGACGCACCATCTTAATTTGCCATTAAGGGTGTAGTTCACGTTTGACGATCTTATCGTTGCGACGACAGGGTAGTTTGTTCCTTGAGAAACATTTAATTGTTTGTAGTCTTTTCGGCAAAAGCAAGGAATAATCTGGTGAAGCATCTTTTTGTAATAAAAAGTCGAAAGCCGGAGTGGAAAGGGATCCTTTCACAGGTGATAAATATCGAATCAAGTGAACCTAATAAAATGCCGACTCTGAACGAGGAATTTAAAAAAACCTTTTTTTAAAAATATTTAATACTCTCTGGGCATTGTGAATCACTGGAGAGAAGTGAAGCTGCAGGAGATCAATTCTAGCCTGCTGATCTTTTTCGCTCGCATCATAAGCACACAAGGAAGTAGAGGCTAAACGTTCACCCGTGCCGACGGTAGGTAGATCGGAATACCTCATTCATATGTTCGATGCCATAGTGAGTAAGTGCATCGACCACAAGCCGAATGTCCAGATTCGAACCGGACTGAACACCTCGCTTTTTTTATGGCACTGCTACCTTGAAGTTGCTGAGAACACTCAAAGAATAGTCAAATCTTCTCAAACATCAACGTTCAGAGTCGGCAAAGAGCTGTAGGTCCTTTCTACTAGTGAGGAAACAAAAGTATGGCATAGCTCAATCGTGGCTGAAGATGCCAAGCCCTAGTAGTTTCACCCAATCATTATTACGTGCGATGCGCAATTGGACCCGGCTTCACTTAAACCCCAAAAAATACTTTTCCAGAAACCTGCAAGTTATGTATCGCTTGATTAAGAAACAATCCGATATGAGCATGAAATATGAATCTCAGGATCTATATTTTTTGTATATTTGACAAATCATTCCGCTCTTGGAAGAAAGAATTGATCGCTAGTGCTTAACTCAGTGGTTTTGGACCGCAGCACTGTCAAACTTTTTTTTTAAATTTTGATGGTTTCTTTCTCACAACCGAATGCCCGACTGTCTGTCAAAGTGTCCATATCGCAAATATTTCATCTCAGACACAAAATTTCACGTAGGAAGCAATATGTATTGTAGCTACGAAGAATTGAAAATTGGACACCGTTTGGTTGTAGTGTCCGTTTGCATAAATTCCAGTCAGTTCATCATAACCCCAATATATGATAAATCCATTGAATAGAATCCGAAGCTTACGTTTAAGCTTTTTGACTCGAAGAAGTTCAATGTATTCACAAATTAATTTATTGTCCGCTATTTTTTTACTTATTCCATCTATGTACTAGAGAGCAAGTAACGAAACCATTTACGCGTGAGTGAAACTCGCAGTCATCGAGTTGATTTAAATAAAATTGCATGTTGCGTCTCATGATATTCGTTTCTTCACATTAAAGCCGTTGGTAACCGCCTTGGGGGAGTGAGTATGTGCATCGACACACATGCCAGGGACCGAACGTTCGACTCGCATATATCTGCGCACCTCTTTGGAGGTCGTCACAAGACTCATAAACTTATTGTGTGTGAAAAGTATCCCAAATTTCAGGAACTGTAGGTCTTCTCTACTCGTTACAGCGGCACTTACAATGCAAGATGGATTTTGCAGTACTGAGCAGCACGGTATTCTACTGAAACATCTCTTTAAATGTTGTATGTGTGCAATGCAACATTCCTTCCTCTCCCTCGGCATCATACAAAAATGTATAATTCCATAAATTCCATTCCTCATTCAACTCTCAAGCCCCGAAAAGATGATTTCGGGATCAAAATATCCAGTCAATGGCAACAACTCGTACATGTGACTCTACACAGTGCGAATAATTGGACGTACTTTTGTGCCGAGGAATCTCGTCTTCAACCTTTAAATCAGCGACCTTCCTTTATGGTATTCAGATTAATTGCGAACAAATTACGATGACGACGGCAACAACGACAACGTGAGCGATGATGACGCAACCTAAAGGGCACATCAATTTGAATGGAGAAACTTTGCAACTCTCCCTTTGAATTCGTCTGAGGCGTATCCTTTTCGAACTAGTCTCACCCCTTGAAGATCTTTGCAATGTAAGGACTTCGCTGAAGCGACGCCTATCAAACTTTCAGGGGGACGGTTGGCAACATACACAAAATGAAAATGTGATTTATTTAATTTCCCCCGTTAATGGTGGCGCTCAGCATTCCCTCACTCAAACACACACACCAGCGCACATTGAAACTTTTATCTCTCTCAATGAAACTCACATTTGAAAGTGCCTCGCCATTGAAGTACGCAAAATTGCTTGTGCTCCATCCTCAGTCGGAGACTACGACAATTTATACGATTCCATTAACAGACGAACGAAAGGTCGCCCGGGCAGCAAGGAGGGGGTTCCATTCTGTAATATTTGACTGACAGATAATTACTGTAGGATTTTCGGTCGCACGAAAATCGAATTGATACCAAAACCATTTGGGATGGTAGCTGTGGGTCGGCTAACAAACATCCCGAGCCGGGGGACTATCCTTCGAAAGTAATTTCATCATTATCCCTACAGGGACAATTCGAATCTCTGAGGTAGCCGTACTTTGCTCGCCCGAAAGCGCCCACCACGACGAGCGGATAATTGTGGGCAGATGCTCGGATTGGGGAGTTGGGTGTTGCCAGTTTTTCGGCTCTTTTGCATCACTTCCTTAGCAGCGAGGTGAGGGCCTGAAAGGGACAATGTTTTAATGAATTTTTGCTGGCAGCCATTGGTGTCGTGGCTTTTCCGGTCGGGAAAAGGCGGTACACCTCCTTACGCCCGAGGCGAACGGAAAAAGGTGCGCCCCAGCTGCAAGAGTTATTTTGGTTAGGACCATGGGAGAATATAAAAATTTAATTGGAATATTCGGTAAGTGTCCTGTGGCAAGGTTGCGCTCGTCTATTTTCTGGACGTGCCGTACAGGCTTCCACTTGATGGTCGGAACTGCGACGTGGCCTCCAAATCCGTCTGCTATGCAGTCGTAAATAATTTCAATGAGAATACAGTTTTTTTTCTCCGCCCTCGTCAACTCGTTCCGAAGGGGTGATGCGGTTGCGGAGGGGTGGGGGGCTATAATTTTCAGTTGTAATGGACTTTCAGGTTTCCATTAACGCTGCTGTGAAGTTCGCATTCATTTTGTTGCGGTTCTTGCTTCGCCCTGGCCGAGGCCGAGGTTAAATTGCGTTCTTGCGCTGGCGTTTTTTTTTTCTTCTGAAATTTCGTGGGGTAACACCCTGATTTTGCATTGAATTTAAGCGCCGCCCAATGAGATGAAGACGTTGGGGCCAGGTCCAAGTGGATGGCTGACTTCTTGAGGGGCTGAAGTGCGGCGCGGTGGATTGTATTAATTCTGGTGCTTAAGGTGTTTAATGCTTCTTAATGGGTATTGTAGGAATTATGACGTCGCCAGGAGGTGGCAAATGTACTTTGGCGAAGTGTTGCAATGTATTGTTGAAATGGCAATTGTGTGTACTGACTACGTGTCAAGGAGGATTTATGAAATGGTTCACTTCCGTATGGCTATTGTGCTGTTGATGGATGTGTTGAAAAGAGGAGTATCCGGATTTTATAGTTTCCATGATGGTGGGAGTCAGACGAAGAAAAAATACTTTTATGTTAAATTGCTTTTGTGGAAATGAAGATTCTTTTTAAGGGTTTTGAAGTTCTTTCACAGAACTATGCAAACACTTCGAAAACGCTCTTCTGAATGACGTGGTGCTATTATTTTGCACAGTGCAAGTTTTTTGATTAATAATTGACAGAAACATCTTTCTGAAGCTGATTCTATTATGAGCGAAAATGATAAGTAAATTTGAACCTACTCACGCGTTGATTTGAAATAAAATAAAAAGCGCGGGCTACTAACAGAATTTTCCTTTGTGAACTCACTGTTTAAATTTGACAATGAAATTGGTTAAATGCTTAGCTTTTTGTAGCATTATGACATGAAAATTGATTTTCGTGGCCAGATCACCTCTGCCAGAAACTAACCTTCTCTCAACTCCATCATGCTGAATGTTATTTCTGACATTTGCTGCTGGCAACGCAACTTACTCCGTCACATAGTGGACAAGTCCATGATCGATTTCTTTTTGCTGTCTTACAAAATGTTGAAGAAAACAGTTCTGGTTGTTTTCAATTTTTAATTGAAGATGTAAGACTCTGGTCTCTAAAATTTGGAACATTGCTCATCATGCACAATTATCTTAAATTTCGTTCTTGTCATTACTTAAGCAACGAACATCCTTGAAACTCTGCCCAAAATTACCTGTAGGAATATTAAACAAAGGTGGTCCCCGTGGCGTGGTGGGTAAGTGCATCGACCAACACACAGAAGGTCTAGGTTCGATTCCCGGACGGGACACCTCGCTTTTTTCACGGCACCAGTCTTTCGAGTTACTAACAGCACTCAAAGAGTACTATTTGCCTGTGAAAAGCCTCAATTCTCGCCGTTTGGAGTCGGCAAAAAACTGCAGGTCCTTTCTATTCGTGAGAGACCACCACACGAGTGGTTGTTGTAAAGGGTGATTTTTTAGCTATTATCTTTTTTGCCAGCACTGGCTTAAACAGCTGACGTACGTTTCGTGTTTTGTTTCACTGTCAAACATCTTCAGTTTGGTCTATTATTTAATTATGAATCGTCTTACGAACGAACAACGCTTGCAAATTATTGAATTGAATATCAAAGTGTGTGCTCTGTTAAGAAAGTTCATGGCGCGTTTCATCCATTTTTTGGTCAATTCATTTTTGGCTCAATGGGTACGTAAATAAGCAGAATTGTCGATTTTGAAGTGAAGATCAAGCAGAGGCATTGCAAGAGCTACCAATGCATCCAGAAAAAGTCACAGTTTGGTGTGGTTAATGGGCTGGTTGTATCATTGGACCGTACTTCTTCAAAGATGATGCGAATTGTAAGTTGTGAGCCCTACCAACTTTTTTTTGCCCAAAATGCAAGAGCTCGACTCGCATGACATGCGGTTTCAACAAGACCGTGCCACATGCCACACAGCACGCGCAACAATTGAGAGGCGAGTTCGGTAAACATTTTATTTCACGTTCGGGACCGGTCAATTGGCCGCCTAAATTGTGCGATTTAACGCCTTTAGAGTATTTTTTTGGGGGCTATGTTAAAGCTCATATCCATACAGACAAGCCCCTTTCAATTGACGCATTGGAAGACAACATTGTAGCATTTATTCGTGAGATACCGGCCGAAATGTTAGAAAGAGTATGCCAAAATTGGACTAAGCGGATGGACTATTTGAGGCGCAGTCAAGGCCAACATTTGCATGAAATAATCTTCAAACATTAAATTATATGGACCGTACTATCGAATCAATTAAAGATTTAATGCATTTTTCTGAATTTTATGTGTTTTTTTTTTAAACTTTCCCATAGCATTTAAAAAATCACCCTTTAGTTGTGTGGTCGTAAGGGCTGGTGTGGTGTAAGTTTCAATCTACATTAACCATTCAATTCCAAGTATTTCTAAGGATCGTTTCATCAATTTCTTGGTTACGTCCGTCTGAACAACGATCACGGCCTATAATAAAAAATGAATTATCGGAGAATTTCCACTTCCTACTCATACATTGGACTCTTTTAGATCATTGTTCTAAGTCTTGTCCATTTGTTATATTTTGCCCCTTCAACTAACCCAAAGCCATTACCTCCAACGTGGTACCTATCCTCGTCCTTTTCATGTCATCCATAAACACCCGCCTGCAACACATTGAACAACTGGTATCATCTTTGCATGAAATATTCCCCTACTTAAGAACACCCTGCACAAATAAGACACCAAAAGCATCTAACTAACAACACCGGAACACAACAGAACAGCACATCCTTCAACACCAACAAGCACAGTTTAATTGTTCCAGCTCTTAACAACTAATTAGGTAGGCAAACAGAAAATAAAATTGCGTATTTCGGCGTCTATTTATAGCATCGTTCCAAAAATTAACCTCTCCCTTGGAGAAATACGAGACTTGTAGGCAGCCGACAGACGAACGACCGACCCACTCACCGAAAAATTCCATTAGCGCGACGCGCTTGTTAGTAGGGCGCGCACAAAGAGCAGCAGAAAAGTGGCAAGCAACCCCCCTCCGAAAGAAACACGATACTTCTCTATCTGCAGGGTGGATATGGACATCTACGTTAATTAGATAACGTCCGCTATCTGAGCCAAAACACATGTACCCCGAGATACAGTCATAAAGTCACCGAACCGACCGCCCACAGTCCTGCATAACGGGCCCAGTATTCCAGTATGATTACCTGGTGTTGGGCAACCGACTGAATCAGTTGTCGTGGTAACAAAAATAAATGAAGACGGTTTTTCTTTGTTGAATTGGACATGAAAACCCAGCTTTCTGCGGACGAAGCCCAACGGGACACAGAAGTGGCACTCTGTAAGATGAAAATGAAACCAGAGTGCGCGGAGTTGAGACAAATAATTTAATTTTTTTCAGTTCAGACTGGCAGAAGTGAAAATTAATCTCCCTTATAGTTGCCAGAGTAAAAACCTGTGGTGGGGGCTAAATACCGAATGTAAAGCAAGTACTGTTGCACTGGAACAAAGTTGTGGTTTGATTGTGACTTCTGGCCAACTGGATGTAAATCACTGGTTGTGTACAGAATTGTGGTCATCCCAGTGAAACCGATGAATCATTTTTTTTCACTGGCAGAAAGTCGCTTTATTTTGGGTCTGAATATTTTCTACAGGGGCCTTCAGGAAGCACAATATATTAATATTACGAATATCTGCGACTCTCAGAAACAAATATCTTTATGCGACCACTTAAGGTAACTTCCAACTTTAGAATCTTCCCCTCCAGGCATGCTTAGCGATGCTAGAAAAGGTTTACATCGGAATATAGCAGTCGGTTAAGGGTTGGTTTCCCTCCTTGTGGGGCTTTTATTTGCATTGATCATATCCGCCGTAATCACATAACCCGGATTGCTTGATCAGTGAATGATACGACTGACAGAGCATCAAACAGTCACGATAACCATCTTTTTGTGCAGCATTGTCATTGATAGATGTGTTTTAAGAGCTTGACAATCTTCACCAATGGTGGAATCTTCCATAAATTTGCCAAGGGATAGCAAAAGTCGTGTCAGTCTAACATGAGCGCTGGGCTGGTCAACATTTGCCAAAAGCAGCAACTACCCTAGACTTGCTGATTAATAGCCATGGTGGAAGGGCGTGCGAGGTGGCTTAAAATTAACGAAGTGTCAAGTGCTTACGGCGCTCAAATGTCGACTCATTCGTCTTTGGTAAAGGCACATGCACCAAGAAGCAACTAGTTTTATTGGCTAATAAAAATGATGTGGTCGCCGTGGCGTGGGTAAGTGCGTCAACCCACACGCAGAAGATCCAGGTTCAATTCCCGGACGGTACAACTCGCATTTTTCACGGCACCACCTCTTTCGAGTTGCTGACAACACTCAAGGAGTATCAATTGTCTATGAAAAGCTTTTCAAATCTCGCCGTTCGGAGTCGGCAAAAAACTGTAAGTCCCTTCCACACGTGAGAGAACAGTAGCACGCACAACACGAGTAGTTGTTGTAGAAGTTTGGCCCTGGTCCCATGTGGGCTGTAGTGCCACTGAATTATTATTATTGTTTTGAAAATGATGAGCGCTGACAGACACATTATAATCTGCTAAAGACCGTAAGTCGCAGCCCACAAGGAACTAGGCCCTAGAGTCCTTAGCAACGACTTGTGTCTTGTGTCTTATTGATCTCTCAAGAGCAAAGGGGCTTTCTGCTTGTTGCCAAATTTTCACTGTTTACGTGTTGTCAGTAACTTGGACGACGTAGTGCCATGCAGAAATGCCAGCTAAATGTTCAAGTTCGGAAATCAAATCTGGAGCTCTGGCATTGCAGTTACCCACTGCGCCATTGCTGTCACTGCATGCAGACAAACACAATGACTTCTTTAAGAGCTGCTTAGAAGCTTAAAGATGAGAAAAAATATAGTCTTCACACTCGTCGAAAAAGTGAACAAAGTTCCCAGATGTAAATCATTGGGAACTCAAGGTAGCGGTCTGAGCCCTGTTAATCGTTGGAACCTATAAACAAGCATACACACTAAGGCTTACACATTTAACTACAACACCTAGCACAAACGAAAATAGGCACATTTTGACAGAAGATAGTGATCCATAGGAAATTGAGTCCTATGTAGTGTAATTAACACATCTTCTTCTTCATATGGGGTGTACCTGGGCCTCAACCACCAAGTCTCTCCATCTAGCATGACCTTTAATCACCGGCCTCCAATTTCACACTCCAAGTTGTTTGAGGTCCTTTTACACTTGTGTGCCCCATCGAGTCCGTGAGCGACTTGTGTCCCCTGTTTCCGAGTTGAATACCCTTAAGGCTGGAGGACTGTTGTCCATACGTGGTCCAGCCATGTTAGACAATGAATTCAAAAACACTTAGCTAGGCTGAGACGCTGTACATCCCGTACCGTTCGTGGCTTATCTTCTTCTCTTGAAACCATCGCAGGGTCAAAGATTGAAAGCCGAACTTTTCTTCCGAAAAAAAAACAAGTCCTTTTTTATTTGCTCTTGAGGTTTCTCCGCCATACAGTCGGCCAGGGATAGTCAAGATGTAATATAATGCTAATGGGCCTTCGAGAGAGGGCTCCAATACTCAACTGCTTCATAAGCCCAAAGAAACAGCGGCAGCAGCTAGCCCTAAAACCACAAAAACAAAAGATTCCAGGCTAGTCATCAATGTATCATGATATTTGACAGGAAACACTGCAATGACGTAAACATTGAAATTGTACACACTAACCGCTTTCGACATTCGGTGTTATAGTGTCTAGGTTGAGCACTAGAACACAATCTTTCTGGTTCTTGGATTAAACGACAAAGTAAGTGGGATCAAAGGAAATTTTTATGCTATTGATAAAAAGTAAAGAAATGAGTGAGTGGGTACTTTCTCTGAGCAATGGCTTAAGACAGACTGTCGTTCTCTTGTCTATGGACAAGAGAGAGATGCTCAATGCAAACCTTTCAACTAAAGTGGTTGAAAGCTTCCTGCAAAATAATATCACAATCCTTCACTCAATCTATCTTCTCATCTGCTTCATAGCCAACGAAAACCACATCCACTGCATTCAATGTAGCTCTTCATATACATATTTGCTTTATATCGAGTAGCACAGAAGTCCACAGAAGTGAATCATTTAATCGGTAGAAGGATCTCCAGTTCGGTTACTCCCAAGAACTACAATAATTCGACTTTCATCTCATAGGCACATCAATTTTACCTTTCCCGAGCGTGTCCTTGAAAAGATTTTTCAAGCAGAACGTTGAATCACAGGCATTGTATGATTTACTGCGTTGCCGTGGCGTAGTGGGTAAGTGCGTCGACCCACACGCAGAAGGCCTGGGTTCGATTCTCGGACAGGACAACTCGCATTTTTTTACGGTACCACCCCTTTCGAGTTGCTGAACACACTCAAAGAGTATCAATTGTCTATGTAGGTCCCTTCCACTCGTGAGAGAACAGTAGCACGCACAACACGAGTAGTTGTTGTAGAAGCTAGGCCCTGGTCCCTTGTGGGATATAGTGCCACTCAATTATTATTATGATTCACTGCGTCTACTCAAAGATAGATAAAAAACGAATGCGGCAATGGGAGAAGCAGTAACTCCGGCCATCTTAATCAGAAGTACTCTATTTGTCCCAGAATGCTTTTAATGTGCCGACAACATGCCGATCAAGGAGACATTCCTTAGGCGAAATTACATCTTGGTTTTCAAAATGCGATTTTCACATGTTTCAACAGTATCATATCCCATCACCCCCGCTTGTGTGGATCTCTCTCTAGGAATCCACATAGGCTTGATCGGTGTGAGTGAAATTAGCCTCATTTAAGACGCAACGACAGTGGCAGCATTTTGGCGTGTTTCAATTCTTTGAAATTTCCCTTCAAAACGGACGACGCTTTGATACCTAGAGCGCTCCTTTCCCATTGTTCGAAGCAATCGCAGTTTGCACAGCAACTGGCGAGGACCATAATTGGAATTAGTGTATAATTCGACTTAAACACTTACAATTTCGTTTTTCGACACTTATCACATACAGTAGGGGGAGCAATCAAAAATCAAGTATGTCATGAATTCAATTGCCTTCTTGAATTTGCTGCTACACGGCTATCCGTTCAAACCAGAAGTTAGATCCTGCTCAGCACTCTTTCTTAGCTGAACGACTTCAATCAAATCAGAAGTTTCGAAACCACACAAGTTCAAGCGATTCATTCAAGCGATTTGCTTGAGAGACAAACTAAAGCGTCCTTTATACAAATTGACCATTTATGGGCTGAAGAGCAATAGACTGATGCATGGGTAGTTGCATCTAATCCAATTAACTTGATTGTTCACGTGCTCGTTTTGAAAATAATCGCTCTCATGTAGGAAATATCTTCCTCTCATGCGTTCCCTTCAACAGATATTATGCATTGAACCAACCGATTGACTGATAGACTATATCCCACAAAACCGCGGCCATTGCCAAACGGGCAAAAAAACCAAAAAAAAAAAAAAAAACATCCACCACTGGACCACCACCACACAGTATCAATTATTTTCTGTTTTATAATGCAAACCTTTAGATCTCATTAATCTCGAATGCAAACCGTTCCATTACGCCAATGAATTGATTTAAATTTAGGTCAACAAATTAATTAAAAATGAAAATATTTAAAATCGAAACAAAAAATTTGCAGCCAACAGTATGTCGCGTGCGCAAATTAATTTATTTACACATGCACCACGGGGGTGTTATGTGCACATGTGTGCAGGCGATGTGTCCTTGTGTAATTACTTGCTTATGGGAAATTAAATTCGGCCCGGATGTGTGGGCGCTGCGTCTTTTTTTCCGTTTGGTTGCAGGTGACTCGCTCAAATCAATTTCAATTTATCTCGTGTATGGGATTGTAAAATAATTTTAATTGTTTTTCTTATTGCCCGTCCGAACGGCTAGTCGTAATGCCCATCGTTGGCGACGACGGATGCTCCAATAATTCATAATTCAGCGTGTGGGCACATGTGGGCAGGGCGCTGCGATGTTGCGTTGCAGCTGTGGCAAGTGGTTATTGTAAATTTGTTTGAAAATTTATGATGGGTTTGATGAAATATTGACTATTGAGCAAGCCTGTAGTCGGTGCTGGCTGGCCTTGCCGCACCGAACCTCAGGGGGGGTGTGTTTTTAACTTCGATCGGTTACTCGCTAATTGATTTTCGCCAGTGGTTGGTGTATCCGGCCGTCCGGGATACATAACCGGAAGGTATTTCATTTGAATGAATGTTTTACGCCGTAATGAGATTATTGGAAGTGGTTTTGATGATAGTGCCTGCTAAATGCAATATGATGGAAATTAATGAAATCAATTTGGCGTGAATTCATTCGATTTTGTCTTCTTCCTATCACACTCAAAGGAACAATAGGGGCTTAGTATATGTTTTGCAGTTTTCTGTACATTAATTAGTAACACAGCAGACATGAGAACAAACAAAAAATAAACCAATAATTTTTCAACAAATGCAGAATGTCACGCAAAGTATCGCCAGTCGCCAGTTCTTCGAAAGAGGGCTTTATTACTCAATTGCCTCTTGATCCCAAAGAAACAGCGATTGGCAAGAGTGATTCTGCGTTTGATTTCGGTACTGGCTGTTGTCCCTATTTACCGCGGAGCCGAGGTAGACGAAGTTCTTGACTACCTCGAAGTTTCTGCTGCCTAGTGTGACGCTCTGTCCGAGACGCCGATGTTGTGTGTCCTTCCTTGATGACAGCATGTACTTCGTTTTGATCTCATTAACCACCAGACCCATTTTAGCCGCTTCCGCTTCAATGCCAACAAGCGCCTCATTGACGGCTCGCTGTGTTCGTCCAATCTCGTCAATGTCGTCGGCATAAGCTATTAATTGAGCTGACTTTTGGAAGATCGTGCCTCTGGTGTTGACTTGTGAGTTACGCACGATCTTCTCAAGGATGATGTTAAAGAAGTCATATGACAGTGCGTCGCCCTGTCTAAAACTTTTTTTAACATTGAAGGTCTCGGTGAGTTCGTTCCCGACCTTGACGGAGCAGCGAGAGTTCTCCATCGTCATCCTACACAATCTGACGAGTTTGGTAGGAATGCCAAAACTAGACATGGCACTGTATAGCTCGGCTCTATGCACACTGTCATATGCGGATTGACGAATAGGTGGTACGTGTCGATCTGCACTACACTGGGTCTTTGCAAGGATCTGCCGTAGTGTGAAGATTTGGTCGATCGTGGACTGAAACCACACTGATAAGGACCTATCAGGTGGTTGACGAACGGTTTCAGGCGTTCGCACAATACGGTAGTCGAAGGGGTCTCCTTTCTTTTGGACCAGACAGATGACGGTGAGATTCCATTCATCGGGCATGCTTTCATCCGACCATATCTTACAAATGAGCTCGTACATGTGCCCAACTAGGTCATCTCCAGCTGCTTTAAACAGTTCTGCGGACAGTTCATCCGCTCCAGCAGTTTTGTTCGACTTCAGTCTCGATATTGCTATCTTGACCTCGTCTAAGTCGGGGGGACGGAATTCTTGTCTACCATCTTAAAATTGAGAGGAACAATCTGCCTGACAGCGGGATTTGAGCCGTCATCGCCGTTTAAAAGTCTGCAAATATGATCTTTTCAGATTCTCAGCATCGATTGCGACTCTACTACTAGGTTTACGTTTGTGTTTCCGATTTATTCAACTTTCGAGATTAACCGATTTGCCCACCTCCCAATTGGGGCTCCTTCTATTGTTGTTGTAACGCTTCTATGATGCGGTTTCTTTGCATCTTAGTGATTTACGGGCCAACCGTTTTTCGCAACGCGTCGGTATACACTGCTAACCCGCAACATAAATGTATGGGGACCATAACCCTTCCTAGTATTAATCGTTTGCCTTGCCTCGGACTGCCGATATTCGACATGAGTCTCGAAGGAGCACACCATGTCGCAGGGTACCCCGAACTACTGCTTTAAATTCAGGCGAGCATCAGTCATCATTCCCAGACATTGTGTAAAGGGCTTAGCCACAATTTTATAATCCCCGACTTTTGTTATGGACTTTTATTGTAATAATCTCAAACACCTTTCTATCAGTAATGAGCACGGGTTCCGTCTTATGATCCGCGAGGGCTAAGCTTATATCGTTCAACCAGTTCCTTATCATTGCTATTGCTTCGCTGCGGTTCAACTCGATTTCACAAGCCGTTTTGCCATTACAACAACTGAAGCCTTTACTAGAGGATTTCGTAAGTACTGGTACCCCAAAATGTTGTCAAACATTACATTCCACAATAGGGGACCCAAGCCTGAACCCTGTGGCATCCCCCAATAATATACGATTTCGTTGCATCGTCGATGTCGTAAAGGAGCACTCCCTCTGTAGGTCTGATGAGTCCTGATCAATCATACTACATTTGCCCTCTCGAGGTAAAATACGCGATCAGTTTGACGAGTTGAATGCGTTTTCACGTCAAGTGTGATCACTTTTTATAGCCATCGTTTGCCTCTGTGTGTAAGGCTGCAGTGCGTGTACAGCTATGATGTGACGGTGAATGAGTATACCAAAGTATGTTGATGCGTACTTACATACACAACAAATCAGATTCGAAGGGCTTGGCAGTGTGTTGCGCTTAAATTTGAACCTTATTGGATATGGGCAGTTTAACATACTTCCCTCACAAACGTAGCTACATATTGAGTAATTCGAAAAACATAATGTCACCTTAACTCTTGTTCAAGTGTCATCAAGGCCAGATTATTTAATACAAACGTTGTCCAAAGATTCGGATCGGGTCGGTAATGATGGGGCAAGGCTTCACCCTCGTGATTCAAAATTCCTTCATCAGCGTGAATTTTCATAAATTCTTCAAATCAATTTCATTAAATTCTGAAATCACATCAAGTGTCCCTTGGTTCCAATCCATTTTTTGACTAGAATTTCTCATCTCTTCAGACATCATCATTCGGCGAAAGAGTGCTCGTAAAGTCAACTTTCCCGTATATCATCCGAAACGAATCTCGAAGGCAGATTTCCGGTGCAATAAACTGAGTCCCATTGAATATCTCAATTTTCTGTTTCTATTTTTGTTTCAGACCGGCACAATACAAACTCGTGCTTCACCCCCATAAAAATTTTCAGAATTAAGTGCAGAAATTAAAATCAAAACTATTTCAAAATAATGCGGAAATTCTTATGATGGAGACATTCATTGTCCTGGGACTATGTTTTATTCTATACGAAGCACTGGATTTCTTTCAAGGATGCATGCATAGCACACAACCAGCAACATCCGATCGCATCGAGTCCTACCGTCGACAAATCACCGAAGAGAAACTACGTTCACTTCAGCCAGCAAGCGCAGCGTCGAGTGCCTCTGTCTCACCGATACTTGGCGGTGGTACGACGCCGAGCAATGGTGTAGAGAACTCACCAAAATCAGCGAGATATCCAAACTTTCCAGAATCGTCTATTGATCAGCGTTATCACATAAACGGCTATCGGCAGCAGCAGCAGAGCGCGGTATCATCATCTTCTGCCTCGTTGCCCCAGCAACATACCCCGAATTTGCGGGACTCAAATTCGGCATTCCTTCCAGTGAACAATACAACGAATTTTTCATCTCTGCCGCGTGACTACTACTATCTGCAACAGCAGAAGACCAAGAACGCCACGAAATTCCTGTCAAAATTCTCCTCCTCCCTCTCGGATAATCGAATTTTTCCCGAGGTGTGCAGCACACCCCTGTCGGCGGCCATAGGGCCGGCTCCCGCAGCCACATTCGATATAGTGCCGCCCACTGCCGCTGCGGCACCATTGGTCTTGGATTTGAAAAGAGCGATTTTCAGTGGGAAGAAATCTACATCCCTCAAGGAACGACGCCGCAGTGAATTCCGGCCGGATAGTGAAGATTACTCGTCGTCCAGCGACGACGGCGATGATGATGATGCCGACGAGGATGAGTACAGTTGTAGCAGCGATAACGACGAACAAGTGAAACGAATTTATAGCATTTCAGAGAAGTTTTAATACTCACAAAAAAAAAAACTTTAAAAGTTCGAATTGGGAAATCTTCCAAGGTAACTGGTTGCGCTACGGTGGTATTTTTAACTGCTGCCTGGAAAGTGAGCGCAACAAATTGTGATTTACAGAAATGAAATTAAGACCTACACTTACATGGAACTTTATTTTTCAAGGTTGTTGGATACTTACTACTCGCCAGCAACCCGTATAGGATCCGACCCTCATCCAGAACAGCCTTCCATCCGTGTCAATCCCGAATACCCTACTTCTAGTCTTGCAACAGCGATCACTAAACTTTGATACGACTACGTTTGGTCTTTCCCTCCTTCTCGAACCTGAAGGCTGGGATTTAACGACACTTTTAGCTGGAGAAAAATCTTATTGCTGAGTCAGGACAGGCGAGGCATCTTTTTGGCTTCCCGCCTACATTCACATCTTTGCGCAGAATGCAGATTTGTGTCCTCTCCTCTAGTCGTCCTTATCACATATAAAACCTTATGTCCGCAAAAGAATTTTTTCACGACAGTCACAAGAATCGCCTGCTTACCTTGAATACAGTCCTCTGTTCGACTTCGTATAACAACTCTGGTTCTATCCTGGTAGGTCAAACTCGTTTGGACCAAACAGTTGTCAAAATTTATCTGACGACGAAGGTTCTCTGTATGTTAGCTGTACGTGTTAACAGTGACATAGTCACGGATGGTGTCTAAGTTTGTACTCGACAGCCTACATTCAAATTCATGTCCAATAACTTTCAAACCATCTCGCTCGTCCTGTTCTTCAAGTCAAAGTTCTTATGTCAGATCGCCGGCGTGGTGGGAGAGGCGATGATTTAAAATCCAGACATCTAAGGTTCAACTATCGTACTGAGCGTTAATCCTTATCGCATTGCTGGCAACCCTCAAAGTACAAATTGCATCTGAAACCTGACAGAAGGAGTAGAGAATAAACTGTAAGTCCCATCTTTTCATGAGGAAACAACACCACGTTGAACCACCTACGTCATCCAGGGACACGCAAAATTGGTAGTTGCAGTTGTAGCAGCAGTTGTACTGATCTTAAGAAAATAGTACATACCAAGCTAACACTCCGTACTATCCTCTCCAGAACAAGATTGAAAAATACACAGGATAGTACATTCCTTTTCCCAGGTCTGCTTCCAAATCAGGTCACAACTGATTCTTAGGTTCACGTCCCATCACGAAATTGTGAACGTCGTGCAACAAAACAACAACACATCTCAACATATCCCACAAAAAGGCTCAAAATGGTCGACCTTACGATGTCCTTTCTCTGGTATGTCCACAAACAGTGATCAACAAGAAGTTTTGTTACAACTGTAATGACTAGCATAGTCAAACTACAAATTCTTATCGTTGAAAACAAATTTTGTTCGCTTTAGTTGGTTTGGCTTACAAATAAAAGGTTTTTTTTTGTCACTTGGACTTTTTCCAACCCAATATAAGGTTCTACGTACCATAATTGGATGTACTTGAACAGCAAGGTGCTTTCTCCAATGAGAGAATTTTGGGTTGCTTTCTAACCTTTTGTAAAATTTGATTTTGATTGATTAAGCGAAGCCGTCCTTATCATGCGCCACTTTTGAGACTTTCGCTGTTTTAAAGTCTACGAATCACACTCGCTATTGTACCACGACTTCTTTAACGTTTCCTGGAATTTGTTCATATTCTTTTCGTTTCTGTGCTGTGGCCTTAAACCATTGCAGAGTCTGTTAGGCAGATAGGAGGGAAATTCATAAGCCTGCTCGCGTGCTATACAAAGACTCTGAAAACACCATTGGCAAATTTTCAGATGATTAAACTTTGCCGTCTACCTCTCAAGAAAAAAGCGGTGGGACACAATGTTATCGTGTGATGTGTTGCTGAGCATATGTACAAGTTTCCTGGGCAATGAAACTGACGATAAATTCGCATAAAAGGGGGCGGGTCTACCATTGGGAGCTTAGCAGGAAGCACCTTCAAGGAGTAAAAACAAAAGTACGTAATGATGCCCTGGAAAGTTCTAGCCGTTGATGGAATGAACTAGATACCTGGAGTATTGCAAGACAAATGTCCTCAAAATGCTGTCTTTAGTCGAAGACCAACAAAGACTTCATTAGACTAGACAAAAATGACTGAATTTCAAGTGTATTTCCTGGGCACTATCTAATGGTGTCTGTAGGGGTTGCAGAGGTGAAGATAAGGAGAAGACCCTCATTCACTGCCCAAGGACTCGCCAATCTCTTGTAAGGTTTAGAAAGACTACGATGAGAAACAGTTTCTAAAACAGCCTAGAGGAACTAGCTGATGTAAGCATAAGACAGATCAAAAAATTCTATGTCGAAACAAACTGGACAAAGACTAGGAAAACCACAAACCTCTGGTCATGTATCACCTCAATATTCCTTGTTGATTGTTTCGTGATGTAGCTCACACATTGCTTGGAGGATTTTTGCCTAACATTGGTCCAGCACTCTTCTCCACGCAGAGATGTTTAATCGCAGCTCCGAGCAGTTGAATTGATTTGGTCAACACCCAGCACTAGTTTAAAAAATAAGTTTTCAAAAACGTCCCAACATGGTCAAGGCGTAAAGCAACTTATTTCCTTTTGCGAATGTTTGATGCAGACTTTCTGTCAAGATTTTATGCAAGAACAACTGTTCGTGACAAGTCAACTTCGTTATTTAATGAAATGATCACCCTGTACATTGAAAAGTCGTGACTGGAATAACGCAATTCAAAAAACAAAAAAGTTGAATCCTGTGAAACCACAAAAAGTCTCTTACAAATTTATGCGTGTTCATCTTTTTCCAATGCCACCCTGTGCAAGAAAAAAAAACACAAATTCCGAATAGAAGAAATATATTAGTCACCCTTGTCACTCACCCTCTGACACCACCCGCCGCAAAGTGTGCAAAAATCTTTAATATCAGTCATTCCTTCGCATACGTTGAATTTAAATTTTCACATGAAACAACAGAAAAAAAAATGCAAACTCATCAGAAATTCTTCAGTTTCCTTGTGTGCCGTCATGTGATGATTCTCTGACTGAGCCTTCTAAACTGAATTTTCAATTGAATTCAATGAATTCAAGCCATAAATCCGTTGGGTTACTCGCCAACCAGATCCACTAATCACATCGCTTTGTCTGAAATCAAAAGCAATCTATATACAATTTCCCTTCTCCCCGACTTAATTAATTCAACAAAATCAATTGTAATTCACTGGAGAGACACACGCGCACACAGATGTGCGCCGCGCCGCCGCCTCTTGCCTGACAAATCGATTTCGTGTACGATTTTGTTTTCCTTCCTTCTTTTTTCATCGTTGTTCTGGCGTCGTCCTTTATGTGTGACGTAATTAATTCTCTTATTCTCTTTCTTTTGGGTGGGTGTATGTGTGTGTGTGTGTCTCACACTTCACACTGTTCGAAGATATTTTCCAATAATCCATTCTACAAAAGGGAAACACTTAAAATTGAAGAACACCGACGACGACGGCGGCGCGGATGAAAACAGGACGAAACCAATTCATTTTTATAAGTACAAATTCAATTTCATTACTCTTAATGGGAATGTCTCCTTTTTTCGGTTTTGATTCAATTCTGTTGAGGATAGCTTACTTTTTTTTCATTTCTCTGTGTCCTTGTTGCGGATTTTGCCATTTCTTGGTGCGTGGTCTTTTGTTGGATGATCGACAAGTTTGAGAAATTGCAACGACGAAGCTGGATAAATCTGAATTGAAATCGACGACTTGCGTTGATTTGAACCACGGCTCAAAGGAATTCTTCAAAATGACAAACAAATTGCAAATGTCAAGTGGTTTGGGTGATTTGTTCAAATGTCTGAATAAAATAACGGCAAGAGGCTGTGAAAGAAATATTCCACTAATAGGAAAAGAGCCGAAAGGTTCCAAAATCGGAGCTGAATTTCGACTGGGAACTGGGACTGGAGGATATTGTTCAAAATCATCATCTAAACAATGATGGAGATTTGAGCTAGATACATCTCCAAGTAAAAGGCAATTCAGCGGTAATTTTTTTGTATTTAATGGTTTACGAGTGTTTGTTAGATACTGGCCATGGTGGCGTTGCAGGTAAAGATGACGCTGGAGGTCTAGGTCGCGCTTTTCTCCAATTAAGTTGCTGACACCACTCAGAAAGTTTTAGTTGTCCCTTGAAAAAATTGTTTATCAAATTTCAAGGTCCGTGTTCGATATTAAATTGTGGGCCTCTTTCCACCCTTAAGACAATAATAGCTTAGCACACAACACATTTTTTTCAGTGGTTGATGTGGACGCCGTTTAAAGAATGGTGAAGGTAGAAGACAAGATATTTTTTTTATTTTTAACATTGAATGCGTGGTTATTGAACAAGCATTGCCCTGGTCCCTGATTGAAGCTCTGTATTTGTTTTAGACTTCTTGGTTGCACACTTACATTTCGTATCTCTGCAGTGAATGAACCTGAGTCTCATCCAATCCGCTTGCCAAAGCTTCTGTGTCCCACGTCTATCGCATGTTCTAAAGCGAAATTAAGGTTCAATGCCGTTCATGTGCTGAATTGTCCGTTTTGACAAAAGATCCCTTAGCTCTTGAATTTTACTTAGCTTTTTTCTTTACATACCTCAGAAGAAAAAAGTCGTACTGTGTCGTTGTCGCTATGACCCGAGATATCCTACCATTGAATTTCTCGCACAAAAAAAAGTCATTGGATGATCATATCATTCCGTCCAAATTCTCAATTTCTAGTCACAAGAAGTCCGTAATCAATCGTAGTCAATATCGCGCATTATGTTTGGACCACCATAAGGTTACCATCACTTTTCCACTCCCAGCGGGCACAAATGATGTCTGTAGAGATACTCTTTATTCCATAAAAGGATAGTTATATTGTAAGGTAATTCTAAACATGCACTGAAATCTTAAAAAATCACCTAAACAACTCAGTCGAAAGAATGCACCGCAAACTTTATGCTTATGGTTACAAATATGCAACAACCTAGAAGGAAACTTTATTTATTCGTTCTTTTCCTGCCTCTGGAAGCATATCTGTGCGCATATTAGTAACATGAACAAAATGTATGTCCATATTGGGATGACATTTTTCCAAGTGAAAGATTCTCTGTTCTTTCAGGACTGCGGGTGGTTAAGTAAGAGGAAGTGATCACCCAAAATCGGGGCGTTTGATCACATTAATTGCAAGTAAGAAGTCCTCATTAATTGTTGCTCATACACAAAAAAAAATTGGGAGGCCACCCAATGGTGTATTACGATAGGAGATAGCCGTTTGGCGCGAATTTCGTCAAAAGCCCCTGGTCTGCCCGTCGGAAGCAGGTATCATTAAGAACAAAAGCTTAATAATAGTCAAAAATTCACTTCTCAAAAGCCCAAACTTCATTTAAACCCTGATTAATCAAGTCTCATCATTTTGGGCTTCTAATCTTTGAGTTGATTGCACCTCTCTTAATCGACGAGCATAGTTAACCGTTCTAACATACAACAAGAACATACTGAGTGTGTGCTCCAACCTGTTTCGGTCGAAAGAAACTTCCGTCCTCGAAAGAAATGTTGCTTTAGTTAAGTATTAGGTTGTGCCACATGAAATATACGTCCACATTTACATACTGTCAAGTGAAATTTGTTCAACAAGGGGATACACTCGATGGATATTTTGGAATGCTGTCGACGGTTAAAATTCGTACTTTTTAATGCGTCTCTGGCAGCCTCAAAGTACTTAATTTTGAGAATATAGCGATAAAGGAATTCCCCACTTGGTATGTTCCATTCGAAAGATCTTAATCCAAAAAAAAGGACAGCAAGATAAACCAAAGACGACGCTATTTTACGAGATATGGCCAATGCAGACCTAGCAAAAAACGAAGGGAACGAAGTACTATCTCCGATGACCATAAGACGACACTTTCTCAATTAGGAAAAATAAAATACTCGTACCTCATAATTTAAGGCCTAAGCAGTTTTACTGGAACAAAATTAAGAAAAACCGACTTTCAAATTTTTGCAAAAATTCAACCTTGTAGCTAGATCGAGCTAGGAAATACATTGGGCCGTACGTTCTTACGAAAACATCTCTTTATATTGTACTTAGACATAACTTATGCTTGAAGTAGCCTTCTAAAGCATTGAAGATTTTGTATGCATCGAACAGTCTGTCGTTAAGACACCTCCTCCAGACGCAGAGGAGAGGAGAATGGTCCCGATTCCTCTTCGCTAAAATACTACTCGGCCTTTCGAGAGAGATAGAAAGAGTGATAGATGGAGAGTGAGATACATGGATAGATAGATAGATAGATAAAGGGTGTCCAAACAAGAACGCAAGATTTAATTTTTAAATAAAACGCAGATATTTAAAAAAAATCGTGAATTCTTTACTATTTCGTAAAGTAGACAGGATGAGGTTATGTGTGGAATAACACATCGGCCAGATGGCCGCCGCGGCTTTGCTGGCACATACGCGATCTTTTAATTAAATTTTCAATGACCGTTTTGCATAAATGCTGCGGTATTTCATTAATGCAGCGTCCAATTTCCTCTTTTAAAGCCTTAGTCGTCGTCGGCTTATTCATATTAACCACCGACTTCAAAAAACCCCAAAGAAAAAGTCCAATGGTGTTAAATTGCACGATCTAGGCGGCCAATTGTGGCCTCCAAAACTCGAAATAACACGACCGGGAAATGTCTGATGCAGCAATTGAATTGTTTCTCTGGCTGTATGAGATGTGGCGCCGTCTTGTTAAAACCACATCCCCTCCACATTCATTTCTTCAATTCTAGGCACGATACCGAACACCATTGACTGTTTGCGATTGGCCTGACTCATTTTCATAAAAAAAGGTCCAATGATTCCTCCAGCCCAAAATACACACCACACAGTGACACGTTGAGGATGCATTTGCTTCTCGTGAATCACTCGAGGATTTTCCTCGCCCCACATGCGACAATTCTGCCTACTGACGAAGCCATTAAGATGGAAATAGACCTTGTCACTTAAGATGATTTTATCGACAAGATCAGCATTTTCATGTTGTCTCTCCAATACCCAATTAACGAACTCCCTTCGCTGTGCATGGTCAGCTGGCTTCAGTTCCTGAGTCAATTGAACTTTTTATGCATGAAGATGCAAATCTTTCGTCAAAGTTCGCTGCATAGTGGATTTGGAAACGCCAATTTGCTGAGCTCGGTGTCGAATTTAGGTGGATGGAGTTTGAGCGACATCATCACAATTTGCGAACTGTAGCCGCAAAACTTTCACCATTTTGGTAAAAAAATTTCACAATAGAATGCGTTGTTCATTCGTGTAGCGCTCCATTTTTATTAACCTTCTACTAACAAACAATAATAATTGTTCAAATGTCAAACAATGACAATTCGAATGGCGCCAAATCTAAATCTTGCATTCTTGTTGGGACACCCTTTAGATAGATAGATAGGTAAAGAGGGAAATGAAGATAGAGGGAGAGAAAAGAGAAAAGAAAGAAGGTTCCGCTGACTTTTATTAGAAGCAGGCCCAATCGGTGGCGTCTTAAGGATTTCCGATCAAAGCTATTCGAAAGGAAAGAGAATTGAATTGTTGTGCCATGACCACCCCCAAAGCATATTTTGAGCACAAATACCCACATCTATGTAGATATAACGCAGCTTAGCTCAGCATTGTTTTTTTGCACTACGATCAATGAGTGCTGTCTACTTTGTGACAAGTAGTTGACACGACAGGACGTTTATTGTGTTCCTCTCCAACAAAGAAGATGCCGAATTTCTGACAAACTATCAGCAAAAATATGTGAACATTCCGCCAACAAAATTATATCTAGACAGAAGGTATCATTTCATTGCCTCAAATTTTACCCGTTTCCTTCTACACAACTCAAATTAAGGATATAAAGCTCATGAACAGCACCGCCGTCAATCATCTGTTGCAAGTTGAAAGTGCCGTCAATCATGCAACAAGCACACAAGCACTTTCGCGTGTAAACTGTCGCAAATTACATTTGCATTGAACTTTTCCCCGCTGACTTCTCATTGCCGTCACAATGGGGAGGGATTTTATGCGCTCATTGTATGTGTTTGGGCGCGACATCCTTTTCAACTTAACTGGCACTCCTCCCCTCCTGCATGCAAGTGCATCCAGCCAAGTCTTCAGCAAATACTTCATCTCAGTGCTGCTGCTGCTGCTGTTCACCTTATGCGGTTATAAGTCTCACCGCCCTTCAAAAGGAGATCTGTGTACACATATGCTTTCGACGCTACGGAAACACAATGCACAACCGCATTGGGAGGGGGAGGGACTGATGCCCTTTTGCTGATCAACTGATAAAATATCCGCACACTCCTTCTCTGCTTCTTCTTCCTATCGATTGAATGATGCGGTTTCTTTGTACGCAAGCAACTAAACAGTTTCAATCGGTAGAGTGGGAAAGTGGAGTGAAGTGGCCCCCCACCCCATACAAGTACTTTCTCATTTCACTTACCGTCGTCGCCGTCTCACTGTTGAAGCATGCTTCACGAACGAACTGGAGAGTGTTTCTAAAGCAGTCCATTCAAAGTTGAGCACTTATTTAGTGCTCAACAACACACACACACGAGCTTGGCTGGTTTTTTTTCCGGCCAGCTATCACTATCTCCAGCAGGATAAGACAATCAATTTTCTTCTTGAGATACAGCAGCAAGCTGAGGAGCTATCACAGTGGCTGCATCTTTTGGCACAGTGGCACTCCGCACATCACATGATAACGCCTACCCCCACCCAACAGGAAGAGGGGAATTTCAACATGAATTGGCAAGACTTGTAGCGAAGAACTGCAGCAAGGAAATGACTCCGTTGCCGTCGCTTCATCGGGCGCGTCCTTCTTGTTGCGGAGTTGCTTCCCCAAAAATGGATTGTTTCGTGTTTCATACTTCGTGCGCTAGGCGTGGAAAATTGAAAAGTTTTCCAATATAGTTTCGGCACAGTCAGCATCTCAATTTAATTCTGCCAACCCGTTCGTTCGCCTTAGCCCCGTTCATATTGATTTTAGTTTGGCTTAAATGTGGCGCAGTGACGCTGTGTGTACACACTCTGCGTTCGTTGAAAATTCACTGCTTGCACGTTCCGTTCCACTGCAGCGTGTAGTATAATGAAGAAGTTTTCTTAGAGGAATAAGCATAAGGAATGAGGATACCCTCCCGCCGCCAGGAGGGGGTGGGAAATTATGACAAAATTATATTCTGCAGTGCACGTTGTAGGGTTGCATTCAGTTTTGTGACTTAAGAATAAAGTTTTTGAAGTTTTGCTACGACTTCCTTGGGGATCCGGCAAATGTATAAATCACGTAACAGACATTTATCTACAAGTTAGAGTTTTATGGCTTGGACTCTGACTGCAGTGAGTTTATGTGTTAGACGGGGCGGATGGTGATGGTGTGAGCAGGTGTGGTGAAAGACTGCAGAGGGGTGGCGTTGACTTTATGTAATTATGAATTCTGCCAACGGATGGAGTTGTTATGCTCAAGGATTATGTGGATCTGAAGAAAGGATAAAGTGGCACATCTGGGTGTGTCTCACTTGGTGTTAGTCGATGGAAGACTTAAGCTTTCTTCATCTTTTTTGTGTGACATTCCGTTTGACCTTTTATTGTGCCTTGCTGAAAACATTTAACTGCATGTCTTCCTTATCACGGTGGTGTTCTTTTTCATTACTTTCTTGGTCTTGGGTGGTTTGCACCTGACTATCTTCTGTTCTATTGTTGTTAGAATAAGGGAATACTCTGCAGAACCTACCCACTTTTTGGTTCGTGTTTAAATTTATGCCTCGCAACTGTCGGTAGATAGATTTTCTACTCCAATGTGGAGCCAAATCGCATGTTAATCTGATTTGCTAGAGATTACGAAAGCCTGTGCTTCCATTTCAGTTTCCGCCAATTTTACTTTAGAGTGAAATGGTGGTATATACATATACTTCGGATGCCCATATTAGGAATGCACCATGTTTTGCCTACCCTGCCATTGAATGGCGTTCCACAAATCATTTAGCGAACATCATGCCTATGGCCAACTCGGTATCGAGCTCCAACCGATTCTGTGGCACCAGATAAACCATTGACTGTTGAAAAAAAGCACAAAAAGGCCAATTTGGTTTTGAACGGCAGACTCACGACAGAGCAGCAAGCGTAAATTGTATGTTTGATAATTGAGTAAGAGGTGAAGGAAAAGCTCAGATCTAGGGGTCTCAGATCTGATTGGCATGTGACTAAAGGACAAGCCTAAGGAACTACTAGAAACTAGTAATATGTGACAACATGATACACGACTGATCGTAACAGAGTCCTGGAGACAAGCAGACATACGACTTTTTCAGTGGTTTTCCAGGAAGGGCGAGGTCCATCTTAAACTTCGAACTTATCGATAGGAAACGAGGAAATCACTTCCCTGCTGGATTTCTAAGAGCACTGTCCAGTTTAACTTTCCTTCACCATTCTATAATAGAAAGACAGAACATGTTGTCTATGTTTCACACTTTCACTAATTTTTAAAAAAGTGGGTGACTGCATCCTCTTGCACTCTTAAGGTTTCAAGTTCGATTCCGAGACCGAAACTTGCGGCTCCACCTGTGTTTACCGTGGCCTAGTAGGTAAGTGCGTCGACCCACACCCCGAAGGTCTAGGTTTGATTTCCGAACGGTACACCTTGGATTTTTCACCTCTTTCTAATTGCTGACAACACTAAAAGAGTATCAATTGTCCATGAAAAGCATCTTAAATCTCGCCGCTCGAAGTCGGCAATAAGCTGTAGGTCCCTTCCACTCGTGAGAAAACAGAAGCATACACAACAGGAGTAGTTGTTGCAGAAGCTAGGCCCTGGTCCCCTGTGGACTGTAATTCCACACAGAGTTGTCAGAGGCATTACATTTCAGAGCCATCTACCGGGAGCTCATTGCCGACATTTCCCGTTACAAAAGGGCGCTATTTACCCATATGTTGGTTTACTTTTAGTCAAATCGGCCACTCTACCTACTTTCTCAATTCCTTCCACCCTCTAAAGCAATAAAAAAATCCATCAAAAATTCAATTCAATCTCCAACACAATCTCCTCACAAAAAGCAACCCATCATTCCCTAAACACCCAATATCACCTTCATTTGAATTTCATAAATGCCCCATAACTGCTCGCAAATCCATAGCGATTAAGCGCGGCTTAACTTCCCGTCATTTAGCGTTAATCGGTGATATATAAAATATGGCAACTGCCCAACACCGACATGTTCGCGTCCCTCCGCTGCCGCGCAAATCTTAAAAGCTACAATAATGCAATAAAGACCAAATCCACCCTAAACATGATAAATGGCCTTTTTAGTCGCTCACACCTCCACCGTTGTCCGCCCACCGCCACCCGTCGCAGGACGGAAGCCTTTTGTCATCTCTGTAAAGGCAATTTATCAGCTAATGCTTCGTAGTAATTTCATCGTTTAATCTCCCGTTTAGTGGGAGTTCTTACATTGTTCTCGGACTGTCACTACTTGCAGCAGCAGGACAAGGGATTGGCGAGATTTTCAGTTACGAAATGCCTAATCCCCTCAAACTACGATCACGAGGCGAGTCGGGATGAGATGATGGGGAACTGAGGCAAATAACTACCGGAAACCAGCCAGCGTCTCGTCCTGCAGCGGTTTTGATTTTCTGGCAAAGAGACACTGTTTCATTCTTCTAAAGAGTTTCAGAGATAAAAAATCACTTTTTTTGTTTGTGTCAAATTTTTATTCTTCTCCCGCGTTTATGCCAAAACTGTGTTTGGTGTTTTGTTTGTGTTCGTTTTCTGGCTTTGTGCGGTAGTTTGAGAGCTACAGGCAGACGCACCACTCTCGTGCAGATACTTTGAACAACTTTGTTATTTATTGCTTTCAGAACGAATGACTGAAGTTTTTATCTGTTTTTTTGTCTTCTTCTTCGTTTTCGCTCTACCTTTAAGACGCTTTGGGAGGCTTACATCTGCGAGTGTATGTAGATGTGTGGACATATTGGGAGATGTTGTGTAATTATTTTAGCGCACGTACACTTTAGGAAGTTTGCTAAGGAAGGTGTACCAACTAGGGAAAAGTATTTCGAACGTGCTGTTTTATAAATAATTCAAACAATGATTAACAGATACTCTTGAATCAGTTCTTCATATTGCATCATAAGTGTTGGATATTTTGTGGGGAGATACTTCTGAACTTTTCCTTAGATTCAGTTTTTTCGAGTGAACTGTGCTCGAAGTTTAAAAAGTTTCTCGAATTTTTTGAATTTTGTTTAAAATTTGTATTCATATTTTTTCCTTGCCAAATATTCCCCACCAACTTGGGGGGGGGGAGAACTTGTTTCCAATCCTAGAAGCGCTTCAAAAAATTTCTTTTTATGATATTGTTCATTAAATTCTTCGATGCCGTCAGCATACCTTGTGGATCCTAACTATACATCCACGATTGGCCCATGATTCACCAACAATTACGTCCATATTTGGGAAATTTGGATCATCGCGGACAGAGTCCCATATCTCCTAAGCAATGTTAAGGCGCTTTTGATTTTGGTCCAAATAGAGAAATTTTGGTATGAAATCATCGATGAACTTGTGTTGTCTCCCACTTCTCCAACGGTGATGTGTTGATTGGATTGAACAATTTTGTTCAGTTCAGCAAAGGTTTTCGTCTGTTTTTGACGTGCTCGAACGTCGTAGAGTGCATATTTAAACAAACTCCAGCCAAATACCTATTAAACAGCTTACATGTATTAAACTCCCAATTTATTTTATACTCCAAGTGAAAATGACAAGTTGTGACCCCCACAAAATCTGTCAATCCTTGACTTCTAGAAAAGTTGATTAACAAAAATTATAGAGGAGGATAGAACACATCACTCAATAAGTCTCGGGACAAAAAAGGGGCGCCACTGAAAAGGAATAATGTTTGCCAGTGGCGCCTCGTATATGTCCCGAGACTTATTGACTGATCTGTTATTAAATTTTTAACTTCTATCTCATTATAGACCGTTTTCTTCAGCTTTCTGATTCGGTTTGCAACAAAATAAGTTTGGGCACACATCGATCTTAAAATTCTTTCTCGACGAAGTGACAAATTAAATGCTAAGTGGAACAATTTTATTCTTTGGTCTGTTTTTCAAAGGAATAAAACAACTTTCCTGAAATTCCAGCCATTCTTGCATTAGGGCTGTTGAGTTCAAGAAATGAGGAGAAGCAAGGAGCCTACGAAGTCAGAGAAGTAGAACTTGCGTCGAAAGACAAGTTGGTGATTATTTCAAAATAAGTCTTTCTCAAAAAATCACACGCATGTTCAGTGCATGAGCACCGTAACCACGGCACTACATAAAATGCGAAGAGGGCGAAAATTTAACAAAATTGGTATTTTGGACTTAAAGTGAACCTTGTCATAAAAGGGCGCTACCAAGATATGTGTTCGCTTACGATGACCATTTGTAAGGGGAGTTCGTTTGGAGAGTTGGCTCTATACAGTTTTTTACAATGTTTAGTTGCTTTTCGAGAGAATTGTTCCGTTCACGTTGATGGCGTCTGAAGGAGAAGATTCAACGACGAAATCTATGTACTGAACGGTGGCATGGGCCTTTTGATACAACGCTTAGGATAGGTCATGAAGAGCGCATGAACACCCCTGATCCTGAACGAAAAGTCTTCGAATCCTAGCCATTGAGACAATGTTACAGAAGAGAGCCTAGGCTGAGATGGCGCACACAAGTGAAGAAGGACCTCAACCAATTTTGAGTGCGCAACTGGAGGCAGCTGGCGAGAGACCGTGCTAGCAGAGGAGACATGTTGGTTAGGCCCAGGTTCACCCTGAATTGTAGCGTCTTTAAAAGAAGAAGAAAAATAGATTTTGCGAAGTCTTCAGCCACACTTTGTACGTGACTTATCAGGGCTCCTGATGGTTTCGAAGTCATTCTTTACATTCTCTAATTAAGGAACCGATGGTGCAATATACGCACGCAGGCCATCCTCAATCGAATTCAACTAATCATCAATCCAAGCGCAAACAGGCATGTTTCTATTTGGTCTGCCAATCTGTCGCCCATCTGATAGAATTTTATTTAAGGCAGGCTTTTTCATAATCGGGACATTTATGGCAAAAAACCACCAAAGCCTAGCCCTTTTCCTGCAAAGAAGCTGCTGCTTCACAATGAGGTCATCATACACTGCCGTGATCCTCATCACATTGTAGGCAGTAAACCCCAAAAAAGCACAAAGATATTTTGTATGCGTCCTATTCGCAATCAAACTGTATCAGTCAATATCAAAATTTGCAAATACTTGGATATCAGTTGAATCGTCCCTCGTCGACCTAAAAATTCCGGGAAATTTAAATTAATATTTCTTCTGATTCTGAAAGGGCCAATAATTTTTTTTAGGTTGACACTACTGCCACGGACAGCTGCGCCAAATTTCATGTTCAAATAAACATTAGTGCTTGAGATACGCATCCTTTCGGTAAACAGCTAAAAGTAAAATGTTTGTCTTATGTAATGTTTGAAATAATTCCACAAAGCAATTTTGACACAAGACTTTGCAGTATGTTTTGAAAATAGGAAAAAAAACCTTGACATAAGTCTATTACATACGAGGGTGAAAGGGGATGAAAGGAATTCAAAAGTGAGAATAAAGAATCTTTAGTTGTTAAATAGATTCCCCGACGGAGGAATCTGAAACCGGTGCTTTCTTGGAAGACGACGACTTTAGACTTCACACATATTTGGGTAATTTCGCATCGGTCTTCCAAGCGGAAATTTTTGCGACCCTCATGGCCACCAACTATATTGTGAAGAATAGGTGGAAGGGTAAAGTATCTGCATCTGCAGCGATAGCCAAGCTCTGCTTAAGACCTTACTCAACCCTTTAACAACTTCCAAGATAGTCCAGGAATGCAAGTGCTCCCTTAATTTGGTCGGCAGACTGAATTCGCTTAGACTTGTCTGGGTCCAGGGACATCACGGGATTACGGGAAACGAGATTGCTGATGAAATAGCTAGGCAAAATTATAAAAAGACATTTGTGGGACCCAAACCCACCTTGGGACTATCTGCTTCCTTGGTTCCGTCAGCGTTTGGGTCTCCCAACAGCACAACCAGATACGGCATGGCTCTCCAGGATGCAGGCTGACCAAGTGCATGTTCCCGAAAGTCAGCAAGAAATCCGCGTCTTTTCTGTTATCTCTAGGCAGAAAAGAGTGCAGAAAAATTGTCGGCGTATAAACGGGACACTTCACCTTCGCAAAACACCTAAGTCTGCTTGGGTTTGGTAAAAACACCCTTTGCAACGTTTGTGGAGAAGGTGAAGACACGTCAGAGCACTTTCTCTGTAAATGTCCCGCATTTGCTCGAATCAAGTGGTGGCTGTTTGGCGCTAATGTCGTGGGCGCTGAAAACTTAAGCTCTTTTCTTCGGAAAACCAAAAAACTACAGTAAATGAAGGCTACTGCCTGATTGTACAATGGACCAGTTTTTGAATCTGAGCGCTCCAGAGCAGTGAATTGCAACCTCCAACAAAAAAAAAAAAAAAACAAAACTGATTCCCGGTATTTTTGAGCACAGCAATAAAATGATGTGTTATCGCCGGAGTTCAAAGGTTGCAGGTTTGATTCCCGGATGGAGCATCTCTAACTTTTTCACGGCACCACCTCATTCGAGTTGTTGACAACACTTAAAGTGTACCAATTTTCCATGAAAAGCTTTCCGAATCTCGCCGTTCGGAGTCGGCAAAAATCTTCTCGTGAAAGAACAATAGCACATAAAACAAAAGTAGTTGATTAAGAGGCTAGGCCGCTGTAGGTTGTAGTGACACCTTATTCTGTTTTATAAACTGATAAATCGATAGCTCGTTCTCATAACTTGACACCAAGCTTGGCTTTTCTGATTTCTGATCATGCTAGATGTATATAAATTGCAACAATTTGACCAATGTTACAGTCACTTGTGAAAATGGAACCTGAAGTATTAAAACTTATCCAAATGTCGGAATGGGATCCGGTAACGTGGAAAGTGTAGGCAGTGGACAAGAGTTCTGAAAGTAACCACAATCTCTATTTTTTCCACGTTTATCCTTTTTCCGGCACCAGTTAATACATCAACACGGACACGAATATGCTCACTTCAAGAGGTTTGAAGAAGAATAACTTCCGGACTGTAAACTTGTTTTTTTCTGTTTCGCATTATCAAATGATGCAAATAGTATTTCCAAAATTCTCCAACGCTCTAAATCATACCCGCAAAAAGTAAACACACTCCTCAGCACCAAACTATCTTCTTTCAGTTTACATTTGATTGTAGTCCAAATTTTCTTAAAGCCTCCCCCGAGGTGCGAGTGAAAGAAAAATTTAAAGAACTCATCGTTGGTCTTCAGTCGGAGGTAGAAGAAAAAATAAATAAATAAGAAAACAAGCGATCTCTTACAAGGTACACACCCCCTGCACAGAAATGGGAGTGTCTCACACTTGGTATCGTGTTTTTCTTTTCAAGCAAACATACCACTACATGGCACCGGTGCCGTCCGAAAAAATGAACAAACGCAGATACCACTTCTTATTCCCCCAGGATGTAGGGAGGGAGACGCGCCCAAAACAACAAGAGTAACAGACATTTTTTGTTTTTCGTTTTTGCTCCTTGGGAATAATTATTAAGTTAGGGAAGATGGAAAGGACATTTCGACGAGAGTGAAGTGAAAATGGCATTTAATTACATTTTGTCAAGTTCTGTGTGGGGTGCTGATGGTGCTGGCTGGTATGGAAATTTCAATTTTTCTCCATTTCCCGCACGGTCTCTTCATTTTTCTACTTTGGGTTCATGTTACTCTGTCTTATTTCGCGTGAAGCGCCCTATGGTGGGATTTTTGATGGATGGCAATTTCGTTTTCGGTCGAAATCAAAATAAAATAAAGAGATTTAATGGAGTTTTGAGAAAAAAAAAGAAAAATTTCAGTCATTGCGTCTCTCGCGGACATTTTCATTTTGTTTATTTATTCGAGATTAAGGACGTTTTAATGCCGAGAGATTCGTTCTCTTTGATTCACTTTATGGACAGTTAATTTGAGATGGACTCCACCGACCATGGAGTCCGATGCGGGAGAAAGGTTTGTGAGAAGTGGGACATCTTAAAATGTGCTTTCTTTATTTTGTCTTAGGTGGATATGGATGGGGACGGGATTATGGATTATTAAGCATGGAGGACAACCATTTTTGTTCTTTATTATGATTTAAATATTGTTTGTTCGAAGTATGCATTGAGTGTTCTTAAGAACAAACATTTGCGGTGGACATTCTTGACATCTCAAGATGAGACCCAAAACATAACCATTTGTGAGAAAATCTGCTCTTCGCTTACCGATAGTGGAATCTGTTATGGTTACGGATTTCTAGAGATTTTTATTCAAGGTGTGAACTCATTGGATCGGCTTAATTTTAGACCTAGTCTTAAAATTCATACTTCTAAACAACCTTTCAAAAGTTGGCTATGGATGAAACTGACTGACTGATAGTACAGCCCCGTCAGAGTGTTCCAACAATGTGCGGATTTGCGAAATATCCGGAATAGAAACAAAACACATTGCGAATGAGACTGTGTCCGGTATACTGGAGTGTCAAATCTTGCAAACGCATGGATGTACGAGGTTGTACTGATCTCTGAAATATATTCTCCTTCATCTATATAAAGACATATAGATAAAGGAGAATCAAACATTGACAGAGCCGACGAGAGACGCTTTGGTCATTGTTCAAATTTTAAAAATTTTAAAACCTTACAAATTGTATGTTACGGTGCTCCTTCTTCTTCTTTTTCTTCTTCTTGTGGCGCTATAGTCCGGGGTGGACCTGGGCCTCAACCAACATGCCTCTCCAGCCAGCGCGGTCTTTCACCAGCTTTCGCCAGTTGCGCACTCCAAGTTGGTTGAGGTCCTTCTCCACTTGTGTGCACCACCTTAGCCTGGGCCGTCCTCTGTTGCGTTGTCCCAATGGCTCAGATTCGAAAACTTTTCGTGCCAGAGCAGTGGTAACCATACGCTCTACATGGCCTAGCCATCATACGCCTTGTATCCAGAGAAGCTTAACTAGGCGCATGTCGCTGTACAGAGAGCTCGTCGTTAAATCTTCTCCTTCAGATGCCATCAATGCAAACAGGACCAGAAATTGCACGCAGAACTTTTCCCTCGAAAGGACTAAGGGCCTCCTCATCCGCTTTTAGTAGCGTCCAGGTTTCCGCGCCATAAAGTGGGACTTAGATGATCAAGGCGTTATATAAATCAAGCTTAGTCCATCGAGAGAGGGCTTTATTACTCAATTGCCTCTTGAGCCCAAAGAAACAGCGATTGGCAAGAGTGATTCTGCGTTTGATTTCGGTACTGGTGTTATTGTCCCTATTTACCACGGAGCCGAGGTAGACGAAGTCCTTGACTACCTCGAAGTTTCTGCTGCCTAGTGTGACGCTCTGTCCGAGACGTCGATGTTGTGCGTCCTTCCTTGATGACAGCATGTACTTCGTTTTATCCTCATATACCACCAGACTCAGTTTAGCCGCTTCTGCTTCAATGCCAGAAAATTGACGGCTCGCTATGTTCGTCCAATAACGTCAATGGCGTCGGCGCAAGCTGACAATTAAACTGACTTTTGAAAGATCGTGCCTCTGGTGTTGACTTGTTACGCACGATCTTCTCAAGGATGATGGGAAAGTAGTCGCATGACAGTGCGTCGCCTTGTCTAAAACGGCGCTCCAGCTGTGAGGAAAGTCGTTGTTATGATGACCTATCCGTTTGAGCCCAGTGATAATGAGATCAGGACGTGTCCTAATCACCCATCCACCAAATCTGATCAAGATCTATTAAGGGCCAAATTGTGACCACACCATCTTGGTATTACAACAAGTTACCTTTTTGGACCGACTAGGATTCTTGTTCATAATCGTGTGAAGCTGAAAAGAAAGTTTTTTGAAGATGTCTGACATGGCTCGAACGGAAAGTTTAGTGGCCCAGAGCTTCATTTTAATGGTGTCTTTAGTATCTAACTTTTAAGAAATCATTACAACAACACAAACTTGAACTATACGCTTACACTCTTTTCCATTTAATTCGCAACTTGCATGCATGACTTTTCATTGTTTTTTTTTGCTTAAACTGAAATCTGAAATTCCAAAATAAATAAATGCGCTCCACTTTCCTGGCAGTTTACGAAGCAGAAATACCACCTTAAGCACACACTTAAAACCTTCTCGCTCTTCTTCCAGCTGAATCAATGATCCTTCGTAGGTCACTCCCACTTTGCCCTGAAAAAACAATCTGTACACGTACACTTAGCCTAAGATAGTAAGTCCCAGAGCTGACTGCCCTTGTTCCCCTGAAAAAAAAATAACTGAAATAAATGCAAATAAGAAAAAAATCTCAAAGATAAAGTGAATTAATGCAAAAATATTAATTAAAACCCATTAAAGTGTATTCAATGAAAAAAGTGCATTCCCCCCTACCCGGCCAGCACGGATAAACGGAAGAAACAAAGACTGCATCCAGTGGATTAAAACAGGAGAAAAATAAAATCCGTTCGTCCTTCCGCGCTCATTAATTCAGATGTCTTTCGGAAAAACTTCACCCTTCGGGGTGATCGAATCGGATACCATACTGTTTTGTAGATACCGGGGTTCCATTAAATAATCCCAGAAAAGTGCATGTGAAAGAAAAATACAAGAAAACAAAGAAAACGGCAAGAAAAACAGAAAAAAAAACAAAAATTGCATTCATGAAAAAAACTCAGCTAACTATGGATTCTCTTGAGAGGCTAATGCGTGCCGCACCTCTACCTCGTGCTCTGCCCGGTACCAAAGGACAACAGCGCGCCCTGGTGCATGCATCGCTGGCGGCCGCAACTGTCGGACGAAAAGGACGTCATTTGACGGGGACCTTTTGTCTGACCGGCGACACAATGGAGGGGATTATACAGTGTTTGGTATTCCTCAAAGCCTTTTCGGTAAGTAAACCTCCTTCTCTCTTTCAGAGTCCTTCTGGTTGTTTTTTTTTTTTTTTTTTTTGAGTTGTTGGATAAAATGAAGGAGGTGGACGCCCTCCACGGTTAGTTCGGAAGCAGAGTTCCGAGTCATTGAACTGCGAAAGGGAAGATTTATTTAAAAATATTCGTCATACTTTTTTCATAGCTTGACATGTTGACCTAAAAATCTTGTAAAATCATCAACAAGGTGCTGCAGAGGGCGGGAGGAGCGAACTGGGTGCTGGAATTGAGTAAAAGTCAGTGAACCGTTGCAAATTGCTTCATCCTTTTTCCTGTCACAGTTCGGGTTGACGTCGGGTGTTATGGATATGTCAGTGGAGAGATTTTGAGTGAGATGAATTTTGATTTTTTGAATGTTCTTCCACTGAGCTGAGGGTATTTCATATTTATGCTTGCCGATGGAGGTGGTGCAGGGGACATATTTTTTTTTTTGTGGAAAGGGCTTGATTTAATGTAATGAAATACAGTGTATCGCGTTGTGGAGGGGTTCCATATTTTATAGACAGTGGGATGTTCGTAGTACGGAGCAATTGGAAGGAAGAATAACGTGGGAGAATTAGGAATGGTCATGATATGCCCTCTTGGACGTATTGTATGTTGGTGTGCGTACGACATTAGAGAATTAGATTAGTTCTAGTGGATATTGCAAGCTCTTGGAAAGTGTAGGGAAGCGACATATGTAATCACACAGAGTAGTGTACATAAAAATAATCATTTTTCAATTTTGAAAGTACACATAAAGGATAAGCCAGCAAGGATACATTTTTGATGAAAATTCTAATTCATTACAAAGACTGAAATTTGCCATAAGGTGTAAAAAATAATATTATTCAAATGGCAGCCATGGGAAGCTTCACAGTATGCCATTCTCTAGGGGCAATTTTTAATCTCATATATCGAGCAGTCATAATTTAGATAGTACGGATCACTCATGTGCCTTAAGTTTAGGACTACACCCGTGAACACGGTCCTTTGTGTAGACCCGCAGAAGAATAAATGGAATATTGTCAAAGTACATAATCTTGGCGCCCAATTGATGTCGCCAAAGCATGAAATCAGGCGACCAGCTACTTGTTATCCAATAAAGTCATAATTGGTGGTGTTGCGTGGCTTATTGTCCCGTCTAGAGAGAACCATATACATATATGGATCATTCGATCATATCCCTCCGAAGTGAATGTAACCGTCCGCCTGTGTGCATCTTCGATGAAATACGGGCGAATGACACCTTCGAACCAAGGAGCACAACAATCACTGTAACTGCATCCAGCGGCACCTCTTCGATCACTTGTGCATTTTCATAACACCATATGCTGCAAATTGTGATCGCCGTGGCGTAGTGGTAAGTGCGTCGACCGCGGCGCAGAAAGTCTGAGTTCGATTCCCGGACGGGACACCTCGCAGTTTTTTCACGGCACCACCTCTATCGAGTTGCTGGCAACACTAAAGAATTCTAATTGACTATGAAAAGCATCTTAAATCTCGCCGTTCGATGTCGAAAAAAAACTGTGGGTCCCTTCTACTCGTGAGAGAACGTTAGCACGTACAACACGAGTAGTTGTTGTAAAAGCTAAGCCCCGGTCCCTTGTGGGCTGTGATGCCACTCAAATATATACAATCTTTTAGTTGGCAACACTATTGAAATTGGCGGCCATGTTGTCAGCTGACAAGTGGTTTAGTTTTAGTTTGGTTAGGCTTTTCAAAACTAAGAGACTAACGCCCGAACAGTGCTTAAAATTGTGGAAATTTGCCCCAAACCAAGATTGCCGTTGATCCGAATTTTCATAAGGGCATTTCATTTAGCGATCAAACGACCTGCCATATTTGGAGTGATGATAATCCTCAAATGTATCGGGAGACAACGTTGCATCCACAAAAACTCTCTGTTTGGTGAGCTTTACGGGTTGGTGGAATAATTGGTTCGTTCTTCTTTACAAACGATGCTGGACAGTATGTTACAGTCAATGGTGGCCGCAATGCAGCCTTTTTTACTGACTTTTTCGTTCATCAACTAAACAGGCACTATGTGCAGGAGTTGCAGTTTCAACAAAATGGAACAACACGTTACACAGCTCGTGTCGCAAATGATTGAAGGAACAATTTTGAAACCGCTTTGTTTAAGGATCCATGAATTGGTCTACAAAGTTGTGCAATTTTACGCCGCTTGATTTTTTTCTGTGGGGATATGCATAGAAAGCTTAGAAGTGATTAAGTAAATGCATGTACCAGAGATCTTTGTTTGAAATTCAAAGTTTTGTAGCTTTTATAAGAGTCATCGAATGAAATAATTTTAATAATTGAGCGGCACTACAGCCCACAAGGGAACCAGGGTCTTCTACAACAACGAAACGTGTTGTGCGTGCTACTGTTGTCTCACGATTAGAAGGGACATACAGTTTTTTGCCGACTCCGAACGCCGAGATTTGAGATGCTTTTCATAGACAATGAGAACTCTTTAGTATTGTCAGCAACTCGAAAGAGGAGTTCCGTCCGGGTATCGAACCTAGAAGGAAATGCTGTTTCTATGTATGCTTCGATTGCTTCTTTTTCTAGAAAATCTTTCAAAGTTGTCGTCATGGCTATCTGTAGGTAGGTATTATCAGATAGATAAGCGTATTCCAGGCAGTTGACTGTTTAGTTTGAAGAGGCACGTTACTGAGACCTTCTTCTACTTTTTCGAGTGGCATTACAGTGTGCGGGGGACCTAGGCCTCAACCATCATGCTTTCATGGTCTCTCACCAGCTGCCTCCGAGTTAGCACCCCAAATCGGTTGCGGTTCTTCTTCTTCACTTGTGTGCCTCATCTCAGACGAGGTCGTCAACTGTTTCGTTGTCCTAATGGCGCTCGGATTCAAAGACTCATCGGGCCGATGCTGTGTTATACATCTGCTCTACATGAAGTGGCCATCGTAAGCATTGAATTCGTAAACGCTAATGCGTGAATGTTTTTTTCCAGATGCCATCGTTGCAATCGGGACGTAGAACATCTTCAACAACATCAAGGGTTCCTCACTCGCTATAACGTCGAACTTTCTGCGCCATAGTCGGTGATGGGAATGATCAAGGCTTGACACAAAGCCCGCTTGGCCTTTTAAATATTTTCGAGAGGTTTTGTAACTCATTGCTGACATCTACTTTGCCTGTTCCATAATTCTTGCCATCTGACTAGAAGGTTAGATTGCTGCGTATTTGATAAATTTAAGGTTGAATGCCGATACGTATGGTGTCCAAGGCTCAACGTGGCGCCTTAGTGTTGGTTTGAATCCGCTTTTGTTTCTACAACATTGGGGTTGGGCCTTGGTTGGGTTGGGTATTTTACACAATTAAATTTTTTTTAACAACGTTTTCTAATTGCTTTCTAATCACTATTATTTTCTTCTTTTTGCAGGTAAGTTCCATCAGATGACCATGTTGAGGGCTAAGTGTGAGTACATTTCAATGTAAAGACACCCCAAACTGTTCCTAGTCACCGTGAATTAATCCAATCCATCAGAAAACTCTGCGCAAACAGATTCACAACAGATTTTTTTGCATTTAAATGTCCATTTCATTTTGTGGCGAATGATAAATATTTGACAACTCGGATAAATTGCGTTTTGCAATATTTCTCCTCTATTGGCTGTGTTTGTCGGTGAAATTGTGATTATTTCGGGTCACACACGACTGGTGGAGTGGATGGAAAATTTAACACTGTGGTAAATTTGGTCAACGCACATCAACGGGGAGGTGCACACCAATGGTACACCGTAAAGGCCTGCAGCTTTGAGCAAACAAATTTGTTCATTAATTAGCACGAAATTGTAGTCAACAGATTTAAATTAATTAACAATCGCTATAGATTTGAAAACTGATTAGAACATGATTCGCATCAATTCGATAATTAGTTTCGAATAAATTGCCACGGGGTGGATGTGGACAGAGTAATTAAAAGTCGAATGGAACATTTTCGGTTGTGTGAATCGGGACAGGGAGACAGCGTATTGTTTCAAACCCTAACAATTACTCGAACTATTCATGTTTTCTGCAATTTAACAAGCACTCCCTTCCATATTCCGCAACGAATAATAAAGACATAAAAGCGTTGACATTTGTCGGTGGTATCGTAGCAACAATGTACGACAAGCGAACAGTTTCAAAAACTTTCACATAGTTTCCAACAAACTTCTCGAAATGAAACCGCGGGGTTGCTTTTCGCCAAAAACTCCTCTAATTGATAACTTTTACACGAAAATTTCATCAAAACGCACACATCTCTGGCAAAAAATCCATTACATAAATATTAACAGTGGCGCTGCAGAGGCATTTTCCCCTCCCCGGAAATTCCGCCACTTGTGGGCTGTTTCCTCCTCAATGGTGGCAATCATTTGTTCATTTATGAGAGCACGTAGAAAGGGGAGCCATCCCCACTCACCCATCCAAGAAGTCATGGTGAATTTCTGCGCTTGTTAGCGTTTTTTTTTTTTCGGCAAACTAATGACGGTACTCATTAGGAACATGTGTACACCCGGTTGGGAGGGGTTGCAGAAGGGATGCATATAAATCGCACGATGTCCGTGAAAAACACGCAAAGGTAACGCACATCCGCGAGTATGGCAACACTCCGTGCAAATAACTGCGTCGACATCGGTGTGTGGAATTCTGACAAAGAATGTAAAAGGAGTGAAAGAGAGAGGGGGTGGGGGGTGCAAAAAAAAATTCTGATGACTCTCGGTGTGGTAAGAAAACTTTATATCTCAAAGACATGTATGTACATGCATATTCATGTAGATAGGAAGAGTGGCACTCTGCTGATGATAATGATTCCCTTGAGCGCTAATTATGCGAGATGCGAGCATAAAGGATAACAAGTTCTGCCATTAACCAACTGAATAAATTGTACTCCTTTATGAGAAGGAGCCTTCTTTCTCCTTTTTTCTACCACCAGGACACCACGATGAACAGAGTGTGTGCCTGGCTGGAGGTGCTTGTGCTTGTGTGTGAAGATGTGCATCAGAAAGATTTCCAAATGACTGGTGGATGAAAGCTTAGCGACAGATACGGAGGAAAAAATTAATTACTAATCCCACCCATCGCGGAGAGAAGGATAATTATTATTTCATCTTCGCATTAACAAGCCACAAAGCATTATGCGCTATCCTCTTGCATTAGACCCCAGCAAGCGTTTGTGTGTGTGTTTTTTTTTTTTTTTTGTCTATTTGACTTATGTTCAGTCTTTGGGGACAGTGGGGCTGATGCGTTGTGAAACTTTGTGGCTTTTCCATTCATCTTTTAAATTAAGTTGCAAACTGTAATGTCATAAGGAGTTTTGATCAAAGAAATAGTTAGAGGAAGACTGTGGGTTACAGCTAGATAATGCTGTTTTTCTTCGTCAGAATTAATCCTAGCGAAATTCAGATGATTTTAGTGCCATATAAGATGACGGTATACCTCATGGGTCATCCTTTGATCTTGTGTGCGTTTGTGGTATACATATATATGTATCATGTATATATCATGACTGACGACGAAGTAGACGAAATTTAGACGCCATTCTGTCTGAGACATAAGTTCAATGCATCATAAAGAAAGACAGCAGCGAAGGTTGATTTTCATTTTGTTCACTGTAGTCTTCGACGAATATTATACATACTTCGCAATAAAAATAAATATGAAGGTAGTTTTTTACAATTTTCAGTCACTCTTTAATGATACAAACTTTTCGTGGAAAAGATGTCTCCTTTCACAGTTCTTTTTCTTTTTCTTCTTCTTTTTCTTCTTCTTCGTTTTTTTCTTCAATTGGCTCTACAGTCCGGGATGGACAAAGACCTCAACCAACATGCCTCTCTAGCAAACGCGATCTCTCGTCAGCTGCCTCCAATTCCGCACTCCAAGTTGGTTGAGATCCTTCTTCACTTGTGTGCACCATCTCAGCCTAGGCCGTTCTCTGCTGCGTTGTCCGCATTGCTAGGATAGGAAGACTTTTCGGGCCTGAGTAGCAGCGCTTCATGGCCTCGCCATCTTAAACGTTGTACTCAAGACGTTTGACAAACCGCATGCCACTGTTCATAATTTAAAGTTCGTCGTTGTATCTTCTCTTCCAAGCCATCAATGCAAACATGACCAAAAATTTAAAAAACAATTGTACTGCCAGTTAGAATTGGCATTACCGGGTGTACTAAATTTTGCAGTCATTTGAAAAAAAGAAAACAATTTTTTTCGAACACTAGGGTGATTTCACACTTTTCCTATGCGACCTGTACTCTGTCACTTTCTTTTATCTTCGAAGTGCTGTTCATGTTCTTAGGATCAAGAACTGCACTCAGCTCATAAAATATGATCGTCGCCCATCTGGCTATCGAACGTACGCTGATAGCATGACGGGGCGTCAAAAATAGGAAAGTCTGGGGAAAGAAGGAAAATACGATTACAGCTGCTAATCCCTTCCCTGTACACATGCCTGCTCTAAGAAGCAGTCTTTAAATTCTGCATTCTTCTTTTTCTTTTGCTCAGTTAAAAATGAGACGAAAAAAAATGAGCGCTTCCTTAAAAGCCACGGACAAGAGGGACATAATGTAATGGAAAGGTATATCCTGGTCGTGCCGACCCATCCAACTCTTAAGTTTACAATAGAAACGTACTCCATTGTTCACTTTGCGATTGTTGGTTGGTTCCCAGCAATCATATCCCAGGTTTCAGGTAATCAAACGTAAATGTGATCGCATTCAGATAGCAGCCTGTCACTTAAGTGATCCTTTTGCCTGCAGTCTTTATCAGTACTAGCATCCCTGTGTGTTAGAGTGTACTCGGATAACCAAATAAAACGGACTGAAACATGTGTCAAATTCAAATGAAGCTTAGGTATGAAATTCTAGGAGTTCAGGGGTAGGAATAATTTACCACTTCCAGGGCACCTGCACAATTTGCTAGATACATAGCACCCCGTGTTGCCTTAACGTGTCAATCATTTAAAGATGAAGAGAACATTTTCAAGTTCACATATTTTCATAAAATGAGCGAACGATGTGGACCATAGAATGACTTTGAATGGATGAATGAACTTGGTTGCCCGGTTAGTTGGGTGGAGATCTTAATTAACCTTCCCTGATGCTCATTTATTGGTTTTACACCACTTCCACCTAATAATAATTGAGTGGCACTAAAGCCCGCAAGGGACCAGGGCCTAGCTTCTACAACAAGTACTCATGTTGTTCTTTCACGAGTAGAAGGGACCTACAGTTTTCTGCCGACTCCGAACGGCCAGATTTGAGAAGCTTTTCATGGACAATTGATACTCTTTGAATGTTGTGCGTGGTGCGTGGTGTCCCGTCCTGGAATCGAACCTAGACTTTCTGCTTGGCGGTCGACGCACTCACTACGCCACAGCGACCACCTAGGAAGTTCTAAAATGTAACCCGTATGACCCGCATGGCCAAAGCTGAAGGTAGTGTTCCAGGTCTTAAAACTCATCCATTTCGATGTGGTTATAAATGCACAAATTGAACTAAAGGGTATATTTCCAAAACCAATGGATTCATTGAAGTAGAGTTCCCTAAGTGAATAAACTCGGTAGGAGGGCTGTCTGTTTCATTCAACCCTTATTGATGCTGCAGTGCACTCCTTGCATGCAACCGCCTAACTACACGATATCTGCGCACGACGTAGTGTTTTGCTATTAGAGTGTTCTTTTCACTGCCCCAATGTGAATCTAGACTTAGAGGAAACTCCTGTAAAGCGTCCGGTGACATACCCATACTTGAACCCCGCTGCGATCTAGTACGGCTACCTTTACACGAGAGATCTAGGTTTGAATGCTGAGCTTGATTTTCGTTCATCTTAGAATTTTTCACAACTCTACTCAAATTTCCCACCAGAACTCAAGGAATATCTTTATCAAAACCCTGTCATTCGGAATCGGCTTTAAACTGTAGCACTAGTCTACTTATGAAAGAACAAAGCAAACGGTTGCTTGAGACGCCATGACATAGTGGCTTATGTTTTGTAGAGCCACCCAAAATCTAAATGACACAATCTTAGTATACAGCGATAAGCCCTCTTGAGTTAGGTTGGAGTGGTGGACTAAGAGCAGAGCAGAACCTTCATTTAGACCAAAGAACACCCCTCCTTGATGCTTCTTGTGTTTTCCCTCCCTCCCTCAGCTGAGTTCTGGGATTCATTCAACGCACACGACGGCTTAATCGCTCCCGGCTGACCATTTGATTTCTTGTTAAAGAAAAATGGTGAACAAATGACATCCTGCAGGTGTTTCTTAATAATTGAGTCGTACAAAGTAAACGTAATACAATCCTACTTTACAGCAATTCTTATGAAATTATTACTTAAAAAAAAGTCTGCAAGTCTCAGTGACTGGTATACATACTTATCGACGTCACTGTTGCACTCCTCACGCATTATGTGGGAGCACAATGTTTAGCCAGGAACATTCGCCTCGTTATTCTAAGGATCAAGTGTGCTCAATTGAAATTTATACGCTACCCACACGATGTGTGCTCATGCCTTCTAGTGCCTACAGTCGTCTACCGCTCCAAGAATAAATACATAAGCCTTTGGCGAGGTACAGCCTGAGTTGATGTGTGAATGTGTGTGTGTGTGTGGTGGTTAAACAAGAAACGACTGCCACTGCAAGTGCACACACGTCTATGAGAGTCGGGGAGCAATGTCGTTGCAATCCAGTAAGCACACAGACAGACAGGCATCCTGCACCATGTGTGAGCGACGATGTTTGTTTGCGGCTTTGTTTGAAGAGTGTGGATAATTACAGTTTATCCAGGAACTGAGATGCGTTAACCAAACGAGGCAAGAGCACTTCCATAAAAATTAGACCCAACACCAGACTCATCATGGACGCCATCATCTCACTCCACCACACATCATACGTCCTTCATCGGAGTTGGCATCATCAACGCCGCCAGACTGTACACTGTGTTATGAATTTGAATTACACATGAAGGATAGCTGAGCGCACCATTCAAGTTCATTATATCGCACTCTAAGGATCACCGCAACAACCGAGCGCACCCCCCACCTCGGCTAGCGGCGGGTTCCACACAATGGTGCGATGATGACGATGGCATTTAATGCTGATGAAGACGGTCGGACGCTGCACGAGGCCTGGGAGGCGATGTGATTAATGACCATGCTTCGGTTCGTAGATGCAGTCAATCTTTCGGTGGCCGACCTGGGGAGACAGGTGATTAAGGTGGAACATGACTAGTGGACACGCCGCATCACCACACAGAGCCGAAAATTATCCATCCCTGTGAGGAGGAAGGGAAGATTGAAATATTGTGCAAACTGTCATGGATTAGGGAAGACTTAAACTCGGTTGCTGGCAGGTTGGACGCAGAGGCAGAGGAAAGTGATAAATGGACTATGACTTCTTCAGTGGTCCGGAAAAAATCACCCCCACCCACCGCTTCAATTGTGGTCTTTCACTTGCCATCAGTCACATCTGGAGGCCACCCATGAGCTGAGCGTCACCCGGCAAATCCATTAAATTTGTATCGCACAACGCCCTTGAAGCGCTCGAATCAAATCCCAGCCACCCACCCATACCCTGGCTGAGTAACTTTTGAATGGAATTAATTTTCCACATCTGTAGGTCCAAAGTGACTGTCAAAATCACATCCAGACTTCATAATTTTCTCCTCGCCCGGATTTGAATGCGAGGACAAACAAAACTCACAGTCCCACTCATCTCCGCACAACTCGCACCCGTTCTTCATTTTTCCGCTTTTTTTTTGTTATGCTTCTGCTGGAGTGCCGTATCATTTGTACGTGCTGTGAGTTAGTTCATTTGAAGGCGCGCAGAACCCACATCAGCAACACATGTCACCGAGGAGGTGCCAAACTTTTGAGTTCGTCCACCACCCCCACCCCCCATCCTTTTCATCCAAGGAGCCACCCGCCAGTTACCGCCCGCAGACGCGGAGACCCAAATTGGGCGGCCCATTTTTATTCTGGCTCGGTTTCAACGCTTTCATCATACACTCCCGTAAATTCCATTATTCGGAGCACTTAAATTGTCTTCACAGCAGTGTCGCTTTCCTTCGCGCGAAACGGAGTGCACGGACACACACACACAACAAAGGTGCTGGATATAATTCCTTTACAATTGTGCTGCCGCTGCTGTGCTAAATGGAAATGAATAGGACTGAATGTAGGGCGAGGGAAACAGGTCTCTTGCTGTAGATCCGCGGATGTTCTGTAGCTACACGTGTTAGGTTGTTTTCTGTGACTTCTTTTCAGGACTGGAATCAGATTTATCCGTTTTTCCTTGTTTCGAGAGCTCCTCAGGCGATGACAGGAAAGTTGGAAACTTTTTTCGGAGTCAAGTCAGTTTAAGTTACGCGACCTAGTTTGATTTCATTAATTAGAAAGTACTTTTTTTATGTATGTAAATGATTTCGACTAAGGCCGGTCGAAGAAGTTCCATCAGTCAGTCCTGTTTGAATTTCGTTAACTGCAATCATTTAACTACCTCCAAGGTATGACATCCTTACCATTTAAGGCTTTCTAAGGCGGCGTGCAGTGTTGTAGTTGGGCATCACTCAGCTTACTGACTTACTTCGGGTCGGAGCAGTGGTCCATACGCTCTGCATGGACCACAAAACGCACGCAGAACATTTCTCTCGAAGACAAAGACCTTCTTCATCCGCTTTTAGTAGCGTCAAAGTTTTTGCGTCGCAAAGGAGGACTGGGTTGATCAAGCTGTTGTACGAAGTCAGTTTAGTCCTTCAAGAGAGGGTTCTGTTACTCAATTGCCCCTTGAGCTTAAAGAAGCAGTGATCGGCAAGAGTGATTCCGCGTTTGATATCGCTACTGATGTTGTTGTCTCTTTTTTCCCGCGGAGCCGAGGTAGATGAAGTCCTTCACTACCGCGAAGTTTCTGCTGCCTATTGGTACGTTCTGTCAGAGATGTCGATGTTGAGTGTCCTTCCTTGATGACAAAATGTACTTCGTTTTGCCCTCATTTACCACCAGACCCATTTTAGCCGCTTCCGCTTCAATGCCAGCAAACACACGCTCGCTGTGTTCATCCAATAACCTCAATGTCGTCGGCGTAGGCTAGCAATCGAGCTGACTTTTGGAAGATCGTACCTCTGGTGTTGACCTGTGAGTTACGCACGATCTTCTCAAGGATGATGTTAAAAAAGTCACATGACAGTGCGTCGCCTTGTCTAAAACCTTTTTTGACACTAAAGGTCTCGGTGAGTTCGTTCCCGACCTTGACGGAGCAGCGAGAGTTCTCCATCGTCATCCTACACAATCTGATGAGTTTGGTAGGAATGCCAAAACTAGACATGGCACTGTATAGCTCGTCTATGTGCACACTGTCATATGCGGCTTTAAAATCGACGAATAGGTGGTGTGTGTCGATCTGCTCTTCTTCGTTGGTCGATGGTGGACTTCCCTGCCTTAAACTACACTCATAACCACCTATCAGGTTATCAGACAATCCATTCGCTCCAGCAGCTTTGTTCCACTTCAGTCTCGATATTCCTATCTTGACCTCGTCTAAGTCGGGGGACGGAATTCTTCATCGTCCAAGTTGAGTGGAACATTCTGCCTAACAGCGGGATTTGGGCCGTCATTGCCGTTCAAGTGTCTGCAGTAATAATCTTTCCAGATTCTCATCGATTGCGAATCTATAACTAGATCTTCGTTTTGGTCCTTTCGGTAAAACTTTCGAACTTCATTCCTGCCATAACACTTCTCCATCTCTTCGGCCGCACACTTCTCGTCTCTCTTTCCTTCCTTCTTTTCTGTTCGTAGAGCTCACGAACAGCTCTCGTTGTTCGATGCAGCGTTGCCTTGTAGGCCTCCTGCTGCATTTGCCTGCCTGCACTCGTTGTCAAACCATGGGTTCCTTCTGGGTGGTGGCGTGAAACACAGCACATCAGCGGCCGCTTCCTTGATGGTTTCTATCTTCTGTTGTAGCGTCAAACTTTGGGAGAGTTTCAGGGAGACTCGGTCGGCAAAGATCCCAGCAATCTGTTTCGATTGTAGCTTTCCGCCGTCAAACCGTTCTGGCTTATCTCGGCTCCATTTCTTTCTCGATATCCGGGTTCTTAGCTTGTCTACAACAGGGAAATAATCCGAGTCGATTTAGAAGCTTCGAGTGTTTGGAATGTTCGGACATCGAGAGTACTGGAGGAGTGTCTGACGTCGATCGCAACTTGATCAATCTGGTTGACGGTTAATTGATCAGGAGATCGCCAGGTTCCATTATGGATGATGAGATATGGGAACCGCGTTCTATTCACAGATAGGTTCTACCCCGCGGCAAAGTCCATCAGCTGGATGGCTGTGATATCTGCTTTGAAGCAATCAAGGGCCTTCCAAAGTTGTTCGTCTGCACATGGTCTGTAAAGTGACCTCACATTCCACGTGCAGAACCGAAAATCATAGTCCTCTAGTCGTTTGCTGGGGTCGTCAACATATATGAATCAACAAATCACTACACAACGGATGTTGTAATGGCTATCCAGGGGCACCACGGGGAGGCTGTATGTCATCTTATCCTATGAGTGTGCTCAACGACGTTGCCTTGTGTGCATAAGCCCATGCCCCCCAGGATTCAAAATCGTCATTAATTACATCCACTAACTTTGGATTCACGAAAACAAACCTCAAATCTGTGATGAGCATACAATCGGACTCAATGACCGCGGTGCTAGAGTCTGCTCCCCTGACGCACCCCATATACAACACTCCAAATCAACGAAATTCCATAGGTACAATTAGTCCGCGCTCTTAAGGCCACACATGGCTAAGACACATAATCTGTTGCATACTTGGATTCCCCCACATGACATCAATGACTAGACCGTCCACCTCTTTCTTTCATATTTCTTGGTAAAAATTTCGCAAGTTGCCACAATTAGATTGGTTTTGCCATAAATGCTACGGGCAAAAAGAAACTCATTGCAAAAATAATGGGGACAGTTGTGAAAACAAACGGAGTCCGGGAAAAGTTCTAATCAAACCAAAACACGCACCCTTTCACTTATGCTAGAATCAGTATTTATTTGGCCCTTCGCGAATGTGTCTTCATGAATCATTCAGAAAACCGCCACCCATCCCTTCGCGGGAGTTATTGCAAAATACATTTCGGCAGAAATCCCCCACCCATTTGACTGATTCCCCATCAGGCGTGCCCGCTTTCAAGTGCATTCCCGGAAATGAAAGCTTCGCTTTGTACCGCCGTCGCCGCCGCGGCAGCTGCCCACCATATACATATGTGCGGCATGTAACTCCTGCCTAACTGCCTTCGGAATAGCATCCGAAATGAAAAGCATTAATAATGAAGAACTACGTGGGTTGTTTACACTGGTTCCTCTTTAAGGATTGTTTTCCCCCGGAGCCACCCTGGGGGATGGTTGTGATTTGGACGAAAAGAAAGTTCTTGTCGAGGATGTTGTATTTTTCCAGAAAAAAAAAGAACTCATTCAAATTCGTGTCGAATTTTTCACTGTTTGTTGTTGGTTCGTGTTTGCGTGTGTCATCGACACACAAGGACACGAAATGAAAATTGAATTTTTGCTCCTTTGGTTGTTTGTCAGTCTGTTCTGCTGTATTCCTTATCTATTTCGATTTTGAGCAGCACTTCAATTTCGTTCGTTTCCTCTAACGGCAGCTTCCCACTTGGAATAGGTTCAGAGAGAGGGTGGTGGGTGCCTCGCACTGACATGAAGGACGGCCCCTTATCAGCATCGATTTGAAATTCCACGAATCAGATAATAATTGAATGAGACAGATGTGTGACAGATCTTAGACACCGTTGGGGCGGGTATCGTCGCCGTGGTAGTGATGACGCCTTGGATGTGTTTTTTTTGGACGAAGAAGAGAAAGTTGCGCTGCGTCGTCCTTTGCGACTATCATCAATCGGGGAATAAATTCTTCAAGACGACGAACGCAGAATACAGGCGTAGCTTTGAATTGGTGCCCCTCGTGTTTTCTCGTCCGTCATCGCCATCACCGTGTTTGTCACGAACCGACGACATTGTCTGCTCTGCGGATGTGTACTTTATATTCTGTGGAGTGCAGTGATGCCTTCGCCTTATGCCGGCGAAGCCTGGCAGAAGGAAAATAGAAATAAATGAATAGGTAATGGGCTCAGATGTGTTGCTCATTTCTTATGAATGAGTCAATTTGGCATTGGTGCGCCGACCCACACCTCTGCCGATGATGAAAGCGAAAAGGCCACGGCTGAGGGCACAACGCCGATGGTGGTGAGTGAGGTGGCTTTGAATATTTATAGCGACGTTAGTATGCCAATAATATCGGCATGGAATCAAACCGGAATTGAAGAGTGTTGGCATTTTGGTACTTTCTGAAGGGAGGGGTTACATTTCCATGACGACGTGATGGCGACTTTAAATGCGGCAGCTTGAATTGGAAAGTGAAGCAAGATGCTTTGATGAATTTTGAAATATTTTTTTATATTTATATTAGGATGGTTAGAGACAATGGTTCAACTACGATGGACCAGGAAGTACCACAACAAATGGATTCTAGTAAGAGATGTGACCGCATTGGCGTCGTGACTAAGAGTGTCGTCGTAGGAGGTCACAGGTTCGTTTCTTTCACAGAGCTACCTCATTCAGTTTGCAGACAATACTCAGAGATTAGGCTCTCTGTTCGGAATCACAAATAAATTGTACGTCCGCACTACTGCTGAGAAAATAATAGAACGCACAAAATGAGTGGTTAGTGAAGAAGCTACATAGGTTCTGGTCCCTTTGGTGTGTCTGCCTTTATGTGGTCATGTGAGCGTACACCATTCCTTCGGGCCAATAGGTCTTCGAATCCGAGAGGGTCTAGGTTGAAATGGCGCACACATGTGGAAATGAACTTAAATCAACTTATAATTCCCTGACTGTAGCGTTAGTCAAAGAAGAACAAGATGATAGGTCGTGTGCAGAAATGGTTTCTGCTTTTAGTTTCGCGAAATAAATTAATAAAACTCTACCGACCGACCTTCTTTTGCTTATTGTGACCAGTTCATGGTGCCTGTTGTGACAATTTAAGAAATCAATGTTTCGTTTCTTGGACAGTAGCTTCGACTTCGGGTTTGTTGTCTGACTCATATTGGCCAGCTCACACATCTTTGAGAGATCGTTCTAATTAACCAATGGCGTCAATGTGTAACTTTTTGGGAATTTTTGTACTTCGCTTGTACATTTCGGAATTTTGAATTTTGGTGATTTGCCTGCCGGCACAATGCAATTGTTACGACTATACTTTGTTGGCAATTTAATATGCTGTAAGTAATAGAGGACTTAGTCAGTCAATGAAACCAACACCCGAGTTTTTTTTGCTAAAATTTTCGAATAGACCAAGTTATCACAATCGACCCCTGATAGGCGTAATCATTGCTATATTCTTGCGCCGAATGCTATTCGAAGATCTTCGTTTTCAGGCCAGAGGCGTCGTTTGGAGTTTCAGCGCTGCATGCATGCCTTGTTATGATAAACTTAATTCTTAAGGAATTTAAAGCTGACTGTTCAGTTTAGAGTTAGAACTTTAAATATAAGGTACCGTCAGTCCTTTTAACAGGAAAACCCTTTGGGTACAGTCAGAACCATAACTTTGACTCTTATGCTGAAAATATCTGCAATTGTTTTTCAATAAAACTGTCGTTTTTTGCCTTGAAATTGGCTCACAATGTTTTCTATTATTTTTGTGTCCAGTCCCTATTATGCTTTAAAAACGACTAGAAGTATTCAAAACGTTGCAAAGGGGGATTTCACAGACGCATTGCTTTCATAGGAGGTCTTTACTTGTTGACATTTCTTACTCTCTGAACATAAAAATATTCTAAAGAAGACGGACACGCAAAACCTAATGCTAGGGCTCAAAGACACATACTAGCAATATACAAAAAAATAGCACCATGTTCGACTTTGTCACAATTTTGCACATCAACATCAACATTTGCAAAATCCTTATTCCATCCATCAGTAAAAAAAACCCATAAACAAGATAAGAAAAAAGTGCATTTTGAACTTAGAAGAGGCCTGTTATCCGGAATGACACAGAAATTCGGATAATAGCACCAAGTGGAAGTGTATAGTACTGGGTCGTATAATAATAATAATTGAGTGACACTACAGCCCACAAAGGACCAGACCCAACAAATATTCGTGTATTGCGTGCTACTGTTCTCTCACGAGCAGAAGGGACCTATAGTTTTTTGCGGACTCCGAACGGCCAGATTTGAGAAGCGTTTCATAGACATAGACATGGTGCCGTGAAAAAATGCGAGGGGCCCCGTCCAGGAATCGAACTCAGACTTTCTGCGCGGCGGTCGACGCACTTACCACTACGCCACAGAGACCACTTGGTCGTATAGCCTTTATTTTTAAGTACAGAGCCACAACGTCGCAGCATGGAGTCGATTAAGGCCTGACATTGCTGAACAGCGATATTCTTCCACGCAACCTGCATAACATCCCATAGCTGTTTTGTATTTTTGGGTTTTGCTTCATATACAGCTTTCTTTATATCTGTCCAAAATTTTTCAATAGGATTCAGGTCTGAAGACTGAGGCGGCCACTCCATAACTTGAACTCCACTGCTTTGGACAAATTCTTTGGTCAGATTGCTTGTATGCTTGGGGTGATTGTCCTGCTGTAAAATTCATCTAAATGAGATATTCCACTCTACGTAAGGTAGCAAGGTTTGTCTCATGTTGCTGACGTAAACTCCGGCGGCCATCATCGGTTATATCCAAGAAATACGACAAGTAGCACAAAAGGAAAGCATCCCCACACGTTACGTTTTGCCGTGCTTTACTGTCTTGAAAGTACACTCCGGCTGAAGCTTTTGGTTTTGTCGTCTGCGAACAAATGTCCTGGTCCCAGGAGAACCAAATAAAACTATTTTTGATTGATCCATCCATAATATATTGGCCATTTAGAAGGTTCCCAGTTCAGTTGTTCATTCGCAAATTTGGTTCGTTATAGTAGGCTGATTTTTGACAGTAGTAGTACTTTTCTGGGACTTCTGACAAGTAAATTCTTCTTCACCATTCTTTTTCTTATTGCTGATGTCGCCAGGGGTAAATTTAACTCCTCTTTTATTTCCCTAGCGTTCATAAACGGGTTACGTCCATCTGCTTAGTCCAATTTTGGCATACTCTCTCCAACATTTCGGCCGGTATCTCACGAATAAACGGTACAATGTTGTCGTACAATGCGCCAATTGAAGCGGACTTATCTGTATAGACATGAGCTTTAACATAGCCGCACAAAAAATAGTCTAAAGGCCTTAAATCGCACGATCTAGGAGGCCAATTGACCGGTCCCGAACGTGAAACAAAATGTTCACCGAACTCGCCTCTCAATAAGTCCATTGTTGCGTGTGCTGTGTGGCATGTGGCACCGTTTTCTTGAAACCACATGTCATGCAAGTCAAGCTCTTGCATTTTGGGCAAAAAAAATGTTGGATATCATCTCACGCTCACCATTCACAGTTACGTTACGATTCGCATCATATTTAAAGAAGTACCGTCCAATGATGCCACCAGCCCATAAACCGCACCAAACTGTGACTTTTTCTGGATGCATTGGTAGCTCTTGCTACCGTTTGTTAGACGGATTCATGGTAAAATTATAGACCAAACTGAAGATGTTTGACAGTGAAAGAAAACACGAAACGTGCGTCAGCTGTTTAAACCAGTCTTGCCAAAAAGATAATAACTAAAAAATCAAAATTTAAATTTGTAAGTTTTACTCTCAGAAAGCAATTTCTTTATTAAAACACTTTTCTCGGGAGTACAATGTACACCACAATCCATTTTAATTTGCTTACAACACTGCACTTTTGAAGTATTATGTTTTAGTAACCACACATCGAAGAACTGGTGTACTTCGAAAACGCTCTTCAGAATGGCATGGTGCTATTATTTTGCACAATTTTTTTAAAGACAAGATGCATTTTTTCTCATCTTGTTTATTGGTTTTATGACTGATGTAAGAGAGATGTTGTGCAATAAATATTAGGCGCCTGTCTGACAATAGAAAAAGGGAATTACCATAAAAGTGACAAAGTAGAACATTTGAATTCAAACAAGTGCTTGGGACTTCATTCCTGTCATTTTTTGTTTTCTTTCATTGTCTGTTCATAAACAGAATTTTAAGGATTTTTTAGTAAGCCTTCAATATCTAGAAAGTTTTTTTTTTTTTGCACGCAACTTCGCAAAATTCAAAAACGTCTCCTTTTCCACTCATCCTGCTCCAAAGTATTTGAATAGAACTCCAGATAAACCCCGCTTTCTCCTCACGTTTTCTTTCAATAAATGAATAAATAAATTTATTAATGAAGTTGTTTCATCACTCATTTTCGTGGAATATAACGTTATCTAAATATTGACGGAGTGTCTTATTAATGCATGGCTGTCCTTAGCGTAGAGCGTAAACAAAGTCACTTAAAATTTATGAAAAATTATAAAATGTCCTTAACGTTCTCTAGCATTCCCACAAATGTGTGTCTTTCTTCTCCTTCCTTTTAATCAACTAAGTGCTTCCCAGTTGATGGGAAACTCATTGCACACCCGTGACAATTGGGACAGATTTTTATTGTGTATTTATTTTTGGTATCGTTCCATTCATGAACTCATTACGGAGAAACCTTATTTCAGTCGGATGACATTCAGAATGGTCGCGCACAACTTTTGAAGGACTTCGATATTGTGTGGGATGTGAAGAACAACCTTTTCTTCCACTTGTAATTCGGAATGTCATCGTTGAAAGAAACTTTAAAAAATTTATGGAAATAAACGGTATTCTTGACATTTTGCCTAGCTTTCACGGTTATCGTGGGACATGTTTGATTTTCTTGACCTTCTGGGAACACACTTCAGAAATCGTTTTAAGGTCTTTGTTTATGTTTATGAACATCAAAATCATGCTGGCCAAGGTTGACTAACTGCAAAAATAAACATGCATACATATATTGCTGAACAATTGTAATACGTGGGTGGAAAGGTTTTATATTGAGTTTAAGGAACTTAATGTAGACCCGAAATGCTGTCACTACCACTGATGTAAGCTACTGTTCCTGGAATCATTTTCATTTTTCCTCAAAAATTCAGATTCCAAGAAAAAATCTTGTTATGAAAATGAAGTTATATTTCTGCTTTAGCTCACTCGGAAATAAATACAAAATAAGAAGAGAGCGACAGATTTCAACTTCTTTTAAATTCACCGATTTGAATACATGTGCGCGTATCTCCCATAAGTTAGAAAGACATTAAATTTGATTCCGACTTTAAATAATGAAATTTGAAAAGTTTTTCCTCTGAGGCAGCTTTAGTCATAGATACAGCTGTAATCACTAACTAAAGAAAGGAAGAGGGGCGAAATGAGAAAGACACTTGCCACTAAGGAACTTGAACCGAGAATCGCCAGGAGAAGACTCAACAGAACGCTGTTTCTTTAAAAAGGCTCTAATACCTCTTAGCATGGATTTTATGTGGAAATCGTTTTTCCGCTGTGTTTCCTGAACAATGAAATTACTGTATATGGGCACATAAAGCATCAAGTTACGGTGTCACTTCGTAGATATTGGTGTATGTATCAGATCTGCGACCCATGAAGGGTCTGAGCCGGAGCTATAACTGCCTTCCATTCCTGATCGGCCCAGTCACGCTGCTTTCAGTTATGAAGACCAAGCTCACTTGGTCTCTATACCGGAGGTTGAACCTTCCTCTCCTTCTTGAACCCGGAGGCTAGGATTCGGAAACCCTCTTAGCTGGAGCGTTGTTGTCCATTCACTCGATGTGGCCGAGCCTCTGTAGTCGGCATATTTTTTTTGCCTTACGCGCCACATCCACATCTTGCTACAGCACGTAGAGTTCGTGGTTGTGCCTTCTCCTCCCCCTCCTCTCCTCGTTTTCCTCGCATACAGAACCTTTGTTTCGTCGCAGAATTTTTCTTTCAAAAGAACCAAGAATCTGCTCTGCCGTTCTGCTTATCGTCCAGCGCTCGGTTCAGAATAACAGTACGGGTAGGATTAGCGTCTTGCAGAGCATTATCTTGTGCCTTCGAGTCAGGAGTTTCGACCCTAGCTGCTTTGAAAATATTGCCAGTTGCCAAGAGTGATTCCCAACCGAATCTTCATTAAGGTGTCGTTTGTGGAGTTTAAGTTTGCCCGAGGTAGACAAGCTCCCTAACTATTTACGTCAAAGTTGTAGCTGTCAATTTTTACATTCAAACTGAGGTGTTGTTTGACGGATCGATTCTTTGTCGACAGCATATATTTTCTATCATCCTCGTTCACTCTACGACCAGCTCGTTTCCCCTGCTCTTCAATAGCTGTGAATGCTTCTACAATGGCTTGCTGGGAACGGGCGATAATATCGATGTCATCAGCATATCCCAGAGATTGCATTGATTTGTAGAATATAGTGCCTTCAGTGCTTACACCTGCCCTCCGCACTATCCTCTCCAGCACAACATTGAAGAAGTCACACGACAGCGCACTTCCTTACCGAAATCACGTGTAGGCTTGGGTGCATTGGGTTTATGTTAGCGTTGTTTTCCGGGATCCCGAATTAGGCCATCGCTTCAAAAAGTTCTTTGCGATGAATAAGAACTTAGTGAAACATTTTATAAAACAGGCTTTTAGATTAGTATACTTGACCCAGTGATCTTAAACCAATTTGAAAAATACGTTTTGTAGGAGTCTTCAGAATATGCCTCCGTCATGGTCAAAAGCTCTCATTTCAGTGACATTTTCAAGTTTTCAAACAAAATTTAGTCACAAGGGAACAAATCTGTGTAATATGGTGAATCAGGCATTCTGCCATTGCCCATGGGGACAGCACGTTGTTTATTGAAAGGGCAGAAAGGGTCGTTTTTCTAAAGTGACCAAATAATTTGGCTTTGAGAGCTCTGTAACCGGTTCGCCTTCTTCATGCAGTCGAGTGAAAGTATACCTTGCGTATTCAAGCATAACCTTTCTGGCTGATAGGATAATCTTCACCTTCTTCGGTCCACTGTCTTGACTGCTGCTCGCTTTCTGGTGGCATAAAGGGTCATGAAACGATGTAGAAACTCGCTCGGATTGCTCTTAAACGGCGTCGAACGCTGCTCTGAAGTAGTGTCACGGTGAACAAATGCGACACCCATCGCTTAGACAGTTTGGGGAAGCGTACAGTCCTTGCCATAATGCGCATCTCCAAATGATTGTCCAGTTGATTCTTATTTTCGCACACTTGGGCGTTGCTCATCAAAACACACTGAAATTCGTAAATGCTGCTTATCACTGTCGAAAGAGAAAAGTCACCGTGCACAGCATTCAAGCGCTTCTAAAAAAAAAATTTAATCCCATTTTTCTAAAACTAAAATCAAAACGAAATTAGTTCGGTTCGGCTGAAATTTTTACAGTTACCATCAACGAGAATATACAAGATGGTAAGGGATATAAGCGTCATTGGACGGTGGGACTAAGTACTCATCAGACAGCCGTCCGTTTTCACATGTTGCGTTTTTTTTTTTCTCATGCAGGACAACAATCGCTCACGACGCACGCAAAGATCGCAAATAGACGAGTTAACAACGTTTCCTGGAAAAGGGGATCATGGTCAGTTCGATTCACTGAATCTATGTTTCGACGACGCAGAAATTCGCTCGAATTGCTCTAAACGGCTTCAAACCCTGTTCTGAATTTGGCTTGTTCATCGAAATGAGCACATAGGCAATCGTCACGCAGACAGCTTTCCTACGCCCAATGTTTGATGCAGGATACTGTTTCAGTTGTCTTGGCCTTTAATTCCGCCCCCTGTCAATACAAATCGTGGGTTTTTGCCTTGTGTGGCAGCCACTTTCGAGACAACTAAGCCTGGTCCATCAGATAGTGACTTATTGAAATTTTATGAATCTATTTTGGACAGTCGCCATAGATGAAGAAGAGTCACCTTACACACATAGCATCCAAGCGCGCTTTTACTTCAAATCAAAAATTGGGTCGCTGATTCAATTCTTGAATCATTGCAATTCCATGGAAACGCTGCTTCCACATGCGCAGTCGAGTCCGGCTTTTATTTTGACAGAAGCCACACGAATGTACTACACGAAGTCTCTTGCGATTCTGACACAAACGGGAGGATAGGCCTTACCGCATAGCCTTCGCACGGCAAGGGCCACTCTTCGTATTCAAATTAAATTTTTTCATAGTTTCTCTAAATCATGATCATCATATCCTTGCTCGCCATCCTTTTAAGATGCAGAGAAGCGGTCCCCTGACCGACTTAAGCTTGTTGTTGGGAATAAGCTGCTGTGGAACAAAAACTGCATTCAACAGAAATCTGTACATTTAGTCATATTGGACAATGTGCACAATTGCTCAGACAGTGTCAGCAAACGATTGACATCAAACTGATGTGTCCCCTCCATAGTCGCCTATTCCATCCGATATGTCCTCCACTGCTGGCTGTTAAATTAAACGTTTATCGATTTCACATCATTACGACCCATCCTCCTTGGAGGATTTGCCGTTTTTGTTTGTTTTAACACACACGCTCAGTGAAATATTGTACCATCAGGAACAAAAGTGATTGATTAGCCCAATTGGGGGCGGGCAAGGAGATGATATCTAGAAGCAAAAAAAAATCACGGCCAAAACAAATAATTTCCCCATCAAAGCAAAAACGTTCATCAATTTATTTGGATTAACTGCTTTCTCTGGGGCCTCACAATACACACCTAATCAATCATCCCCTCGATACCTAATGCCTACTAATCCGTCCTCGCACCAGGGCATTATGCGACAGCGATACGTGTACAAAAGCACCAGCAGCGGCAAGGCTGTCCAAGACCGTGCACTAAGTAGATTTTATCCTGATCCCGTACACAGACTGCCACACGTCGATATAGTTTCAGGACGGTCATGCCACCACCGCCAGCAACCGAATGATTCCAATCAATAAATCCCGGTTTTGTTGTGATTTCTTCAGCGGATTAAAGTAAATAGTTCATGGATCACACGATGGAGGAAAAATTGACAAATACAGACTTAATGGATTCGCTTTCGGCTTAGTGCGGGGACATTTTGAATCGATCATCAGCCGTGCGGTGATTGGAACTCGTGCTAATGGACAGCTCTCTCTGCAGTCGGCGCATCAAAAGGACAGCAAGAACCCATTCCGCAGTGCTATTGAATTTCATATACTCGGGGGAATGTGGACCGAAAATCGAAGAGAGAGTCCTTCTTTGATGACATTTCTGATTCCTCGACGATATCCTTCGTGAGGGTTCGCTTCATTGTCTAATTCTATTAGAGGGACGTAGGCATTGTCGTGTTCTGTTACAGAGGTTGAAGTGTTCAAATGCAGCGCGTGTTCCGTCAATAGGCGAAAAGGCATTCGTTGCTATGAAATGGGTGCTGTATCTAGGACAGTTTTTAAGTCGGCTTTGATCTTTTTTTGCTTTCGTCCGTCGTCGCCGTATCACTTGAGTTTCGGTTCAATTGTCGAATGAAAGGATTCGATTAAATGCTTTTTCTTGAAAGGAAGGCAGAGTTTTTTTTTTGACAATTTATCGGGATACAGGGGGAATCCAAAGAAGTGTCTGCTTAAAACGTTGTTTACGTACGTGGGTGAGATTGAAGTTTTCTCATTATTTCTTTTCCTTCTTTCAACCACTAATGGAGTGGGATTACAAGGGCGGTTCAATAAGTATTAAGACTCCCCGACGGATGTTTACAGTACATTCTCGTAATCCATCCGACTTGTAGTTTTCTTTTGATGGCGTGTGGAGGGGAGCGAGTCTGCGGATTTTATATTAGAAAAATGCAAAAAAGTGCAACATTGACCGATGATTCAGCTTTCAGAAAAAAAAACGCACAGCACTCGAATGCTGTGTACGGTGCACTTTTCATTCTATGAGTATGGTTTAATGATTTTCAACGAAGACGTACGTCGTTTCGCCTATGTGTCTTGAAGACTTGTATGAGCAAACTGAACGTGTTGAGCAAGCTGAAACAGTATACATATCCAAAAACAGTGTGACTTACAGCAATGTGCAAAATAAAAGCACCATTTCATTCTGAAGAACGTTGTCGAAATGTACACCAGTGTTTCGAAATCTTTTGACTTTAAGCTATATCTATCATATTATTGTAGTTACTCAAAGACGTTATTTCAAGAGCGCAGCGTTATAAGCAAAATAAAATGGGTCGTGGTGTGCATCGTACTCCTAAGGAAAGCGCTTTCTGAGAGTAAAACGTTGAATTGTTTAAGTGAAAGTGTCGGGTGTTTAAATAAAATGATCGCAAATGTCAAAAAATACTTTCAAAAGGAAGAAAACCGACACCAACCCCCGTCGATGAACGACGAATAGTAAGATAAATCAAACGTACCCTGTTTATGAACGTTAGGGAAATAAAGAATCACTTAAATTTACTCGTGGGGACATCAACAGAAGAAGAAGGCTGGTAAAGAAGAATTTACCTGCCAGAAGTCTTAGAAAATTACCATTTCTGTCAAAAATCAAAAAACTAAAACGAACCAAATTAGCGAAAGAAGACCTGAACTGTTAACCTTCTAAATGGAGCAATATATTATGAACGGACGAATCTAAAATAGTTTTATTTGGTACTCCTGGTACCAGGACATTTGTTCGCAGGCGACAAAACCAAGAGTTTCAACCGGAGTGTACTTTCCAGACAGTAAAGCACGGCAAAACGTAACGTATGGGGATGCTTTCCTTTTGTGCTACTTGTATTATTTCTTGTATATAACCGATGATGGCCGCCGGAGTTTACGTCAGCATCATGAGGCAGACCATGCTACCTTACGTAGAGTGGAATATGTCGCTTAGATGGATTCTACAGCAAGACAATGACCCCAAACATACGAGAAAACTGGCAAAAGAATTTTTCCAAAGCTATGGAGTTCAAGTTATAAAATGGCCGCCTCAGTCTCCGGACCTGAATCCTGTTGAAAACCTTTGGACAGATGTAAAGAAAGTTGTATATGAAGCAAAACCCGAAAATACAAAACAGATATGGAATGTCGTACAAGTTGCGTGGAAGAATATCCCTGTTCAGCGATGTCAGGCCTTAATCGACTTCATGCTACGACATTGTGGCGCTGTTTTTAAAAATAAAGGTTATATGACCAAGTACTAACCCAATAACAAAAATAAAAACAAAACACTTCTCTATTCCACTGACTTTTTTGCACTTAGTGCTATTATCTGAATTTCGATGTCATTCCGGATAACTGGCATTTTCTAAGTTCAAAATGCAATTTTTCTTATGTTGTTTATGAGTTTTATTACTGATAAAATAAGGAAATAAGGAAAAAGTTAATAGCAAAATTGTGACAAAGTTGAACATGGTGCAATTATTTTGCACAGTTTTGTATATATGTGCTGGTTGGAATGGAGTGTAGAATAGACAGAAGGAAGCTGCGCAACAGGAGACGTATTTTCTTACTCCAGATAACAAAATCAATTGTTAGACCACTTCAAAGTAGAGTGTTTGACGCGGTTGATTCTTGGTTAAAGCCAACACTTAAGACACAGCCGTCCGAAACAGTGGACTTCATTATCCTATCAGTCGCAGAAGTGATTCTCACCATAAGACACACAATTTTAGGTATTACGGCGCTGTTACTTAATTCAGCACTACATTGGATTATTTTTGGGAAAATTAATGAAATGACAAATTTGGCCACCGCACACAGCTTCTGCAAGCAAATCACTAATTTATTGTTCAGTTTCGTTACTTTGCAAGATGCTTAAAAAGATGTAAAAGCAGTGTAGACATTGGCAACATCGGCAAAACTTTTAAATTAAATCTTAAATCTAGAAATGCCTAAACTCCCAACAGCTAATATCTAAAAACGTTCAATATCCCCATATGCCCAAAATTAGAATATAAAATTCTCGTGATTTTCGGAATTCTGAAATTTTGGCTTCTTGACACATTGGACTTTCCAAGATCTTAGGATTCAACATTTGTCGCGATGTGTGGTGATAAACGTGGTAGTTTGCCAAATACTCAGTGTAATATAGCGAGCTTGGTAAACGAAATTAGGGTTTCCTTGTATGGTTTGATCGTGTGTCACAAGTGTTCCCAACATCACGATATTCAGTTCTTTCACAAAGATCAACGCTTGGCAGCACCAAGATAAGTTCGGTGAAGATAACCCTGATTGCTGAATTAGAGTCGACATGAGGGGCATCGACACGATGATTATTATAAATCGCTTTACACCATCTACGATTTTTCCTTTACGGCACCAAAATCGTAAAACACTGAAAATGTATCGCAAGAAAATAGACAGTTGAGGGTTAATGATCAAAAGGCTACTTGGCCGTTCGAATTCGATTTTGAACTGTGGGGCTCTCCCACTCGTGAGAGGACAGAGGAACGCACAGCATGTGTTTCAAGAAATTAGAACCATCGTTCTTGTGGGTTGCAGCGACATAGATTTCAATGGAATTGATATAAATAGATAAATGGGAGAGATTAGCAGCAGCAATACGATGATCTGTATCATCTAGATAACGACCGTCCAAAGGAACTTCTCTTCGATTTGTTTTTTTTATATGGGGATGAGGGCAAGTGCACAATTGATGGTAAGAACAACACTAAATTCACATCAAAGATCGAAATGTCTGACCCCCTCCCTCCCTTATGTCTTGGAGTATAGCTTCTTTTAACTTTGAATTGACTCCGCAATTGACTCAATCACAGGAAACTCTCCTAAAGCTGCTTTTCCGATGAACTTTACTTTGGGTCTGTTTTGCTGTTGAACGTTTGCCATCAGAGAACAGCTGCTATGCAATTTATAATGTCAAAAAAAACTCTCGTCTATACACCTGGTCAGACTTCCATTCAGTAATGCTATGATTAAAAATATTACGCTGTGTTAAGTCTTTGTCTTAACTCGACGGACACTTGTAGACCTTAGCAGCACAGGAACCATAAAGAAAGCACAATAAAAACAGAATCAATTCTTCGTCTCACGCAATCTACTATTTATCTGCTTTCCATTGTTCAAGTAAAGCCAGTTAATATCATTGCTTAGGGTTAAAATCTAAACTACCAAATTGAAGAATTATCAAGTGAATTTCTTCCATACCCCATCCATCTACTGGTGCCCCCACAACATTCAGTTGTTCTACACAACAAAGCGTTGAAGCCAGAATGTCAATACGAAGCCAAAGTTGTTGTCCCCAACTTTCGTCATAACGAACGTCGCTGAATCGCCACGCATTCCCACACATAGCGAGACAATGTTTCCCTTCTCGAAATGTTCGAAACTTTGTGGAAACACATCACGAGAACGTCTATTTTGGCGTTATTGGTGACACTGGTAAGCCGTTGTGTTTTGACTTGAGGGAGTCCCTTAAATATTCAACAGACTTTTGAAAACTTAAAAAGAAATCGTCCAGAGAGTGCGGCGGCAATCAGGCAACTAACAACTTTCCAACAATAAACGTCTAACTTCTGTGTGTGGGCCGCCTTTCCCACGCTCGCGGCAAATTCCCAGTGCATGAGGAAAACTTCACTCATCATCCTCACAACCGCTGCGACAACCTGCCAACAAGGGCTCCCAATCGGAGCAACTTTAAAGCCGTAGATGCTCTAACTAGATTACCAGCAAAGTTGTTGACAAATGAAGTAGTTTCTCAGGAGATATCATGCCTCTAGGGGCTTTCCTGTCGGTAGGTAGTCAACCTGAGAAACAAATGTGCTCTGCGCATACACATCACAGGCAGGAAATAAGAGCTTGTGTCAACATGAATGTGCAACTCAGCGGTATATCGATGTCCTCGTTTCTGTTTACCTACTCAACGAGATAGTCTGACACAGGTCCTTTGTTGGACTGATTGCCATTTCTCTCTTGTCGCCATCGCTTCTATCGTCTTCGCGTTTTTTGCATACGACAGAGCGACATAAAAAACGAGGACGACGCCAAGGACGAGCGCAAAGCAAAGTCCGTACAGTGGTATCTGCTGCTGACAAGAGAGAAGAATGACGGCAGGCAAAGGAGGAAATAGTTTTCTTTGCAAAAAGCTGTCACCACTTCCCTTTGAGCGACTGAAGTGATTGCAAATCGCTGCAGCAATCTTGGATTAAGGTTCAGATTGAATTTGTGCGCCTTGGGCACGATGCCATCGCTCCAGCTGTGCTCAACGATTGATGCTGATTGGTAATTCCACGGTTGACTGACAACTTGTGGTGGGTGGCGGGCGGGTGGTGAAGCATGGATACTTTCAGTTTGGGCAGTGCATTCTTCGTCATACGTTACAGTTCAGAAAAGTTCTTGAAGATAAAGCGAAAGAATGTATTATGAAGGCAGCCGGCCAAAATGGTGTGTACTTTCACCAAAATGACTGTTTCCCCTTGTGTGTTGACATTTGCATTCGATTTGCTGTTGTAGGAAAATGAAGTTTTTAATTTTTGGACTACAGAAATATTGGGTTAGTTATCGAAAATTGGATTTCAGCTCTTATGTAACATGAGTATCCCTCAGAGAGATGAGACTCTGTAAGATGATTACGATCACATGTGGAACAAGGTGAACTCAATAGCATGCTAGAAACTCTACCACGTCAAGAGCAAGACGCCCCCAGCACTTAATCCATCAATCAAGGCGTCAAGATAGGAGCAAGAATGGTTGGCCTTTAAAAATTGGTTCACCTCCTGTATAACTGACGACAATGCTCTCTCAAACTGACAGTGATTACATTTTTTAAAGCGTGCAGTTTAAGGGATGATTAGTTTCCAATTCAAGACATAGCTGTAACAAAGGCAAATTCTTTGAGGAGTGCGACATACCAATGAATTCGATATTTTCGGGATATTCTAAGTGAACCATAAATGAGCAAAAAGCTTGTCCAGGGACTAGGCTGTTAAAAAGAGACGAATTTCCGTGATGACATTTTTACCAAGAATTTTAGGGAAATGTGTACTTTTGCAAGAATACCGAGTGTTGTAATCACTGAGACAAGACGAAAAATAATTTCTTGTCAATCTGTTGGGCTTACGCAGCAATTCGAAATTCTATTCAGTGTATTGCAAATTATTAGGCAAGTATGGAAAATAGTATCTCAAGGAAGCAATAAATCTGCAGATAAAACGTTAGTAGTCCCAGTACTCTACATGCGGCAAAATGATGAATAATATCAAATGAAAACTAAACGAACGTGCGTTCTTGGCTGGTCATGCACACTTTGCATCAAGTTTTTTTTTTAAATTTTCTTAATAATAAATTTGTATAAACATAGTTCTGCTATACTCGTTAGATTAGGTCGAAAGACATAGATTAAGATTAAGTTTAGCTTAGAGTGCTCGCTCAGAGCCAGTAAGTTAGATATAAAATATGTTAATACATCACTAGGTTAAGCATTTTATCTAGTTTTAAGATTATAATTCACTGATATTTACATAAATAAAATGCATTCAAAAGAAAGAAAAGAAAGACACTTTGCATTAAAAGGCAAGGATGTGCCCCATTTACCCATAACCTCAACCAGTTGAATTGGTAAGAGGTAAAGTGGTAAGTACATCGGCGCAGAAAGTCTGGGTTCGATTCCCGGACGGGACACCTAGCATTTTTTCACGGCAACACCTCTTTCGAGTTGCTGACAACACTCAAAGAGTATTACTTGTCTATGGAAAGCTTCTCAAATCTCGCCGTTCGGAGTCGGCAAAAAACTGTAGGTCCCTTCTACTCGTGAAGAACAATAGCATGCACAACACGAGTAGTTGTTGTAGAAGCTAGGCCCTGGTCCGTTATGGGCTGTAGTGCCACTCAATTATTATTATTGATTAATTGCCAAAAATTCGAATTGACAAAATTTTTTCCAAAGACTGCATTATCCTAACTTCGTCCCTACTCGAACTTTTATTGTACATCGCTGCAGCTTGGCTTTTATGAAATGCTGTCTTCTGGATCTTGGCTTTTGGAGTATTTGTGCATTCCCAATTTTTGGTTTTGTATTTGGACTATAAGAGACCTTCAATGTAAAAAAGGTTTTATTCAAGGCGACGTGTTGTCATGTGACTTCTTCAACGTCATCCTTGAGAAGATCGCGAGTAACTCACAAGTCAACATCAGAGGCATGAGCCTCCAAAAGTCCGTTCAACTGCTAGCTTACGCCAAGGCAAGCCGTGAACCCTTTTGTCTTTTTGAGAGAAACTACTGTATGCGATGGAGTCTGGAGGAGAAGATACAACGACGAACTTTATAGGCTGCACAGTGACATGCGCTTGGTCGATCGCTTTCGGATACAACGCTTAAGGTGGGTAGGCTATGTAGAGGGTGTGGACACCACTGCTCCGGTCAGAAAAGTGTTCGCATCCAAGCCATTGGGATAACGCAACAGCGGGCGACATAGGTTGTGATGATGCACACAAGTGGAGAAAGAACTCAATCAACCAACTTGGAGTGCGCAATTGGAGGCAGCTGGCGAGAGATCATGTTAGCTGGAGAGGCATGCTCATTGAGGCCCAGGTCCACCCCGGACTGTAGCGCCATGTAAATAAGAAGAAAATTTGGACTATAAGATTTTGTCCTCCTAACCCTTGCTAAAGGCAGATGGCCTTCATCCGATATGTTTCACAGGCCGTAGAATTCATATTGTTATGAGCAGGCATTTACCCCAGTCCAGTGGATCTTAGAGTCGAATCCGTGAGCAGCCATAGATCTCTATGAGGCAGTGGCTAGTTTTAAAATTGATAATCGTAATGAGGGTGAAAAATGTTCTAAGCCGATTCCTGGATCTTGTTACTCGCCATGTTTTGAGAAGGACAAGAAAGTACGGAACTCACACATCAGGCGTAAGAATTCCAATCCCTAAAAGACTATTAAAGGATGGTCCAAGCTCTAGGACAAAAAGTTTTAGAAGTATCATTTCAAAACTATTTATTTGGTTAGGGCGACCTATGGGAATAACTTGTAACTTATCGGCCAAGTGCCTTCTACGGCTTCGCATATTTGGCATATTTTCAATGATTGAGGCTTAAACCACATGACCGCGGCGTCCAATTGATATTGCAAAGACACGACGTGAGATAATACGGTCATTGAATTTTTCGCGCAAAAGAGTCATTGGTTCGTAGGCTGTGTGGCAAGTGGCTGCATCCAGTTTTAATGTCCCACAAAGGATTGTCGCTTCCACGTCGTGTTCTGTCGTCAATCCATAAGATGCCGTAGATGAAATCCATCTTTTTCCAAACCCCTATGTCTGATAAAGACAGACGTGGAAGTTTTATAGTCTGTTGTAGCCCAAAGGACCTTTCCCTAATTCCCTAACGTTTGTGATTGTTCGCATCTACTTTATCTTCATCATTTTCCAAGCTCAAGTAATTTGGCTAAGATTTCTTCACGTCGTACTCCAAAGCAGCATCTTTTGTTCGTTTTGCTTTGCTTTAAAACCTGGATTGGAGGGAATACTTTCCTACTCAAATAAAATTAAAAAAGAAGACATCGCACACCACAGAAGGATATTACCACAACATTTCAGTCAAAAAACCGAAAAATAGTCCAACTACAAGTAATTTCCCCACTACAGTGTCCCAGCAGGATTCGAATTTTTATGTTCGAAAGGTTTGAAGAAAAAAATCTGTCAAAAACCATAACATCGAGAGGGATTTCCTTCAAAGGTCACAGACACATTCAGGTCCATTCATTTCCCCATTTCAGGCAAACAAATTGCTCGCGTAATATGCCCAAATACCCCCATAAGTCAGCAATTCATTTCGCTGTGGAAACTTAATTTAATATCACCTCCTTTTTCATATCCGCGGGGCGGAAAAAGTGTGTTTTTAATTAAAACCATTCGCACGACAAAAAGCTTCCGCCAAAGGCCGTGGCGATAAGCCATGCCGAGCAATCTGCATTTACTTCAGTCACGATGTAAATTAAAAACAAACAAAACCATGGCATTGTTTTTGTCGCTGCGAGGGCATACAAAAAAGCATCCTCTTAACCATGTGAAATCAAATAGAACCCCTACGTTGTGCGCCGCACCGCCGGACACTCGGAGTGATGACGTGCAGTTCACCATCGCGCTGATGGTGTCTCTTCTCCCGTTGCCTTCGCGCCTTTGAACGTTTCATTTGGTGCTAAATAGGTTGGTCGGCGCTAAAGAGCACTGAAAAGGAATAAAAATAATGCACACCCGCAAACTGCTCTCGTACACTCTCATTAATCACATCCACACTTGGTGTTTGTTTAGCTGCTGGCAGTGTTAAAAATAGCATCAAAGAAATTTAACGAGTATCCCTTGGTCGTCTTTTTTGCAGGCTGCTGTGTGCCACTCCTCGCGTTCGAGCCTCTGGCTGCTAGCCGCTTCCAAGTTTCACCGCGGAAGGAGTTTTCGAAAGTTCTTCTTATTAACATTAAGCTTGGTGGGTTGGTGGCTTGGTTGCTCGGTTGCTCGGTCGCTCACTCTTTCCGTCGTCATCGTCGTCGTTGTCGACGTTGGGAGTTTCCTAACCGCATAATGAGTTTGTGTGCATTCAGGCCCTACCGCTCTCACATGCTAAACATAACAAACAAACCCTGTGAAGACGATGGTGGCGTAGTGGAGGGAAAAGTAAAAACAAACTTTAACCCATAACAAGGGGGAGGCGAACGACTTCCATTTCATTAAAAAAGTTAACAGCAACATTTGTGTGGCCCATTATGCCTGCTTTCCGGGGCACACCCCAGCACTTCAGCGGCACACACACACACGCGCACAGCACCATCTCGTGAAGCTCCTCTTCTCGTTCGCAAGGATGCCGTATAGTGTTGGTCGATAAACAATTTTTTTCCCCCTTAAATATCGTTGTAGTACATATTTGGATACATGCAGTAGTTAGAGGGAACCCCCACGCTTCTGCACCCCGAATACCGTTTATGCTCAATTACGTTGGGGGCTGTATATGTACACATTGGGATCCATGTCCGTGCATACGGTCATGTGTGCATCCTTAACGCTAACGTTGTCGGTTGACGAAGTGCTTCGAGGTAGTGGCTGTACTCGACTAGTGCCTGCCACAAGACTGGTAAGTGTCTGTTACCTCATAATGCTTTCCTGATCCAAGCGGAGCATGAAAATGTTCTCGGAATACGCTCACTTTGCAATTTGCGGCTTTTGGGCTCCTTCCTTCTGCTGTCGGATAGATAGATGAGTCCCGGGCACTGGGATATCCCTGAACTAACTCTCACCCTCTCTCACATCGAAGAGGCAGTCGTCGTTGACGTAAAGTTGAAACGTCCTCTTACAATTTGTTAGTTACAAACTTTTGTTAGTCTGCCAGTGTGTGTGTGCCAGGCGAGCGATTGTGTGTGAGTCAGAAGAACATGCAAAGCAATTACGTTTAAATTTAAGCAAGGCTGCTGTCTGTGCAGATCTACGTCAGCTCCTGGGCGATGAGGATAGACCGAATTGCACTTTTTCAAGGATCTTGCGTGCGATGGTCGGTAACTGGAAGGCGTCTAATCCAACCGTTTATTCGAGTATTTATGCGTTGGATGGTGCATCTGAGACTGAGTGGTGCGTGCGTTACTTTCAGGCCTCATCCTCGGCTGTTAAGTGTCCCGACATGAAATTTAAATTAGAAAGCATACGGATACAATTCTCCTCCTTTCCGAATGGACACACAACATTTGTTATCCCGAAAAGCACATCAGCATACTAAACACTCGTCCAGTAGTCAGAGAGGAGGGAACACTTAAAATGCACGGACGTTTTGTGGGTTTATTCTTCCGTTTTATTGCTTTTCGCATCGGGACCCATTTCGAAAATGCACGACGTGTTTGGGCTATTGATGCCGCAAGTGCTGAATCGCTTTTAGGATGTTTGTTTTAAAGAAGGCAGTCGTGTATTGCTTTCGAATGAGAATACATCTTCCAAAAATATAACCGCCTATGGATTATTCAGTCTTACAATGTCTTCAGAAAGATGGTCTGTCTGTTTCCAAGGAAATGCAAACCAGGCTTTGAGATACAAGAGAGTTTTTTGAGTCGCACGAATTCGAAAACTGATAAAATATGTAGCTCATGGCCCCATCTGGGATGAATGTGTGTATGGGAAACAGCAATTGGTCGCTATATACAAGTAGGAAACTATACTTAGAAGTAGTCCTTTCAGTGACCATGGACGTCGTCGTCGGACTAGTTCTGCAACATCCACATATAGTGCAACTCTTATCTAACTCTTATCATGACCAGTTAGTTGTTTTTGTTTTGCATGTAAAGGCTTACTGAACTGATTATGAGTTGGTGAAGAAAACACGTCTAAATGCAGTTCCAGAAAAGTGCTGCAGAGAATGTTTTGTTTGATTAAAGAGAAATTATATTTCCAAGCACCTTGAGAGCATATAGTGGCCGTTGTAATGTAATCCCAAGTAGGACTGGAAAAGCTTAATATTACCATATTTCATATTCAACTTTGCGCATTTTGTTATCAAGGAAAATCTTCTTTTGCATTCCAGTTACGAATTGTCCGTTTTACATACTTTCAGTTCAGAGTACAAATCATTTGAAGTACCCTTCTATTTGCAATCACTTTTAGTGGTAAATCCCACAAAAATTCCAGAAAGCGAGTAATTAAAGCGCTGCCTTTGAAATCGAAATCCTCCAAATCGAATTCATTTGTATTTGTGCCCACAGATAGAAACAAATACTCCGAAAAGGCTCAAAACTACTGATGAACAGATTTCTATCTTCGCAAAGAGTGGCAGTTTGATTGATTGGGTTCATTTTTTTGCAAAATGAAAGTGCCCTGTTCGTTTGAATAATTGGATTGCATTTCAGAACCGGGGGTGACTTTTAGACTGACGTCGATGCCGTTCACAAGGACGGCGCTTAATTTCAGTAGAGCAGCACAAAGTGTTCGTTGCGCAAATTGCCCGGTTGACTGACAGAAGACTTGAACATTTACATTTCTTCCAATGTAGATCTTAAATGGACGCTGTCGAACATTGGCATTGATGTCTTCCTTATTCAGTTGATACCTTTATTGACTTTGGCAATTAAAATTACGTCTAAGGGTAAATAATAACAGTTACGTGCTGTACTGGAAAAAAATCTTGAAAGACAGATGTGGCGTGTAGTGTAAGTGCTTTGACTCACACGCTTAAGGTCCAAGGTTCTTGGCTCAATAAAAGCATGTGTCCACCGTATCACCTCTTTCAATTTGTTGTTGAATCTAGGTCTTTGTACCTTGCAGGTTGTAGTGCCTGCAAGGTTGCATAAAGTGCAACCTTCAAATCACAGTAAAGCATGTACTTTGCTCTAATGAGTTAGCCAGTTGCATCATGAATTTACCCCCAATACTCACCTCGATAGGAATGCCCACTCGTTCACCCTTAAGCACACCTTCAAACAGTTAAGTTTGGAGACTCGTTCTTCAGCTGCACCACATGAATATGGAATGCTCTTCCCAGCTCAGCTTAGTTTAATTTTTTAACTGGACTGAAAAAGATTAAGCTCATAGATTAGGAAAGTTTGTTCCTCTCAATCATTACCATCCTTTGATTAAGGAACCGGATTTAAACAAATTAACATCTTCTTCAAGCAGTTACTTGGGGGAAATATATATACTTATGTCACCACCTGTATTTACTGCGTAATGTCGAGAGTAATGCAAAACTATATGCCTTTACCAACCACAAGGAGATCTCATGGGAAAACTAATCTTCCTTGAAGACGATCGAAATCTTCACAACATCTCGGCAACTCTTCAGATCAAAACCCAGCTATGGTTCAATTTTAAACTGAATTGAGCATCAAATCATGATTATTGGGATTTTGTTCTCGATTGAAATAGCCGTGGCGTAGTGGTAAGTGGTATTTTTTCACGGCACCATCTCCTTCGAGCTGCTGACAGCACTCAAAGAGTATCAGTTGTCTATGAAAAAATTCTTAAAAATCTCGCCGGTCGGCAAAAACTGAAGATCCCTTCTACTCGTGAGAGAATAGTAGCACACACAACACGAGTAGTTGTTGTAGAAGCTAGGCCCTGGTCCCCTGTGGGCTGTAGTGTCACTCAATTATTATTATTGTTATGAGATAGCCAACTGAGATAGATTTGGTGAACTAAGCGGTCTAAAGTCACACGACACGAAACAAGACGTCTACGTCATACGACGTCTAGTACGGCTGAAACTTTGATGCAGGGATAGAAGTTGTCCGTCTAGAGTACAAGAATGCAGCTTCAGCTGAAGTTATAAGCACCAGTGAGCATTCTGAAAACCTAGACATGACGCATGCTATTCCATCCAATGATGTCAAGGAATATGGTGGCTTATACCCGAGGAGATTTACCACAACCCACAAACTCTTGGCGAGTAGCCATTACGTCATAGAGCCTATAGTCAAGCACTGATGAAACACGGGAGAAGTATAGAATCTCGAAAATCAAATATTGAAAAACCAAAATTTCCGAGTTCTGAAGTTCGAACTGCCTAAAATCTCGAAAAATTAAAATTCCCGAAATCAAAAAAACAATGCAATGTCTAATTCGAATCCTACAGCTATTTAAAGAAGGGACGTTAAAAGAAATAGGGTGGACTTACTTTTCTGAAATGCCTTACGGAATTTTGGAAAATTTAAAATTTTTGAATCTTTGGTTTTTAATTAATTTTTAGGGAATTTCTGTCACATTTCAGAGGACTATATCAAAAGTCATTTTTCAAGTGGTAAAATAGTGGCTCATTAATATTGAATAAACCGTAAGCCGTATCCCCATTCAGGTTGCTTGTGTTGCTTGGTTGGGTTGCTTTAGTGTCAGATACTCGTTTCTGTACAGTCAACAGTTTGCAGCATACCCCAAACATGATTTAGAATCTTTGTTGATACTCATGGTGCAACTGATTTAAGTGTTTGCTTTAAATAACAAACAGAAAAATGCTGACCCCTTACCGCTGGTGGAGCGAAGTCAATACTTGGTAATTTACTTTACTGAACTGGACTTTATTTAAATATATTTTCGCTTAAATACTACAAATTAGCTTACTCTACGATATTATCATGAAAACGCGGAGAAATGCAATGCACAAAGGTGAATGAATCGTGCTGCTGTTAGCTGTTGAGCGCTGTTCATCTTTTGACGTCCTTTTTCATTATTTCCTGTGAACATTCACAACACGATGTGAAATATAACAATCAATCCCGTTGAAACTGGATGTCTTTGAAGAAAGGCATTCAAGAAGTAAGAAATATTTTAATTCAAGTATCATCTCATAGTGTCCGTTGTGCTTGAAAGTGCTCAGAGTGTTTGGAAAGAATCTTCCGTATGTAGCTTTGTTCTTAGTATATTATGTTATAAAATATATCTTGAAACTGGTCTTTACTGTATACTCATGACATTTTTCCTCTTCTTCTCATTTCAGGTAAGTGCTCAGAGTGATGTGCAAAATATGTTATGATCCTACTATGCAAAGAAAAAATCGGACTAAAGGGAAGTAAAAGAGACATCAGATATAATAAATGTTTACTTAAATATAAATTGATTGTAGATTGTATTCGAACTGGTAGTCTTCATTTCAGAGAGGGGGGGTGTCCACAAACTCAATGCTAATATGCGAAACCTAGTTAGATGTTTACTCATTGCGGCTGAAGGGTTAAAGTCGGGATTGTCTTCAATATAGCTTTTTGGGTTGATTCAGTTCAGTTATATTTCTTATTTCGTTCCTACACCTCTCGCTTGATAAATAAATTCAGTGGTGCTACATTTTACAATAGATCAGGGAGAAGCTTTTTCAGTATCTACTCGTATTGAGAGTGATATTGTCCTCTCACGAATAGAGACGGCCAACAGTTTTCTTCCGACTCCGAGTGTCGAGATGTTTAAAGCTCTTCATGTATGTTTGTATCAGGCCTGCGACCCATGAAGTGTTTAAGCCTGAACTATAACTGCCTTTTATTCTTGCCGGTCCCGGGCACGCTGCTTCCAGTTGTCAGAATCGTGCTTTCTAGCGTCCGCAATCACTTGTTCGCATACCGGAGGTTCGGCTGGGATTCTCTTTGCTGGAGCATTGTTGTCCATTCCCTCAACGATGCTGAGTCACTGTAGTCGACGTATTTTTGCCATTCGAGCCACATCCACATCTTGGTACAGCACATAGAGTTCGCGGTTGCCTCTTCTCCTCCATTCGCCTTCCTCGCATACAGGACCATATATTCGTCGCACAATTTTTCTTTTAAAGGAACGAAAGAAGTTGCTCTGCCGTTTTGCTTATTGTCCAGCACTTGGCTCCGTATAAGACTTCTGGTGGGATTAGTGTCTTCTAGAGCATTACCTTAGACCTTCGAGTCAAAAGTTTCGACCCTAGCTGTTTTGACAAACCGAAATACAACCGGTTGCCAAGGGTGATACCGCGCCGAATCTCCACTAAGGTGTCGTTTGTGGAGTTCACGTTTGCCCAGAGGTAGACAAACTCCTTAACTACCTGAAAGTTGTAGCTGTTGTTCTACGGATCTATTGCTTGTCGACAGCACATTGAAGCTTTTCATTATACTCTTTAGTTGCGAAGTGTTCAGACCAGGTATCGAAGCATCAAAAAATGTAATACGAGAAGTTTTTAGATATCAACTTGCTTGAGAATGTCTATTGGAGCGCCGCACAGTGGTTCAATCCTATCGGTGTTTAAGTAGAAAATGCTCTCAGAGAGACTGACATATCTTTAGGCTTAATACGAGTACATTCTCCGTTAATGGGGCTTAAATAAATGTTTTCCTTTTTGAACTTGAGAAGAGCAAGTATATGGAAACTCAACATCGCGACAAAGAGTAAAGGGCTTAGAAGTGAAACACTTAGATATGAGAAAATTTGAAAAAAGTAATATAAAAAAGGGTTTGGAATGGCTTAAGCTACGGTTTCCGTCGAAGTTGACAGCTCTGAATGGAACCAATTAAAGCACGAAACCACAACGCAATCAAATGTCAAAAAAACTTTAACTATTTTTTCATTGCTGACTAAAGTACGTATCAGTGCATTGCTATGCACTCGGACTACACTCACTATCGATACGTCTTATGGGAGGATGAGGAAAATTCCGGCATTGAGTTATATTTTCTGTGCCTTAAGTCAGGCATAACAGGCAGTCAAAACCGTACATACGTACCTCTATGTCATAGGTAAATTTTAAAACAACTTGGAAACGACTGTGACATCATAAAGAATGCAATAAAAATGATTGAACTCAATGACTAAGCCAACATTTGCAACAAATTTCATTCAAATGCCACGATCAGAATCTTCTTTTTTGTATTGCGCTGCATTTCAACCAACAAGCCTCCCCGGTCACCACGATCTTTCACCAGCTGCCTCCAGCTGCGCACATTAAGCCTGTTGGCGTCTTTCTTCACTTGTGTACACCATTTCGATCAATGACGTTCTCTATTATGTTCAGGATGGAGGTGCGGTGTCCAGTCGCTCCACATGATCTAGCCACCTCGAGCGTTTCATCTGAAAACATTCCGCTTACAGCCCATAAAGTTCGTGGTTGAATCTTTTTGGTCCAAACCTCAACAGCGCAAACAAGACCAAATATCGCACGCAGAACTTTTCTATCAAAACGATCAAGGACTCCCTCATCCACTTTCAATACGGACAATGTTGCGCCGCAATTTAGCTGGACGGGGATGATCAACGTGTTTTAAAAGTCAGTTTGGTGTTCCGATGTTGTCGCTGAGGTGTACTGGGTAAGGGTGTCAACTCATATATCGAAGGTCCTAGGTATGATTCCCGGCTGCACACCTCAAATTTTGTACTAGACACACGACAGATTAGTAAATGCTTACGAAAAGCTTCTTAAATCTCTCCATACACCACCGACCATTAAATTTAATCAACTTCATCCTTCCCCCTAGTTCTCGTGTTTGGTTTTTTAAATGAGACCTGATCCCTTTCTGTGTGCGGTGCATACAAAAGGAATTCTCCCATAAAAATGAAAACATGCTTAAGGAATGAGTAGACTCCACCCGACAGCAGCACACATCACATATCCTTATTGGTGTCTGCAGATTATCCCCTACTTCTGGCTCGCCTTACAGATGATCATCAATATTGTCGAAAATACGTCTAAAATGAAAAGTGACTACATTTCAATGAAAGTCTTTTCGGAAATGTGTTGAAAGAAAAAAATTCAAAGAATCCTTAACTGCCTCGATTATGAACTCCCCGCCCACATTGAATGCTTCTCCCCGTGGGTCCTGGTGATACTTCATCTACTCCAAGTCAAAATTTATTCACACACTTCATCCGTCTAAGCCAGACAATTCATTCGATTCTCCCTTTTCACTTAACGACGCAGCCATTAGAAGAACACAACAAAAAGTACTCATTTCATAAGGCCGACGCTTTAGAATATATCCTGCCGCCTGACTTATGATGACAAATAACCCGTAAATATCGCCGTCGTGCTTTTTATTTGCATTTTCATATCACCATCCCGCCTCGGCACTTGGCCTCTCAATCATCCTCGTGAATGGATTATTCGTGCGGCTCATCGTTATTATTTTACCACGATGCGGAGAGCTTCCGCAATTTTTCGTCGACTCGCGTTTCTTGGTTTTTTTTTTTTTGTTCCACATCATCTGCCTTTGAAACCTCACCCAGTAGCGCATGAAGCACACAAGCTTGGTGTGCAGTCAAGGCTGGTGTTCGGGAGACGGTGGACGGGGAGAACATTCATCCGTCACAGAGAAAGTATCCAGTTCGGGGTTTCTAACCCAGTCGCCATTGTACCTTGTGGGAAATAGACGGCTCATGTTCGTGATCTTTGTACACGAATGTTGTTCATGTTTGCATCGGTGGCATCGCTCTCCCGCTCTCTCCCTCCGCCACCGCACAGGCGTCATGCATAGCCAGTCTCAGGTCTGACATAACAAGGGCGCAGCCTATGTGAATGTGTCTTGTTAGGGTGGTTTTTGGAAGTTTGCATTGTGTTTGTTTTTTTTTTTGCGGGCTTTTGTTGGGGCCACATGCTCGGTGTACGTGTTTTGGGTCCCGGATTCGTGGTAGCAGTGTTGTGTGTGATTTATTGACAAGGGGATACATTTTATTTAGCAGATTTTGTGACACTGCTCCACTCGGGTGAATGGGAGGGTTGTGTGCTAAAAGATTATTTTTCAGAGTTTTGACATTGGGGAGAAATTTAATTTTTTCCCGACCGTACTGATTACGATATCTATCCATGATAAGAGTCTTAGTGATGGTAGAAGAAATTTTGAATGGAGCTAAAGCCATTGGGATCAAATATTATTTGTATAGCCTAGTAAGAGAACTTCTGACCGTCTTTAGTTGCCTGACTTCATTTCTCTCATCACCACTGGATCATATGCACAGACGCAGATCAATTGCAAACCCCGCGGATGGACTGATCGGCTGTTAATGGAATTTTTTAAGTCGTTGGTATAGTAGGGTGATTTTAATAGTGTGTCTCAAAATCTGTCAAGCTTGTGGTTTAAATTGAGAATCGCGTGATCACTTGAAAACCTTTTAATGAGCAGACTTAACAATTGTTCAGCATCCACAAAAATTTGGAGAATTAGTTACAGGTAGCCAAACTACTTCGGTTGTTTTACCTGGGAGATGTCACTCCTCCGTACTTACTCAATCCTCCGTACTTTTATTTCCGCCATTGGCTAAGAAACTTAGCTAAATATGGGTAAGCCGGCGGTCTAAGAAATGGCCGAAAGCATGTAATCCATTACCGCGACCAACGTTGGGTTGAAAAATACTATAAGAAGGCCCATCTTGGCACCAGATGGAAAGGTAATCTTTTCGGACGTGCTACTCACGTCAAGGGCATTGTACTTAAAAAGGTAGGAGTTGAAGTTACCCAGCCCAACTCTGCTGTTAGTAAGTGAGTTAGGTTCCAGTTGATAAAGAACGGCAAGAGGATCACCGTTTTCGTACCTCGTGGTGATAGTTTGAACTAAAGAGTGATCATTTAGCTATATTTTTTGGCAACACTGGTTTAAACAGCTGACGCACGTTTCGTGTTTTGTTTCACTGTCAAACATCTTCAGTTTGGTCTTAAATTTAACCATGAATCGTCTTACAAACGAACAACGATTGCAAATTATTGAATTTTTTTTTATCAAAATGCGTGCTCTGTTAAGAAAGTTCATGGCGCGCTTTTTCCATTTTATGGTCAATTCATTTTTGGCTTAATGGGTACGAAAATAAGCAGAATTGTCGATTTTGGAGTGAATATCAGCCAGAAGCATTGCAAGAGCTACCAATGCATGCAGAAAAAGTCACAGTTTGGTGCGGTTTATGGGCTGGTGGCATCATTGGACCATAACTGTGAATGGTGAGCGCTACAGTGTGATGATATCCAACTTTTTTTTTGCCCAAAATGCAAGAGCTTGACTTGCATGACATGTGGTTTCAACAAGACGGTGCCACATGCCACACAGCATGCACAATAATGGACATGGGCGAATGGGCGAGTTCGGTGAACATTTTATTTCACGTTCGGGCCCGGTCAATTGGCCGCCTAGATTGTGGGATTTAACGCCTTTAGACTATTTTTCGTGGGGCTATGTTAAACCTCGTGTCTATACAGACAAGTCCGCTTCAATTGACGTATTGGAAGACAACATTGAAGCATTTATTCCTGAAATACCGGCCGAAATGTTGGAAAGAGTATGCTAAAATTGGACTAAGCGGATGGACCATTTGAGGCGCAGTCAAGGTCAACATTTGCATGAAATAATCTTCAAACATTAAATTATATGGACCGTACTATCGATTTCAATAAAGATTTCATGCATTTTTTCTGAATTATATGTGTTTTTCTGAAAAATGTTCCTATAGCTTTTAAAAAATCACCCTTTACATTGAAAATAACAACGACGTTCTATTTGCATGTTTCGGTCCTAACGGTCACGCTGTGGGTGACATTCCTGGTGTATGGTTTAAGGTTGTCAAGATTGCGAACATTTCGCTTCTGGCCCTGTTCACAGAAAAGAAAAGGAGATCAGGATCTAAATTAACAAGTGATAGTTTACTTTTATACAAATAAGACTTTGGTTCAAGATATTGTCTTTTTTAGGAATGTTTATACCGAGGTTTGGTATTTTTGAATTGAGGACTTTCGAGGTTTTTGATTCGTACAAATAATTGCAATTTGTTTAAAAAATATTTTTATTCGGTGCTCTATTCGGCAGAGCTTTCCCTTACAAATTCAAATTTCAACTAATGCAGAATAATTCCTAGGCTACCTTAAATAACAGCTTGCATCGTCGATTCGTAAAACGATTCCCACAGGTGTCTTCAGGTTACCGCGCTGAACGTGATGGAATGCACTGGTGTCACGTTGTGTCAGCGATTACATGTTCTGGAAACGGATGTGATGTCATTTGAGGCTGTTGTTCTGAAGTGTTGAATATTTGTTTTGTTAACTTACATCTTGCCTTCAACAGTAACATCATACTCTACATCGGAGACAATCACGTGAATTCTGCTCATCGCATATGACTCACGCATTGAGTCCAAATGAAAGATGAACAGAATCCTGAAAATTGCAAAATGCTCAAAATCCCGACAATTTCCGGAAAAGCCCAAAATCTTAAAAGACATAAACCCCGAAGAGTCTAAAGTCCTGAAAACACAAATATAATAAGACGCGAATTTCCCCAAAGACCAAAATTCTGATAAGATCGAAATTTCGAATGGCCCGATATCGCGAAAAGATAAAAATTGAAAAATCATTGAATTAGGGGTTAGAATACGCCGACTTGTTATATAGGTGTTACTTGGCTACAGGGGGTAGAATGTACACGATACCAGCCATCATGATTTTCAGGAATTTGTCCCTTTGTGCCATTTCAATTTTTCCATTCTCCATGGAAGAAACGTTTTCCATTTTATTCTTTTCCACTGCAGCCCTCTTAAGATGGAGAGAACCCATTGTGGCGCATATTTCTTAGTCAATTTGATCGATGTACATATGCATCCGACGATTCGCAAATTTTATAAAAGACTCCAACTGCTTTAATGTCCTAAAAAAGATTATCCTTGATCCTCGTGACATCGCAAGGGGCATCGTCTAGCTCAAGAAGAACTGCAACTTGGACATCCTCCTCACTTCTACCCGTTTACTAACCAATTAACTTGTCTATCGATCCTTGGCAATCAATCGTCATATTAAAAGACGACTAGGACTAGAGGACCAGAGCCAAAACAGCACTGTGCGAGCAGACACACACTCCATTAATCGGAAAGATTATGGAATGGATTTAAATTAGTTTTCGGTACCAAACCCTCATGTGGCATTCGCTTTGAAAAGCTGAAGGAAGTTGCGGTCTTGTTTGAAATTCAACTTGTCTAACCCAAATGAATAGGAAAAGGAATAAACTCCTGCAATACAATTAGTCCATGTTAAAGGCAATCTAGTGCACATGTCAATTCTAACTTAGTCTCACAATCATTCATAACTCTCACATCTTTGAACCAACATTTCCTGCGCACATCCGCATTCTGTGTGCGACACAAATTAACCCATTTTCGTTCCGGAAACTCCATCAAGTGGTATTGTACACTCGGGCAATTGCACTTGTCAGCACTTTATTTCAGTTTTGATTGCTTCCGCACCACACACCCCTCATGTCGTCGTCACTCAGGCAATTAAAGAATATTCAACCGCAGGACAATAGGACTCGCACAACAAAGCTCCGCTCAAGTGCTGCGACCATACACGCGTAAAGACTTTATTCTCGATTCCCTTTGCTGACTCCTATTGTGTTCCACTTTCAGAATAGAGTGAGAAACACCATCCGAAGGAGAAGTGCCTAACGAAGAGACAGCAGGAGAAAAAAACAACAACACCATCACAAATAGAAAATATCTCTTCGTTTTCCCTTTGATGGTCTGATTTTGATGACTGGGTCGATGTTAACGGCAGATAGTCGCGCACAAACAGACACTCTTCTCCGCAATTTTCTTAAGGATCAAGTTTTGTTTTGTTTGACTGAGTGGGCGGGGAACTTGTCCTGTTTTTCGAGCTGTTTCCCTGCATTATCTTAATCGCTGAGAACGATAAAAACGACGCAGTTGAGGGGGACCGACAAAGTCGCGCCCTGCAAATCATAAAAGATTTTCCGTAGATTGAATTCGAAAAGCAAGCCGCTCGCAATAAACACTCCAGAAAATCGACAATATGAACTCTTTCATCGTGTCACAGCCACCGCACATTTAACGTGTGAGGCTTTAGTGCCAATTCGACACTAGCTTTTCCGTCAACCCCGCGGCTTCCTGTTGCAGTTTTACTACCGTCAATGAAGGGAATTTGCTCGTTTATTGCCACGTCGTCATACAGGAAACTCTGTACACCGTGGAAACACCCTCACGGGGGTAATTTCGAGCGCAAACGTGAGCCATCTCTCGTACGCACGCAGCAAACGACGATAAACATCCGTCGAGTGAGAAAAAGAAAAATGAAAAATCGACAAAATCGAGCAACGAACGGCATACGTTACGACGCACCAAGGACCCATGCGTCGTGCCGTAGAACCTCCTCGCAAAAGCGTGGCGCGACTCGATCCTTAAGCGCCGTCCTTAAAATTGAGTAAAATATGATAAAAATAAAATATAGGCGGCTTGGGGGGAGTACCAATTTTGTCTTATAAAATCGTAAAAACGAAACTTTGCAAGACCCCGGAAAATGGGTGTGAAAATTCAAGAGTTTTATTTTTCAACCTGAAGGACGGTGTGAGGAATGAATGGACTTCTCACTTCCTTGATATGCGTGCACCATCCTTCATCAACGAATGAACGAAGTAGTAGTAGTCCTTTCGTGCAAGTGTTGAAAGCTTGTCACTGATGAGGCTTCTTTTGTTTAGTTCCTCTTTACTTTTGATTTTCCCGCTGTGCAAGATGATGCAAAAAAAAACGAACCACCGCCGTCCTCCCTCCGTGTTTTCATTCCCCAGCAAAACACAACAAATAGACAAAACGTGCACGCTTACAAGACCCCCATCAACCGTCTTTCGGCCCCACACCCCACGACCCACACTCACCTTATACACACACATTCGGATGAGAAAGGAACCATTTTTATTGCTAATGCGGTACTAACAGTTTTCTTCGACGTGTTATTCTCATTCTTTCAGATCTTTTCTTTACCCATTTCACTTGCCGCGGAAGAGTGGAGCTGGGAACAATTTCTGTCTTCGTTTCTGGGTCCCATTCTTAACAATTCTCTTCTTGTTGTTTTTTCTTTTTGCGCCTTTTGTTACATTTGTGTGCTGCCAAAGTATTCATTAGGAGAAAAACTTATGTTTGCGTTTGTGGTTGCGTCGTCCTTCGTTGCTGCTGTTAGTCGTTGTCCTGACACGAGGTTAGCGGGAATGGTGTGTGCTTTTAGGGTGGTTGGGTGAAATGTGTGTTTGGCATGGTTTTTTGCGTTTCTTTGGGGTTTCAAGAAAAATCAATATTCTCTCATTCGCTTGGATGAGTTTTCAATTTCTTCTTCTTGCGATGGCAACGGTGTGTTCGTTATGAGTTCTCGACGAATGACACACTGTGCCAGAAATCGTGACGTTTAATTTGAATTGAACATTTGTTTTCTCTTGTTTACTGCATTCGAACTGGGGAGGGTGTGAATTGCTGTCTGAACAGTTGCTGTGGTGACAGACTTCAGACTTCATTTGCATATGAAATACAGAAAAAAAGTACCCCTATGTTCGGGACCACCTCGAGCGTATATATTCAGGGTGTTCGGATCAACGCACCACTTGTCTCCACTTCAATGGTTTGCATTTCGCATTAAATGTGCGTTTAAAAATACCTGAAAGAAAACGGTACCAAGAATATCTTCGATTTTCCTCAAGAAAGAAAAACGTCGTTTGTCTCCAGCCATGAAGTGGGCGACATATTTTTTTCCAAGGAAAAATAAGTCATACGTCTTGTGGGTGTTTCAAAAGCTTTTTAAACATTCCGGATCTGTCTCCAGGCTTTCCGTTTAAGTACAACGCCATTCTTGAAATGTATATTTTCCCAAATTTTGCTTCTTCTGATAATATTTGGACGAAATGTGCGCCCTCCTCCATAAACGTAAGAACCTTAAACGCCTCTTTAAACAGTTTCAATTTGTGAACAAAATATTGTCTGAACCGTTTGAACTGTTGCAGAGAATTGAAACTCCACGTATTCTCCCAAAATCCATCTTAAATGTAACATATTCTGAATCATTTTTAATCCTGCTTACAGTTCGCTCAAGTTTCTGTACAAGAGGCATTATTAGAAGTTCTTTGCTCGCTCCAAATAGACACACAGGTAGTCGTCTTATGTTTCACAAACGAGCAGTAGTTGACGTCAAGCATAAACCCTCTTCATAGCAACGCAAACATCCACCTATCTCACCAGGAAACGAGCCAATATTCACCTCTAAAGGATGCATTACGCTCCTGATTGCACCAAGCCGTCGTCAAAAGCTCAATATTGCCTCAACCACTACTGCCAATGGCACGTTTCATGGCAAACTAATGACTTCATTAGACAGACGTCTACGCACCATTCCTAACGAAACTTGAAATTCGATCTGCAATTCGTCCTCATGCTCACTAACATCGTAGTTTGCACGTGAGATTTTAATTAGACAATATCCGTATGTGAACGACAAGGGCACATGCTCATGTGTAATAACAATCAAACCAGCCCCACTCCTCTACACACTCTGGAAGCCGAAATCACGGAAAGGATTCATTTCCGCGCATATGTTCAGAAAATATAGAAAGGATATTCTCTGCGAGCACAACTGCATTCTGGCATCTATGTATGTGTTTGTGTGCAGCTAATTTTATTCCTTGACACCGGGGTCCTTCGACGAATGATGCAAATGAAGTACGCTTCCGGGAATCGAGCAAGAGCGACCTCGTTGTTTTGTGTGTTTGTCAAGTAATGCAGCAGCAGTTTGGAAAATGAACTGAATTCGGATGGTAAACCTCTAAGCAGTTGCAAGGATATTTCCTCACGTTCCACTTTGTGCAATCAGTGAATTGCTTGTTAAGTGCACTTTTCGTATTCAGAGTGCAAATGAATGTAATGACACGGTAAGCATTGTTATCCTCACCACCCACCTCTCGAGAGTGCTCCTTCTTTCTCCTCTCCACCCGTAAATTGCTCACTTTTTCCGCATTCTGCACACACACACACCCTCACACCGTCGGGGATAATCATAAATTCCTTCATTTTATGAATATCATTATTTAGATCCCGACGAAGAAAAGAAAAAAAAATATAATGCAGGAAATCGCTTCCAGGACATTCTGGTTATGGCCCCCGCATCGTGTTCGTTGTGCAAAATTTTCCGTCGCCTCTGAAATCAATTTACGCACTGTTCGTAGGCGTTGATGTGTGCCGTTGGTATACTTGTGTAGCGTCATATCCGTTGGCACCCGCAGCCGCGGCCGCCGTCTGCCACCCGCTATCTAGCTGTAAAGATGGATTTATGCTTAAGTTTGAAGGGGTGTCGAAAATATCAAAGGGGAAAGAGGAGTGTACAGAGAGAGAGAGAGAGAGGGAGAGAGGGATGGGGATGAGGAGAGTATGCTTTAGATTTCATTTCATTTCATTTTTATTTGGCGGGTAATGGGGCTGAAACATTATAAAGATCGTTATAGCGCTTTGCGTTGATGTCTTCCGGTTCGAAGGGGAAACTGAAAGATGTAGACAGTGAGATGGCATACTTTATTGTTCACAATCCAGACAATACCGGAAAATTACAGAACTCCAGGGAGAAGGGGAGTTTGTTTTATTTAAATTTATAATTTTTTTTTTATTTACGAAAACGATGGTGGCCTGTGGAGGTGTGGCCTGAGGGGGGATTCGAATGGAAGCACTTCCAGGAATTATCGAGGTGAGTAATTATTTACGGTCACGCTTCATAAAGCTGGAGTTTTAATTTTAGATCGAAGAGGGTAAACAACAGTTTTTTGTTGCGGATGGAAGGTGTAGGTGGCGTCACAAATCTGCACTCTTGATAATTACATATTTCGGAAATAATTACACCGAAAGAAAAATACTCCGTCTGTGCGATAGTCATATGAGTTTAGCCAGGCGCCTAACCACGAGTCTAGCCAGGCGTCTAGCCAGGAATCTAGTCAGGCGTCAATGATCGAATGCTTGAGATGGTCAAGCAATACAGAAAGTAAGGACTAGACTGTTCCAGCCCGAAGAGTATTTATCTCCGATCCAGTGAGACAACTCAATAGAGAACGCCCACGGCCCCGATGACAAATAAAGAAGAACCTCAGCCAACTTAAAATGCGAAATTGACGGTAGCTGGTTAAAGATCGTGCCATGTTGAGAGTCTTGTTGGTTGAGGCCCGAGTCCACCCCGGACAGTGGTGCCACATAAAGACAGAAAAGACTGAATGTTCAAAAATATTACATGTCCATTCATTTCAATTCCGAACTGTTCGCCTGTTATGTTTAATTCATCAGCCAAACAGATTAAAGGGAGCGGTCTTTAAATTCAAATCCTACCCCCATCAGAATCATCGGAAATCCCTGCAGCAGGATATTTTAGTAATCAAGAGGGAATGTAAATAATATATTCAAATTGATTCTTCCCTGCTAGGTATAACCACTCAAAGTGGAAAACTATCACAAACAGGTTAAATTGAACCCGAGGCGATTTTAGGGGATGTAGCAACAATACCTCTTGCATAATCAGCAGAACCAATTTAGTCCCCTCTCGTCACTCCCCCCCCCTCAATGCCACACTAAACTCTTTCGTATTCGAAAATAGCTTGTAATGCTGAATTGCTCCTTTGTGCTCGCAGGGACTTTTCGCTTTGTAATTAATGCTTCCCCATTCTCGGTGCCATCAAGAGTAATTTATTCGTCGTTCCGTAATTCTAATGATCATTCCCTCTCATGTCTTTCTCAGCGGATATTCCATTGGGGCATCACTCCCCTGTCCCCCAATCAACCGCGGAAGTCTTGTAGCTGATTTGACTAGAATTTTATCGACTACCCAATCCCATAACTCTCAACTATTACAGCACTCCCCCCATCCCACACTCATCGAAATCATATCAGACCTTCACTCACCCACACACAAAGGCACATACACACACTTTTGTTTGGCACAAAGTTTCCACTGCTGAGTTCAATGAAATCCTTTAACAAGCTCAACTCGGCAAACAAAAAGAGGAAAGTTTTGCCTATGCAAAATCGAGATAAAAAATGACGGTTGATCGATTGAACGAGACCGAAAGGATGCCGGTAAAGCAACGACGGTGCGGCAGAGGCGAGGGAGGACTCACCAAACAGAGTCTTTATAAAGCAATAACATCTAAGTGGTCGTTCTTTTGAGGCTCGAAATGAAGTGGCTTTCGATGGGGGATTGTAAGGGGATACCACCTCAAGATGAGTGGGAAAATATTTCTTAAACGTGGCGCAAGCACCACTCAAAGGATGCCCTAGGGTGGGCGAAAAGAGGATAAGGAAATGGAACAAATGGAAATGGTTACCAGAAGATGGAAGGGGGGGGGGGGGGTGTTGGAGGGAGCAACTCAGAAGAGAATATTTTTGATGGATGCATGAGTCAATGCGCTTTCCCCATTTTCATTTTTGCCTAAATTTGATTGAGGCAACTATTCAAGAAGACACTGCATAGTTGAGGAATATCTCAAAGAATCATTGTGTTGCCTTTAGTTGGGAAGAAATACGATGACGGTCCTTGTGTCTTTCTTGTTTTCTAGTAGAGATACTGGATTCTGTTTCGGCTTTGAATCAGACACAAATGTACGTTCATGATGGGACACAGGTTGGCATTTGAAATAAGGAAAATATCGCTTACAAAGATCTTGTCGTCTCTTCAATGTAGTTTCGTTTTACTCGATGGAGATCTTTAAATAAGAAAATGAGTTGAGGGACCAAAAGGACGAAAATCATTCGTATAACCTTTCTCATCGTCCGACTGAAATGTAGTTAGCGCACCGCATTGCCGCATTGCCACCGGGCTAACGGATATATCGTCCGATGCGAGGACACCAATAAAATCCACCTCCAAAGTCGATTTTCCTTGTGTCCAGAACTGGCTCTGAAAACGAGTCAATAAGGGAATGTAATCGGATTATCTAGGACGGCTCTTAGACGATAAAGGGAACTGGAGACTTCGTGGAAAACGATAATACTAGATTTCACACATTTTTAGATTACCTTGAGTCGGCTTCCCAGGCAGAAACCTTTGCGATCCTAATCTAAGGAAAAGGTAGAAAGGGCGACGTATTTTTGGGCCAATCATAATCTTCTGACACACATTATGGCTGACACAGAAAGAAATACATCAAGAACCATCCCAACCGCCTTTTTGTCTTTTGAATTTTCCGGCTATGCACAAAGCGCTGCAGCTCGGCAATACTATACATCATTTGAACCACCTGCAGAAGGCTGGATACAAAAAAAAAGCTTGATGTTTGGGTGCTGCATGATTTGACGCAAAAAAACATTCTGGACCGAATTAACGCCTGCGATATGCTGCTGAAACGGAACGAACTCGACCCATTTTTTTAAGCGGATGGTGACTGACGACGAAAAATGGATCACATACGACAAGCCGGGATTGACGCCCAGGAAGGTTTTGCTGTGTGTCTGGTGGGATTGAAAGGGAATCATCCACTATGAGCTGCTCACATATGGCCAGACGCCTAATTCTACCATCTACTGCGAACACCTGGACCGCTTGAAGCAGGCGATCGACCAGAAGCATCCAGAATTGGCCAACAGGAAGGGTGTAGTGTTCCACCAGGACAACACCAGACCACATACTTCGTTGATGACTCGTCAGAAGCTACGGGAGCTCGGGTTGGAGGTTTTATCGCATCCACCATATGACATAGCGACAAGTGATAACCTCCTGTTCTTGTCCATTACAAACGTCCTTGGTGGTGTGAAGTTGAACTCAAAAGAGGCTTGTGAAAAGTGGCTGTCCGAGCTCTTCTCGAGTAAGGAGGGAAGACTTCTACGAGGGGGAATTTGCTGTCTAGATGGAAACAGATTATCGAACAAAACAGCGCATTTTTGAACTAAATCCATTCACTGTAACACTTTTTTATGAAGCATTGAATGTAGAGCAAAAAAGCGGAATGGAAATATTTGACAACCTTATATTTGTATGCCTGGCTTGAAAGCGATGATAGTGACTTTGCTACCAATGGCTGGTTAGTACTTTTTCCAAAAGCGTACTGCCAAATTTATAACTATTGCGTAATCAACGATGATCCGAAGCAGGCATACTTTACATCGTCCCCTCAATCACAAACGCGATTCTCGATAACAAAATGTTCACGGACACCAACGCCAAAATGGCCCTCCAAGTGGAGAACTTTCGCAAAATTATCTTGGCAACTAACCCTTGTCAGCACAGTGTTGAAGAATAATCTCCTATTTGCTATCTCACACCCCCATTAGTGGGGTTTTCTCAAAATGATTTCGAGCAGTTCACCCTACACAACAACTTGTGAAAATTCAATTTCCTCGACAGCCAATTTTAGTTATTCTTACCGCACTAAACACTGCCCACAGCTCGTTGTCAAAATTCCCACTAATTTCCGTCAGAGCTAAAATGACCTTGATTAGCAATAAACCCTAAAATGACGCCACTGTAACGCGCATTACAAAGCCCAACCCCATACGCCTTGGAATGAAAATTCATTTCTCACAATTATTAGCACACTTAAAATGCCCGGAGCTTACAAGACGTCCCGCCGTCATTCGTATCCGTCTTCGGTCTTTATGAATACATTAAAACAAATTTCTGCCGCTTATTGCTGTTTTTAGTGTGTTGAAACAGAAAACATTTTTAACGTTCCGCCCACGCAATGCCTAATGACGCTGGCTGTCATCATCGCTTCAACCCCCCAGCGCCACCGCTCAGTTACATCCTGACGCAGTCCACGCGTAAGTCGAAAATCAAAAGCAGGATACGAGTAAATAATAAATTTCAATCATTCCACTGATTACGAAATCAACTTTAAAAGTTAAAACAGCACTCCAAAGTGGAAGTAAATTTCAAATTATTTCCCCCCACACACATTAATGCGTTTATGTGCGCCAACCAGCCAACCACTCGCCCGTCTTTGGACCGCCTTGCAAAAAAAAAGAAATGCCGACAGGATGGGGTGGTGTTGAGCAAAAGAAAAAGATCGTAAAAAAGAAACTTTCTCATCACATTGAAATTACTTTCTGGAGTAAAAACAAAACAAAAAAAAAGATAGGGGAGGTTGGGAGGAAATTACACCAAAATGGACTGCTCTTCCGGGGAGGACCTTGCACGCCGGCGTTTATGTTGTGTGCCGTTGCCGGGTGTTTTTTCTTCGGTTTGTGGCGCTCTAAAGTAGGGTTCCTTAATCAGTTTTCTTAACTTTTTATTTCTTATTTGTGTTTATGAAGCGACTGACGCCGCCGTTGCTGCCGCCCCTTCACCACCGGTTGCGACACACAACTCCCTCGGCTGTACTTTTTCTATTAGAACATATTTTCGGGCGGGCAATCCAAATTAGATGCTTCCGCTAAAGTAGCAGATCGTAATAAGGAATTTTGCTTTATGATCTATAAAATTGTTAAGGAAGAATTTGAAGAATCAAATCGCAGGCCTCGACAGCTCTCGACAGCTCTTGACGGCGAAGTGCATTGTGAAGCGTGTCGGATGATGGCATTAAGGTTTGATTTTATTCAAGCCCCCCCCCCCCCCCCATTGTCATGGGCTATGAAACCGACACAATGCGTGTCTCATGGCATATATGTGGGGTTGGTCATTGTTTGCCGGACGGACATTGGATGTGTGGGAGGTGTGGCGCCATTCATTTTGAAATGATGAATTCATGTGTTGATGATGGCTCCTTGGCGACACATTCACTCTATGACCAGCTGAGGGGATGGCCTTGATTGTGTTGTTGTCTCTATTCAAAAATGTCCATTAAATTTGTTTTTTGGTTGTTTGAAGCAAGTGTTATGGCCTTGCTCTGCTTGATATGTCTGTCGATTCATTTCTCTATGACGTTCATTGACTTTGAGAGTTTTTTCTAGGATTTCGTGCAACTAGCAAAGTCAAGCAGGCTTAATTGCTTGGTTTGGTTTCAACTCAATATGCTTAACAAACTATTTTGATGTAAATAGTTATGCATCATGAAGTTTTATTTTCAACAGTCTTTTTTGACGGATCGTGCGTAAACTGCAATGTCCCTTTAGTTCAGTATCGTTTGGCAAATCATTATGGAAAGACCGAAAACATAACAGCTTCTATAGAACGTTCGGCTGTAATACGAAAATCATCGCTTTCTAAGAAATGTTTTTTGTGCGAATCAAGGAAATTAAGGTTTTCAAGTTAACGCACCACTTGACACAGAACTCAAGTTGGTTGAGGTTCTTCTCCACTTGTGTGCGCCATCTCAGTCTAGGTCTCTTGACCAGGCGCATGTGGCTGTACATCCCATAGAGTTCGTTGTTAAATCACGCAAACAAAAAATATCACGCAAAACTTTTCTCTCGAAAAGACTAAGGGCCTCCTCATCCGCTTTTAGTAGTGTCCAAGTTTCCGTGCCATAAAGTAGGACTGGGATGATTAAGGTGTTATATAAAGCAAGCTTAGTCTTTCGAGAGAGGGCTTTATTACTCAATTGCCTCTTGAGCCCAAAGAAACAGCGATTGGCAAGAGTGATTCTGCGTTTGATTTCGGTACTGGCGTTATTGTCCCTGTTTACTGCGGAGCCGAGGTAGACGAAGTCCTTGACTACCTCGAAGTTTCTGCTGCCTAGTGTGACGCTCTGTCCGAGACGCCGATGTTGTGTATCCTTCCTTGATGACAGCATGTACTTCGTTTTGCCCTCGTTTACCACCAGACCCATTTTAGCCGCTTCCGCTTCAATGCCAGCAAACGTATCATTGACGACTCGCTGTGTTCGACCAATCACGTCAATGTCGTCGGCGTAAGCTAGCAATTGAGCTGACTTTTGGAAGATCGTACCTCTGGTGTTGACCTGTGAGTTACGCACGATCTTCTCCAGGATGATGTTAAAAAAGTCACATGACAGTGCGTCGCCTTGTCTAAAACCTTTTTTGACATTGAAGGTCTCGGTGAGTTTGTTCCCGACCTTGACAGAGCAGCGAGAGTTCTCCATCGTCATCCTACACAATCTGACGAGTTGTGTAAATATATATATATTGTGTATAGCTCGTCTCTATGCACACAGTCATATGCGGCCTGAAAATCGACAAACAGGTGTTGAGTGTCGATTTGCACTTCTTGAGTCTTTTCCAGGATCTGCCGTAGTGTGAAGATTTGGTCGATGGTGGACTTCTCTGGCCTGAAACCGCACTGAAAATTACCTATCAAGTTGTTGACGAACGGTTTTAGGCGTTCGAACAATACGGCCGAGGGGATCTTGTTCGCGATGTTAAGGAGACTAATCCCTCGATAGTTGGCGCAGTCGAAGGGGTCTCCTTTCTTGTGGACCGGACAAACGACGCTGATATTCCACACATCGGGCAGCCCTCAATACTTGGTACTCCTAAAAAGTAGCAATTTCAAAAAGGATTATTTATTTTTTAATTCTGTGTCATTGACTCTGATACGTGAAGATTGACTTTAAGACTTAAACGGAGGCTAATAGAAGAAATATTTTCCGCTATGCTTTTTTGTGCCTAAAGGTGGTACTTTGTGTTAACTGACATGGACGGCAATTGCGAAACAAATGTATGTACATAGAGCAGGTTAATGAGATAAATGCATTACTTACTTTTAAGGCAACAACTTTTCCACACCGCGATACAACGGAACCTTCTACGCGCGAGTATAAGCCGCACTGTGTACCTCTCTCAGAACCTTTGTCATTTTGCTAGAGTTCTCTCTTCTGAAATCACTGCCATCTGTTCTGTTTAGAATATTGTTCCCTCTTTGATTTCAACTTGATAGAGTGATTTTCAAACTTATTTCCGTTGAGTTCACAGACCCAATTACCGTATACTGGATACACGTACAGTAGATGACACATTCTTGGCTGGAACTGATTATGTGCTTAACAGTGCAGTCGTTTCTGCATCCCCAACTACACTCTAACAAGATGCTTGAATGAGTCTTGTGTTGAACGACTTCTGGACTTTAAATTCTTAAATTAATCCCGCCACAAGAATAAGTAAGTACCACCCTCAGCCATTCCATGCAGTAGTCATTGAAGTGCCTCTTGCTGTGTCCATATGCAATATCAACCCAAGGACCTAGAACAAGACAAGAACTCAGTCCTTCGGCATGAGCTTTCTGTACCCGGTTTGTGGGACTGCATTTAACTGTCCACAGAGCCATCTCAATTTTCAGCCGAATGACAATTGTTAGACGTACAGCATTCCCTCGGAAAGGAATGACCGCCATTTCCGACAGTATAAATCAAAGAACCTGTCCTACTTCGTATTTCGAATGCGGTTCCTGTGGTTCAGGGCGGGGAAGAGTGGAAATAGAGCTTCAATCGGTTTTAATACTTGCTTAAAAGATACAGAGCATAGCTATGTGTGCGCGTGCATATAATACACTATGAAGCACACCATAGATCGTCACACATACGTCCTAATTAATTCCGGATGCTTAAAGTGGACAACTTCGAACGTTCGCTGGGGCATGTTATTGACCACACAAACAGAATCCTCCCGGTTGCTGTGCACAGCACAGATCTACTGGATTTCAAAAGCGAGTGAGGTGTCCTGGTTTTTGTTGTTTTTCTGACTTTGCTGGATTTAATTAATCTAGAAACTCGCCAACCACTCCACCCTTCCCTCGCCGCCACCGTAGTGGTGTGGTGTTTGGGGTCGTTTTGTGTTTTTTTCTTTGTTTTGTTGCCCTCTGTACGCTGTTGCGATGTTGCGGGGATCAGGTTCTTTTTGTCCCACACAATATTTATCCTTCCGTCTGTTTAAGGATGGCATTTGTTTTTGGTTTTCCGGTTGCGAGAGCATGTGTGTGTAAGCCATCATATTTACTTAGGGCATGAATTGCTGTAGCTGGGGGGTAAAGTACATCACGTCCCACTGGGGGCAGAATAGTGATGAAATGAAAACGGTTCAAAGTGGGCACTTCGTCCCTCGCTCGTTCCAAATGCGAGATGCGTGGGTGAGTGTGTGTGTGCGATTGGTGGTTATATATGTCAACTTAACGACTGTTTTTGTGTTGCTCCCCTTTTTCTTTATTTTCCATATCTCGAGTGGTTTATTTGAATATTCATCAGTGGGTCGGGGGCTCGGTATGAGAAACACAGTGGGAGGATGGGCGCTACTGATTTTAATTAATTACAACTCTGGTGATGGAAAATCCCCCTGGGAGATTTTTCTTACATTCCGAACCTGGATCTCAGGGGCGCATGACGTGGAAAACGAAGACGGGCAGCAGGCATTGAGGTGAATTATTGAAGAAAAGTGATCATTTACGAGAGTCTTTGTTCTCGCAACAAAATGCCTTACGACTTGTGTTAATTGGATCGCTTAGAGGCTGGTCACGTTTTCAGCGACTTCCCCCTTTCCTCACTTGACATCAATAAAGATTCCAGTCCCACCCAAATTGGCAGCAGTACAGATTTGTGTCAAATGCTCTAATCTTAAGAGAAATTCCAATATCTCATACCACTACCCCCACTGATTCGAGGGTTTTCATCACTTCCCACATTAGGCTGTTAAAGAATATCCCTCTACGCCACCCTCTCCAGCACAGCTGAAACGATCACGCAAAAACTGCCCGTATTTGGAGCGAAAAAGGAGAGTGAAAGAATTTCCCTTCATGGCATAGTTTTTTGCTTGCTTTTGATTATGTGAGGGATTTGTGGGCTCCGTCCGACCGGATGACTTTGTCCTGGTCATAATCATTGGGTAATGGCCAGTTTGTAGGAATGGCTCGACAGAACGGGGAACTGAATGGACCACTGTTCGACCGGCAGAAGGGGGGTTGTCATCATAAAAATGAAGTAACCATAAAATTTGATGAGAATTACACATAAACATTCATAGCATATCGCTCTCACGTACAGGAGGGGCATATTTTTGCCTGCCTCAACCCCTCCTCCGGACGTTGTGCCATTGCCAATGGTTACCTAAGATCTACGCTGTTATGATTCTTCTCTTCGACACAGTTGGACGCGTAGGTCCGGCCATGTGGTCGATTCTGTTTGCCGGTCGGTCGTCCCTTGGTCGCCGCTCACATCCTAATTTGAAAATTCATTTCGTGTCCTTTTGAAGGCGAGTGCTGGGCGGGTGTTGGGTGGGTGCTAGCTGGCGTATTGAAATGAATTTTAGATATACAGCACTGAACTGTTTCGTATCTACTGGAGTTTTCGTACATTTAGCCATTATACTTGTCCGAAGACGAGTGCGCCGGGGATGGTGAGGGTTGTAGTGGTGCGAGAGTGTTCGTTATTGAGATTCAAAAATATCCCTGAGGATGTGCCGAGTGGTCACAGCAGCTCAGCTGGAGTTTATTGGGGAAAATTTCATTAGATGTCCATGGGATAGGCCACATGTGAGCGCACCCGGACGCTGTACGAGATTGACGCTTTACACACGTTGAAAATTGAATGTCTTTGCAGGAGACCGAAAGTTATTATTAAAACTATCCAACTGGCTGTGACATGGAAATGAATGAAGACGTAAATTTGTTTCACATGCTAAAGCCATTCCGTGTAATATCTGCTCCAGACAGAGAGGGGTGGGGGTGTGCGAATAAATTGAACTCTTTGTCATTTTCGATGAGCTGCGAAGCACAGTGTCTGTTCATTTCCATACCATTGCCACACCACTGATATTGCGTTTGCCTGTAATGGCTGGAGATGTGTTCTGGACTGTGTACATCTGTCAGAAAATTTGTAAATCGCTGGTAAGGCACAACGAATTGCACTTGAAGATTTGCAATATCATGTCAGAAAAGTCATTGGGATTGGATATGGCGTCTTTTGAACTGGCAGGTGACTATGAGTTCACAGTCATGGTAAAAATTTGGTTCTATGCAATCGGGATTTTGGCTTGAATGTCATTTGCCAAAGTGGTCGATTGGTTGTTGGGAGAGTAGACACTGATTTCTAATTACTTTGGATTGATCCGATTTATTTCCCTGCTTGTCATTACTATTTAGTTTTGGCTGTTTTTTGACAACAGAATAATGTTTGTTGTGTAAACGTTAACATGTAATTTATGTATCTTAATGCATCCTAATAAGGGCGTGATGTACTCGTTAAATGGAAATTTCGTTCAACGAGTTCAGTAGGACTTTGTGGGATGCAGAGTGCCTTTACGGCATGGGTTTCCAAAAATTAATTAAACATTTACAGGCATTTTGACAATTTTTTTTTTGAAAACTAAATCACTTGCTTTACTGAAGGCCGAAAGTCTAAAATTTGCTAAAGGAGCAATTAGAGAATTTCGTGCGAGTTGGCTAATTTTGGCCCTGTTTGCATTGATGACCTCTGAAGAAGATTCAACGATGGACTTTATAGATTGTACGGCGGCATGCGCCTGGTTAAGCATCTTCGGATACAACGCCTAAGATAGTTAGAACATGGAGAGCGTATGGATATCACTGCTTCGGTCCGAAAAGTCTTCAAATCCGAGCCATTGGCCCAACGCAACAGAGGACGGCCAAGGCTGAGATGGCGCACACAAGTGGAGAAGAACCTCAACCAACTTGGAGTGTGCAATTGGAGGTAGCTAGCTAGCTAGCTGGAGAGACACTTTGGTTGAGGTCCAGGTCAAAGCCGGACTGCAGCGCCAGTAAAAGAAGAAAATTTTCATTAGTCTTGTTCAGTCGAGTTCCCTTTAAAAGTCTCGAAGTGCAGTCAGTGGGCAAGCGAGACGTGGGAATACTATTTAAGATTTAATTCCATATGGATTTGGGATATGGAAAGAGAAACGCCGTCATGGCAAGAAATTAAGCGTCCGTACTGTCCTGCCTTTTGCCATTACTTCAATAGTTCCTCCACAGTTGCATGATCTCGCTTTGGACCACTACTTTGTTAAGTTTTGTTCACTTCGTTTCTCACATTAACTTCGGTCCAAAATAGACAGCAGTCTTATTTTGAGTGATTTTTTTTAAATTTTTACTAATTGTAAATGCAGATGTTTTTCATTTTATGAATGCTTGGGCTTTGAAAGTTGGATCTTTCAAAAGGAAAGCACACGCAGTAAGTCTAGGTTCGATACATGACACCACTCAAAGAGTACTAATTGTCTATAAAAGGCTTCTCAAATCTTGTCGTTCGCAGTCGGCAAAAAACTGTAGGTCCCTTCTACTCGTGAGAGAACAGTAGGACGCACAATACGTGTAGTTTGTTGTAGAAGCTAGGCCTTGATACATTGTGGGCTCAGGATCATTCATTGATTTTTTACAAATTCAGGCTTGTAGCTATCGGCTAGTAATTTCTAGCTGAAGGGCGCTGCCTTGATCATCAGTTGCTGCACCTCAGTCAGTATTGTAGCTTCTCAGGCAGTGTTGCAGCCTGAATGGCTGGATTGTTTGGTTTGCCTTTAATGAATCATACGAGTACTTTCCAGCGACAACGCTATTAGGGTATTAAAGTGCCGGTAATCTCCTAGACTTAGTTGCCCACCATACATAGTGCTGGCACTTCACAAACAAATCTCACTTGAATTCCGACTGACGAGATGTTCACAATAACGCTACAGAGCCAGACGAGAACGAGACGAGAAATTCTGTCACTTGTTCGCGCTACAGCATCGTTCAAGCGATTCTCTGAGCTCATTTCACGCACTCTCCAAGTATCAAAAACACCTGTGTCGACAAACACGCCGAAGATCCCAGGTTCAATTCCCGAATTGAAAATCTCGAATATTTTGACGGTACCATCTATTTCGAGATGCTCTCAACACTCAAAGAACACAAATTATCTACAAAAAGCTTCTCAAAACTCTCGACGTTCGGTGTAAGCAGTGAACTGTAGGTTCCTTCTACTCATGACAGAACACCAGAGTGTATATCACGAGTTGTTCCTGAAGAAACCTGATCCTTTGTGTGTTTTTGCAGCGCCATCCAAATATTAATTAAGTCTTTTGAAGGAACCAAAGAATCACTGCATGACCATCGCTAGCTTGTGTTTGTATGAAGCAGAATTTCGAGTTTCCTTGTGTAGACATGAACTTCTTCTTCATTTTGATTTCAGAGACGTCCTTCAAACGAGATTCTAAAGTCAAAAAGAAAGAAATTGAGAAATTGTTTGTAGAAACGCAACAAAGGGAAAGAACACAAAGGGATGATTGCTAGTTAGAAGAGGTAGAGAATGGCAAATGAATCTTGTTTGTAAGTGAAAGTAAAATAAAAAATGCGAAGATGTTCCATTCCAGAACAGGGATCATGTTCACTGAAATTGTTTATCTCTTAAACTGCAAAATTACGCTAGAAAAAATGTCAAGAATCCAGCGGAGTTTAGTCTTACTAAACGCCACAAGATCACAGGCATCATGCACTTAGTTAGTGAGAGCCTCGCCAGTAACATAAGGAACAACAACTATTCAGAAGTGTCCCTCCTTCGTCTATTTCTATTTCACTTGATGTCTGTAAAGAATGCTAAGGAAGAGAGGAAACTCGCCTGAGCATTGAAACGCAAAAAGAAAATCATGCAAACCACGTATCCGGGTCATCATCAACATGCCTCCCATCATCATCGTCATCGTGCTTTGCATTGTCATCGTCTACATACTTACCTCTTCAGCCACTGCCCTCCGAAGGACTTGTGCGCACAAATGAAACACGCATACACCAACCAACACTGGCACGCAACACGTACGAGAAAATACCTTTAAAGACGGGGAGCACTAGAAGAGCACAAACTCCATCCTTCCTTCCGTTTCGAAACTAATTATCATGCGAACTTTAAACGTGACCACAGCTCTTCTCCTCCTCATCATTTTTGCAGCTGCGTCACACTTTGATCCGGAATTCCTGTGGGGAAGTAAATCTATTCATTTTTTTTTCTTTGCTTCTGGTTTTCTCTTCGCTCTTCGTCTCTTATGCTCTTTTCTGGTGTCCTGCAAAGTGATTTTTATCATGTCCGAGAATATCCCCCTCCAACAACATGGTGAGTGTGAAGGACACCACCGTGCTTAACATGGAAATTTACTTGAAGGGTCCTCGAGCACCCTTCTTCGTCTCTGTGCGAGTTGGCACAGTAAATGTCCAGGAACATGAACAGGATAATTACCATAAAGCAATTATGAGATGACATCGAAATAAAGGTGAATCTTTTTGCGTTAGTTAACGACCAGGAGGGGAGAACACGGTTTCAGCTGAGATGCTGAGGGGTGGTTCAGGAATAGGAAAACCCCTGTGCTTAGAAAAATGATGAATAGAGGACGAATAATTTACGAAACGATGTCCCATTTGCAGATGACTTTTGTAGGGATTTCCTGTGGACTGTCGAAGGGACATAATTAGGCTGTTCATTACAAAAGGCAAATGAAAAGGGTGAAGTAGACCGTAGTTACATGTGCGATTATCTCAAATTGCGTGCAGTTAGCTTGAAGCGGGTCCGGAATTCTGATTTAAGTGGGTACACAAGCATGTGGCCTGGGCTTTTGTTCGCCAAACAGACTATGGGCGTGCAAATATTCCATAAGCGTCTAGGCGATGATTCGGGCAAGCAGATTGCTTGTTTTGCGGGAAATTCCATGTTTGGGATCCAGCTCTTCATAAGCTTTAATTTGTGTCCATGATTCCAGTTTTCTGCCATCTCTGTGAAAAAGGGATCATTTTGTTTCCCTGCCTTCCCACACACACATAACTAGGGATTGAGAAAAAGTTTCCCATCATCCCCACTGACTTCCTCTTGCGGCCCCACTGTCTCGCAACTAGCTCATAAAGATATTAAAATGACAGCGAAAATATTTCCTCGAAAAATATTTATCTTCCATTCTTGGAACACCGCTGGTACATCATTAAATAAATTATCTCCCATCCGCCGGCCTTCATAAACAAGAAACCATTCCGGTGTCTAGACAATCAAAGCACGGTAGATTACAAAGCAGCCAGTCCCTCATAAAATGTCTTAGCATCTCTGGTCACGTAATTAATGTTTATATTCATTTTCGGCGCAGCCCCAAAAAGGACATCCCGCTGGGTGAATTAAAATCACCGAAAAAATCATGATAAAAAAGAAGAAGACAAAAAAAACCTGTCACTCAAGTGGGAGACAAAATCCGGAGAAAAGTTAAAATGTGTAGACACACACATCGACACTGTTCTCGTTCATTCAAGGACACACTCAGAAATCATTTCAGACTGAACTCCTTCAAATCCACTTCACGTAACTCTAGTGATATCAATTTAATGAGATTATCTTTGTGTTCATTCTCAACTCTTACAGTCGCTTAAACTTCGACCCCATCCCAGTACCTCCACCCCCTACCCCCCACCGCCCTCCTTCACTCCTCACCATCCTAAGACAATCCCTGAGCTCAAGTGCAAAGTTAAAGTGCCACAAATCGAAGGCAACAACTCACAGAGAAACAAGACGGCCGAGCAAGTCTCTCTGGCGACAAGTCAAGTAGAAAATGTGATTTTTCGCAAAAAAAATCAACTTAACTTCACCAACAAAAGAAGCAAACAAGTCCAGCGGGATAACGAAGGTCTAAAGACTAACCAATCTTAGTTGGTAACATTCTACAATTTGTCTTGCGTTCGTTCCGAGATCTCAAAACCAACGCACGAAGAGAGATGTAGAGCAACAGAGAATAAAAGAACGACACAACTACCCTCAAGAAGGATAACTTTTTTTAAACTTTAAATAGCGACGAGGGCAGGGAGGAAATTCTTTAAAAGTCCTTTCCAGGAGATGTTAAAGTTTATTTCTTTTCATTTTCCCTCTTCCCTTATCTGAGGGGGGATATCATCCCGAGTTCTTGCAATTGTGCGCCGTCCAGGATATTAGATCATAACTTTTTCTGCAAATACTTTTCTCAAAATAGTTCTAAAGTGCGGAGATGGGATACAACAACAAATCGTGTGAGGGAGTAACATTTTCAACAACCATCCAAGGGAGACGATGCTAAATGTAAAATAAATTAGATGTTGTGCTTTGAAATCAAGGATAATTTAAAAGGTTTTTCAAATAGGGTTACGGTATTTTTGTTTTTCAAAGCTGAAGTAGAGAAGGGTTCTATCTTTATCAGTGCTGTACAGTGTATTCAAAGTTTTCGAATCCTTTGAATTTTGCATCAAAAATCTTGACGGTAATGGGTCTGCACTTCCTAGAGCCGATGTACGGATTGGAATACGAATTTGAGCAGAAATCTTTACAGATCTTATCTAAAACTTGGGACTTTTCTTAAGAAGTGATGAGTTTCTTTTTAGCTCCTGTCTGCAAATTAGGCCTCAATGGCGGCGAAAACACACTCATTTTCATTTCTGTTCGGCTAGTGACTTTTTCGCGTGTTACACGAGGCCGAATCAAAAGAATCAGCAGTTGCAGACTAATTTAGCCAGTTTCGCGGCGGAAAACTACTATTGTGTCACCTCTATGTCGGTTCCTTAATGCGGCGTTTCTAGAGTCCTACGACTATTTTGATCTTAATCAGGTTGTCGATGGTAGAAATCTTAGGAAGCCATAACATATCTTGCCGATAATACATCCTTGCCATCTTCGGAACACTTTCGACAGTTTCCTTATTCGACTGTTCCTTAGTCTCTATGTGTTCTATGTTTCGTTGACAGCATCAAAAACAGCTTTGAAAAGATTTAATGGTTGCGGAACAGGATATGTCTCACACGCCCACTATCAAATGGTGCTCTGCCAATACGAGATAGTGGATTTATGTCATCATTCATGTCATGATATTTCCAGTCAGCTCGACGCTCTTAGATTGTTTTTGTGTTTCCATATGCCATATTCCCTTTAGCACTTGTACAGTTGCAGGGGTTCTTAAGGATCTGAACGTGAAGAAATCGGCTCCCCCGGATGGAATATCCCCTGTTCTTCTTAAGAAGTGTTCTTTTACACTGGTAAAACCAAACAAAATCTGTCCCACTCTTTCTGACTCTTCCTGATTAAGTGGAAACAGCATTTGTCCGCCAAAAACGGGCGATTCTTATTTAATCACCTCCTGTGGACCCATAACAGTTACGTCCCTTTTTTCTAAGGTCATGATAAACCTTCCGCTTATGAAATATCTTGAATCCCGAAAGCTTCTAAATGACCGGCAGTACGTCTTCTGCAGCAACTGGTCCACTGGTGATCTGATGGAATATCTTACCGAAAAGTAAGACTAATCTTTACACAATTAAGGAAAAATCAAGCTCGTTGCGTTTCATGCTTTACAAGCCGTTTCACGGAGTCTGGCATCTTGTCGAAAATGCGTACTGATAGTGCCGATGAATCTCTTCTTTAATTGCTTTGAAATTACCTTTAGGATCGTTCAATACAAGTTGTATTGGATTGGTTTAAGTCTGATATTGGTGTTTTACCAGAACTCCATTTTATCTCCGAGACTTTTCCTTATCTTCATAAATGATCTACTGCCTGTCACTCCGAATACAATCCACACCTTCGCTGACAACATTACCCTCAGCTTCTCATATTCGTTCTTTGGCTCTGGCCCCTCCTCATCTGCCATAAACTTCGAACGGCAGATAGAGCATCTCGTTTTACTTGATCGCCAGCCATTAAGGATTATATCACGGAGTTTATTCTCCCACGAATCGTACATAATGCAAAACTAGACTACATAGCTTCCCAAGTACCAACTGAGATCACGCTTGAGGGACCATCACCCCACATTAGTTTGGAGTGAACCTTTCTTAAACCTCTGACACTCTTTGTCTCCTAACTGCCTGTCCTGAATCCTATCTGTCAGCTCAGTACACTAACGTCGACTCTGCCCGCGATATTGGATTTTAAGCCACAGCCATCACGATATCCTACAATTGGGCCCACCACGAGGTTAGACTAGTGGGGGCTCCTGACCACCCGTGGCACCAGAATATAGCCTCTCGTCAAGCTATCGCTACCAATCAGGTTCCCTCAATACCTGGGTCTGATAGCAGCCATCTCGCTAAATGGACTTTGGTTCCATCAGTGATTCCATTGACACTAATAATAGCGTTGCGGATGTGATTTTGAATCAAGTGATTCATAAAGTCAGTAGTATCATTTGGACTTGGAACAGGAGCGTATTTTAAACTCATTAAATTCCGTAGAGAGCGGCATTTATAGCCAGTTCTGCTCTCTGTCATTTAAGCATTCTCAGAATAACCAGCTGTGGTGGCTTTGCGTAGTGGTTAAGAGCGTCGACTCATACACTAAAGTTTCAGGTTCGATTCCCGGTCTGTACACCATTTTTGACGGCGAACACCACACAAAGTAAACAAATTGTCTATGAAAAGCTCGTCAAATATCGTCGTTTGGAATAGGCAAAAAACTGTAGGTCCCCCCTACTCGTGAGAGAACAGCAGCACGTACAACAAGAGTAGTTGTTATTCAAGCTAGGTCTTGGTCCCTTATGGACTGTAGTGCCACTCAATTGTTATTCGGAATAACCAGATGTTATTCATAAATCTCATGTGTTGTTGAAACCTTTTGACTTTTCATCCTCGGTATGTGTTTCAACTCAACACTACGTTGGAACGATCACATATTTGAGATCGTCGTTCATAAAATCAAAATATTTCACCCATTTTGATCTGGCAACGATTTATACAAGGCGTATATTCATCCAAAGCATGAGTAAACCTCTCCTATCTGGTCTAGAGCCCCCAAGACCTCCCTGCACCTGGTGAACAGTGAGCGATAAAACTGATTGGGAATAATATTACTAGGAAATAAATTGACCTGCAAGAACATCAACGTCCTTATCATGCATGCCTCTCCTTAAAGAATTAAACCACAATAGACGCCTCGCTAGGAATGCCCACCCGTTCACTCTTAAGCCTACTCTCACCAAAAGTGAATGCTTATTGAAGCGACGAAATGCTCAGTATTGACAAAGATTCAGTTTCAAACTATCAATGCAGTTTGCTACAACTGAAACTGAAACAAACCATTTCCCTAGAATACCATTCACTCTAGATTATTGAAAGTCTAGACTCGTGAAGCATTCAGGAAGAGGAAAAGAACGGTAGAGTCTCACCAGTTTTTTTTTAAGAATATAAAGACGGGAACTGCTTCCAATGACTGTATATGTTCAAATATCTATGCCTCTTGCGTGTTAATGCTTCACAAAATCTCGGGACATTTTCTGAGATTTCATATGATTCCCTACATAGTCTGTACAGTTTCAGGTCTGTGACCGAATTTGCAATCCTCCCTATCAGGCAGTCGACTATCGGGTTGCTATCTCACCCCGCATAACCAGATAATCAACAGATTCTATATATTGCTCCTTCCCAGGTCTTTATGTTTCTGAAGGCGTTCACTTCCGACTTTTGATCTCATACCTGACGTTACTACTACGTCACAGTTGTTACAGTTTCAGTTTGTGCCATGGATTTTTGCTCGTAAATACTTCATTCTGGCCCAAGGAACCCTGTCTTTCATTATCTCTTTTGAATTTATCTATAAACCATTTTACCAGCACCTAGTGCATTAAACTGCATCGATATACTGTACCACCCCCCTCCGAGAACTCAGAATTCAAGTGCCCATCACATTTCACCACCATGCACCACTGCAAAATGCCTTTATCCAAACCAAAGCGTTAATCGCCTCTGTTGGCCTTTCTCGTTTACTGTCAAACCTAAATCAACAATCTACGTCGCCATGCAAACATTTACGAGCGCACTCTTAGGGCACATTAACCCAATTAGCAAAGTGCCATGTTTTAGTGAAGAACAGCCAAAGCAAACACCTCCCAACCGCCCCAGCAAGTAGCCAGTTGACACAGTTGCATCCCAGCGATTAGTGTCAAGGTCCAAACTAGGTCATTTCCACTCTCAAAGTGTGCTTCGCGCTGAAGACCTCGTTTACACGCTCTGTTTAACGGCGCGTTGTCATTACAAGGCACTTACTGCACATCAAGGTATCGCTGAATGCGAAAACAATTCCCTTTATCGCGTTACTCCTGAGTTGGTTTATGGTCCTAATCTGGGTTAAAGGCACCACCCCTCACTACCAATTCATTTTCATTTGAAACCACTTAAGCCTTCCATAAAGATCAGCTATTAAAAAGGAGAAATCTTGGCTTCAAAGACGCACAATGAACACGCGGAGGGATGAAAAGAAAAATGAAAGGAATTCCTGAAAACCACAAAGGCGGTCCTTGTTAGTTTATTCTTGCCCATTCATTCAATTCATTAAGAAATTGCACTTGCTTATGCCTCAAGTGGGGGGGTGGGGGGCTTGAAACAGACAGACACAATTCATCTCTTCCCGTCTAACCGCATGTCGACTGAACTAAGCGGACGTCACCGCGCTGCCTAACCCCTTAATAAGAGAAATTGAAAAGCGATGCGGCAGCGAAAAGAAATTATACGACGCCAGTCATCCTGGCGGTGTCTCAGTTTTTAGAAAACCTCCACCTCGTCGTTCGCCTCCCATGAGATATTCATGAAACAAACAACAGAGCGGGGAAGCCTTCGTAAGAAGACATCATCCGGGCAAAGTACCAAAAGGAGCAAAAAGCCGGAGACGACGAAGACGTCGATGGGCCAACAGTGATTTGTCTGGAAACCTTAAGGATATTTTATGCTGTATTTGTTGTACTTTTTCTTCTGCGTCTCCTTCAGACCCTTCAGCGCTGCGGTTGGATGGGGAAGAAAGGATAAAGATTCAGCACCATAAAAATGTATATGGCGTCGTGTTTGCTACACAGTCTCTTAATTTTTTTGCCATCTTCTGCCGCCACAACCGATGTTATCCTTCTTAAAATTGTAACGCTTTCCTTTTCTCTCTCTTCCTATCTCTCTCTCACTCACATGCGCGATTTCTCTTCTGAGAATTTTGAAACGGCTTCTGGGTGACGATGTGATGGATGGGAGTGTACTTTGGTCAAAAGGCAAAAAAGTGAACTCACATGTGGCACATGTGTGCGATGGCTCTATCCAGAGATGGAAATCATCCCACCTCCCACTTTCCCATTCCTCTCTCAGCCCACGGTCAAAAAGGGAAAGTATGGTTTGTTTTAGTTAAATGAAATTCTCCAAAGTCGCAGAGTAAACCGAAACCAAATTACTTTCTGTAATAGGATTATATGCGACTACAAGTGTGCGCTGGTCAAGGACGAAATAAACTTTTACGAATGCGGAACGGCATGAGATAATGGGGTTAACATCTTAAAGTGACCTGAAACGACGGTGAGTGTGGGGTCGAGCAATTTTCATTAAAATTCTCCTTCTGCAGTGAGTGAAGGTGAGTTCGTTTCGATTTTTTGCTTTTGCCTTTGTCATGGAAGCTGAAAAGATGATTCTAATCCGCACACGCACACATCTTTGTGTGTCCTCTCGGAAATAGGGAACATTCACAGAATGGACTTGCAATGTAATGGCAGAGCGCCGGACTGGCCCATCAAACGATTTTAAATGAAAATGTTCGTCGTTTATTGGCGCCCAAAGTAGGGGAATCCACATCAAGGCAGCTGGAGGCTTTCCCCGAAATTCAGCAGGGGCTTAGTTTCATGAAAGTGAAACATGAATTGATGATGATTCCATTTGAGCTGTAAAAGGTTTCTACCCGTTTCCATGGGCTTCAGGATAAAGTAATTTGCTGGCCGAAATTGAAATGATCCGTAATTTGATATAATTTTGAACTTTACTAAGAATTCGGATACTCAATTTTGGGTATATCAAATATCGTTCAATTGGACAGGTGCATGGCATCCACAGAGTATTTCCGTTTCTTTTTTTTGAAATTTTGAAAAAATTGTTAGATTCTAAATTCTGATAGGATATACTGCCTTACTTTAAGTTCATTGTCCTGATAATGCAACATAAAGTCAATTTAGAAGGTTGACGCTTAAGTCGGCAAGGAACCAACCACTTACATCAGGAGCTGCCAATCAGTAAAGATCGAAGTTCCCTTTCAGCTTAGTGGCGAGTGTTCATGGAAAGACTTGAACATTCAGAAATTCGGAAGGAAGATGGGCACATGACATTTGCTTGTTAAGATATGGAGCTTTGTTGTAAGAGGTGATTCATCTTGAGGGTTGATTTATAATGTTAAACAAAACACGTAAATTTGAAAATGAACTTATCATGTTTATTGTAGGTTAAAAGAACAATTCGTGGCATTTACTCTTTGAAGATGATATCCTGTGAGGAGATCCAATGTTAAGCGCCTCATACTAGCTTTACAACAGATCAATCTCGGATAATACAAGTTACGACAAACTGTCTTATTTCGATAGACCTGACACTTTACATATCAACAGAAAAATTGTCTAAATGTGTGATATCGTACGATCTAGGCGACCAATTAAACGTAGCAAAAATAAGTGCTTCCCAAAATTATCTCTCTAAAAGTAAATTGTTTTAAGCTCTGTATGGCTCCTAGCGCCATCTTCTTGAAAACCAGAGCTCACAGTGTTCATGTGCTTGAATTTCAGGAAGCAAATAGTCCCTTAAGATACCGTGGCAATCGTTAAAATTGATGGTAATATTGTAACTTGCCTCATTTTAGTCTTCGTGTGTAATCTTAGGTACAGCTACTTTATTCTCTTCAATGCCGTCTGATGCAGGGTCACCAACGTTCCAGCTGCGTCGCTTTTATAAAGTCGACTTTCCCTGCGTCTAGGACTGGCTCTGGCCAAAAAACTGAACCGTGAAGGGAATGTAGTTGTATTTTCATGGACGGCTCCAAGACGACAGAGGGATCTGGGGCCGGTGCATTCGTGGAAGACGACAACATTTTGCATCGGTCTTCTAGGCGGAAACTTTTGTGATCCTAATGGGCACCAACTATATTGTGAAGAGCATGTGGAAGGGGCGAGGTATCTTCGTATGCAGCGACAAGCAAGCCGTGCTTAAGGCCTTACTCAACCCTTTAACCATTTTCAAGACAGTCCAGGAATGCAAGTCCTCCCTTAATTTGGTCGCAGACTGAATTCGCTAAGAGTTATCTGGGTCCCGTGACATTACGGGATTACGGAAAACGGGATTGCTAATGAACTAGCTAGGCAAAACTCTAAAGAGGCATTCGTAGGACCCAAACCCACCTTGAGACTACCCGCTACCTTGGTTAGGACTTCCGTCGACGGTTGGGTCTTCCAACAGTACATCCAGAAAGGGCATGACTCTCCAGGATGCAGGCTGACCACGTGCATGCTCCCGAACGTCAGCAAGAAATCCGCGGCTTTTCTGTTATTTCTAGACAGAAAAGGGTGCAAAAAATTTGTCGGCGTACAAACGGGACACTTCACCTTCACGAAGCGTCTAAGTCAGTTTGGACTTGGTGAAGACACCCTTTGCAACGCTTGTGGCGAAGGTGAAGACAGTTCGGAGCAATTTCTCTGTCAATGTCCCACCTTTGCTCGTATCAGGTTGCGGCTGTTTGGCGCTGATGTGGTGGGAGCTGAAAATGTATGCTCTTTATCACGGACGCGCCTGCTGGTCTTTCTTCGAAAAAACAGGAAACTACAGTAATCGAAGGTTACTGCCTGGTAGGACAATGGACTAGTCTTTGAGTCCAGTGGAGAGTATCCCAACCTCAAACAAAAATAAAAAAAAAAAACTGTTGAGCGTCATCCACTAAAAGAAACTGCGACTCAAATTCGCAATCGGTGGCTTGCGGTTGGTATGCTCACCATAATATAATCGACATTTCTCACATAGAGTTGATTTTCGTAATGCAGCTGAACAATGTCGAGAAGCTCTTGTGGTTTAAGTCTTTCCATGATGACTTGCCAAAAGATGTTGAACAAAAATGAAAAAATAATTTGATAGAAGTTACACGTGATCTTTCTAAAAACCCTTTTGATAATCAAACCTCATGATGAATCACATTACAGGAGTAATCATACGTTTAAGTTAAACCACTGTCTTCTAAGAGGTAAGGATGATTTATCCGTTAATGTAGAGCAGGTATCACGCTTCTCACAGTGTGTGATTTTATTTAAGGGCATCCGCACTCATTTAATATAAACTTTTATTAAAACACGCGGTGAACTTATAGATCTCTGACGGTGTCTAACATTCTTGGTAACTGCAGGTGTGCTGCTCTCAGTTAACAAGAAATGTTGCATCGCCCTTATGAAAGTAGTTCGGTTTTGCGATCGGTCAAAGAGCAATTAAATCTATAGCACTGCGTTTGTTAATGTAAAGTGCCGAAAGTAGTAGGAAAAAAAAATAAAAATTTACTAACAGTCTGGAGAGTTGCCATATTGGGATATATCAGGTGAAGTAAAAAGATATCCTTTACTTTTATATTTTATGAAATTGAAGGCATTATTTACTTGATTTAAAAGGATCCATTCAAAGTCAAATTTGAGCCAAATTTGTCCGCTAATTGTTTGACATTTTTTAGGTTAGAAACCCTGGTCCTTATGATCAAAACTTCCAGCAACCGAAATTTTCAAACCTTACTCTCAAAATTATTCGCCGTAGACGGAAACAGGTAGTAGCCACTTAATGCTAAGTCTGGACTATATGGTGGATGCATGGCAACCTGACGAGTATCGAATATCCTGATTTAAGGTTAAAGCGGACGAATTTTGAACAACTGCTTCCTTCAAACGGTAGAATAGCTTACACAAGACTGTCGAACTAAGAGCTAGAGCGTAGGGGCGTAGCTGTGGTAGTGGTAGATAATTCCATGATCATCCCACAAAATACAGAGCAAAACATGGTAATCAATCCTACCTTGGACACCTTTTGCGCCGCCTGTTTGTCATTCAACCACGACACTTTTCGCATCACCAATTATCATCGGTTTCAAAAATGTGTCACTTTCTCTTTTTGTTCCCACACCTGGGATTTTCTCCATATCCAAACGGATCCAAATGGTTTAATGTGAAATGTTTAGCTTCTGTGCAGTTGAAACTGTGCCTGATGGTCATCTTAAACGATTTCCATAATTTTGTCAATGGTCTGGACAATTTACCTTCCTGAGCGTGAACCACCTTTAACCTTCCATTACCGCAGTGGAAGCGGCAAAATTAAAATTACACATGTTAAAGTTTCAGAATCATAAACCCTATTCATATTTCTGCAGCATGACTTGCATTTTCGCCATTATCGAAAAAAACTGTAAAATTTAACAAATTTTCTCCTAGTAAGCATTCATTTTTGAGTCGTGCGCAAACGAAACTAATTCAATCAAATGCAAAATTGGAAAGGAAGATTTTCTAGTACAAGCTGTCACCTTTAAAACAACATCGCTATGAGTCAAGCCACATACAGAGTACTAAAGTCATCCTGAAAAAAATTTAATTAAAAAAAATTAGTTTTTGAATAACTCTTTCACTTTATATTTACTAATCACGAACATTTTGCTTTTCTTTCTCTCTTTACAGCTAGTGGGTGGCGAATTTGATATGGAACTAAATTTTGTGATACAAGATGCACAAAATATAAAACACATGCTAGAGCTGTTGGACCACTGTCCGCCAAACCTTCAGGTAAGTCAATTCATCATTCAAATTGCTTTCAGCAAATTCACTTCTATTCAGAGTCAATTTCCCGATAATCATTCTCAAAGTCCTTTGAAGGCTACCACATCCCTAGATTGGCAAAGTACATTAACTATGTGAGAGGATGTCTGATTTAAAGGAGTAAAATTGCACTGCACACAAGAAATCTCAATCATGACCAATTTACTGTGTGATTGCACCTCATCTCCTGTGTGAGATCTCAACCAGGGGAGTACCGATCCTAAAGAGTTTGCAGTAGAAGTTTCTTATAATGTTTATAATCCCATTCAAGTTGTCACCCAAAGTCACCTGAGATCGTCTTAGATCCTTGTCCTTATTGGCTTGTCCTTATTTTCCTCAAGTGTACCCACAAACGTGGACTAATGTCCTCTTATTTCTTATGCATAACCTCAAGCAGTAAACGAAGAGCCTGTTTATCCGTACGCTTCCGGGCTGCTTAAGCTAAAACCACATGACGGGAGCAAGAAGAACAATATTTGATTTTTTCTTCTGTTTCTGCCATGTCCATGCAAATGGGCGAAGATGGGCGGGGCGAAACTTTTTCACATTACTTTTTTGCGACAATGCTGCGGGTAGCATTCAGTTGTTATGACAACATTATTAACATAAGTGAGCGGCTCTTACTGGGAACGAGCATAGTTGCTGCGAAGGAACTGCCATCACATATAGTTGGTCCTCTTAAATGCAGGATTAAAGAGACTGGTCTCTGAGGGTGTGGTTGTCATACAATTCATGGAGACGTTAGTGACAAGGAGCGACAATTGAAGTGAATTATTGGGAAAAGTTTTTCACTTTTGGTAGTGGAAGACATTTTGATCTAGAGGGGACCTTTTATAGATACCTTTGTGATTTCGTGTGATTTCTTCATTTTCGAATATCGAGACTCGACTCAATTCGGACCTGAAAATGACGCAAAACAAACCACTGAAAAAGCACTATGCATATATTTGCAGGGGACAGACATGCACATAAAACATAATTTCACAAACAATAGGATTATGTTACTCCTTCGACTGCTTCCATTCCCACATCCCGAGTAACGCAATGTCTGATCCAGCAACCATTATCGGTGTCTTATGTGCCAGTGGGTGATAAGTAGGCAGACAGGTGTCTTGCCTTTCATCAGATCTAATAATGCTTCCACATTGATGCCATCCAACCATTTCTCAAGAAACCGTTTTGATTTCAGGTTATCCTTCTTTGCTTATAGAGGAGATATGATTACGTACCCTTTTCCCATCCTCCCGGTTTGTTATCTTATTGGAGAGTGTCCAGTTTAAACTCCTACTGTGTTTCCCAATTTATTTCTGTCAAGGTTGAGTGAGGGTTGACTGTGGTCTTTCGACTACAGGCAGGCAGATGCAAAGATTTATTCAACTTGGTTTTTAAAATTCCCATCATTACAAAATTGTTTGATAGTGGAACGATCAGTAATGTTAGTTCCCTATGTGACTACCTCGTCAGTTTCCTGAAATATCTCTGTGCTCTGGAACTCACTACACAAGGAGGCTTGTCTTGGTGGGGAGTCATATGGGGGAGTCTTACCAATCTTTATCTTCAAAATGGTGATACGAGTAACTGCCAATGTAGATGACGATCTTCCACACGGTATTGTATTCCTTTATAGACATCTTTACGGCTTCAAGAATATCCATTGTTTTTGCTTGTGCGACTGGGCGATTAGGGGATGATCCAAGTGCCAAATTTTCTCTTGTTGTCTGAGCGGACTCTCAATTCCGTATTGAATGTCTAGGTTCGGTAGTCTGTACATTCTTGAATGAAACTGTACAAGTTTAAAATGCTGGCGTGGCATGCGTCTGTATTTTGTTTCCTCCACTGCTGAAGTTCTTTAAGTCGCAACGCCGTTTTAGCTGTCAAATTATTGCCACAAATGTCTGCTAGGTATGAGGGGTTATATCAGTCTAAGCGCTGCTGGATGATTTTCCGTAGCCCATCATAATAACACTACATAATCTAATATGAGTCTGAAAACCAAGATATGTATTTGATCGGCTCATTATACCGTCCTTACCCATATCTACTTTCTGTCCCAAAGCACTTGCTCTAATTGGAGGTAATGTTTTCGCGAAAAGAGAACTAGCACGGCCTTAGCTTGACGTACATTCAGAACGCATTTGCTTCTCCAACACGAATGCATTGAAGATCAATGCACTTGCCATTAAATCTAAAAATCTCCAAATTGGCGTTCTGCTTTTTACACATCGATGTGTTCATACACATCGCACTTTTAAACAAAAATCAGTGCGAGATCCTTTATTTATGTCACATTGTCTCCCGTGTTAGCCATTTTTGAGGCTCCTGAGTGTGTCGCATAAAACACCAATGTACACTATACGGTATCCCACCCCATATCCATTCTCATTCTCACCCTCTATTGATGGTAATCACAAGTCATATCGTCAGGTTCACCTTACATTAGCGTTGTGTTGTTCTTTGCAACTAAAATGTGTATCCCCAAATCAGTCAGCATTTCAAAAGTTTCTCAACCAACATACTCTCTAGTGCTGACTGGCAGTCATTCCCTCACAGTCGCTGGAGGGCTGTGTGCTGATTTTCACTGATGGGCGAAAGACAAAGCGTAAATTGGGATTAGTTTCCACTCAACCGTCGTCTTTGAACGATAGCGATCAAAGAGACAAAAGGAATACATTTGTTCCAATAGCTGTGAAATCCCTGGGTAATATCACTTACAGCAGAACATCGCTAATGTGACGCGTGTCTCTTAACGAAATGGTCACATAATTAATGCAGTATTCACCTCTTTTGTGTATCGGGCCACTTTGACATTCTCCGGAATTCTAAAGATGTCACCATCACGCTTCTCACTGCCCAATGAAAGATAAATAACATGACTGGTAAGTAATCCTCTTACGGTACCTGTCATAGCACCAAACCGAATCTGGGGCGTTTGTTCTGCTCTATTAGCTTCGGCAGAACAGCGATAAAATCAATTTTGGCTACCATCACCGATATCACCATGTGTTATTGCCACAAAAGGAAGTAGCCTTCCCTTCAACTGATGTTGTCGCAGTTACACCGTTGAGAGGGAGAAAGAAAGCAAAGCCCAGTTTAGACCGGAAAAGACCCATTTGGAGCATACTTCTTTAACCGCCGATGTTCTTCAAGCGTCAGCAAACTTGCAAATTTCATAAAACAAACCTCTAACTAGTCTTAAGTTGAAGAAAAATTATGCCTACACCAGCGTGGCATCAGAATACAGTCCCACCTCCACCTACGTGCCCACCTGAATTTTAAGCAAGTAGCATGCAGAACAAGAAAAGAAGAACATTTGTTCCCCTAGGACATGATCTCAATCCGAAATGGCAGATGGCAAAATGAAATCTATTCACTTGTTAAATAGCGACCATGTGAATGTTTCTAAAACGAATAATTTGAAAGCCTTCTCATTCTTCACCCTCTGACAACACTAAAAGCACACGGTAACAAAACGTAACATAATCACCCCGCTAATTCCAATCGACTCTTAAGTGCTCCACTCACATGACGAGCTCTGAAATCAGATCACAGAAGCGCATACTGGTCGTAGTAGACACACATAACATGAAGAGCCCATTCCACTTCACAGGAAGCCAAATACCGTCAGGGTTTGCTGCCTCCAGACTCCCCAACTCTTTCCAATGAGCGCACGAACGATGACGTAAAAACATGCCCCATGTTATTATTCCAAATCAGTTTCGGGTATGTCACACTTTTCACTGCGCCCGAGGAGGAGTCCGGAGAATAGTTAATTGCTGCGGTGACGATGCCATTAATGTCGACATGGCACAACTGGGGGATCAGAGTCATGCACACCGCTGCACTCAGCGAACCAACAGAAATCACAGTTGAAGGGAAAAAATATGTTCCCATTGGGTTGGTCTTAATTAAAAGGATCCATTCAGTTCAGTGGGGGGAAAACCGGATTTTCAATTATTTCGTGCACTCTCGGCGGTTGTAATGCTTTTGTGTTGAGGGGGAGCATTTCAATTTGTACCACACACGCATAAGTGGTTTCGAGTGGCAGCGCCCCCTGAAAAGCCCGTCAAAAAAGGACGAACTACCCATAAAAATCATTTGCATACAGACCTTTTGCTTTTGTCTAATTTCCATTCAAATTGATGTGTTGGCTGGGTCTAGTCATCACATCCATCACTCGCAAAAACGGAAAGTGCTGCGAATGGAATTGGCAGTTGTCGAGTGGGAAAGCAATTCATGCGATATCACGCCATAATCATCTCCGTGTCCTTTTCGTTCGCCGACTTTTGCCTGGAATTATCATTTAAAGTGGAAATACAAATTTTTTGCCATTCACACTCGGCGGGTAGACAGCACACATGCCGCAAACTTCTGCTTTCTGTCGCAGACTCTTGTTTACCATGTTCGAGTTTGTGAAGTGGTGAGCGTTTGAAAACCATGTCTTTTGACACATGGCTTGATGTCATGTGTGGATTTGGACGAACAGCCTCTGGATTTGTGCATAGAGTTTGGTTTAATTGGCGGGGCGTCCTCGAAATGCAATTTGTGTTCTTCCGTGACTTTGCTGCTGCGGGTTTGAGTGGAAACCTGGAGAAGAGGAATCGAATTCTGCACTCGCTGAAAGGATTCTTAATTTTTTCTTCGCCTGAAATTGCAATTCTGACTTCCAAGGTCGATTTATGTATATGCCTGGGAATTTGTATGGAGCTCGTAAATGGTAAGAATATCAGGTTGGTTTTTTAGAACAAATTTTCAATTTCACTCACGTACATTACTTTCTTTACTTTTCCGCGTAGCTCCATATTTTCATCGGTGTAGAACCTCTGTGGTTCATCGGCGAAAAACTTAGCCAAGAGTTCTCAAGCGGCTAATCAGAGGGTGCAACATCCGGGCTATACGGTGGATGCGTCGAAACTTCCGCACCGACCGTTTTAATGAAGAAACACGACACCTTTTCTTTTACCCACTTCTTGTCACTCTTTTGTTAGTACTTTATTTGAATGTTCGAGTTGTGCTAAAAAGAAACCCCCCACTGACCGTATCGTCAATGTAGAAGATCATAGTATAACACAAAATAACAATACATTTTTTGGCCATCAATTAAGCCTTTGAAGTCGTTTGTGGTCGGTCACCGCCCTGTGACCACGATCGCTAGCGTTACACACTCTCGTATTAAATCCGACTTTCATAGCCCGCAAAGAATCGCTTAAAAAATTGTATATTTCGTTTCAGCAACATCTTACAGATGGAAATTCGGTTAGTTACACGCATTTACCTTTAATTCGTGTAGGACCCAAACATCGAGCTTCTTTGTGTAATATCCTCATTTGAGATGACTTCAAATGGTCATACGGTTGCTGTTTAGTGCCTCCACTATCTCCTTATAAATAATAATATATGATTCATGAGAATCTATTTTGCTGATAACTCAAAACGCAACCTTTACTTCAAAATTGTTTTCCATCAACAATGAATATTTGTTAAGAGATCTGCGTAACCAACGTTAAGAAACATACGTTTGAAGTAGCTTAGTAAGCGACCCATAGTGCTTACGTCCCTACTTTCTAAGGTTATGGAAATGCTGATAAACCGTCTGCTTAAGAAATATCGTGAAACCCGGAAGCTTCTTAATGACCGGCAGTACGGCTTCCGCAGCAACAGGCCCACTGGTGATTTGATGGGGTATCTCACCGAAAAATTAAACTAATTTTTGCACAATGTAGGCGAAAGCAAGATTGTTGCGCTTGATATTTATAAGGACTTTGACAGATTCTGGCATCTCTTGTCGAAAATGCGTGCTTATGGTGTCGTCTTCTCTTTAATGGATTAGAAATTACCTTTCGAGCCGTTCTATACAAGTCGTGTTGGATGGGTTCAAATCGCATATTCACGATGGTGTTCCTCAGGGCTCAGTTTTGTCTCCGACACTCTTCCTAATGTTTATAAATGATCTCCTGTCTGTAACTTCTAATCCAATCCACTCCTTCGCTGATGACATTACCCTCAGCTTTTCATATTCGTTCCTTGACTCTCGACCTTCCTCTACGGCCGTAGACTTGGAATAGCAGCGTATATTAAGCTCATTAAATTCCGATCTTGACGGCATAAATGAATGGGATAAGAAGAATAGAGTGGAATTTAATGCTTCCAAGACCCAGTGCTGTCTAATGCCACTCAAGTGTTCCCAAAATAACCAGCCATTGTCCACGTTTGGCTCTAGCATTGCTAAAACCGAACGACTTTCTATCCTCGGTATGTGTATCAACTCAACACTTAGTTGGAACGATCACATATTCGAGATCGCCAAAAATGCAGCGAAATTTCTAGGTGTCTTAAAGCGATGCAAGAAATATTTCATCCCTTTTGATCTTATTTCACCCTATATAAGGCTTACAACCGCCCAAAACTTGAGTTGACGCTCCTATCTGGTCTAGAGCTCCTAAGACCCCACTGCACTTACTAGAGAGAATTCAACAGCGAGCGAATTATTGGTAATACTAATGCTGCGACTCGCTAGAAAAAAATGTAATGTTTCGTCGCTATTTTATCGCTATTATAACAAGTAATGCTCTTATGAAATAGCCAGTTGCATTCCTCCCCTTCAAGAAAGTACCCGCAATACTCGCCTTGCTAGGAATGCCCACCTTCAGAAGTACAGTTTAGTTTAGAGACTCGTTTTGCAGCCGCACTACAGGAATATGGAATTCTCTTCCCAGCTCAGCTTTTCCCCCTCATTACAATCCACAGGCATTTAAAACCAATGTGCACCAGTACCTCCTTTCCATCTTTTCCTCTATACCTTCGGCCCATGCTGTGACATAATTTCGGTCACTTAAAGGTGCTAAATAATCCCTTTACCGGGCGCCAATTATAAAAAAAAATACCTTTGACGTCTGGTTTTACATGGCAAGACGAGGGAGAACTGAAATGTTGAAAGAATTCTATCGAAGATAATTTCGTGCAAAATACGCTGGATACTAGAAACTGCTTGATAGTGAAAATAAGAGAGCGCTTTCATGCCAAGACTGGCTACAAACCTACATTTTGCTAAAGCGTGACCAATCAATAATTGTAGAGGGGACTGATTGTCTAAGACTAGCGTCGACTCACACGTTGGATGTCCTGGGTTCTATTTCAGGACTGAACGTTCACCAAGTATTTATTTTTCGTGGTAAAATGTCTATAAGCAGCTTAATACGAAACTGAGATTGCTTAAGTTACTTGTGAAAGTGTTACCCTCTGTCAAGGAAAAAAACGACAATCTAGCGAATAGTGACCAAATTGGAAACAAAATTTTCTCTATTTATTATTATTTATTAGCGCCATTAACAATAATAATTGAGTGAAAATATAACCCATAAGGGACCAAGGCCTAGCTTCTAAAGCTTATACTCGTGTTGTGCGTGCTGCTGTTCTTTCACGAGTAGAAGGGACCTACAGTTTTTTGCCGACTCCGAACTGCGACATTTGTGAAGCTTAAAATATTCAATTAGTACTCCTTGAGGGTTCTCCGCAACTGGAAAGAGGTGGCGCCGTAAAAAAATGCAAGATGTTCAATCCGGGAATCGAACCTTTTAAAAAAATTTCAAATTTCAGTCTATGGGTTGAACCTAGAACTTCAGCGTGTGAGTCAAAGCATTCATCCCCTACGTCATGCCGATCAGATGCACCTCATTCACCCGCTAAAGATGTGCTTTTGGGACATATTGTAGGCAAGAAGGACCAATTTTGGACCACAAACCCCATCGCTTCCACCGCAGATCTGGTTGCTTTTACCTCAAGTTTGTGAGAAGTATTTCCTTATGTCAACATTTTTCGATGTACACTTAAGCAAGATGGCTGGAAAGGCATATTGGTTAAGGCCCAGGCCCACCCCGTACTGTAGCGCCGAAAGAAGAGGACTTAAGCAAAGTGTGCGTCTAAAAGGGCGGTTAACAGAACAGACATTAAATTAATGCGCCCCATTTTTTTTCAAATTTAACTAGCCTTTGAAAAAACTCTTTTTACCTGAAGAATATTTATAATGTATCTTTTATCCATCAGGACGTCCTAACCGCGGCCAATCGCCGGGCGTCCGAAAGGCATTTCAAATCGACGAAGACAAACCGTACACACATGTTTCGAAAAAAGTCCCCTAATGTCTCTTGCTCACAAATATGTGGTTACTCCCGTGGACCGGCAAACGTCGCAGACCCACAAAGTAAATCCCATTAAAGACGAAGCTGATTCCACATTAGGCGAACCTCAATCAAACACACAGAATTTGTCTTTCAGAGATTTATCCTTCCAACCAAGACATTGCGGCTTTAAAGCAACCGCGTCTCATCGTTTCGCTTCGCGTGTGAGCTGCAAAGCTGTGTACAAACTCCAGCATAACGCCGCAGACATAATTTATTCCATACTCATTATTCCAGAGAAACGCGTGTTCGCCCAAGGTGGGATCGATTTTGTTCGCCACCCTCTTTAGGATTCTGAGCTGAATGGCGTTGTCATGGAATCTGTCTCAAGGATGACGACCGGCTCAATGTGAATCATTTCATTCCCGTCTGCAATCACAGCATGAGCCGATGAACCCGCAAGCACAAGCCGTCTTCGTCGGCGTCATGTGAAACCATAGAATCACAAAAAGCCACATTCAATGTGCCTCTCACCACGCGGCCGCTTCTGAAAGCAATTATACAAATATATTCCATTATCGTTCACAAGGACTTGGCGTCACCCCACGACATCTTGTAGCCGTCAGCTTGAGGACGCAAACGTGTGTCGGTTGCTAGGGACGATTATTTTTTTTTTTTGGCTCTTCCTACATACTTACACCCGCTGTGCCGTACTCTCCCTCCTCCGGCGACAAGGTACTGTGTGTGGGTGCGATATGTGAAAAGGATGCGCGCTGGAATGTGATGGCATCCCTCGCCTGCCACTCGCAATTAGTTCACTCACTACATTAACCCGGTTACGGGTGAGTTTCTCCCGGCCACCCATTCACCTCGAACAACGGCAGGCAGACAGAATGACAGAATTTATTGCGGTACAAGTAATTTGTAATTTGTAGTGCGTATCCTCTGATTTTTATTTTATTGTCGCTACGGGGGAAACCGACGGAAAAGAAAACACAAGGAGGGGGACGCCCCCTGCCCCTCGCCGAAATCGGAGTAAATTTCACATCGGCACTGCCACAAATAATTCCTGTTGACAAGGGATAATGGACGGCAGGTCCTTCCTGCGGACATGTTGTTGTTTTTGCTGCACAACTCAAGGGTTGAAGTGAATTGTGCCCCTTCATGAATTTTATGTAAATATGCGGCAACACTTAAATATTTATGCTCTGGCAGGGGGTGGGCCCGTCTAGGGGACGGAGGGCAATTTATGACAGGGTGTGGTACCGGCGGCGGCGGCGGCGTCGGCTTCGGCAGTCAGGGTGCGTGAATCTGTTGGCAGCAAAACAGAAGTAAGTGATCCTTGTAGTCCTTAAATGAAGAATAAAATCGAGATACTTTGCATGCTGGCGAGTATGAAAAATGGGATAGAGTACACTAACTGCGGCGCCGCTCGCAACCCTGATCGGAATCTGTAATGAAGTGTTGTGCGGCACCATGGTCGACGGTGATATCAGATCCCGGAGCTCGATTTAAACAGGTCTGTCGTAAAGCATTTAACATCCCCCCAAACCGGGTGGAGCTGGGTAATGTATGGTGCGACCGCCGAAGGTGTTGGCATCGGACTTATTTGTGCTTCTCGGGGTAGCGATAAACGATCGTGGAATTGCATTTTTTCACGATACACTTACGCCGTGCTTTATGAGGTCTTTTGGGGTAAGGTTATAGGCGGCGAAAGAGTGAATTTAGTGGCAACATGTATTGCTGTGCCGTGAAGGCGGTTTACGAGCGGCTGCCGGTGCCGGTGTGGAACGCGTTTATTTTTATTCACAGATTATGCGCCGCTGGAAGCTTTTTTAGGGTTAAGCGGATGGACTTCCGTTTTGTAGAATGTTTACAATCGCATTCGAAGTGGAGCTCAGTTCATTGTTCGTTCAATGGCCTGAATTACGTTTGTTTTACGACCGTTTTGGCTCCATTACTGATGCTGAAAACTTCTTGCATCTGGATGAACATCTCACCTTAGGTGTCATTGAGTATGAATTGCTAAGTTGGGAAGTAGATCAGTCTCATGAGCACTTTTAAACCTAAAAATTGATGCAGATGAACGCAAACTTGTGGGCATTTACCAGCAATCGTCAGTTGCACTAAATTCTTCCAGATCTGAGGTACTGGTTGCTTTCTTTGTGTATTGACCTGACTCTATAGCGCCTCACTTTCGTCGAAATTAAGCCTAGACGTGTGGATTGAAGAGATTATTTTAATCCCCGTTTAAACATGATTAATTCATCTATTCTTACTTCTGAAGAATCTGCAAATAGAGCTAACAGGTTTACATAAGAACTCTGTGACGAAGGCAACAAGCAAGTTCTGTAAATGATATAGTTTATTTTGCTTTTGCTTTACATCAGGTTATTGCATCCCTTTGGTATGTCTCAGGCCTGCGACCCATGAAGAATCTGAGCGTGAGCTATAGCCGCCTTCCATTCTTGACGCTCCTGGGCACGCTGCTTCCAGTTGTCAAGCTCACTTGGTCTATATACCGGAGGTTCAACTTTCCTCTCCTTCTCGAACCCGGAGGCTGAGATTAGCTGGAGCGTTGTTGTCCATTTGCTCGTTGTGGCCGATGTATTTTTGCCTTTCGAGCTTGGTACAGCACATCTTGGTACAGCACTTAGAGTTCGCGGTTGTGTCTTCACCTCCATTCGCCTTCCTCTCAGACAGGACCATATACATATTCGTCGAATTTTTTTCTCAAAGGACCCAAGAAATTGCTTTGCTGTTTTGCTTATTGCCGAGCACTCGGCTCCCTATAAGAGTACGGGTAGGGTTAGCGTCATGCTGAGCATTTTCTTGGTCCTTCGAGTCAGGAGTTTCGACCCTAGCTGTTTTCACAAACCAAAATATTACCAGTTGCCAAGGGTGATTCCGCACTGAACATCTCCTGAGGTGACGTTTGTGGTAGGTAGATAGGTAGATAAACTCCTTGACTTTCTCAAAGTTGTAGCTGTCAATTGTCACATTCCGACCGAGATGTTGTTCGACGGATCCATTCTTTGTCGACAGCATACATTTTCTATCATCCTAGTTCAATCTTAGACCAGCTCGTTTCGCCTGCTCTTCAACAGCTGTGAATGCTTCTTCAACGGCTTGCTGGAAACGGGAGACAATATCGATGTCATCAGCATATCTCAGCTATTGCACTGATTTGTAGAAGGTAGCACCTTCCGTGTTTACACCTGCCCTATCCTCTCTAGCACAACATTGAAGAAGTCACACGCCAGCGCAGTTCCTTCCTGAAATCCCGTGTAGGTTTGGAATGGTTCGGAGGTTCTCGAACCAAACTGCATGGTGAATCGGGTTTGTGTTAGCGGTGTGCGACACAACCGGATGAGTTTTCCCGGGATCCCGAATTCGGCCATCGCGCAAAAAGTTCTTTGATATGAATGCTGTCATACGCGGCTTTCAAATTTTTCACGACACCACCTTTCGGAAGTTGCTGACAACACTCGCAGAGTACTATCTAATTCGCGCGCCCGAAGTTGACCAAAAACTTAAGATCCTTTCTTATTGTGATAAAACAGCAGAACGCTCAACACCAACCTCAGCCTTGGTCCCTTGTGGGCTGTATTGCCATCAAATTTGTTTTGTATTCGTTTGTCTCTTGCAGGAGGTGGTGGAAATCACTTTCCAACATAGGACAGAGGTGTTGTTTGCCTATAACCTTAAGGCTTTAATTACAACTTGCTAACTGTGACTTGATTTCTATGTTAGAGATTGTCTTAAAGGCTGCCTCGATGTTCATAAGAATAGTAGCATTTATTTCTGATATTTAAAAAACTTTTCGTCATTCTGTCACTTGAAAGACACAGCAGTAGTCATATAGTCTTAGTAAGACGCCCCTGTTCCTGTTGAAATCTTTGACCCATTTTTTAGTGTTTCATGTGATTTTAAGAAAATACCCAGTAGAAGCTGGTCGTTAATCCTGAGAAGCCGGTTTGCCACACCTCGGAGTGACCGATTCTTGTACATTTTGCTAAAAAAAAAGTAGCTTATCAATCCGTGGTACAATAATATCTTACTTTCGACTGAAGAATAGTTTTACTTGATCTTTGAAATATAACTTCCATAGCTTTGGAAAGCTGGAAATCGTTTCTGAGTCTAATGCGTATTGATGCGTAGCATTGTTTAAGAGGTCGTAACATTTGAAGTTGCGTCGGTAACTTCATTGTTCTCCTTCTTCGAAATGACGACTGATGAGAGGTTTCGTGCTTTTTGCGATGACCCAATTTGTTACTTCTTGTATTGAAATGTTGTGTTTTTCATCTTTAACTTTATGAAATTGTCTTTCAAACTGAGTTTAGAGAAGTGTCCCTTTCCATTCGACAAACGGAATTTTGAGTCCATCCACTTTTGACAAAAAATCTTAAGCTAAGCTTAATTTAGTTGATGAGTTCGTCCTTTTCTTCGTATCACACGCAAGAATTTCTAATTAAATAAATTTACATTTTTAAGATAAACAATTCCGTAAGTTCTCCCTTAAGGGAGGGCAGTGCATTTTGGAAGAACTCATATTATGTAAAGATTTCTGTATATTTAAGAATAAGGTTCACATACCCTTAAGCAACCTAATGCCACACTACTTTCCTAAAAATTATTCATTACAAGGACTAACCTCAGTCTACACGAAACAACGCTGTAGTTAACCAGTTCCAATTTTCAGACTTGGTGCACTATTTTTACCCCACAGAAATTCACAGACAAACCTTTCTGACTTCGGCATGGGTATATGCTTCATGCGAGGAGTGAGGAGAGTCAAAGGGATAAAAGAAGTTACCAGACTTACACCGTCTGGGAGTTCAGCGATCATCCCATGTATCCTGTGAAATTTATTGAGGCACATTTCATTTTAAAAGACGGCAACTGAAGTAAACTGTCATTCGTATAAACTTTCTGTCCTGCACAGCCATAGCATTTTTTTTTAATTGATAATGACTGCTCTCATGAAAAGAACTTTCTTGTGGATAAATTAACTCCGCTTCACTTATTTAAGATAACAGCGAAAGGGTGGAGGGTAAAACAGAAGGCAGAACGCGAAACTTTATCTTCAAAACTGCACGAAACTACTAAGAAAGTGTGCAGGAATTGCTTAATTAACGTTCACGCCACCATTTAAAACCTGTTTTGCTGTCTTTGTCTTGCGGTGAAGTTCTGTTAATTACTGAAGGTAGAAATTGTGTTCACCGTCGCGTAAGAAGGGACAAACTTTGTAAATTTTTAAAGGAAAAAAAGCTAAAAGACACCGCGAATGGAGTTGTGAGCAGATGTTTATGCCTTTAAACGAAAGAAGAAATAGAAGCAAAAAGAAAGAAATTGAGAATGAAATTGGAATAGTTGAAGTCAATATTTCGGCATTTGTGCACATACAAGGACTGTTTGATTTCTAATGTTATTGATATCTAGACGAGTCAAGGCTAGAAAAATTCAAAGACGTATTAGCTCATGGCGTAACTTTTTTGTCAGGAGTATGTGATATCCCGTGAAAAAGAGAATATTTAAGAAAGAGTTTGCTGTCATCAAGTAAGAACACACAGTACCGAGATGGCGAACACAAATGGAGAAAGACCTCACCCAACTTGGAGTGCCCGACTGGAGGCAGACGCCAAGATATAGTGCTAGATGGAGAGGCATGTTAAGGCCCAGGTCCACTTCGGACTGTAACCCCAGTAAAAGAAGAGAGAATACTAAAAATTTACGTTCTTGTTACTTTGAAGTTTGCCGCTGCATACACTGATTTTGATGCAAGCACTACCTGGGTCTCAACCAGCATGCCTCCCCAGCTAGCACGATCTTTTGCCAGCTGCTTCCAATTGCGCACTCCAAGTTGGTTGAGGTCCTTTTCCACTTGTATGCGCCATTTCAGTCTAGGACGTCCTCTGTTGCGTTGTCCCTGTGGTGCGGATTCGAAGACTCTTCGGGCCGGAGCAGTGTTGTCCATCCGCTCTACATGGCCTAGTCACCTTAAGCGTTGTATCCGTAGACGCTTGATAAGGTAAAGTTCGTGATTGAATCATCTCCTCCAGACGCCATCAACGCAGGCTTCCTCATCCGCTTTTAGGAGCATCCAGTTTTCTGCGCCGCAAAGCAGAACTGGGATGATCAAGGTGATGTACAAAGTCAGTTTGGCCATTCAGGAGAGGGCTTCATTATACACTTAAGCCCAAAGAAACAGCGATTGGCAAGAGTGATTCTGCGCTTGATTTCGGTACTGATGTTGTTGTCCCTATTCACCACGGAGCCGAGGTAGACGAAGTCCTTGACTACCTCGAAACGCCCATAGTGACGCTCTGTCCGAGACGTCGATGTTCTGCGACCATCTTAGATGACAGCATATACTTCGTTTTGCCCTTGTCCCAGTCCCACTTAAGCCGCTTCCGCTTCGATGCTAGCAAACGCCTCATTGACGGCTCGCTGAGTTCTGCCGATCACGTCAATGTCATCCGCATAAGCTAGCAGTTGAACGGACTTGTGGAAGATCGTTCCTCTGATGTTGACGTTTGAGTTACACACGATCCCCTTAAGAATGATGTTAAAGAAGTCGCATGACAGCGCCTCGCCTTGTCTAAATCCTTTTTTGACATAGAAGGTCTCGGTGAGTTTGCTACCGACCTTGACGGAGCAGCGAGAGTTCTTCATCGTCATCCTACACAATCTGACGAGCTTGGTAGGGATGCCAAAACTAGACATTGCACTGTATAGCTCGTCTCTATGCACGCTGTCATACGCAGCCTTGAAATCGACGAATAGATTGCAGCTCCCGTCAATTGTTGTTTTGACCAATTTGATCAGCCACCACTTTAAGAAGAATGATTTTCCCTTATTGATCGGGACATTTCTTTCAAACAGTGATGCTGAGTTTTGTAGAACTCCGTGGCTGTTCACCATTTGTCAGTGAAATTGAATATATTTCCTTGAACTCAGATGGTTATTTAGCTACTAATGTACTTGCCCTAAAGGGTCGTTTTGAGAAATCTTGCAAAAATAACTACTCTTCTTCCTAAAACGAAGTTTAGTTATGAGCTATGTTGGCTTTCAAAGCGCCAATACTAGATGGCATATTCTTGAAGGCCTGAAGCTTTACGCACCCCTAGAGAAAATTATGCAAAAGTGTGATGTCGTACGAACTGTGTCGACTACTAACCCTTTGTTTTACGCTTTGTATAGATGTTAGCGCCATTTTGGGGAGATCAGAACTCGCCGAGATAGTGTGCTTGAATTTTGGGTTGATTAACATGACCAAACTGCTCCAACCAAAACACATCGATTCGTCACAGTCTTCGCCTACACCCTTAGCTGCAGCTGCTATGATCTCTTCACTAAGTGCTGGTTGTAGTCTAATCGGTTGAGTATCATCTACTACTATAAACTGAGACCCAAATTTGCGACAGTGGTATTGGCAATAGTGGTTTCAGAATGTCAATTATGCGCACCGTAAGTTCCTCAAATCGTATGAAAAACACTTCTCCCTCCGAATTGTTCGTAATGCAGCTGAACAATTTGGAAACGCTGTTGTGGTGTGAGTCTTTGCGTGATGACTTGCCAAATGAAACTGAACAAAAATGAGGAAATAATTGGATAGGAGTCACGCGTGGTCTGTCAAAAAAGCCTTTTGAGAATCAAACCTCAGAATGAATGTAAGGTCAAGTCACAACAGAGGGCATGTTGCCATGTTAGCTTTTCTTTTTTTTTTCAAACCCGTATTCGGTGCAGAAAAGTGTTTGTAAATGATTAGAAGGGAGGTGTTCCAGTTCTTTAGTGGACCATGGTACTCATATTAAGACAATTTGCATTTTCTGATTTTTTTTTTTCATCTTAGAATTCAAGCGTGCCTTTACCTTCTTGACAAAACACAGAATTAATCCCAATCAGCGATAAATGTTTCAAAGGACGCGTAACAAAAATTTAACAAGGAAAACATATTTTGTGGAGAACTTTTTTTTGTTACATAGGCGTGCTTAAGCATTTCTTTCACGATCTCCGATAAGCCAACTTTATCTTTAGTCATCCCCAGTTTCGGCATCCACGAAAATTATCCAACTTTTTGCGGCTTATCATCCACCTAAGCATTTATATTTATTTGCAGCACGGATGTCCTTAAGCATAAACTTCATTCCCCAAAAATATATTACTTCCCTAGCGCACACACAACGCCCATATTCATGTCACGTAAATTGTTTCTCAATATCTTTTGTTCGTAGTCCGGGGGGAGGTTCAACCAACCCAGCCTCTGTGCCAGCTCCAGCACTGATCCTTGATTATGAAAATAAAAATATGCCGAGTTTTGACTTTAATTTAACTGTGCGCTGCGGAGAGGTTGCATCATGACAGCTCCAATTAACACATTTCAAGCGTTTGATAAGGACGTTGTAATAGTGACCCTTTGACAAGCCATAAAAATACTCGAGTACTACTGAAGTGTGCGGCTAATAAACCATCATCAGCGCTGATGCATGGGTTTCAATTTATAGTCCATAACCCTACCACTGTCGGTTTGCCTTTGCTGGTGGTGTCCCCTCGAAGTGGCAGCTCGGTTAGCGTTAGGATGCGTGCATTCAATCGGAAGCGGATACATTTTGTGAAAGCACTCGTGTCGGTATATAACGATCGGCGAGTGTAGTCTTCTGAAGTCTTGTTTTATCTGTTGTTTGCGGAAACTTTGATGGGGCTTATAAATCAATTTTGCGGTCTTTCGAGGTTAATTGTGAAACGAAAACTATTAACTGGGTAATTAACAGCGAATATTGAAAGTTTCCAAGATGGGATTTATTCAAATTATGCCTTAATGGGTTTTGTGCGAAGGACTTTGTGAGTGAGAGACGGATTAATTGAATGTCCTATCGCTAGTAAACAGTCAGTTAAAGTGTGTTAATAATTTAATATCATTCATTTGATGGGGTTTATGGGCTTGGGATAATTTTATTACCACTTCTGAAGTGTTGTTTGGTGATTGCATAAAACTGTTAATAAACAGAAAGAACGAATGTTTTGTTTGTAAAACGGGGATGCTTCGGCGTGTTGAAGTTTCTGCGGTTGACCTTGTAGGGCTCATCGGTGACAACGACGGCCCCTTTAAAGAACTTCAAAGAAGAGACCTTAGATAAAGGAAAGACGTTAAATGAAACGACGATATAAAGCGAAAGAAAAAAATGCCCCCTGAACCAATCACCATACAAAAACAGATTTGCTGATGTCAAATTGAATTTAGTCACGTACGCAATGATTTTCTCTTACGCACATCAACCACTCAAATGGAATCTTCAGCGGTCTCCAATAACGACAGTGCGCCATAAACTCACTGGGCGTCTCTTGGACATAAAACGTAGACATAGGCGTCTACGAAAACAGGATTTCGCGGCGTCGTAAGTTAAAATCTTCGAAAGTGCGGCGGTCAACAAAGCGAAGACCTGACCAATCAACTAGATTTCATGGTGTTGTGTTGGATAATAAAATTGCAAAGATCAACACTGTCTACTCACGTGCGTTGCTCAACAGACATGAGAGACATTTTGATGCTCATCTTGATGGATGGCTCACGTCCTTTTCTTCAATTTGAGATAAGCAAAACGGATCTGTTTCAAGCGGCGGAGCATTTGTCCAAGGACGATAAAATGAGTTGAATCAAATAAATCAATTCAAAGTTTTCGAATACCCGGTACAAATTGGCAACCGTTCGCGACACTTTTAGTCTTCCTCTTCCCCTTAGAATATCTCTTACAACTTATTCCTCATTATCTTTACATTTCCCCACAGTCTCGTACGGAATAAACCACATTTTGTTTGGCAAGGGGAGAAATGCTTTTCACAATAAAACTGGGCAAGGTACTCTGGAAGTCTCGCGCTTCTTGGCTGAAAATCTCTTTGGGGAGCAGCATTTCTGCCATTTCTCTGACTCCTCTTCTTCGCCCGACGGCCTCATGGGACGGATACTCAGGTATAGCGTATCCATTGCGGGAAGCATGCCATCAAGGAGGAATGACTCACAACTCCTTTGACGGCACTCACTTAAATTGGATAATTATTTTATTACTTTATTGGCGAGCATTATTTTTTGTTTGTTTTTTCTTGGGAGAATGAGAGTAATTGAAAAGCTTCAGGGGGTCAGGAAGACTATTTGAACGAAGAAGGGCTTTGGAAGTGGGGTTTCTTTATGTGAGCTAAGGAAAGTGGGGGTATGAAGAAAGAAAATGAATTGAAATGGGGAAAATGGCAGAGAATGAAATACGTCCAGCAATTAACCAATCAAAACACTTTTTCTAGACAAAATTCGACTTCATTCATCAACATAGTTTCCTGCAAGAGTGATACAATCAGTCCAACGCCGCTTTTACTCCGCTCCTTTTTTATAGAACGATCTATCTTTGGCCTCAAACCAGGCTTCAGTTTCGACGGTCACCTTCTCATTCGAGTCATATTTTTTCCGGCAGATTTTCGAGGTGATGAATTTGGCGTAGAGGGTAAGTGTCCACTCAGATCTAGGTTCGACTCCTGGACGGAGTACCAAGCATGTAGTGCCACTCAATTATATTTGTTTATCTTTATGAGGTCTGAACAGAGGTAAAAGTCGCTGGGGTCCACATCTTGAGAATATAATATTTGGTAGCCAACGACTAGTGACACGGTGCACTGTCTTGGTGGACGGGAATTTCTTTCTTCTTCATATGGGACCGTTTTGTTTTGCAATTTCTTCCTTCAAATGCATCAATAATGCCACCTAGTATTCGTTGTTAATCCTTTTGCCTTTCTCAAGGTTGTCCATGAATAAAATTCCGTACGCATTCCAAAATACGGATGCCATAACCTTGCCAGCTGACCTTTGTGTTTTTGGACGCTTTGGGCGTGGTTCATCGGCTCTCGTCCACTCCGCTGATTGCCGATTTGTCGCTGCGGTGGATGCATGTTTCATACATTGTGACATACCGATGAGAAAAGTCCTGATTATTCTGGTGAAACAAAACCAAACAGCTCTCAGACTCATCGACACTTTGTTCGAAAACAGCTTTCTCATGGACAAATGTTCATGCAAATAGTCTACACACTGCTTTCTGATATCTTCGAGGTGTCAGCAATCTCACGCAATTGTGGCTTTCCAAAACGATTTTGTGTACTTCTTTGGATGTTTTCATGTGTTTTCACCTCTATTGGCATACCAGAGCGTTCAGCATCGTTGGCGTCTGTACGGCCACGTTTCAAGCATACCACCAACATATAGTTGTTTTTGATAGAGCAGAGTCTTGTAACAGTTTTCAAGCCATTGCTGGGCTTAATAATTATAATAATTGAGTGGCACTACAGCTCACAAGGGTCTAGCATCTACAACAATTCGCGTGCCACTCACGAGTAGAAGGAATCTACAGTTTTTTACCGACTCCGAACGGCGAGATTTGAGAAGCTTTTCATAGATAATTGAAACTCTTGGGTGTTGTCAGCAACTCGAAGGATGTGGTGCCTTGTAAAAATGCGAGGTGTCCCGTCCGCGAATCGAACCTGGACCTTCTACGTGTGGTTCAACGCACTTACCCACTACGCCACGGCGACCACTGAGCTTGCAATGTCTTTTTTCCCATTAAAAAGCAGTTTAAATCAACACACGAAATTGTGTTTTTTCCATTGTTTTAAGAATCGCAAAAGTAGCGTCACTTGAAACACTGTGACTTGAAACCTAACAATCAGACTGTCATAGAAATTCCACAGGTATTTGTACTTCTTAAGAATAATATGTTCTTTTATTAGTGGCGCCCTCTATGTGTCCGTCCCGGGATTTTCATATAAGGTTTCGCTCAATTCGAGCCTTTTACTTTCCGAACCATTCCTGCCGATGTTGTTGTTTTTTATGCCCACCGCCATGGCCAAAGGATTTCATTAATTTCATTTCAACGAATTTTAAGGGAAGACTATCTTGGTTTTAGGGCAAGACAAGGTTCTACTTTTAAAATAGAAAAACAATGATGATGCTAGCAAAATTTTGGAAATGCTCTTGCAAGCTGTTGCATCAAAAGTGAAAGGACTTTGCCCATTTATTTGTCAGGAAACTGCTAAACTCTCACAAACTCTTAAATAACTTTTCGCATACCCTATGGTAAATGGCTCATTGCTCCAGCAATACACACAGCTCCCCCCCAAGGCATTATTTCTATGAAATGAAATGCAAATATTGTTTCAATTCGATTTTCAGTGAGGTTTGTTTCCCCCTATGCAGTAGCGCAATTATTTGTTTTTCATCAGTAATCAGCTATTATCGTTTCCAAATTCCAGTTCTCATGTTCGACGACGACAGACATTATTATTTATCTACCATCCGACTTCTATTTTTCATTTCCTTCTTTGTTGCAATCACAAGGAATTTCAATATCCTCACAAACATTGGATGAGGGTGGGGTGGACATTAAATATTCCATCACTATTCTCCCCACCGCCTCGTCCCACAGCATTGTTGAGGGTATTTGCCTTTTGATTAAAAATCGCATAAATTATATACCCCGGATGCAGGGGTGGAGGAAGCGTAACGGAAAACGTTTCTCTATGCCAGGACGACGGTATCGGTTTATGATTTATTCAACACGAGCGTCCTGCAGATGCATTCCGCCGCCGTTGCTTACTTGGCTGCATCCGATGCAAATATGATAAGCGCAGAGGGAGGGAAATAATGCGGAAATATCGATAATGATGGGATACCCTGAGTGATTTTATTATGTTCGTCTTAATTCTATTTTCTCTTGGCACGGGAGCGGCATTACCAATTTCCTTTCACATAAATTCGATTTGCGCATTGGCAGTGAGTGGTGCAACTGTTGACAATGGAATGTCGGTTGCGGATTGCTTATTGTGGTGGAAGTATGGTAAAGATTTGGAAACTATTTGAATTAAGTTTTTTTTTTATCTGAAAGTAAAACAATTCCTTTGGAAAAAGGAGGACTATTGGTGCTGCATACTCTTTTGTTCTGATTTACTTGAAATAATAAGCTTAATTTTAATGAGGTGATTGGGTATGTGGGCCTCATTAGGTCTGTATTTTGAATGAGTATATTTTGGCGAAAGGAAACCGAACCTTATTCACGTAAGCCAGGCACAAATGATCGTTTTTTTGCACCAACGGCAGTCGGAAATAAATGGAGTGCATTTTGCAATGTTACAAACTTAAATGCATTTTTTATTTTTATTCACAAACTTCAATATATCTATTCAGCCTTGGATTCCTTTTTTTCGCAACAAAAAATTACTTATGTTACTTAATTAACAAATATTATAATTTTCGAAAATTTTGGTTAAAAATTGTCATCAGATGACTCTCAAATTTCAAAATTAAGGGACATTTAATTGCCTATGCCAATATCGTGCCTTGTGTAAAAGTTTCAAAATGAAAAAGGCGATTTTCGCTTGGACTTTCTATCAAAATTAGCTTAAGATGCCACCTTTCACTCAAGCTACAGTATTGTCATCTGAAATTTTGTGTATTTAAATCAAACGAAAAGTTTTCCTTAAGCAATGTCAATAGATCATAATCCTTGTTGGACATTCTTAGCATTTCAGGAGAGTTTGTCATTGCCGAAACGTAGAAACAAACAGACTCTAGATGAAGTCCACTGGAACCCGTTCGCAAATCTTTTTCCAGAGCTTCCTAAAAAGGAACCATAGAAGTTGTAGTGAGATTATACAGCTGTTTCATAAGAAAATCCCACAAATGCTCAAAGCGAACATTTTTATACTGTTCTCTTGGTGACATATCCAGAAAGATTTTAAGTCCATTTCCTCCACTGTTTTCCCTAAATTCTTGTTCTTCTTGTAGGGGTGGATCTGGGCCTCAACCAACATGTCTCCAGCTGCGCACTCCAAGTTGGTTCAGGTACTTCTCCACTTGTCTGCGCCACATAAGCCTAGGCCGTCCTCTGTTGCGTTGTCCCAATAGCTCTGATTCGAAGACCCTTCTAGCCGGAGCAGTAGTGATTATACGCTCTACAAGGCCTAGCCATCTTAATCATTGTATCCGAAGACGCTTGATCAGTCGCATGTCGCCGTACAGCCCATAGAGTTCGTCGTTAAACCTTTCCTCCAGATGCCATCAACGCAAACAGGACCCTAAATCGAACACAAACTTTTCTCTCGAAAAGGCTAAGGACATCCTCATCCACTTTTAGTAACGTCCAGGTTTCCGTGACGTAAAGTAGGACTGGGATCATCAAGGTGTTATATAAAGCAAGCCTAGTCCATCGAGAGATGGCTTTTTAACTCAATTGCGTCTTGAGCCTAAAGAAACAGATTTTTTAGATTTCAATGCATTTTTATTCCAAAGAAAAACGTCATTTCTTAATTGCTAGACAAAAATACTTAAAACTAGCTTACCAATATAATCTACAGATCTTAATTCTAACTTACTGACTCTTCACGAGTACTCTAAGTTAATCTAGGTGTTTTTATTTATGCCTTTCGGCCTCTTGCATTTTTTAAATTCATTGCTTAAAACTAATTACATTTTTTTATAATTCCTCCAAGAAAATTTTTTAAAAAACTTGGAATTCAGTGATTGGCAAGAGTGATTCTGCGTTTGATTTCGGTGCTGGAATTGTTGTCCCTATTTACCGCGGAGGCAAGGTAGACTAAATCCTTGACTGCCTCGAAGCTTCTGCTGCCTAGTGTGACGCTCTGTCAGCATGTACTTCGTTTTGACGTCATTAACCGCCAGACCCATTTTAGCTGCTTCCGCTTCAATGCCAGCAAACGTCTTGTTGATGGCTTGCTATGTGTTGGCGAGGTCTATTCTATATGTGCTTCTCATCTCTCCTACGCATTATACAAAGTCATGCACCCTTAGACCATAAGACTGCCTTAATCACGGTCCTGGATCAAATGCTTGTCTTCAAATTGAGCACACGTTTTGGACTGCAACTAGTCAAAAAACTTATTTTTACAAATATTCTTTGAATTTGTTAAATTTGAGGGATCTGCATAATTTTTAATATTGTGCCTTAAAACCGTGTAAATAGACATCCAGTGTACATGGACGGTTATAAACCAGTTTGTATAAGAAATGTTGTCATAAATATAGAGTCATTCATTATCGGTTTCGAAAGTAAAGTACATAGAAACATAACCAGCGAGAAATTTTTGTTAAAAATTTTAATGCACTGTAAAGCTTGGACTTTGCCATTATGTACAAAGAAACGATTTTATTCAAATCACTTTTTTGTAGGTTTCGGACTGTCATAATTTGAGTGATGTTGATTTTTAATACGTCCAGAGTTTGTTTGCGTAGCCGCGTAGAACACAATCTAACGTTGTCAAATCGCATGACGGCCAATGGACGTTGCCAAAACATGAAATTATGCAAGCAGAAAACATCTCAGGCTTCTTCCTGTATTGCGCGCCTTATAACCTTGGATTGTTCAAGTTTATCTCTACTCTTGTGAAGAAATAAATTTTTTCTGTTCTTCAATTAAATTGTGCACTGTCAAGCAACATTTCCTTGTATAATCGAATCAAATTGGCATTTTTATTTGAAAACTAGATTTGAATAATTTCCTCCAAAAACAGTGTACCCTTTGAATGCTCAACAAGACAATCCAGCAATTTGACAGACAGGAACATATTTCCATTTTGCAGCAGAAAGTCAATGTAAAACTGCAGTGCCAAGAGCTGCAAGCTTCTTTCCATCCATCATCGAACCCACACAAAGGGCGACCTGTTCCATGCAGAAATTTCCCTCAATACGCAAATCCCGCTGAAAATAATTGACTCTTTCTCCGGGTGAAAGCACGTCGTACATGCATATGTGTCAAAAAATGGCATGTCACCTTAACACTGCGACATATTTCTTATCATTTTTCCCCCTTTCATTTCATTTTTTACGTCAAAGGAGCACAAAATCGAAACACGAATATGACGCCGTCATTCTGTCAACCGACACACAATAAGGCCTCATACATCCAAATCCAATCTAGGCCAGACACACGCCAAGCGAGAGGGGTATGGGATAAGAAGGAACGCTAGACAGTCTGACATTAGTTATGCCAGATGGTGTAAGGCGGCTCCTGTCATAATTTGCATACATCTCACCTGTAAGAGGGAGCGATGCCAGCAGGAATACACACGAAAAGCGGGGAAAGAGTAAATCAAGGTGCAGTTGCCCGGAGAGACGCTACCACGGAAGCAGCTCACACAGTAGAGGCAATTTGAATATCTAAACCTTCTCGATCCGGCACACCGTGTGTGTTGCTGCCTTTTCTTCGCCCCTCTGGATTCTGTGTTTTTTGCATGTCCCCGAAAAATATCTTGACATGGTTTTATTAGGTTTTTCTACTCTGCCAGCGTTCCAGTGCCACCATCATTTCGCGTTGCCTTTGCCAGGATATTATACACGAGTTTCGAGTGAAGCACAATTTGAATATTGCATACAGCATCTTCGGGCGGTGTGGAGTACTGGAAGGAAGGTGTGACTGGATGGTGGGTAAATTGCCGCCGGGAATAAAATCCAATTGGATTTCTTCTTCTGTACTCTCTCTTCGTTTGGCCCTTTATTTTGAGTATGATCCCCTTTAAAGGGTTTCAAGAATGAGGAGAGACACAATCTCTGACGTCAAAAGTCCACAAGATTTTCTTGTCAAACAATGACGCATGACCCGAAAAACGGCCTCCCGCTCATCCGTATCTCAAAAACCTCGCCTCAGGCAGAGGTATGATCTCAATTTCTAATCATACACTCATTACGTGGAATTATCGAAATAAATCAATCCCCGCGGGCGGGGAGCAGCAGCATTATTAAATTAAGCTCTCATCCCTCTCGTGAAACTTCTGCAAAAAATCTTTGCTCAAATCAAATCCCAAAGGAAAACAAGAGCAGTCGAACTCAGTCGTAAAATCAATTTTGCGTCCAACATCCCTCTCCGCCTGCAAACAGTCCTAATCCCTACAGCACTGTGCATATTCACTCTCCCTTTGGCCGGGATAACGAAAACTACATGACCAACAAATTACACGCCAAACCCACGCCCCCCTCTGGCTAGGCATAATCCCACAACAATAGCCATCAAAAATATGTGTACTCACATCCGCCCCGTCCGCCTGCTGGACCAGAAAAAATTGTCCCGGGACCTGAATACCAACATCAACAGCACAGAAGAAGAAATTTCTTTGGAAAATCCGAAATTTCCCCTCAAAAGGTTAACGCATGTCAGACTGCTTTGTTATTTGCTCTGTCAATTTGTCATTTATCCTCAATCTTGTGTACTCAGCCACGTTGATGATGTTGTTGTTGCCATGACAAATATGGCGAACAAAACTGTAAATGAATGTGTAGTAGAATAAAAAATAAAGTCGGTCCTGTGTTTGCCCTCCGTCCTCGCGCCACCCCCGCGCACAACAAATAAGCTGTCATTCTAGGTATGACGGAATTGTTATCTCCGGCACGCCACACGTCACACAAAGGAGATACTTTTCGATTAAAGCGAAGAATAACGATCGTTGGAAATTGAATGTACGTTTATTAATAACATATATTATGCGTATGCGTATGCGCGTGTGTGTGTGCGAGTGCGAGTGAACGCCATCGGCAGCCGGGTATCCTGCCAAGGTCTCATATGTCATAATCACCTCGCAGCAATGTCAATCAATGGGCTCTCAAATTAATGGTTGTTGTTATTGTTTCGTGTTCTTCTTTTCTGCCGAAAATTAATGATACGAAAGTGCGTAAGCATTGGTAGCAGTGGGAGGGATGAATATGAGTGATGTTCACCTTACAGCGTGTTTGAACACCTACTGCGTTAGACGGCGTTCAATATGATGACGAAGGATGGGTAGGTCAGCGGAGGAAATTTGTCACACAGCCGTTGAGGGCAGGACACAGAGAAATTTTGCAAAATTTGAGCGACACTCGTGAACAGTGGAATTGAAATACATAGATTTCCTTTCCCCTACCCAACATGCGGTTTTCAGAAGGTGGGCTTGTGAGTTCGGTAGGACGAATTCATTTTTCTCAAGCGGTCTCATTTTCAATAATTCTGCTGAATAATACTTCCTTGGGCTAGGTGCGCAAATGCGTTTCTTCAAAAATCATATTTAATGTCAGTACACTCAGTATACGAACAAATAATCGCAAGATTTCCATAGTTTCCACCGTGCAAACTCAGCAATGCCTTGAAAAGTGTTACAGGGACTCTGCTCCATCAAAAACAACTACTTGTCTTTGGTATGTTGACTTCAAACGTGGCTGTACAGACGCCAACGATGCTGAATGCTCTGGTATGCCAATAGAGGTGAAAACACCTGACAACATCAAAAGAAGTACACAAAATCGTTTTGGAAAACCGCAAAGTGAAATTGTGTGAGATAATTGACACCTTAGAGATATCAGAAGGCAGAGTGGACACTATTTTGTACAAACATTTTTCCAAGAGAAAGCTTTTTTTGAAATGGGTGCCTCGTTTGCCCACAATGGACAAAAACCGACAACGTATCGATGAGTCTGAGAGCTGTTTGGTTCTGTTTCGACAGAATAATCATGACTTTTTGCACCGGTATGTCACAATGGATGAATCATGGATCCACCACTACACTGCAGCGACAAATTGTCAATCAGCGGAGTGGACGAGAGCCGATGAACCACGCCCAAAGCGTCGAAAAACAAAAAGGTCGGCTGGCAAGGTTATGGCATCCGTATTTTGGGATGCGCACGGAATTGTATTCATCGACTATTTTGAGAAGGGCAAACAAAACAAACGAACAGCGAGTACTACATGGCATTATTGGTGCATTTAAAGGAAGAAATTGCAAAGAAAACGATGCCATATGAGGGAGACAAAAATTCTCTTCCATCAAGACAATGCACCGTGTCACAATCTGTTGCCTACCATGGCCAAATTGCAAGAACTGGTCTTTGTATTGCTTCCGCACCTGCCGCATTCTCCAGATCTGGCCCCCAGTGACCTTTTCAGACCAAAGAAAAATGCTCGCCGGAAAAAAATATGGCTCAAATGAGGAGGTGGTCGCCGAAGCCTGGTTTGATGCCAAAGATAAATCTTTAAAAAAGATACCGAAATGTTAGAGCAACGTCGGACTGATTGTGTCACTCTTGCAGGGAACTATGTTGTTGAATGAAGTCGAATTTTGTTTGGAAAATGTGTTTTTATTGGTAGGCCCCGGGACTTATGGAGTGATGTGTTTCAAAACTTTAAGTCAAAATTTTTGCCACTAAATTATGATCCGATCGAAAATCGCAATCGCGTGCGTGCCCACAACGTGTTGCAAGAAAGACTTTTTCAATCACAGTGTGAGAATAGGTCTGGCTTGCGTATTCTTGCGACAATCGCATCGTCAAACAAATTTGACAAAGCGCGGACCTTTAATCAATTATAATTGTGAAGTGTTACTTGAGCTCGTTCACATTAAATTAAGGCGTGCGAAGAAAACCACATGAACGTGTCAATCCTTAGTCGGAGCAATGGCCTATGTTATGGTGGCTTTGGAGACAAAGGACATGAAAAAGGGAAAACTCTTTAATCAATACTTCTTAAAGAACTGGCACTTGTTGGTTTGTGATGCAATTGGAAACCATTTCGTTTTGCTTAAAATACTTTAGCTTCGAACAAAATTTCTATTCCTTCCACTTGAATGTGCCATCCTAAACAAGGACGCCCACTGTTGTGCTGTTCCAATGCCTTAAATTCAAATGCCCTTCTGGTCCAAGCAGCGTTCTCTTTATGTGTAGTTGGAGAACCATTAACATCACGCCAAATGGAATTACTTAGTCCGCAGTTTATAAATGACGCAATTCAACGTAGTCGCTCATATTTTATATATCCACAGCATCTTGCCGTACTTTCAATGCTTTTAAAAATTTTCTATCCGTCATCCGTTCCACCACTAAACAAGATTATTGTGCACTATCAATAGACAATCATCCCTTCCCCTAAGCTCCCAACAATGTCGCCTTAAGTTTACCTTTAATTCAATCCTTGTACAATTGCATCACTGAAAGATCATTTTTCCTGGTTCACAAAGCAAATTGAAATGGTACTTGTAATGAATTTAATGTAAAATAAACCGCTCCTGCCAGTCCTTGGCAACTGCCGGTCACAAAATAATACCCCGGCATTTTGACATTTTAGACGTTCTCCTTGACAGTACCATCAGTCAGCTCGTACCTGGTTGTTTCCTGTTATTCACAGCGCTTTTTCCCCTTCGGCCTAATTCTATTTTAGAATGTATATTCGGTTTCACTCCTTGCTTCGGGTCATAATGCCTGTATTGAATTACAAAGCATAAGCAGAACACAGTCAGCTCCATGGGGTGATGAGTGATGAAACAAAATATTTTTTGTTTTCAAATTTCAGGATTTATTCCCTAAAAATATATCTTGTACTGCTCAGCACAATCTGAATATTTGGCTTATCTCCATGAGCGTGACTCTTTCAAATTCTTTTTCCTCTACCAAATTAATGGAGTAATGAAAAAGTCGCTGCCTGTAAAATCGTCAATCGAATTTCTTTATTTTTGCAATTCTTTTGAACATTTCTTTAATCATACAACAGTCAATATTGGAAAATTAAGACAACCTAAGCTTCTGAAGAGGAGAACAAAATCGTTCACGGTTGCCATGCGAAGATGTAATTCCACACTGACATGCGTGTGTGGGCACACCCGCCGTTCGATTTGGTGTACATTTCCTTTTTTTAATTTATTATTTGTTGCTGCTTTTCCGCGACGTTCTAAAGTCAATTGTAGTCAACCTTACGGGCAGAGGTGGTTCTGTCGCGTTTGTGTGCTCCTGTTGCTTGTTTTGCCGTGGGCGAAAACGTTACGCCAGACAGGTTTAATTAGATCAGAGTGAGATTTAATTAAAAACGAATTTCGTCGTTTTTCTTTTTATCACCTCTTCATTTGATGTTGCTTGGAGTTGGTATCCAACGTCTGTCAGTGCGTTTTAACACGGTATGTACGCCGTGAGCGATGAGTTAACCTTGTTCCTGGGCAAAAAAGGATTCAAGGTGGGGGCGAAGTTTCTGAAAATATATCAGGATTCGGGTGGCAAAATCGTGTACCACTTGATAAGATTGTATTGAGAACTGCGGGTTTATCAAACAAGAGACTGCTGGTAGCCGAAGAAAAGAAGAACATCGAACATATTGCAGATGAAAATTTACGAGTTTTGAGATTTTTACACCCTGTTGAGTAAAAGCAAATATTCGATGAGATGTAAGGGCCACTTCTGGAAATCGAACCTGGCGTCTGAGTTGACGCACTTATCCACTATGCCACGGCGGCCACCTCATTTGAGTCTAAGGTCTTCTTTTTCTTTTTTTAATTGGCGCTGCAGTCCGAGGTGAACCTGGGCCTCAAGCAACAAGCCTCTCCAGCCAGCACAATCTTTCGACAGCTGCCTCCAGCTGCACACATCATATTCGTTGAAAACTGCTTTCTTCCGATGTCTACAATGATGTGCAACTTTTCTCTACATATGGTTTCTTACATTTTCTCTGCCTCACACTGTTATGTCTGAGTAGGAAATTTGAAAAAAAAAATATTGCCCTGCTGCCTGTTTTTTTTTTTTTCTAAATTTGTTCAAAATCAAGTTTTCGCTACTTCAGTTGCCTCACCACAGCCGCATCCTTGATATGACAGACGACAAACGATCTCGTTCTTCCTCGTGAAACCTTAGCGAATTCTGAACTTTTGGCCGCAAGTTCTCGCAAACATCTGCCACATGCCTTCAACATTGCATGGTTAAAGTGAAAGTTTTTCGCTATTTCAACGGCAAATTATTTTAAATAAAAACCGCAAGGCTGTCTAGTTTGAATATTCTTTATGCCAAGCAGTAGCTTGCATCAGCTGAACTTTGCCATGCGTTAAATTTGAAAGTTCTCACCAGAAAACTCTTCAGTGCCACTTCATGCTTGTGACATTGTCGCTGACTTTGATTTATTTCCTACAGAAATTAATTGTTTACGAAAATAAAAGTTTTTTTTATGAACATTTTAAAATTACGGGAGAAAACACATCAAATTGTTGCCACTTTGTAAGAAGCTCACTCGACTTTTGCAAAAAGGAACATAGTTTTCCGTTCAAAAAGAAGAACACAAAAATCTGTCAAGGATTTCCCCCAACACATTGCTAATGATTGACTCCACGAAATTCATTACGCATTACGAAACCATAGAAATGTCACCACACCCAGCACTTGCACCCAAATTGGGTGCGTCGACGTCGTGCACTTGTGAGCTTCTATCCGCCACTCTCTCTCTTCAGCCAGCCTGATCCACTCCAAATGCCCTTCAGATGCAATTCACCTGAATAAATTTTCACAACTCCTCCTCGCAACGAGAACGCAGTTGGTCATTGGATATTCCATCCTCATTGCCACCCACTTACTCGCTCACTTTCTCCACTGAGTGGCGCAAAAGCTACTAGATTACTAGGTCAGTCAACGACTTGTGTATAGTTTTCGCATCAAAACCGAAAGAGTCTCTTTCCAGCCGTCGTCCTTTCTGCCTCATTCCCATAAACGGTAACAAAAAAAAAAATAAGGAGGCGAAAGTACGAATCTGTTACATTTACGCAACGCACGTCCGTCTGGGAGACGGGTGGGTGTAGTGGTGTCAAGTTAGTAGGGCTTAGCAGACTCGTGTATAAGTTTTGCAAGCGCAAGTGGCATGTTGCTGATGGTGTCGTTGCTTTTGCCGTAGGTCGCTGGAGGTTGCAGGCACTTGACTTGGTCCAGTCCCATTGAAAGTTCTCCATCCCTAAATAGGATTTAAATTTATTTTGATTTTCTGTGCTTTTTCTTCTTCAAGTTTCGTCCTTTTTTTTCGGTGCTGAGGATTGTGTCTGAGGCAAAGTTGTGTATGTGCGGTTCCAGTTTTGAAATTCTCTGTGTTACCAAGTGGGTTAGGTCGCTGGGGGCGAGGTGGGGGGGTTGTGGGAGCTCAAAGTTTAGGTTAGTGGTTGTTGGCGGGTGACCTGACACCTGCCTCCTTTGACAGTGGCCCTTTGATGGCCGCATGGAAGTGGGCTCCTCATCATTTTCTGGATGAAAGCGGTGCTAATTTAGGGTAATAGGTGAAGGGATTTTAGTTTTCCACTTACTGCTTCTGGTTGGTGAGACATGAATGGAAATTTGCTTGAGTTTTCAGCTTTGCTTTTAAAGTTGGAGTGCTTCTTGTGCTTCAGTTGCAATCTTTTCAATGTTAAGAGGGAAAGTGCATCACACTCGAAGGAGTGGAAAATGACTTGAGTTCTATGGTAGTCATCGTAAATTGTCCACCAATGTGTATGTTCTTCTTTTTTTTTTTCTTTTGCGGAGCGGTAACATGTTGATGGCACTGACTGGTAAAAAACTGGGACTGAGTGTTGGCATGAATGTCTTTATTGGAACAGTTTTACGATCATTTTTCTTGAGATGTTGTGTAAAGCCTTCGGCATTGGGAATTGTCCTTTTATTGCAATAACCGAACTGTTCGAATTGATGGACAGGGAGAATTTTTCGACTTCTATAGGGCTGCAGTTTCGAATCGCGTGCTTAATACTAATATTCGCTTAACTGAAAATTGGCTGCGTTCTAAAATCGACTTCTCCTCATTCAAAACAAGGAGTATGTGCGAAGAACTTGAGTGTTTGAGTTTCAGCTTGAACAGTGTTGAGCTAAATTTGTACTAAAAACATTCTGCATTTCAAATTAATCACAAATACGAGACAAGATGAATCTTCATTTTTCACAAAAAAAGTTTATTTATTCATGATTTTCTATTTTGTTCGCCTCAAAGTAATCCCTCTCCGATATAATATGCTTGTGCCAGCATCCAATCCTCACCGCAGTTCTGATATACACTTTTTTGGTATACCCTTGAGCTCTCTCAGCGATTTGTGTCTCCTCAATCGTCGCAAAACGCCGTCCTTTCAGGGGTCTCTTTAACCTTAATAATAATATTGAGTGGTACTACGGCCCACAAGGGACCAGGGCCTAGCTTCTACAAAAACTACTCGTGTTGTGTGTGCTACTGTTCTCTCACGAATAGCAGGGACTTAAAGTTTTTTGCCAAATCCGAACGGCGAGATTTGGGCTTTTCATAGACAATTGATACTCCTTGAGTGTTGTCAGCAACTCGAAAGAGGTGGTGCCGTGACAAATTCGAGGTGTCCCGTCCGGGAATCGAACCTAGACTTTTTGCGTGGCGATCGACGCACTTACCTACTACGCTACGGCGACCACTCTCTTTAACCTTGGAAACTGGTAAAAGTAGAAGGAAGGCAAATCTGGTGAATACATTCGCTGAGGCAATTTTGCGGTTTGCTTTTCGCCAAAAAATCAAGCAAATTCAGCAATTCAGTGTGGCAGAACTTTGCTGCCAAACGGCCAAAAATTTCTAAAAAATTGCAAGCCAACCGATATACCCTCTAATAGTGATCTGATGATTCTCCATAACAATTTTCTTCACTTTTTCAAAATTTTCATCGGCTGTTGGTATTCTGGGGCGTTCAGGGCGAGCGTTGTCATTAATATTATCTCTCTTTGAAAGGTTGTTCCATTTGTAAACACTTTTTGCCTTAATGTACACTCGCCGTATGTCACTGTCAACATTTCCAACGCCTTTGAGCATTCAGTTCCATTTTTCACATTACACTGAACTTAAATTCCTTTTTTTCGACAGCAGGATATCGTCGAACACGCAAAGCACGTCAAACTTCAATGCCCCTTACAAACAGAACAAATATCCTATATGGTATGTTCGAAACGAGTGTGCCAACATAACAAAATAAAATAATAGAAAATAGAATGTACGTACCTTGAGAAATTTCAAAGCTCATCTTATTTTTTGAACAGGCCTCGCACTTATTGGGAAACCCTATGACACTCAAAAAATTTCCCAACTCAGTTACATACTTTTAAACCGGGACAGGCTTCCTCTCCATTTTAGTTCAGTCGGTGCGACTTGTATGACACATCACTTAATAAGTCCCGGGACGTATAGGGGGCGCCACAAAAAAAAAATGAATATATGTCCCGGGACTTGTTGAGTGATCTGTTAGTTCAAATATGTTCATTCACCTGTATCGTCCTTCTATTTCACGTATTTGAAAGTATTTAGTTCATTCTTCTTAAGTTAAGCTGTTAGCCCTCTGAAGAATTATCACTTCCATCACATCAGTTACCACTATATGTTTGTTAAGTGTAGAAAAATCATTGTTTGTAGCAATAATTAGATAACCAGAAAGAAATCATATTAATAATCACATCCTTCAAACACCCCACCGACAACGCGGCTACTTTCCATGTGCTTGTGTTGCAATCAAACCCAATGTGCGCAATGCTTGCACCCAGACAGATCATGTCCTCAGTCCAGGCATATGTGTGTATAATCCCTACTGAACGATTTGTACGCTGATTAAGTTGTGCCTGCCGTTGTTAAGCTACTGAATTGAAGTTGCTGAAATGAACTACACAATTTTTTCATCAACAGTCTAGTGAGCTTTCTTAACCTTTATAGAAACACAACAAATGACGAGAACGCATACTGTTCTGAATGTTCTTTCATTTTTAAACGTTTTCAGAAAAAAGAAAAAACGATATGAACTCAAACATTTTCACATGCAAATTATGCTACTGTACTACATTTGGGAGTCATCTACCGACAATTTATTCCCACCAAGTTTTGAACAACCAATACTTTATGAACTAGTTCATACAGTTTGTTTGTTCGAGGTCATTTTCATTTACAGCAATTTATTGGAACTAAAGCCTACAAGGGACCAGGGCCTAGCTCTTTCAACAGCTACTTATGGGGACCTACGGTTCTTTGCCAACTCTAAACAGCTTTGAGAAGATTTGAGAAAATTTTCATAGACAATAAGTACTCTGTGATTGCTGTCAGCAACTCGAAGGAGATGGTGCCTTGAAAAATGCGAAAAGTTTAATCAGGGAAACGATCCTGAGATCATGGCGTATGAATCGATGCACGGCCACCACTGGCTGTGGCGTAGTGGGTGTGGCCAATGATATTATAAAGGGTTGCAACAGCTTTAAAGAAATGTGAACCCAAAATGTTGTTCGTGAACATCCAGATGATGTGACTGGATTTATGAATCACTTGATTCAATATCACATCCGTAGCACTAATAGAAGTGTCACTGATGGAGCCAAAGTTCATTTTGTGTCGGAATGGCGGCTACCAGACCCAGGTTTTGAGGAAACCTGACTGGTAGTGACAGCTTGACTAGATGCTATATTCTGGTGCCACGGGAGATCAGGAGCCTCGAACCTCGGTTTCAGTCTGAACGTGCCTTAGGCCCCCTTGTGGGAGTATCGTAGTGGCTGTGGTGTAATGCCCATATCGCGGACAGAGCTGCGGTTAGTGCACCATGCTGACTGGTCTGAATCAGGTTGTTCACCCTACTGATTCAGGCCAGGTGGTTAGGGGACTTCCCCGACTCATTGTGGAGTTGTACTCTCAACTGGGTGCTGCGACCCATAGAACGACAGATGTTTTAGAAAGGTCTCGCTTCATACCAAGGTGGGGTGATTGTCCCTCAAACATGATTTCATTTATACTTGGGTAACTTAGGCGTCTATCTACGATTCTTGGGAAAATGGACGCCCCGTCGGGCGGGTGATCACGTAAAACCAAATCCCATATCTGTCCGTGATCAAATGGTCATTTGTCATGGAACTCTTACAGGTTCTCCTGCTTACAAACTTACTGATTTGTGATGAAGCCGCTTGCCATTCATTCGCTTACACTTTGTCGTTCAGTGATCATCGGACAAGCCTTTTCTTTGATGTACATCTGTAGACTTTCTTGCAAACTTTGACTTCACTTCATTTTCAATCATAAAAAGAAAATATATGCACATATATATTTCAATGTAATTTGACACATGACACATCAATCCCGTAGCACAGAAAACTCACTCAGCATGTGTGTACAGTCGAAATCCGAACAAATGCCAAAAGATCCTCCAAAATCCCCATCATTAAATTCATTATTTCCACATCCCCTTGCAATTTTAATTCCAGATAAATCAGTGAGTTTCCGCCAAAAGAAAAGCAAACAAAACAAACGCGGAAAGAAATATGAACCAAAGCGTATTATACAATCCCCGAGCACAGAAACAACAACACGACATGGAAGTACGAACAGTCGTTCTATTTCGAGCAGACAAGCCGAAGGAAACAATATTTACATCATTACAATATCCGAACGCGAACGTGATTCTTAACATCCTTTCGTTAACTTCCCGTAAGCAAACACGAATTCATCCTGCCCCCTCCCCTCTTTCCGCACCACCCCAAAATCAATCATTTTCATTTAAATAATTTCATAATGTTTTCAATTTTGCTCGTTCCTCATCGTTTCCGCATACTCAAGCTGGTTTCTTTTTTCTCGTTTATTACAGGCTGAAATCTGGAGTGTGTTCATTGCGATCCTGCGGAAGAGCGTACGAAATCTTCAAGCATGCACGGATGTTGGCTTAATCGAGCACGTCCTCGTCAGGCTCCAGCGTTCCGAAACAGTTGTCGCAGGTATGTTATTTTCGTTTCGTTTTATCCCTTCAGTTGTGTGTGGGTGTGTTTCCCCGTACAGGATATACGTACGCTGAATTCGCTTCCGATTCCTTAACGTTCGCTCCATGCGCGGCATGCAATAAAATTGATTTATTGTGGCGGTGAAATTCATGTTGCTCCCAATCAGCCGCCCACCCGACTTGCAACTGCTTCCAATCTCCGCCAGATCCAATGAGTGAAATATTGTAGCAGGACGTGCTGCTCGGTCTGGCGTCGGTGAAGTACGTGTGTGTGTATGCATAACTGATCCGTCCGTACCGAGGAATAGGCAATTACGAAAGTTTCTCAAGCACGGATGGCGAAGAGCGAAATTAACTGAGTGGAGGAGGAGATGATGTCTTGCTTTTTTTTCGCTTCATTTCCTCCGCAACTTCCTCGCGCAGGATGTGCGGCAGAAACTGTAAGACAATGTTTAGCCTCGGTATGATTTCTGACGTGTAATTACAGGATATTTTCTAATCTATGTATCGGCAATCGAGAATTATACTTCACTTGGGGAGTAATGCGAAGTTTGGTACAATGTTATGTATGCGGCACAACTTGCCAGATCTGAGTGGTTTGGCAAAGGTTCCCCACTTCATTGTGAACTGGAAATGAGTTGTATTGCCGCCTAAGGCACTGTGCCTCTGTTGGATACAATGGGGCCCTTTAAAAGCTCAGATCTGGGGCTACAAGTAATTGACTTAGACGAAAATTTGTACAACGATGCGCACAAACGACGTTCACGCTGAAGACTCCTCTGAGGGTAAGGTTAAGAGTTGAGAGAAAATGTCAAGAAAAGAGGTGGCACAACGATAAATAAATGGTCAAGGCTGAAAAGTTGCAAGTGATGGGTCTGTAACTGTGCTTACACGACAACACGGCAGAAGATGTCACCAACATGTCCTTATGACTTATTCTAGCAGGACGGCGCGACAGAAAATATTTGCAAATGCGCTAGTAGCAGGACGGCTAGCAGGAAGGCGCGACAGAAAATATTTGCAAATGCGCTAATAGGAGATAGCAACAAAATATGTCTAAAATTGAGTTTGTGCAAATGGGCTTGTACGACAACTCCACAGAAGGTCCGAAAATGGGAGAATAGGACAATGCGGCCCTTAGGCTACATCTTATTGTATACGACGAAGTTTAAAGGACAACGCAACAGAAGTTATCTTCAACGGATCTGATAAGACAACGCACCAAAAGATGTCTATGACTAAGTAGATTAGATAAAGCAACAGAAGACGTCTACAACTTGACTTGAAAGACAACGAAATAGGAGATATCTGTGACGGAACTTCATGACTGTGCAGCAAAAAATTACAGCTGTTGAAGTTCTTAGACAACACAGGAGAAGATGACAAGACAACAGAAGATGGACCTCAATAGTATAGAAGCTCAACAAACCAATAACAGGGCCTTAAAGGAACAACGAATCAAATAATTACTGTGGACAGAATATTACAGTACATACAGGACTTGAAGGACAAAACAACATCCTGGTCTTCCCTCCATTTTTTACATTTCCTTGTTTTTAACTTGAGCTCATTTTGACTTAAGGGCATAAATACCCATGTCACGTTGTACAATTGAAATTAACATCATTGAGAGCCACATGTCGAGATAGGAAGTCCTTCAGGATATTGAACAACATTTCCCACTTCTACACCACCCCATATCAAGTGATAGCTTATCAACGACGTCGATTTGTGGACATACACGCGGCTGATACACGCGTGTGTTTAATGAAAAGGACATACTGCAGGATACATCAATTTTATTAACCGTATTTCAATATTTCAACCTCCCCCAGGAACATCCATCGGGTCACCGAAATGTTCCGAGGAAAAAAAATTTAAAAATAAAAAAAAAATCGAAATCCTTTAAATATTCACTTCAGTTAACAGGAGATTACATTAATCGTCATGGCATGCGAAGGAGTCATTCGCCGTTGCCGTCTGGGGTACACAACCTCCACGCACAACCCACCGACAAGCTCCACGTAAATATGTACCTACATATGTGCACATACGAGTCGGATGCGTTCGTGATGGGAAAGGATAAAGTTGTGTCCTCATATGCTTGTGATACGTGTAGGAGAGATGGTGTCTATTTTTTCAGACCTCAACTATTGTACGGACGTGACTGGGAAGTTAACACACTCGTCGTTGCCCCCCGCACAAACTCTAACAGTTGGAATGGGACGTCGGTAATGAAGATACATTTTGGGATGAGAAGAGTGCGACCTTACAAAATTCGCCCGCCTTCCTGCCTCAGCCCCAGCGGTTCGACACATGTCGTTTTACAGCGAAAATGAAGTGAAACTTTTCCTTGAAAGAGCGAACCCAATGCACGACTGTGCGGTGGTGGTGGGTGGGGGAGGGGGAGTGTAGGAGTAGATTTAGTTACATCAACAAAAACTTTCTCTGAAACTCCTCAGAGTTCTTTCAGTTTTTTTTTCTACTTTTCTATGTTCCATCTCATGGCTTTATCAGGTGGAAATGGGATGTACGCTGTAAGGCAAAAAAGACAAATATCCAATGAACCCTTAAAATAGTTTTTAGTTGTCAGGGAGATTTATGTTCGGGAGGACATGTGTGTGTGTGTGTGTAAAAGTTTAATTCAGCAGGAGGTGACAGGTTTCCTGGCAGCTCGTGTTCTCATTTGATTCTGAAAGGGTTCCCATGGCGTGGAGAGTCGATATGTGAATGGATTTTCAAAGAGTCGGAAAGTTCAGAGTTTGCTCTTGGGTTGTGAGTTGTGTTGAGATAAGGGATTTTTTTTTTATTTCATGCAAAAATAGAATTGTCGGCAGAGGACCGCAGGAGGTGGAGGTCTCATCATCGGATTTCTCTCTGAATCCCTTTACTATTGTTTTCCTAGCTTAAGTGCACCGGCGTACGGGTCAGCAGTTTATATGTGAAGGGTCCTTGTTGATTTTCCTTTTCAGTTTTAGAAGTATTTTTTGTTTGCTTCTAATTCTCTATATGACGTTGATTGAAATAGTTTATGAAGGGGATCATGTAAAGTTTTTTGCAATAAGTGATATTGAGTGGGAAAATTTTGTTTGTTACCAGACACCCTTCTGTCGAGGCTGAGCATAGACTGTGACTAAATTTGACTTCAGAACTACAAAGGAGTGTTAAAGTACCGACGAGATTTCTCTTATCACTCTTCACACAGGTCCTTATATGGGGATGCGTCCCTTGCTTATCATCCCAGCAGCCATTTGAGAATCTAACCACGACCGAAGGATGAAATTTCCGCTTTCAGGCCAAACAACAAATCACATGGGTTTTATTAACTTTCTCATTTTTCCAAAGACACTTTTGAACTTTTTAGGCCTAGACCCGAGATACCTACATAGAGGGTTCAAAAATCACATTTGGAGTTAAAGTTCTAGCAACTGGATTAAGTCCTACTGTTTTCCGAATTTAAGTCCACGCCATTGTGATCTACTCTAGAAAAATTCTTCCAGATGGTACCAACTGCGTTAGAACATTAATTCTTTCAAACTGCTAAGCTACACTAAGGATCTTATTATTCAGCACTGTCGACTCTAGAACAGTAAAATGTGTTAGGATGCACTGTAGTCCCTTGTCACCTACAACTTGTGTAGGTATCTGGACACACAAGCAATATATCCCTGTGCGATCTCACAAGGCTTGGCACTGAAAATACCTTGGTAGGTCCTTGTCAATTAGAACACAGCTACAACACTGATTAGCCGAAAGGCAAAAGCAAAACAAATATATCAATAGTTTAGCTTAGAGCGCCCGCATAGAGCCAGTAAGTAGTTATAAGATTTCATTTCTGTCGTACCTAGGTTAAGCGTTTTATACCTAGTTTTAAAATTCCATAAGATAAATAATAAAAAATGCCTTTTAAACTAAACTAAACAACACTTATTAACAAGTGGTAGCAGAAACTTCGCCCAGATCACTTCAAAGGGCAATCTTAACCTTTAAAAAGAAATCATTCCTGCAGGAAAATTCACTCTGCACTCTACGTGATAGTGGAGTGAAACAGGCGAAAAAGTTCAAGTATCTCGGGATCATTTTTACGAGTGATGGGATGAGCAATACTGAACATTTTTGTAGGATTGGCCAATAATAATAATAATAATAATAATTGAGTGGCACTGCAGCCCATAACGGACCAGGGCCTAGCTTCTACAACAACTACTCGTGTTGTGCATGCTATTGTTCTTCACGAGTAGAAGGGACCTACAGTTTTTTGCCGATTCCGAACGGCGAGATGTGAGAAGCTTTCCATAGACAATTAATACTCTTTGAGTGTGCAACTCGAAAGAGGTGGTGCCGTGAAAAAATGCTAGGTGTCCCGTCCGGGAATCGAACCCAGACTTTCTGCGCCGCAGTCGATGCACTTACCACTGCGCCACGGCGACCACGGGTTGGCCAAGCTGGATCAATTTTGAAGCAGCTTGGTAGATCAGTAAAAAGAAAGGCCGAGTTTGGTGTCCAAGCCAAGTTATCGGGTTTTCATCCAACTCTTACTTGTAGTCATGAAATTTTGGTAATGACTGAAATAATCACGAATACAGGCTGCCGAGAAGAATTTTCTTCATGCTGTTGCGGGTGATACTTGCTGGGATATAACAGAGAAACGTGACGGTAAGGGAGGACCTCAATGTTCAGCAGCTACTTCTTCTGACGGAAAGGGCTATTTTTCGATGGTTTGGTTACTTGGTAAGGATATCCCTTCACGGCTTCCAAGGCATGTTTTAGATGGAATTCCATTTGACCACTCGGCAGTCTCAGGGCAAGGTTGTTGGATCAAATCCATAAACTTGTCTGGTTTTTCTTCTTCGTCTTTTACTGGTGCTACAGTCCGGAGTGGACTTAGGGCCTCAAACTACATGCCTCTCAAGCTAGCACGATCTCTCGTCAGCTGCCTCCAATTGCGCCCTCCAAGTTGGCTGAGGTCCTTCTCCACTTATGTGCGGCATCCCAGCCTAGGCCGTCCTTTGTTACGGGCCGGGATGATCAAGCTGTTGTACAGTTGGGTCCTTCGAGAAAGGCCTCTATGACTCACTTGCCTCTTGGGTCCAAAGAAACAGCGAACGGCAAGAGTTAGTCTTCGTTTGATTTCGGTACTGATGTTTTTGGACATCGGAGCCGAAGTAGATGAAGTCCTTTAGTACCTCGAAGTTGCTGATGCCTGGTGGTAAGCTGTGCGAGAGACATCGATGCTAATGTCCTTCCTTGTTGACAGCATTTACTTCATTTTGTCCTCATTTATAGCCCGATTCATTTTATCAGCTGACTATGAAAGCAAAAGTCTTATTAATTGCTCGCTATGTTCGTCCAATCACGTTAATAACGTGGGCGTAAGATAGTAGAAGCGGTTGAACGAAGATGTGTATGTTGTTGTTGTGAGTTGTGCACAATCTTCTCAAGAATGGTGTTCAAAAAGTCACAAGTTTAAGTTACTCGAACATTATATAGAAGATCTAACCAAGTTGAGCGCCTGGGATGTACAAAACGAAAAAATTGGTTCCACAATTTGCCCTACAGAGGGCTGTTACAGTTGAAAGTGCTTGTTTCTGCCCGGAGAAACAAAGGACTAATGTCCTGTATTCTACACAGTGTGTAAAGTGACGATAAGCATAAAGGGTTTAATGTTTGGTATGATTGCCTCGTGTGGCATTTATGTGACAAGCATGACGCTACGTTTGCACTCGGATCACAAACCTTTCGATTCGAATTGTGAAATCCAAAAGATCGACCCTCTTGTCCGTACTGTAATAATTGGGATAGTGATTAAATTTCGAAGTCCAAATTGTAAAAAATTTCCAAAATTCCGATTCCGATTTCTTGTCGAAGTAAGAAATTTAATACAAATCCGAATTATTTAAGATCCTTTTAGGATGTTGAGTCGGTGCCTGTCAGTTGTGATAATTGGGAATGTTTAGAATTTCAAAAGTTTTGATTTCAAAATTCTGTCCGTTTTCCATTTGAAATTATAGTCTTGGACGCTAATATTTAACGTCATACACTGATCCATCTGCTGGCATGATGAGCTGTTAGTTAGAGATCTCTTCAAAATGTGCACGAAGCTTCACTTATTACCAATGTAGTTGCTACCTAATCAAACCTTCGTCATTGCTTAAAAAAACACCCACACGAGTATGTTACCAGCCAAATGCAAGCAGATCTCTATCATTTCGTTAATACACTTTCTCTTTTCTTTTCATTTCAGACCTGCTTATAGAAATGCTAGGTGTCCTAGCGAGTTACAGCATCACAGTGAAAGAGCTGAAACTACTCTTCGGGACGATGAAAGCTGTAAATGGCAAATGGGTAAGAAAATAAAAAACAGCTCTCACTTTTGAATTTGATGCCAACGTCCTCTTTATGCTCTTCATATATTTACAGCCGCGACATTCAGCGAAACTATTAAATGTCCTCCGTCAGATGCCACACCGGAATGGTCCAGATGTGTTCTTCAGTTTCCCCGGCCGCAAAGGATCTGTGAGTAGCCAACAATTGAATTTATTTGCGAAAATTTCAACCCTAAACTGCACACAATTCTGTGTTGATGTATGTATGTGCCCTGTCAGCGGAAAACTTTCCTGGCTCTCGTAATTTCTCCATTTCAATGAAATTCAAACAAGAAGCATAATTTTTATGTATTGCCCATAAATACTGAAAGCCCCCCTTAGTCACACTCCCATCCGCAGATATGCACGGAAAATCAGAAAACAAACACACTATAAAATAAAAGCCAGAGCAAAGAAATGCTTGCTGTATGTGCATATGTTCATTCGTGCATCCTTCGGATGTATAAAACTTTTATTGCATTTTTTTTGTCGTCGCTGTTGTTGCTTAACCTTCTACCGATATCGGTCGGAGGCAGTGGTGGCGGCGATGGCGTTTCGATTCGTTAAATTTACGTCGAAGGACTTCGATGAATGCAATCGCAGCTATCCATTCTGAGCGGATGTGATAGAAAAAGTATTCCGATTGGTAAACATGTTTTAATCCTTGTGGAGGGAGCACCGCAGTCCTGTGCGCGATAAAAAGCGTTATAACAACAGCATTCGAGACTTTTAAAACGTATCCAAGAGATAAAAAAAATAAAAGACACATGCAAATATTTCAGACTTTATTGCCCGCGGAAACATGCTGAGCCAAAGAGGATAAATGGGGGAGAAAGCCAATGTCGTCGTACTTTGTTGTTGTGGTGCTGGTGGAGGAGGGGGGAGCTTAATTCCAGCTTGCTGCGATATTGCAAGTCCACCGATATTGGCTTCGTTTTTTTTAAGAGCGCATTTCTAGGATTTGTGCTATCAATGCCCTCATGCGAACTTCGGAAACGAATGGATCGGTGAAGATATTTAAAAGAATTTTATTTGAGAATTTCAGATAAAAAGACTGGCTTTTAGACAACTTCGGTTGCTCCGATGAAAGTCTTTCTCCTGTTCCAATCAAATTTTGATGCATTCGTGCCACTACACTTTGTCCACCAAGACAGATGTTCTTAAACAATCTGATTGGTTTCTTTTTCATCTAGTAATTTTCTGTTTATCTCTCAAATTGAAGTAGTAAAGTGCATAAATAACAGCAGAAATTTTGAGATATACAGTCAGCGAAATAAGTTCACACACATTTCGGGTTCTCAACAAAATGTTTGATATAATGTCTTTGTGAAAGAAGCTATTCTCTGGCCCACTAAGGACCAGGAACAACTCATGTGTTGCGTGCTACCAATACCCCAGAGGTAGAATCATCAACAGTTTTTGCCGACTTTATGCAGCGGGATGCCGTAGTAGGAAACCTATTCCTCTAGAACAATGGCCTGGCTAAGGACTTGTCTGAGTTCATATTTTTAAAGCACTTCACGGGAAACAAAACATCATCACCATCATAATTTTTTTAACCCTCTTTTGCCACTAACCGGGTCGCGGGGGCAATGCACACTCGATTGCCCACCATCGACCTTAACTCATCAGGAGCTATTCCCAAGCTTAACCAAGCGAGCTTATGGACTTGATGCAACCATCTCGCTCTGGGTCTGCCGAGCGGTCGCCTAAATGATGGAATAGCATCTAAGGTGCGCCCCGGAAGTCGTGATGAAGGGAACATCGAGGCCAAGTCCACGTAACATAGCCCTTTCCGTCCGAGGAAGTAGCTGATTAATATTAAGGCCCTCCCTTACAGTCGCTTTTCTCAGTCTATTCCGGCAAGTGACTCGTTACTCCCACAACGGCACAGAGAAATCCCAGAACATTGCTATCAACTTCAGCAAAGCCTTGAACAAAATTTCAAACAAATTATTCCTTTTTAAGTTGAAAGTGTTTGGCTTTCTGCCTGGTATGATAGCATTGTTCAAATCGTATGCTGAACACCGTAGAAACCTCACCGCCTCTTCTGATGTTCCACAAGGCACGTTAATCCCTATTTTGTCAATTAATGACGTTGCTTGCGCCGGTGACGTGAAGTTCATCCCCTGCTTATGCAGCACTTCTGCAACATGAAAGAAAGGCGACTGCTTGGCAGACAAAGGGCGATATGGTTGCACCAATTCCATAAACTCGCCTTGTAGAGCCTGGGGATAGGTCCTAAGACGTTAGATGGCGGGGGAACAAGTGGAATTGGGGGTCAATGAAAAAAAAAGATGAGCGTGAGATTTCTTTCGTCTTGCTTGGAACTCGTTTGACAGCTCTCCCACCATTCGCTCATGCCTGGCTTTCTCGCCTTATTGTAGAAGAGGTCAAAACGATTGAAATTTTTCTTAAAGCAGATGTGTGTAAAAGGATTACGGACGTTGGGTACAATATCCCCAATCTTTGTCCTCTTTAATATTTTGTGCTCATATCAATCTCTGTTTGATGAGCTTCCTACGCCCTTAAAAGTGTGAAAGTGGTTTCAGGATTGCCTATGAACTTGTACGGTTTCTGCACAAATGACAATAATTTTAATTTCGCGTGACAGAAAAAACCAAGCCAAACAGATTCCTTTCAATACAGAACAATAGAGTTGTCAATGATGTGTATACAACACAAACACTACATTAACCTGTGTTGTCCTCTGCCCCAACTATCTCTTATCACGTAACAACGAAAAAAAAAACGTACTAAAGACCTCTTCACAAGTCCCAGCTCACACACGTGCCCATTTGCTTGCCACGTAAGAATATCCTTACGATAAATAATACCCAATTAGACTTCAATATAGTATTAGGACATCATGATGTTTTCGGTCTTGCCAATAAATTCCTAACGAATGTCGAAATGTCCGAAGCTGTCGCTAGCACTAAATTGCTTGTTTTGCTCCCCAACAGATGTCCAACAAAGAGAACGTGCACGACGTGCGACATTCCGCTTTGAGCACGCAAAAAAAAACCAAAACGAGAGAGTCAGAAATTGAATTTCATTAGAACTCAATTGTTGTCAGCGCCAGTGCCACTCATAGTTCTCTATCAAATTCATTATCCGAATTTTTCTCGTATTTCTCGTTCCTTCTAACAGCGGGGATACTTTGTTCTTGTATTGTGCACGTCATTAAGTTAGATTGGAGGAAAAAAACGGAATTGTACAAGGGTTCGATTCCGTGGAAAGGAACAATCTAATGAAGCAATCAATAATTCAAGAGTTAGAGCGGATTTGTTTTTGTACGTCTGTTCTTGGGAATTGTAACAGAATGTGTTTACAAAGCTGTCCTGCAGTGGAGTTGGATGTGATTTGGTGATTTGAAGGGATGTACGGGAATTTGTCATGCAGATTCATTTAAATGTTGGAGAAACAACAAATGACAATTTTTTTCAAATTCTACGCTTTCTTAGAGAGTTTTGAATACCCGAGAAAAATTTACGGTTGAATTCAGTCGACACCTCGGTGATGGTCGACTACAAGTGGTGTGCTCCAATTGGAGCTTTAGTTGATACAATTTTGATTTATTTATGCACCAATAGTGCCCTTCCTGGTATTCAGGAAGCCGAAATGTAAACACATGCACATACACATATGCATACACTTACTTATATTGGCAATCTTTAAGATGACGTGGACGACTAGAATCTATTTTTCGAAAATAATTCGTTTTTGGCGGACGAAATTGTCTTTTCGACATGAATTTTTGATAAGCCGACTCTGAACAGCACCCACTCAGAGGCCGAATGCCAGTTCCTCTTAACAGATTTTGTTGGTTTTCCGTAGCAACTTGAAAGTTACAAAGTTCTTGCGCCAAGATTCTATAATGAAAGCAGGCGCACAATGCGACGACATTTTAAAAACCAGCTGAACAGATTATCAAACCTGAGTACAAGAATGCTCCCTAGATAATAATCAAGTGGCACTACAGCCCACAAGGGACCAAGGCCTAGCTTCTACAACAACTACTCGTGTAGTGCGTGCTAATGTTCTCTCACGAGTAGAAGGGAACTACAGTTTTTTGCCGACTCTGAATGGCGAGATTTGAGAAGCTTTTCATGGAAAATTGATACTCTTTGAGTGTTGTCAGCAACTCGACAGAGGTGGTGCCGTGACAAATTCGAGGTGTCCCGTCCGGGAATCGAACCTACCCCTTCTGCGTGGGAGTCGACGCACTTACCCACTACGCCACGGCAAACAGCTAGAGCTCCCTAGATAAGGCAGCTTAAAAAAATTTACTTGTACCAACCCTCAAGAAAATCTTAAAACCTTCAAAACTTTGCATAAGTTATCAAGCTGAAAATTCCTATCGAAAAAAAAAACACATTCATCTCAAAGCGTCTTCCATCTCCTCTACTCTTGCGAGACCCTTTCCAGACGAAACCAATTTGCGATATCGTTACCATTCAGAGAAAGGGAAAGAATTTTAACTATGGCATGCGATGCTAGTCAAAGTCTGCTTTTTGTTTGATATTCCATAGACGTGCTTTATTTGACAAGGCGTGCTCCTATCAATTTTTTGTCAATTTTGTCAATTTTCAGTATCGCTCAGTTATGGAAAGACATCCCAAGAGAGTGTCCAAATTATTCAGTTGCGGTCGCCGTGGGGTAGTGGGTAAGTGCCACACGCAGAAGGTCTAGGTTCAATTCCCGGACGGGACACCTTTAATATTTTTACGGCACCATCTGTTTCGAGTTGCTGACAATACTCAAAGACACAACACTCGCCGTTCGGAGTCGGCAAAAAACTGTAGCACGCACAACACGAGTAGTTGTTGTAGAAGCTAGGCCCTGGTCCCTTGTGGGCTGTAGTGCCATTCAATTATTATTTATTATTTTCACGAAAATCAGGATTCTGGGAACTTACGAAGAACTTACGGTGCGCCTAATCGACCAACTGAAACCACTATTGCGTATAACAGTCCCAGATTTGAGTCCCAGATTCCCAGTTAATTGAGTGACACTGGACTGGTTGATACCATCCAGCATTTAGTGAGGAGCGTACAACAGCTGTGGAGCGTACAGAGTGGGTACGTAAAGAACGTAACTAATCGTTTCGACGTTGTTCTCAGCTGCTTGGTCATGTTAACGAACTATTTGGTTCCTGAAACTCAAGCACATGGTCTCTTGTTTTAACAAGGCATATAACTTGAACTTCTTGATAAATCATTTTGGTGAGCACTCAATTTCACGTCTACATGGCCGATAAGATCGTGCGATATTGTACCTTATCTCGACAGTTAAGGTTGACAAATGTACCGTCTTAGTCGCAAAAATTTACATGAAATCATTTCCAAATAGTAAATGCAATGAATTGTTTCATTTCATGGCATTTCAAGTTCACTTTCAAATTTATATGTTTCACTTTACTAAATTATATCAAACTTCACGATGAATCATCTTTTAAAACTCACATACAGCGTGGGTTATCTACTGGACCATCATTAGTTATTTTGACACTGAAAACTGTTTGCCGCTCAAAATCTTGACAGATAGTCGGAGTTATAGCACCACGGAACGAAGTGAATCGCTGACATTGGGAAATAATGAAAATTTATTTTCAAAGTGAGTGTTGTGTAGAAAAAAACATGCCTTCGGGATTGAACCTTTTGATAAAAATGTATGCACTATGGAAACTAGCATATTTGTCCCCAACCTGTCAAACAGACATGTCTTTATATTCAATTCGTTTTCACAGTCTTACGAAGTAGAAAGTGAGATTTTTGAGTGAATTCTTCTTTATTCGTGCTCAAATGAAATTCCTACTTGAATTGGGCATTCACCCTCTTCAATAACACCCCTTTTCCGCTTTCAAAGTAGGTCAGTCGTGCCTAAATGAGTAAGCAGCATTATGATTCTAAGAGGATCTTAGCGGTCACTTTATCCAACCAAATCCAATCTACCCGAGGAACATCCATTCGGATTCATCATGCGAAGGACTGGTTGAATATCAAATTTGCCCTCCGTGAACATCTTGTGCATTTAACAGGGCATCATGGGCTGAGGAACGACTTTTTCAGCATATGGTCTCTAACTCTTATTTCCTGTTCAAATAATTAAAAAAAAACATTCTCATTGCGCTCCAAGAACAGGAGAATTTTGCGGCTAAGAAGCTGAAAATCAGCTTGAAATTTCAGAATGGGACAAGAGCTCTATCATTCAATTTATTTATCGCATTGCAGTCACGAGTGGTCGCCAGGGCGAAGTGGGTAAGTCTAGGTTTGCTTTCCGGACGGAACACTTCGCATTTTTTCAGGGCACCACCTCTTTCGAGTTGCTAACAACACTCAAAGAGTATCAATTGTTTATAAGAAGCTTCTAAAATCTCGCCGTTCGGAGTCGGCAAAAAACTCTAGGTCCCTTTTTCTCGTGAGAGAATAGTAGCACGCACAACACGAGTAGTTGTTGTAGAAGCTAGCACGAACTCTTGGTGATACAATTAATTTACCTTTCTTTCAATTACTACCTAGCCACAAACCACAATAGTACCCTCCCCAATACTCGTAACGCTAGTACCAATTGACCGACACCTCATTACCCACCATTCGCTTTTTACTTCGCATTAATATTCATTCCGCACACCAGTCCATCAACGACTACAGACGCAGTCTCTTCAAACTTCTCGCAACATGATCATCGAGGCAAAGTTATTACCCACGCCAATCCTTCATTCCCTCTAATTACCCCCCAGACACTCGTTAACTCATTATTCATAATCCAATCTTCAGTATCATTCAGAATTCATTGAACTTATAAGTTCCCGTTGCCATGGCAAGGAGATGCAACAACAAAACTGGAATCAGCAAAAAAAACATTCTTCTTGTTGGGACGAGCAACAGCTTCTCATCCTCCTCCGACAGTCTCTTCTTTGTCTACGAATCCAATTAAAACTTCGCACTTTCATAAATAACCCTTAAAGTTTTTTTCTCCAGCTTCCGCCTTCTTCCCGTCCAGCTTCTGCCTCCTCCCCATGCGGCTTCCGTCTCCTCCACCCACTAGCTCCACCTCAACCATTAACGACTGAACTGCTGCCACTTAAAAATTCCAATCAAGCGTCAAAGTTACTCACTCCTCAGGAGAACACTTCAAATACAATTGCGCTTCATTTTAATTACCTGGCCACCAGAGAATTTCTTTAAAGTCACCGTTCCCCCACCCCCACCCTCTGACTACTGGGCGCAAAATCGATTTGCTTGAACTCTAATTAACTTTGGTCAAAGTTACCAGCTAACCAACAAATTGAGGGCCGCCCAGTCGATGTTTGAGGTTTGAGGACATTCGCCCACAATTGCCCGTTACAGCAAAAATGAAAGAACTGAAATCTCGGGGAAGGAAATACTCTCTCGCAAAGTGCCGTAGTTTCACAAATCTTTGTCATATGCTCACATGGCGTTGAGCAAGAACAACGCAAGGAGTTCCAGGGCGGCACGTACCTTCAGCAAGAAAACTCTAATCAATTAGACCTTCTCCGCTGGAGTAGCCTGGAGAGAAGAACCACCCAAGGGGGTGGGCTCCAGCTACTCCACGGAACAAAACAAAATTAAATGGCGGATAATTAATCAACATCCCCGCGCAAAAGGTTTAATTAATGACCCCGTTCCTGAATTAAATCAGGTTAAATGAAAGAGGAAGTGTTTAATTGCAGATGGAGGCAGAGGCAAGTGTTTTTTTTCTGTCTTCTTGCGCTCCTTTGAAGACCGCTTCGCTGCCCCCCCCGTGTTTTGTGTATCTCCGTTGTCACTCGCTTGTTGTTCTCCTCTTGCTACTACAATTAAGGACATTTGCTTGCCTCCGTGTTTACTTGTAAGTCCTTCTTGTCTCCTTTGATTAATTTCTCCGGATGGCCTGTGACAGTGACACTCAAGTTTGCGAGGGAGTGCTCAAGCAATCTGACATTTGTAGGGTCCTGTCACTGGGATCGCTTCATTTTTCAAAGCAGATTCCGTGTGTCGTTTGCCGGCGGGAGAGATCCGCTGCAGCAGTTCGTGACAGTATGTCAATTCTTTCTTTTTTTTCTCTTTGTCTTCACGTCCGCCGGCGTCGGCAGCGGCGGCGCCGGTTAGTTCGGAGTTCTAACGAACCGGAACCACCTTTAAGTGCAAAAATGTGTCAAAGACAAAACTTTCAAAAATATTAATGACACTCTGGCAGGCGGGGATTGAGAAAGATGATGATTTTGTGTGCGAAATAGGAGGGTGCGTTGCCACTTTGGTATCAGTGAATTGAGTTTTTGTTGGTTGCTGCTGGGTTCTGCTAGCGTTGGGGGAGAGAAATATGTTGATGATAGGATATCATGGAATTTTGTTGTCATTCTACAGATGAAGATCATATTTTTATGCGTTCTTTTATACCTGCGGATTGGTTACTTAGAAACCAAGCGAATTCTCAGATTCAGGTCGTGGTAGGCAGTTTCACGCAACATGAAGCCGCTTTCTTTCACACGAGACATACGAGTAGGACCGTCGTCAACCTAGAGTAGTGTGTAAAGGTGCTAAACCAGACAGGGGGTACCGGAATCCTGATTTATTATGTCATGGTGACCGAGTTACCGACAACAACCAGGGAGTTATAATTGCCTAGCTTCCTCAATTTGACCGTTTAGAATCGGCATTAAACTGTGGGTTTTCTCCACTTGAAGAAGCTAATCTTTAGCACTGCTTAATGTTTATTTTGTTAAGGCAGGAAAATTATTTTGAGGCTGAACTCTATGCGGGTGACTTAACGGTCAATAAGCCTAGAATGTACCAAATCCTCAAAAAGAATTAGTATTCAAGAAGCATGGTATTCAAGAAGCATGGTATACCACGACGCGCGTGTCACCTCACAACGTGTTCGTGGATTACTTTCAAATGATTACCAGAGTTCTTGGATTTGCGTTCTCTTTTTTTTATTTTACTGACATAAGCCTTTATTGGCCCGTATGGTCTACATTTTCTAAGAAAATGTCTCTTTGAATTTGAATGTACGATCAACTTCGATCGACGATCGACATTATGGCAAAGCAACGTCTGCAAATTATACAAATTTTATACCAAAATTTGGATTTGCCATTAACACCATTTGCCATTCGTCGTTGTCGCCCTAGTAGACAGACAATAACAAGTTTGGTACACATGTTCGTTTTGTAATATTGCTGTGTCGCTGCGACAACAGGTTGGTCGAAGTGTGAAAATGTTGCTGCCGTTTAGGCTAACGTAGCAATTTCACGGCGTTCTCAAGCATTGAGCATCACTCTGGCCACATTTTGTGTAAGGGTAAGATCAAGTTGACTCAAGAATTGAAGCCGGTGGACAAGCAACATACGATTCTCCGATTGGGTTCTAAAGAAGATGCGCCAAGATGATAAATTTCATCTCAAAATCATCTTCAGTGGTGAACCTCATTTCTGGCTCAACAAAATACGGGTTATTGGTCTGATGAACAGTGTGCTTTCATGAAGTACCACTTCATCAACAAAAAATAATTGTTTGGTGAGGTTTGCATGCCTCGTTGATGACAATGCCGATAATTTTTGACCCGAATTAAAAGATATGGACTTTGACCACGTATGGATTCAACAGAATGGTACAACAAGCCACACAACACCCACAATCGATTTATTGATGAGGAAGTATGGTGAGTGCGTAAGCTTAAGAAATGGCTCAGTCGATTGGACGACTCGTTTGTGTCGCTACGTTAGTTTATTGGTTCGTACAAACAAGCCGACGACGTTGAAAGCGCCCAGAGCTAACATTAAACGCGAAGTAGGGGCCGTTTCGACAGAAATCTGTGGCCGAGTCGTTGAAAATTGGGTCCAAGGAACAACGTCGAGGTTCATTCATAATGTTTTGATTGCACTGTAAGATGAAAGTACATTTCTTGAAATATCTCCAGCAATGTGCGTTTTGTTCACAAAAAAGCTATCAAATCTGGGAAACCCCTTCATATTGTCCTTGCCCTTGATTACGGTCCACCAATCTGTTAAAGTTTCAGTTTTTCTGTAACAAATATTATGGTACGTGTTACAGTCTTTCAATCTTGTCTGAAATTAACTTAAAAGTTAAAAAGTTTCTGCATCAAAATCAAAAATTTAGTGGGAAACTTGACATCAGACATTGTCCAAAATTTTATTTTTTTTCCAAAAATGATTCTGAGACACAGAATGCGCTGAATCGCATTTGTTGTAAAATACACCTAGTCAATGTTTGCACCTCATGCAATATGAATTCAAATACTTTTGCAATTCAGGTCATTTGATGGTGGTGTGTCCGAAATGCTGAAGTGGAAAAGTCCATTGATTCACAAGCTGAATGTACCAGATTCGATTTATGCACTGAAAGCTTTGCATTTCTTCACGGCAGTACCCTCTTCGAGTCGTTGAAAATACCAAAAGGGACTTGTCTGTGGAAAACGTCCAAATTTCAACATTCAGAGGCTGTAATGAACTGCGGGTCCCCTATACTTGTGTGGAAAGAATAGTATGGGCCACTCGAATTGTTGCTGAAGAATGTAGGACCTGGTCCCCTGGGAACTATGCAGCCATCTAATTTATTTGCGACAGTGCCCGACAATCACTTGAGTTGTCTTAACTGTAGTAAGAATTGTCACAATTTTTGAAATTAATTTTTGGACTTACTACTTATTTACATGTTGCTGTCTCTGAACTCGTTGATTTTTATGTAGTGAGGGAGTTAGCCTCACACACAACCTACAGACTGGTAGGCTAGGCCCATTATTTAACCCTCGGGCATAGGGGTTCACTGCCTACATTGGTTCACCACCCAACGGATGTTGTGATGGCTATCCAGAGGGCGCCACAAGGAGGCTGTATGTCAACTTGACCTGTGCGGGGATTTGCGTGCGATATTTGCTCCTGTTTGCGTTGATGGCATCTGGAAACGAAGATTTAACGACGAACTCTATGGGCTGTACAGCGAAATGCGCCTAGTCAAGCGTCTTTGGATACAACGCTTAACATGGCTAGGCCATGTAGAGCGTATGGACACCACTGCTCCGGCCCGAAAAGTCTTCGAATCTGAGCCATTGGGACAACGCAACAGAGGACGGCTTAGGCTACGGTGGCGCACATAGGTGGAGAAGCACCTGAACCAACTTGGAGTGCGGAACTGGCGGCAGCTGGCTGGAGAGGCATGTAGGTTAAGGCCCAGGTCCACCCCGGGCTGTAGAGCCACAAGAAGAAGAAAAAGAAGAAGACTTTTTTGCATGGATATAAGCTTTTTTAAGGATTTATCTATCCGCTGTAACCAGGTGTAACAAAAATGTTGGGAATTTGTGTCTTTTCTTGGTATACGTCGTGTTGTAACAGATTTCGCGGTTCAAATCTCCCAATAGACGCATTTATTGCAAATAACTCAAAAAATGATACAAGAGGATAATCCATCATATATAAGGTTCCAATAAAGTTGATCAAATCGAAGTTATAAGCACAAAAAAATTATACGTAATAATAACATTATAATGGTGTAATAATGGTATTTTCTTTATTTTAATTTTAATTCAATATTTTCAAAAAGAAACAAATTTATTTCACTTATAACTTAAACACAAACAAATTATTTTTAAGCTTTTCTCCACCATTAGACTGACCTGCCGCATTGCGCATTGGTTCTTCCTTTAATGTAAAATAAGCAATTCTGATACCCTAAATGTTTAGAATGAAAATTGTAATTAAAGATCTCAAAAAGAAGACTTAAGAAGGTCGCCCTCCATAAAAATTACTTGCAGAAGTCTTAATCGAATCTATGGCGTTGTATCTGTTTAAGTAGATATCTTTCCTTTTTTCCTTTGCTACTTAATTCAACCCCTAAAACTTCTCTTAAATGAAATTTTAAATTCCTCTTATGTGTTTTTTTTTCATTTTTAGGCAATGGTTCTACCGCCATTAGCTAAATGGCCATACGAAAACGGTTTCACATTTACGACGTGGTTCCGTTTAGATCCGATCAATTCTGTGAATATAGAACGTGAAAAACCCTACCTCTATTGGTAAGTTACATACATATTTCCACAGTGAAAAGATTCCCCCGAAAAAAAAAGCGGTGGAGGAGAAAAAAGAGAAGAAAATCCTAAGACATTCCATTGCATTCTTTTCAGTTTTAAAACATCGAAAGGGGTTGGATATACAGCGCATTTCGTTGGTAATTGCCTAGTCCTGACATCAATGAAAGTCAAAGGGAAAGGCTTCCAGCATTGTGTCAAATATGAATTCCAACCGAGAAAGGTATGTTTTGCAACTTACATTGTCGTATCCGTTAGCAATTAAGTCCTTCAGCATTCCCCCCCCCAAAAAACCCCTCTTTCTCTCTGTTTCTGATTTTAACGTTGTTTTCTGGTTTTCCTTCCTCTTTTCATTGTCTCGTACGCAGTGGTATATGATTGCCATTGTGTATATATACAATCGTTGGACTAAAAGCGAAATAAAGTGCCTAGTTAATGGACAATTAGCGTCCAGTACGGAAATGGCGTGGTTCGTTTCAACAAATGACGTAAGTAGTTTCTCCTTTGCTTTTGCTTAGTCATCAAAAAGAAAAAAAAAATTGTTTTATACTTTTTGCTTCTGTTTAGCCATTCGATAAATGCTATATTGGTGCAACACCGGAACTCGACGAGGAGCGGGTTTTTTGCGGGCAAATGTCGGCCATTTATCTATTCAGCGAAGCCTTGACAACGCAACAGATATGTGCGATGCATCGTTTAGGTCCTGGATACAAGGTAAAGTCACTTTTTTGTGTTATTTTTTTTTTGACTTTTTGTATTTCATTGAATTTCGACATTTTTTTGTGGGTTTCTTTCATATTTATTCTCAACATAGTTTTGGTTTGGTGTTGATTTTATCGCTCACTGTTCTGTTCTTTTGATAACGCTACTTAAATGCTTTTGTTTATGTTTTTTTTTTTTGAATATACTGAATTTTGAGGAAGAAATGTGTCAAGGAGACTACTTTCAATACAATTGAAGCGGTTAAATGAATATTTATCTATCCAATGGTCATGTACTTATCGTCGCAACCTTCAATGCCATTCTTAGATAAACTACACCTGTGCGATAAAGTAAAGATAAATATTTAAATGTGCTTACCTTAAAACTACAAAAACTTCACTTAAAAATTTTTGAACGGATAATCGCAATAATCAACTGCTCTAATCGGCGTGTCTCTATGTTAGCTTTCTTCGTGGTTATACTAATGTAAAGGGGTTAACTTCCCGTTTTGTGGTGAAATTCTCCTTAACCTTTAAATGCTTTTCACTCAAGACTATTCGGCGATTTATCAACATTAGCACGCACAACACAAGTAGTTATTGTAGAAGCTCGGCCCTGGTCCCATGTGGACTGTAGTGCCACTCAATTATTAAATTACATAAATTTGAGAGTGAACGTAAAATGTTTACAATCGGTTAAAAGAGTAAATTAGGGCAATTACATTCTGAAACATTTGAGGTGGTCTATTCGGATTGTTTAATTTTAGGTGACTCCTTTCAGTATAGCGACTGATATCTTGGCTTTCAAAGCGTCATTCGTAGCCTGCATATTCCTGAATATGTATAACTTTACATAAGCGCAGAGAGTATAATCCAAAAGTGAGATATTGCATAATCCATGTGGCCAATTAACCGTAGTTAGTTTCACTCGCTGAATGGCTCATAACGCCGTCTTTTTAAAGAGATCACCGAGTTTATGTGCTTGAATTTCAAAAAGCACATATTCCATTGACATCGAATGTGAAATCGAAAATAAATAGATTCTTCAGCTACAGCTGCTGTAGTATCTTCAGCATGCGTTAGATGTGGTCTAACTGGTCGACTATCATCCACTTATGTAAATTGGGACTCAAATCTGTGAATGGTGTTCGCAATAGTGGTTTCAGCAAATTCGTTATGCGCACTCTAAGTTCCTCGAATCGCAGAAAAAATACTTCTCACATTTCTCTCATATTGGAGCTGAACAAATCTGAGACGCTTTTGGCTGTGAGTCCTTCCATGATGCCACTTGCCAAACACTTCTAAACAAAAATGCTTAAGCAGTTGGATAGGAATCCCTCATGATCTATCAAAAAGCACCTATTGAACAGAAAACCACACAATTGATGACTCGATGCAAAAATGCCTATTGATCCCTTTTAATTTCACGCATTTCAATGGTGAATCTTGAAAGTGTTACATAGACTCTATTACACTCCCGTGAATACTTGAATTAACACCAACTGATGACAAATAAAATCATAACTGATAATCATCTCTGTTAGATAACTTTAACCTGAAAATATTTGAACAATCCAAAGAAAGTAAAATAAGTCCCGCACGAAACTAAGCCATTTTCAATTCAAAGACTCGTTACTGTCCACGACAAATCTCTTAAATCTCTTTATTCCTAAAGATCAGTTCGATTTCTAACAACACACTCCAATGACTGCACACTGCCTCCAATTTTATCATCTACCCAGCTGTATCACAGTAGTATATCCTTGATTGTCGTTGAAAAAATAGTCAAAAGAAGAGACACTGTCACAAATCTTAGAAGAGTGAAAGACTTAAGGGACATAGTCCAAGAAGAGGGAATTGACTACATAGATTCATCGGTCCATTACTGAAGGCTTGAACCTGAAACTGGTAGATGTGATTGAGTTTACAGAAGTGTATATTACCATTTTACAATGTTTCCTCAAAGGAACGTGGCAGCCGTAGCGTAGCTGTTAAATGCGTCGGTTCACACGCGAAGTTTCCAGGTTCGATTCCCGGACGGCAAAACTCGCATTTTTCACAGCGCCACCGCTTTCAATCTGCTGTCCCCACACAAAGTATAAAAATTGTCTATCAAAAGTTTCTCAAATCTCACCGTTCAGAGTCGGCAAAAAAATCTAGGTCCCTTCTACTCGTGAGAGACCAGTAGCAGCGCACAACACGAGTAGGTATTACAGAAGCTACGCCTTGGTCCCTTGCGGGCTATAGTGCCATTAAATTTTTATTATTATTATTAACTCAAAGGTGCGTCGAGGTCTAGTATTGAAAGTTCTTCTATAAAACTGAGGTAATGTGTCTTACCTCTAAATTTGAAGTGCTAAAGGCATGAGCAACATTTCATTCACATTGAACCTCTCTAGTCAGTAACTGTCATTTCAATGTCTAAGATCCCTCAATTCATAAGAGGTTCTAGGACATAAGCATATTTCAGGAAATGCCAGCAAAAAGGAGTACATTCATAGTCTATGCATCTTTTATAAATTCTGCATAGTCTATGTTTAGACTCCTTTTTACTGGAATTTCCTAAAATATGTATATGTCCTAGTTTCTTGCAGTTAGCCGCTGTGCCTGTGCTTGTTCTGTTCTGTTCGGGGACAGCGGTGGAGGACTGCATCATATCCCTCGGTGACTCCTCTTTCACTTATTAACTGTTGCCTATAATGACAAGATTAATGAAATAATTTTCGAATCAATTCGAACTTCCTTGATTGGTAGTTAGAGATTTGAAGATTGAATTTAGAGTATCCAGGGCTTTGAGCATTCCCTTTAGGCATTTATGTCTGGGGGGATCCATCATAAGGCGAATGAAGGCTTTCGAAAAAATGATGAACAGTCATTATACAAGTATTTGGGATGAAAAATTATTTGTTGCTTAGTCTCGATATGCGCTAAATGCGCTAAGTCTCGAAAACAACAACTTCCACATTTACATCTCTGCCACATCCCAGCTTGAAGCTCTTAAAGGATAAGAAAAATTAGAGCAGCAGATAATGCAAACTTCTACCACATAATGCATATTTATTGCTGGATTGTCAAGTGCATTCTACCCGGGATTTGAGTTCAAGGGATTGTTAACATACCGAAATTTTGGACTATGAGCATTTCTAAAATTTGTCCCTAACCTTTCTCGACCTGTTCTTGCTCAACGACATCATTTAATCAGAGTGATTTTAGTCAGAGAATTCAGACATTTTTTTGTATCCGTGCTTTTGTGGGCACATTTAGTAGTGTTTTAATATTTTATCTCCTCGTAGCTTAGATTAACGATACTTTTCCTTATTTCCATCTCAAACTCTCCTAGTTCCAAATCTTTATAATATAACTTTAAATTAGTTGATATTTCAGTATTAACATAAGAAAAAAAAACTTCATACACTTATAACTTACAAAACTAGTTTTAAATTTAAACAAAAGTTAAAATTGCTAATGTAACTAAAATTATATTTAGAATATAAGCATTTTTTCAATATTCAGTATATTCCAGAAAAATTTCTAGATCTTCTTTTGTACCATAAATTTTCTTTATTTAATTTTTTTTTTCAAAAGTTTTACAAAAATCAAAAAAAAAATATATTTTTATTGACATTCAATTAATTGTTTCTCTTTATTTCCTTTATCTCTCTTTTCACGCTGCACCATAACTCATCTGTGTCTTTGTCGCAAATACACACTCAACTGGCAAATAAATTTTTTGAAAAAATCTATATATATATATACAATCAAACTATTTTAATTTGTATCTAAATTTTTTTTTGTTTTATTTTAATTTTTTTTCTTCATCACATCTTTTGTGTGCGTTAAAAACAAAAAACAAAAAAAAACTGAATTTATTATCTCAACACAGTCACAATTTCGTTTTGACAACGAATGTTATCTCAATCTGCCGGACAATCATAAACGGGTGAGTTTACACGCCACATCCTCGGGTGATGGCACTGAAGATGATCCTTCAGCTGATATCGATTTAACTGCGGCTGTTGCCGAAGCTTATGCACTGGTTAGTGCTCGCATGCAGGCTGCGGCTCGTGCAACAGCAGCAGCACACACACTTCCCAATACGTCTGCGACAACTGCAACAACATCAACAGCAAATGCATCGAGTGGCAATGCAAAAACCGATACCGATCCCTCGGCGACATCCTCATCCCTGGTCTATCCCTCGGGAAGTTCTGCTTCTTCTTCTTCTGCTGCTACCGGTAGATATTTGTTTTGCGAAAATGAATGCAATTTATTTTCGTTATTTTTTTAATTTTCATTTTTTTTCTTAATTTCTGTTTTTTTGTATTTTTTTTTAAATTTGTTTCCTGTTTTGGTTCGTGGCTATATTCGCAAAGACTCTCGTGCGCTTGCTAAGCTACGTAAAATGTCAACGGCTGATAGTTCTGGAGCATCAGCTGGCGGATCAGCATCCGGTGAAACCGAAGAAATCAATCATTTGAAAACTGTAAGCATGTTTTATTGTTTTATTTATTTTTGTTTGTATTTTGTTTTTAAATTAAACTTTCTTTTTTAGCTTGCTTTGATTTTGTCTAGTCTTAGTTTGTCTTCATTTTCAGGCATCTGTCTTTGTTTGTTGGCTTCACGTTGTAGTTACCTTTTCTCACTAGGTGCAATGGTGTCTGATCTGCGGGAAGATTAAGAAATTTCCGCATGATGTTCATGACATCAGTTTATTGCGTAGAATGTTCTATAGAATATCAAGCCAATTTTTGACCAGTTTTTTGTAGAAATTTGTTGACATAGTAGACTAGAGCTTGTTTTATTCATGAGTGTATACACAGCATTCTGGCGTGTACAGAAGAATTTTATGCTGCTGTCAGTCATTAGAGACAGTTAGAGTGAGTGCCAGCAAAGCTGTTTTGATTGAGCGCCATGTCCACAGTGGACTCTAGCGCCACAAGACGATCGTCAAGTGCATTCACTGCAGGTTTTTCTAGCTCTGTTGATCTTAAGTTTGTTGAAATTTTTGGATTTTCTTATATTTGAACTCTTCTTTCTGAGCTGGTTACACACTCGTGCCTTTGTAAGGTTTCGTTCGCTTTATCGTCCTGCCGACCTTTAATTTCAGAAACCCTCAAAAACGCCTAAAAATTCTGGTAGTTGATGTTCCCCACTTCACCTTTGAAGTACTGTACACCTACTTCAACTCATTCCTCTCTCTCCTTGAAACACCCTTCATCGTTCATTTTTTTTTTCCAATCAAACAGCAACCAAAGCCATCTCGATCTCAGTTAAATGACTCTCTGCCATCACGGCTCTCGTTTTCGAAATAGAAAATCCCCAGAGCTAATTTCATTGAATGACTGCATCCCCAACCGAAATTCGAATATGACTTCACCCGTTCGGCGGTAGAACTCTCGAAGAGGCAGCAGGCGGCAATTCGCAGGCGGCTGGCTCGACTGGTTTCTCATTCACCAGCACATGGCACTTGGTCGGTTTGGCATTGATGATGAGAGCTAGGGGTGGGGATGGGAAGAATTAATGATTGCACTTGTTGAAGCGTGAAATTTCTCAATCGATTGAGTTTTAGAGTACTAATTGATCATTTACAGATCGATGCGTTTCTGAGTTTTTCTTCGTCTATTTTGTTTGGTTGGCTGCTTAAACTTGTTCCTGAGTTTTTCCCCATTCTCTATTCTTTTTTGCTCCTTATGGCCGCTGTTCGTCTATCACCTCGAGGGAGTTAATTGGCAAAAGAAAAAACACTTGGTTCAGCGGATGGAAAAGTGTTCAACCGGTTAAAGATAGATCCCTGAGAGTGGGCCATTGACAGGGAAAATGAAGCGGGTGTCTTGTAACTTGATGACTGCAACAAGGTGATTTTGGTTCACCTGGAGATGAGGAGATGGTTAAATTTATCCCACTGAAAGGAATCGCTTCCGCGTGGGAGTGCAATATGTGGGCGTTTGTGTGAGCAACTTTGTTGATTAAAGAAGCCTGTCGTTCGTGGGAAAGGTCAAAGGGGAACACGAAAATAGAATAACAGTGGGTGGCCTTGCAAAAGCGTCATCACTCGTGTTATTGTATGATCTTCTCGAGTTTCATATTTTCCCTCGGGTGTGAAAGTGAAAGGTCGGGCAAACAAATTAAAGGACTTCATTGGAATAGGTGGATCAATGTTTGTTCCGCGATAATGGAGGCAGTTGTATTTCCTCTTAAAGGATATACTTATATTTTGATGAAGAAGAACAGTATATTCTAAGAATGAAATTGTTATACTTTCATATATAGTTTCAGTCTCATTTTTGCCGGTGTAGTTTATATCAGCTGCTCTTTAGCTTTCTTTGTTGCTTTTTTATGGTTTCGTTTACAACCAAGAGAACAACGCTACCGGGATTCATTGAAATTCCTCGGATTTAATTCGATCTGGTGTCTCTTATGCTGGTGTGGTAAATAAATTTTTTCCTGCTCGTCTCGTTAGCTCAGCTCGTTACTGTAAGTAAGCAATTTGTACTTTTTTTAAACTCAACCTTGGGTTGTAGCTTACTGATCGCTCGGATTATGTTGGACTTATGGGGTTAAATCGTTCACAAGTTTTTGAGATAACATTCTATCCTTCACAGTTTCCCAGAAAAAAATAATTCAAAGGTGTTAAACTTCAGTTACGATGTGGTCAATTGGCATCGCGAAGGCGGGTGATATCACAGTTTGTGATTTTCCTGCACCGAAGATCGGTTTTGGCATGGTACGCTATCCTGCATGAAGGACAGGTGCTCTTCATTTTCAAAAAAAAAAAAAACTCATAGCTCTGTAAGACCCACCGTAGACAAAAATCAAAAATCATAATTTTCATGTAAAAATGGTTCAAAGATGCCAGCACCCCAGAATTGGCATCAAACTGTCACTCTCTGAGGATGATTTAGTTTTTCAAAAATAATGTGCGATTTTTCCGAGTCCCAAATGTGCAAATATTGTTTTTCTCCGACGTAAAAATGCTACTCGTCAGAAATAATTACTTTGCGCCCAAAAATCGTTGTCAAATTCAAGGTATTTCAAGTCAATAACGATGCGGATGGGCATGTGCCTTTAATTGTGAGTCAGATCGGCCTTGTAACCGAACACTCCAGTTGTACAAAATTCTCTTCAGGCTAATGCGTGAAATTTTAAGCTATTGAGATCGATAAAGTTTTATTGTCACATTCTCCCTCACAGCATCCACAGCCACCTGTAGGGAGACAGGCTCTATGAGTCGTCCAGTCTCACGAAAGTTTAGCATAATCTAGCGTATTGCAAATGCAGTGCTTGTGTCATTTCACTTGAGATATAAATATTTTATATTTTTTGTTTCCTGATAGTATGGTACTGAGATCTTGTCAAGATTTCGAGTGAACTGTCAGTTTTAAAATAGCCCATCATTTAAAAAGGAAGTTCTACTGGGAGTCCGTTTTTTGTTTTCAAAAAAATTGTTTATTGAAAAAGCGTTAAAAGTATTGTCCACCAGAAGCGAGTACTTTTTCACTTTCGAATACCATCTCTAAAAAAATGAGCCCCATCTGGCATCGACTCAATCATTCAGAACTTCTTCGAAAGACGAAAACTTGTGACAACTCAAATCGTTTTGCTTCCATCGAAAAAGTCTGTAATCGGAAGAAGCCAGGTCTGGAGATTACGGCGGGTGGGGTAAGACCTCTCAGTTTAGCGTTTTTGACCGCTACAGTCACATGGGGCCGAGCGTTATCATGTTGCAAAATCATATTGTCATGCTTTTCAGTCGTTTCTGGTCGTTTTCAACGCAATCAATTGTTTTGCCTGGCATTGTCAGCTCACACCCGTCTGGACCTACCATATGCAAAGCATGTCTTTTGAACAGTAGCTGTTGCTTGGCATCGATATGGACAATGATGGACCGGGTTCACCAGGCTGTATATAGTACTTTTTCTTCTTGAAGTATATCTGTAGTATATCCATATATCCGCTCCAGCCACTCTCAAAAATTCCTTCCTTCGATGTCTTTCAAGCATCAATTCCTAGGTGAAAAATTACCTTTGGACATCTTTCGGTCTCAACCCGAACGGCCCAAATTTCCTCTCCTTTAATTAAATCCAAATTTCCTTCACCGAATAGAAACTGTTTGCTGAGTTACTCCCAACAATTCTGCGAGTTCACTTTGCATTTGTCAGAAATCTTGATTCAGTTAAGCCTGCAATTCTTCATCTTCAAACTTTGTGGGCCACCCAGGATACTCTTATCTTCGACGCTAAAGTCACCACTTTTGATGAGTCTAAACCACTCTCTGCATGGTTTATCGGACGGAGCAGTGTTGGCTTTGCTCTACAAGCTTTCGGCTTTGCTCTACAAGCTTTCGGCTTTGTTTTACAAGCTTTCGGCCTGGGTCTAAAATCATTTAATGAGCGCTGCACTTTTCTTCCAATTAAAAAAGTCAAAACTTCCCGTAAATGCTTTGTATTTAAGACAAATTGGGACATATTCTAACAGGAGCAAAAAACAATGTTGTTGTCTAAGACAGGCGCTAATGCACAAAAATTATTGCTGACAAATATCACGCATTTCCAATGACGAACTGAATCGTTTCCAAGATCATCCACAACTTGCAGGTGGCGCCATCTTTTGAAAACAGACCAAATTAATTTGTACCCCTAATAGATGGCCCACTCTGTTATGGTGTCATACCAAGTTATAACTTCAATTTCAAGTGGCCATTATGTTGCTGCCGGTATTCGTACACCTGATGTCATATTTACTTCTAAAGGAAAATGTTTGATTATTTTGAAATCCATTTCGGCTACAAATGACCATTTGCGTTGGCAACATATCCAGAAGATCAGATATGAAACCGGACATCAATGATGAGAGGAACTTTAAAATTTGCCTAAATCTTTTGAAAGATGCCGGTGGATGCCGGTACACCACTCGTCGTGCTCTAGGGTCGTGAAAACACTAAACTTCTTAATGCTTCCATGTACATAAAGGACTTCATGTAAAAATCAAAGTGAATAAGTTCGTTTCTGAAAACCTTCCTTGAGAAAATGTTTTGCACAAATATTTGGCTTCTCCACTGTTTATAAAATGCATTCTTTACTTCTCTCTTCTATTCGATGTGAAGCTTCAGATATAATTTGCTTCGTTTATCAGTTTATTGTTTAAATGAATATTTTGTTCGTATTTATTTTTTAATTTCAAATGTTATTGCATTCATTTGTAAGCAGCAAAAGACGTGGTGTTCCCTTCACCCCTGAGCAACAACCAAGGAAAATGTATTTAATTCTTCTTTTAGTTGTTCACCCTTTTAATATGTCCTAGTGTGTGCGTGTGCGTTCTGCTGTGTGTGCGTTTTCATTTATCTCTGAACCACTTTATTATATTGCATTGTTGCGTTGGGACTTAATTCAAAATGAAAACAAAACACATCCCCACCACCAGACCCCTTCCTCATCCCCCGTGATTCATGTTCCCACTCATGCGTCTAAGATTATCGTATACCTACATGTTTGCCACGTTATTGCTGTGGAGTTTTTCAATTCCACGACATACGACACCTTCACAACATGAGTCGTGGCCTCAGCCATAGTCGTAGCCCCGGTGTGTGTTGGCTTGAGTTTATCTGCTATCCACTTTCGATATCAAATAGACTGAGTTGTAGCTTGTCCCTCCAACCCCCCCGTGCTGCACCGTCCTGTCTGGCTTTCGTGTGCAGTAGTGTGCCCGGACAGCGAAGGCGGCTACAATATCCTACGTCACCATTTGTTTGTGTTGTCTTTTGAGTTGTTTTCCTTTTTTTTCGTATCGTCCTCGAAGACCTCTGCTCCTTTTAGTGCAATCAAAAATCAAAGCAATCAAAAAGAAACAAAAAACGAACACGAAACATAGAATTATAGCCACCTCCCCCATGACAATGCAACTCAATCTATATAAATAACACACTTATATCCTTACAGGTACTTTACGATGGTAAACTATCGAACGCTATCGTCTTCATGTACAACCCAGTAGCCACCGATGGGCAACTGTGTTTACAGTCATCCCCGAAGGGAAATGTTTCATATTTTGTACATACACCGCATGCTCTTATGTTGCAGGTAAGTCCATGAAAAAGTTATGAGTTCACTTGTGTCTCTCTCTCTCTCTCTCTGTGAGCACTTGGCGTTGTGTTGTTCCGGCTACAAATTCTTCCATTATCTGAAACTGGAGATGGTAGTCGGAAAGGATGGAACAAGGATATTTATTGGTGCATGTGTGCAACAGCCATTCTGCGCCCTTGCTTGCGCCGCATCGAATTTATGATTCTACATCACACTCCCACTGTTGTCTAATGCACTTTTCTTGGTCTTTTTTTTGTCGATTTTCTTGTTATCCTCGATCGTGTACCCACTTCACTGGGAGCGAAGGATGTTAAGGCTGTTGTAACACACTCGATACACTGTACGCTAAATTCCATTGGGGGCATTCAAGTGCTGTTTCCATTATTCTCTCAACTGGATATGGCACATGAAGGATGCAGCGACGTGAAGCGTGATCCGACGTTATGGTGAGTACTTGATTGTGTTTCATTTTCAGTGGAAAATCTTCGGGTTGATGACTTTACTTGACTTTCTTTTCTTTTCATCTCGCTGCAGCTCGAAACTTCTTGGTTTCATATGTGAACTTGTGGAGACATCACAGACTGTGCAGCAGCATATGATTCAGAATCGGGGGTTTCTGGTAATTTCGTTCATGTTGCAGCGCTCCTCGCGAGAACACTTGACACTGGAGGTGTTGGGTTCGTTCTTGAATTTGACAAAGTATTTGGTGACGTGTCTGTCGGCGAATAGTGACTTGCTCCTGAAGCAGGTAAGTCTAATAATGAAACAAAGTGATGGAAATTTTGGAGATTTTTATGCGACACTTTGATTGTTGGGAAATGGATGTCTCTGACGATTTTGGCTTATGTGATTTTTGGCTGAAGTTAATTGATGTTGCTTTCATGTCTGTAATGCAGTATTTTACGATAGACTGTAATTATTTATCTTTAAGCGTCATACTTCAGGAGAAATGGGAATTAAAAGCGGAAAGTGGTTATAATGCCTAGAGTAGACGGCTTTTGTGTTTGCTTATTGTTCTCATACAATATTCGATATAAATATGGAACTCTTAACTTTAATATATTATACCTCCTGTAGTTTTTGATTGAACTTTTTTCACTCAGTATCAGTAAGAAATGTTTCACTAAAATTATAGACGGAACTTCGATCCGACTATACTGTTTGTCCATGTGAATAATGTTCAAACCTTCACACGGCTTTAAAGCTGTCGGAAAATGAAGCGACTTTAGTTCACTAAAATAAAACCTTTACCGAAAACAAGGTCAATATTTCTATCCTTTGTGTCCTTGACACTTGTAAGAGGTTTTAGAGGGATTTCATGATTGGTGCCATCAGCCTATGTGAAACATACTCGACAAAGGTACCCGCTGCGGCGTTGTGAGTAGACATATGGACTCCTACGTGGGAGGTCTAAGACCTTTTAGACCTTCGAACTGGGCTTACAATAATTTTTGAAATTTACTGGCTCCACCACTCTCGATCTTCTGAAACCTATCACGGATTTCTGACTCTTAATGTAGAGCTGCTCGATCACGTGTGCATTACACTCCACCTCAACTCGTAAGAGAACAATTCTACGCGCCAAACGAATAGTTGTTGGGGAAACTACATATATCCTGATTTTTATAGACACTGCTTCCCTACGATTTTGCTCTGGTGGTAAAAAGCAGAAGCGCCGATTCGCAACATATGAGGAGTTTGTCTCGGTACAGAGTTGACGGGAGACTAACAGAATTCAGAAATTAAAAATCTCAAAAAGCCAGAAATCGGAAAATTGTATTTTTATAGTTTAAAACAAAAACAAGCCCTCTAACATCCTACATCGTAAGTGGTGGCATTGGCCGACGTTCTAAGTTGTCTGCCGACGGAAGGATAGGTAGATAAATAGATACTCGTTGATGGATTACACCGAAGTCGGCCTATTGTCTTGACACGTAGGGTTACCATTTAAAGAGAATAATATTAGTTCTCGGTAACAGTCAGTTTCTATTAAGACAGTTTGTCAGCGAATTTGTCAGTATTGTGCTGACATCATTTGGATTTTCATAAAAGTGCCTAGTTTGTTTCCAGTGACAGAAAGCTACGGAGAAGGTGTGGAATTCTTTCCGCCTCCCCATTCTCACTTCCTCAAGTAGCTGCAGTGTCATTTCACCTCCTCAAGCACTGGAGGCAGTGTCCAGCAATTAACGGCAGAGGTTTTTTTAAATCGGTTTAAGACGACGTGATTAGTTAAAGGCCTTGACAGAATTTTTAAGATATCTGACATGTGATGTCCCCGACCGTATATCGTTAACTTTTTCTTAAAGGGGACACCAAAATTATAAAAGACGTCATCAGCTCATTCCTATAAAGTCTCTATGTCCTGGCAACCAAACACAGACATATTTTGAACCGCAGTGATACCTTTTCAAAAGACCAGTCGATTACGGATTTGAGCTCATAGAGAATGAAATTTTGACGTTACTAAAATCGGGTGACGAATCCCTTAGTCCTTTTGAGAGATAAGTTCTGAGTGCGATTTTTGCTCCTGTTTCCATGGATAACATCTGGATGATAAGATGTAATTACAAACTTAATAGGCTGTACGGCAAATTGCGCCTCATCAAGCGTCATCGAATACAACGCTTAAGATGATTAAGTCATAGGGAGCGTATGGACACCACTGCTTCGTCCCGAAAAATTGTTGAATCCGAGTCGTTAGGACAACGCAATAGAAGGAGGCCTCGGTTGCGATGACATATACAAGTGAAGAAGTGCCTCAACTAACTGCAGTAGCATCTAAGGGCAGCTGGCGAGGAATCGTGCTAGCTGGAGTGGCATACTCGTAAAAGCCCCGGTCCACTACGGTTTTTAAAGAAGATAAAAGAAGATAACGAAGAGAACGAAATTATGTATGTAGAAGCTGTTTAAATCACAATTAAGAGTAGGCTTCGCTTGTGGCCATTATATCCGCCTGGAAGACGCTAAAGTGTTAGGTCAACAAATTGATTTGGTTAGATTTAAATTATCAGGCAAAATTCCGCTTCCTACATAATCTGTTTTAGACTAAAAAGACTTAATAGACCGCTATGACCTACAATATCACTGTTCCACTGACCTAAGTACGGAATCAGTATCTCGAACTTAATCACAGGGACAATGCAGTCTAGTTTTAGGCCACGCTCGCCGTGGCGTAGTGTGTAAGTGCGTCGACCCAAACGCAGATGGTCTAGGTTCGACTCCCGGATGGGAAAACTCTTATTTTTCCGCGGCACCACCTCTTTCGAGTTGCTGACAACACTCAAGGAGTATCAATTGTCTATGAAAACCTTCTCAATCTCGCCGTTCGTAGTCGGCAAAAACTGAAGGTCCCTTCTACTCGTAGAAGAACAGAAGCACGCACAACTCGAGTAGTTTTTAGTAGAAGCTTGGCCCTGGTCCCTTGTGGGCTTTTGTGCCACTTTTGGCCTCGCTTCACATTCAGTCACAGAAAGCATGCCTTCAGTGGCGCTGCAGCATTGGTAGCTAAGTGGTATGCTACCCGCTCTATAGAAATTCGTTTTCGCTAGCAGCTGACAAAATAGTCTGTGCCAACTTAAATCTTCTTTATTCGTTATCCCACCTTATTAAATATTCGGTTCTATTTGCCGAACCGAACGAAGTTCTAAGTCAAATGAAAATATAGTAAACGTTTGAACTTCTGTCTTCTTTAAATCCTTTGTATCTGCCTATCTGTCTAAAAAGACCTATTGCAGTGCTTTATGAAGTGGAAATAGTTTCCTGAGAACTACCTACGTCAAAGTTGTAGGTTTGATTCCTGGGCAGTTCTTCGTATCACAGTTATCAGATTACTGCTCAAATAGTACTTCAAAGTGCTAATTTTCGATGGGAGTCACTATGTTAGACAAGAGGTCTGCTTTACTGGGGACAATGTTCCCCAATTGATGTGAAAATGCGACTTAATTGACACTTAAAGAATGTGCATCCGATCCTCCCAAAAATAGTGCTTAAAGTTACTTAAAGATAGTGAACCGTCTTATAAACCAAAACCACTATAATGTAAAATATCTACAGCATGTTTGTATTGCTTTGCCAAGTGAATCTTTCCATATCCCAACAATCAAATTGTATTTTCAAACAAAAAGTTTCACATATTTACCAATTCATATACAAAATAAAAATAAATAGCATGTTTTATAAATTAAAAGAAAATGTTTATTGGGTATCTTATGAATTTTGTAAATTTGTTTATTGAAATGCATGACATTTATATGTATCGTCAAATATCGCTGAAAAAAAGGCTGTTAAACTAATTTGATTTTATTTTTCTGAAAACTATGTTTTATATCTTATTTAAATATTTATGTTGAAAACTGTTTAAATGCTGAGGAGAATGACATTTTTTTGTTTCTTTGATTTTTTCATTTTACTCTGTGCTCCGCAGTTAAACTTGGGCTTTCGCTTAAATTATAAAAAAGTAATGTGTTCTATGAAAACTTTAATTATTTGTTGTTGTGAAAAATAAATATAGACGTGTGTGTTATGAGTTTGATTGAACGGTTTATTAGGATAACCTTATAGTTTGCATAATATTTATGTAACTTTTCAATGATAGTTTTCAAAAATTCAGGGTTAACTGAAAGCGAATACAATTAATGAAAGTTTCTAGAGCGACTTTTGAAACATTCAATTTAGCCAAATTTAGTTGTTTCTTGACGCTCAAGTAGACGTTTTTTTTTCATTCCTTCTGAACATATGCCAAGAATGAAGTCATTTCCTTCGTTTGTTTTACAAATGACAACGCTTTTCGTAAATGGCGCCCGTAGAGAGAAGATGTTGGTGACACTTTTAAGTGCTACCGTGTGCTTTTTCGGTGTGAAGAAATTCGATGCAACCATGCGAATTGACTTATCACACGTCTTTAATTAGGTCTGTCTTTTAAGGCTTAGAAATATAATTTTACGGCTTAAAGGCGCAGATAAATTATCGACTCATAACATCCTTCATAAATTTCTTGTTAGAAAAACATGTTTCGTATTTGTTTCACTGAGTTACTAATATATTTATAACCTCATTCGTGCGGGTCTTTTCCAAAATTTGAACGTTGATTTAAGAAAAAACATGAACAATAGTCCGAAGCTCTGACTTTTTCCCATCTTTCTGGCAATTTGTGGATCCCATCCCAAAAGAACCGCGCCGGCTTGGCAGCCAAGAATGAATCAAGCCAATTTTTGATATTCAACTCTGATGTGAACTGTATTTCAATGAGGTCGTTATGCTTCGACCAGAACAAATGGTAGTCAGAAGGGGCAAGGTCTGGGCTCTAAGGCGGGTGGGGTAAAAACTCCCCATCTTCTGTTTTCCAAATAATTCTTAAACGGAATAGGAACGTGGGGTCGAGCGTTGTCACAAAGAAAATTATAGAGTCGTGTCTTTTCACATATTCCGGGCATTGCTCGCTTACTGCTCTCTTTAAACGGATAAATTGTGTTGCGTACCGTTGTCCATTGATGGTTGCGCTCAGCTAGCGCATGTCCACCACAAACTCCCACCGAAATACGATGAGTTTCGGCAGGAGTTTTCTTCCTATTAAAGTAATGAAGAAGATCTCCACGCAGACATATTTGAGTGATAAAAAAAACTATTGTTATTGTTTACGCTTTAAATGAGTGATATATACTTAATGATGTACAATTTCTAACGCATGTTCCAATGGAATAATACAAGATACGCCATCTCTTAGCAAACAGCACGAATTAACCAGTAGGTGATATAAAATAATACTTACTTTACTTTTATTTCACTCTTGTTTCTTAATTAAATTGGGATACAACGTGCCGTTTCAGTAATGAAAATACTCTATCCTCCTAGGGTTGAAGAAATAATTTTATTTCGCTTAAAACATCATCGACAATTTTAGGCTTTATCCAAAGAGGGCTTCACTCCAATGCCGCTTCATGAGATAAATCTGTTAAGGAATACGTGCTTATCGTTGTGACAAACATTTTTGTAGTTCAGCAACGCGGTCTCATTGCTTGTTCCGATGTCCACCATGTTGCAAAACATTATTTAAAAATAGAAATAGAGCCAACTATAGGAATGTATCTTAGTGCGTTTCGTTTAATGTTGCATTCCTACTTAAAAGGACTTAGTTTGAGTTTGTGTTACATTGATGTGCCTTGCATTGGAATCCTATTGAGTGTGTGTAAAATTTAGTGTCTTTGACTTGGAAACATAGTATTTCTTGTTTATTCTTCTGTTTGTTTATAGACAAAGAAATTGAATAAATAAATTAAATTAATTTCTGTTTTTTTTCCAAAACTTTCTTCTACTCTTTAACTTTAAAATATATAAAAAAATAACATCAATTTAAAAAGTTCTACCAGGTGACTAAAATGCCCCTATTTTTAATTTTGGTTGTCTATGTGATGTTTGCGTTTTATGAATAAGATCCAAAATTTAAATTATATATTGTGCATATTTTTTTACATAAAAGTGTGCTTTAATACATTCAATTTGTTACATTTGTTATAAAAGGAAAAAAAAGAAATTTTGAAAAAATATCTTGGTTGACCTCATATTTGTCTTTTCTTTTCTTCTCTCGATTGCTGCATTTTTTTGTAATTTATCATTCTGTCAATTTTCTGCAGTTGTTGTGGGCACTTTTTGTCTCTTTCAATCTTGGAAATATTTTGATTCTAAAAAATGTAAATATTAAATTTTCTGAATATGAATACGAATTTATGCGTATTAATAGCCACGAATTGGTGGCATATTCAATATGGGCGATTTAGAAATACAAAAAAATCTTCAGAAACTAGAGAGAAAAGCTTGTTCAGAAGCAGATTATTAAAATCAAAATGTTCGCATCATTGCAAAACTGACACAAAACAGTGTTTGTTTGATTGCCTTTGTCATGTTGAAGATAAAGACATAAGACAGGTTGCCTTCTGTGTTCTGCAATATGTTACAGTGGCACTACAGCCCACATGGAACCAGGGCCGAACTTCTACAACATCTTATCGTGTTGTGCGTGCTACTCTTCTCTCACAAGTAGAAGGGACCTACAGTTTTTTGCCGACTCCGAACAGCGAGATTAAATTAAAATTAAAAAAAAAACCTTCGCACCCACCAGATTATGTTCTTTCTGTAAAGATGCCAGTGGGATCGTAATGCTGACGATATACAGTGTTCGACGCGGTTCACTTAAGGGAAGGGAAAAAGGTTGGTAGTAGGTACTACCTGGAGTCACTTCGTTTATCATTTAACCCTTTGCACTCCAGCCTAATAAACATTATTAGGAATTATGACAAATCAAATTATAACATAATTGTATAAACACACATCGTAACGCGAACATAAATATTTTTGCTGCACTCAGCGACATGAATCAAATTAATATTTCCTATTGTAGTGAGCTGTACTGTCTATGCAGTAAGATCGCTGTCGAATGAAAGGTTTACAGTGAGCTATACTTTTACTCTCACTGCGTCTTCTTCCTAGAGTCAACTGATGGAGAACAATTCTTTGGCAAGATGGAATTGTATTTTTGTCAAAATAGAGTTTCTTACGCAATCTGTTGCACAATTTACTATTCTGAAGGGTGATTTTTTACAAGCTATAGGACATTTTTTCAGAAAAAAAACACATGCAATTCAGAAAAACGCATAACATCTTTATTTGAATCGATAGCACGGTCCATATAATTTAATGTTTGAAGATTATTTCATGCAAATGTTGACCTTGACTGCGCCTCAAATGGTCAATCCGCTTAGTCCAATTTTTGCATACTCTTTTCAACATTTCGGTCGGTATCTCACGATTAAATGCTTCAAAGTTGTCTTCCAATACGTCAATTGAAGTGGAATTGTCTGAATAGACATGAAATTTAACATAGCACCACAAAAAATAGTCTAAAGGCGTTAAATCGCACGATCTAGGCGGGCAATTGACCGGTCCCGGACGTGAAATAAAATGTTCACCGAATTCGCCTCTCAATAAGTCCATTGTTGCGCGTGCTGTGTGGCATGTGGAACCGTCTTGTTAAATTCACATGTCATGCAAGTCAAGCTCTTGCATTTTGGGCAAAACAAAGTTGGATATGATCTCACGGTAGCGCTCACCATTCACAGTTACGTTACGATTGGCATCATCTTTGAAGAAGTACGGTCCAATGACGCCACCAGCCCATAAACCGCACCAAACTGTGACGTTTTCTGGATGCATCGGTAGCTCTTGCAATGCTTCTGATTGATATCCACACCAAAATCGAGAATTCTGATTATTTCCGTGCCCGTGCCGTGCCGTGCTAAGTAACAGAGGCCCAATTGCTGCGAACGGCGACGAATCGACAAAGGATGGTCATCATTAACACTGGCCGATACAGCTGCGATATTATCTTTAATTCGTAAGCGTATTGGTGGTTTAATGTAAGTTTGATGCTAAATTTAGTTACAATAGCCCGAATAGCCGCTTCAGTGGGTCGATTAAACTGACCATAAAATGGAAGAAGCGCCTGATGAACTTTCTTAACAGAGCACGCATTTTGATAATAAAATTCAATCCTTTTTTTTCCGCAACGCTAGCGCCAAACATCGATAATGGCCGTTTATTTAACTTTTGTTTAAACAATTTCCAACATTCCAATGATTTATGTGAAGCCATAAAGATAGCCACAGTTGCAAGGAGTGAGTAAGCGAGCGTTGTTCGTTTGTAAGACGATTCAAGGCTATTTTATAGACCAAATTGAAGATGTTTGACAGTGAAACAAAACACGAAACGTGCGTCATCTGTTTGAACCAGTGTCGCCAAAAAGATAATAGCTAAAAAATCACCCTTTACATATGCTGCAGTTTGTTGGTGTGCGAGCATCATACTTACAAATCTTTCTCTTGGTTCGAAAACCTATCACTGTAGAAACTACTCTGATTTTATGTCATCGATCATAGTTTTTAATGCATTGTCACTTCAAAAACAAGGAAATTCAAACTCTTAATCCTGATTTAAAAACCATCAAATGGCAATTCAATTTTTTACTCCATCACATCTCCATTCAGGGAAACACCTTCAGGATGAATAAATTTTAAGCAATATGAGGTCAACCATATTCCCAGTTATAAATGCGTGGTGTGCGTGTGTGTTTCTTACAGCTTTATGCATTGTTTCCCGTTATCCGTGTGCGCAGGATGGATTTGACTTGAATTCAATTTTAAGTACATCATTCGCTCATCAAGCGATTCACCGCCATCATCATTGCCTTGCATCTCGCTATTAATATTTATTTTCCGCTAATTTCATCTGTTTTATTTTTCCCTCATTTTCATCGATGCGGATTACGTTCAGTCGCAAATCTTTGGTTCCCGCATAATTTCCACCCCGTCTTTTATTTTATCTCCATCCCACCCAGTCATCCCTCTTCCGCCCACATTGATGATTGAGTATTATTGCCCCGACGGCGGACGTATTGATTAAACCCGGAGTACGGCCGGCATCGGCTTAATTATTGTGACTCCCTCCTCCCAAGGACTGATGGTCTAATTCGTTACATGTAACATTGCGACTAATTACCCAAAGTGGCAGCGCCCAGGACCGTGGGACTGACCAAATCATTAATCCCTGCAAGCACCGTTAATCGTTAATTTCGCGGTACCATCAAGTGCGGAGACGTGACTTACGCACCAAGGTACCCGGTTAACGGCCCCCGCCCCACACCGACCAAAAAATGAATAAACTGAAGCGGCAGATGAGTCATAGCAAAAAACTGTTATGATCAGGAAAATATTTGCATTTGCACTTAGTGTGGATGTACGTGGTGGTGTCCGTTGATCACTTGATGGGTCAATAAAGTCGGAATCTTCTGTAAACACTCATAATGAAAGTGTTTCGGCCAGGGACTTTCGCTTCGGCGAGTTCGTCCTTCACGCATTGGGCGCTTTGTTGGGGCGCTTTTATGAGTTTGCAAATTTGACGAGGTACTCCAGTGGAACGGCATCAGTTTTCGCCAAATTGGAGTATCAAATTTTGTTGATATTGATTCCGATTCATAGTCACGTCTCATCGCCGACTCATCTCTCCCATTCCCCTACTTGTGTAGGAGGGAAGAGCAAATTACTGACCGAAGGATGGGAAATTTTATGGCAGGTTCGTTAGTTTTTTATGTGATGACAGGTATATGGTGACGGCTGAAGTAAATTTTAAGGAATTTTGTGCTTTCACCCTAAACGAATTTAGATGTGCCTACCGTTCTGTTGGTGGTAAGTGTAACTCGATGTCACGATGAAAAGAGATACAAAGTCAGTCTGTGTGAGGGTAGAGGTGAATCCGAGAAGGTCAGAATGCCTAGAAGTGGATTTTTCTGACCGAATTTTGCCCTTTACGGACTGTTTGGTTAAACAACAACTAATCAAGTTTCTGGGAGCAAAAAGTGCAGATTTGGGATGGAATGGGATTTTGTGTTAAAGCTGGCCCTATTCCCACTGACAGTTGGTTGGACAGTTGTTCAAAAATGACTGCTACCAACACGTTTTGAATGTTGCAGACGGTTTTTGATGAACAGAAACTATCGAAAGTAAGAGTTTGTGAGTGTTACATCCAGTGGCGACTAATCTGAAAGGAAAGGATTGAATGTTAAAAAGTTGATTTTTGCTGAATGCTCACAGTAGAAAGCAAATTTCTTAAATAACAGGTGTTTTCTAGAAAATGTAGACCTTCAAGTTGGTAACACTATTCTATCTGGTGGCCATTATGTCAGCTGTCAAGAAAATTATTTTTAGCTTCATTTGGCATTTCAGTAGACTGACGTCTGAACAACTCTTCCAAATTTGTGCCAAAGCCAGTTTACCGTTGATTCAAATTTTAATAAGCGAATTTTATTTAGCTATGAAGCTCCCTTTTGGCTGCATCGATACGGCAATAAACAAAATTGCCGTATTTAGGGTGACAATAGTCCTCGAGTGTACGTCAAGCTACATCTCCAAACACTGACTGTTTGTAGTGCTTCAGGCGTTGGTGCAATAACTTGTCCGCACTCCTTTAAAAATGACTCAGGCCATAACAGTCATTGGTTACCCCTGTTGAGCAATGATTACTGACTTTTCCCTTCATCAATTTCTTTCAACAAAACGGAGCAACATGTCACACAGCTGGGAGTCCACTGATGTATTGAAGGAAACGTTTGGCAATCGCATAGTTTACGGAACCGTGAATTGGCCTTCAACATCTTGCGATTTAACACTACTTGACTATTTTCTGTGAAAATACGTAAAGGCGCTAGTCTTCGTCGATAACCACGAAACGATTGACCACTTGGAGGATAAAATTCGCAGCATTATTGACAAAAACAATAATAATTAAGTGGCACTACAGTCCACAAGGGACCAGGGCGTAGCTTCTACAACAACTACTTATGTTGTGCGTGCTATTGGTCTCTCACGAATAGAAGGAACCTACAGTTTTTTTCTGGTTTCGAAATTTAAGAAGCTTTTTCATAGACAATTGATACTCTTTGAGTGTTCTCAGCAGTTCGAAAGAAGTGGTGCCGCAAAAACCTAGACCTTCTGCGTGTGCGTCGACGCACTTACCCACTACGTCACGGCAACCAAGTTATGGACAATATACCGCCGCGAATAGTGGGTAAAGCCTTTGAGATTTGACAACGTCCCATGCAGTCGTTGCGGTCTTATGACAGAAATCATATTTAAGATTATATTTCAAATGTGTGATTTCCACGTCACTTCCACTTGTGGCGCTATAGTCGGAGCGGACCTGGGCCTCAACCAACATGCCTCTCCAGCCACCACGATCTTTCGCCAGCTGCCCTCAGTTGCGCACTCCAAGTTGCTTGAGTTTCTTCTCCACTTGTGTGCGCCAACTTAGCCTAGGCCGTCCTCTGTTGCGTTGTCCCAATAGCTCAGATTCGAAAACTATTGGGGCCGGAGCAATGGTGTCCATACGCTCTACATGGCCTAGCCATCTCAAGTGTTGTATCCGAAGACGCTTGACCAGGAGTATGTCGCCGTACCGCCCATAGAGTTCGTCGTTAAATCTTCTCCTCTAGGTGCCATCAACGCAAAGGACAGGACCTAAAATCGCACTCAAAATTTTTCTCGTGAAAAGACTAAGGGCTTTCTCATCTGCTTTTAGTTACGTCCAGGTTTCCGCGCCATAAAGTAGGACTGGGATGATCAAGCTGTTATATAAAGCAAGCTTAGTCCTTCGAGGGAGGGCTTTATTACTCAATTGCCTCTTGATCCCAAAGAAACAGCTATTGGCAAGAGTGATTCTGCGTTTGATTTCAGTGTTGGTATTTAAAAACATTATCTTTGTTCTATTTCAAAGTTCCATACCTCACCTTCCATATGCAGATATGATTCAATTCTACCCCAGAATTCCGGCAATACTCGATATAGGCTTATTGGCACAGACCTTTAACTTCATAAAACCCCACACTCAAACTCTATTAACGCCCAACAGTAAAGTTAGCCAATTTAAAGTGTGTCCACTAGAGAACACGCAAACCCTTCAAGTAAAGAATATCAGTAGCTTTCAGAAGCTGTGACTGGATTGTGGATCTCCCTGATTCAATTTACATTCTCGAGCATTTTTCTCTCTTGTGTTAGTGGCATCACTGATATAGCCAAAATCCACTTTGTGAAATGGATGGCTAAAATTCTGAATTCTTGTAACTGCCAGACCAAAGTCTATTTTCTGGTATTCTGATGCCAGGATCAGTGGTATAATTTTTCAGCAGGACCATAGGCTTATTTTGTGAGAGTATTGCTTTAATCTAAACCGCCGTCATGGTTGGACCGTAGCAAAATGTACCATACCAACTAACCTGATATAGTGATGTTTACCCTGCTTCCTCGGTTTGGAAGGGTATGAGGAGTTAACTTCTACCCAGTGTAAAGTTGTTCTCATGCCGGGTGCTGTGACTCGATGTATGGAAAAAGTGTTTGGAAAGCCTGGGTTCCTACCAACTTGTATTCACTGCCTCTTGGCTGAATCCCTAAAAGCGGGAGTACAATAGGTAATGAACAATCAGTTTCCGCTAGAGCGTGTCCATTAAGCAGTTTTATACGTCCAGAATCTATCTTTAGCGTAAGCTGGACGAAAGCTTCTACTCTGTTCAATAATTTCGACTATAACCTCCGTCTTCAGAAATGGTACAAGTGGAAAGGTCTTAATTAAAGCAAATATACAATCAGACATTACTCTTTATGGAAACCCTTCGCCTGAGAGAGCAAACTTAAGAAAGTTAACTGGCTTCTTTACTGTCCAGAACGGCTTAAAAAATTACCTTAGGAAAACGAAGCCCAGCCAAAACAATTCATGTCTATGTCTGAAGAATGATGAAACCTTCATGCAAATTCTATGTAATTGTCCAACACTTCATTAGCTTACAAAACGTATCTTCTTGGAAGAGATAGCCTTGTCAATCGAACTTCTCAAAGAAGGACTTCTTGAATTAACTCTAACCTTTTTGAAGCAGTAGATCTGCCTACGTAGCGGTCTTGGGAAGTTACGGTTAGGGCTGTTAATAGGAAAAACAAAGTACAAAATCTCATATCTCTCATAGGATAGCTGAAGATGTGGGTAAATGGATCGCGTGCTTTCTTTAACAGCATTTGAAGTTTAAAGTAAGAAATTTTTTAAAATCCTTTTTTTTGTTTTTATTTTACATCTTATTCATTTTTGTTCTCATTTTGAAGGTCATTTATAAATGTCATGCATTTTCAAGAAAAAAAAACGTCAACTATTTCTTCTTCCAGGCTACTGAGAGCCGTCTAGACATGCTTTCAAATTTTATCGTTAAGTTTTATTTTTTCTACATTTGTCGTGTGAAATTTTTTGTGCATTTGTTAATTTACTTTCTTGTTGAAAAAAATTCTTATGTCCGCTTGCTGCATGCCATGAAAAAAAAGAAAACAATTTTTTTTTCATTTTTATGAAAAAAAAAAAAAACAAAAATCGGCTTGTGGCAGGACAGAGGTGTTACAAGACTAATGGATAGCTCTTCTGTTTCTCATTTCTTACGTGGCAGCTGCTCGATCATGTGCTGTTCAATCCGTCGCTGTGGATCTATACGCCAGCAAATGTTCAAGCACGTTTGTATTCGTATTTAGCCACAGAATTCCTTAGCGACACGCAAATCTATAGCAATGTACGACGCGTTAGCACTGTCCTTCAAACAGTGCACACATTGAAATATTACTACTGGGTTGTGAATCCTCGAGCCAAGAGTGGTATCATTCCAAAAGGATTGGGTAAGTGTTAAGGTTGAGCGATGAGAAATAAATTTGATATGGGACTCACCTGCAAACAGATGGACCACGACCAGCGCAGAAGGATATTTTAGCGATACGTGCGTATATCCTTTTGTTTCTAAAGCAACTTATCATGATCGGCAATGGGGTTAAGGAGGACGAGTTACAGAGTATATTGAACTACTTGACGACCATGCATGAGGTAAGTGAGAGTGAACGGCAGCCCTCTGTCCGATGGATTGAATTCAGAGTGCACCGCTTTTGCAGGATGAAAATCTTCACGATGTCCTACAAATGTTGATATCTCTAATGTCCGAGCATCCGAGCTCAATGGTACCTGCTTTTGATGTTAAACATGGTGTTAGATCTATATTTAAATTACTGGCCGCCGAGAGTCAACTGATTCGACTGCAGGCGCTGAAGCTGTTGGGATTCTTTTTATCGCGCAGCACACACAAGTACGTATGCCTTATGTATGTCCATCTGTGGCGGATGGTCGGGAAAGTTTTGCGGAATTTTTCGAATTTCGCTGAACCTGCTGACACCTCACCAGTGACTGTAGGTTTCACATTAAAAAAAAATCAGATGACTCTCCACAGGGCATGCATTCCGTTGTGGTCTTATGCTATGCTGTGGGGAGAAAGGAGGTCATCCCAGTTCTACAGCGTCACACTGTTGCAAATGAAAAATACGCGAACTTTGCTTGCCATCCGATCACGACTTGCTCGTAAATTATGAAAGAAAAAAAAAATGAATTCCCCTTTATTTCCATTGACCTTATGTATAAATCTGTTTTTTTTTCTCTTCTTCCCCCCTCTCTTTGCGTTTTGCAGACGAAAGTACGATGTTATGTCGCCGCACAATTTATATACGCTATTAGCCGAACGCTTATTACTTTATGAAGAATCACTATCCCTACCAACGTATAATGTCCTTTATGAAATTATGACCGAGCATATATCACAGCAAATCCTGTACACAAGGCATCCAGAGCCGGAGAGCCATTATCGACTGGAGAATCCAAGTAAGTTAAACATTCCTTCTTTTTTTCTTTCAGTTTTTCCGTTTCCCTCCCAGTTGTCCTGCTCGTTTTAAACTTTCCTGCTCTTTGGTTAGCCATTTTGAAGGGGATGGAAGAATGTCTTCCTCTATGTGTTCTACTTGTCGCGTGCTTTTTGTTCGTTCATATTTTTCAGTTAATATGAGTGGTGAGTCGTGGAGGGGAGGAGGAATTAAGAAAAATTGCTCGCACAGTGTGGCTGGAGGTGATTTTTCTCGTTCTTCCTGCTGCTGGTGTCCTTTTTTCCAATTTCAACTAAGACTCTGTGTGACTAATGTGCACTTAGAGTGTTAGGATGTTTACTCTGCTTCACAATAAATCTAAATGACACGACGACGTGTCAGCTAGAAATGCAGTGTCACTAGTTGGAATTTATTGTCAATGATTATGAGGTATTGTCAAGTCATGTAAGAATTTTCATTTTTAATGGTCCACATGGTGAGGGGACGTTGGAAATGGGGTGGAGAAAAATATGATTTAAGGGGTTTTTTTTTATAATTTAGTGGAAGTTTGTATTGTATAAAGCTTAAGAAGACTTCAATCCTTGTGGGTTGTAGTGCTACCAAATTTATCATTTATTTTTAATTTGTTTATCATCTATTCCATATTCTTTATTGATTGCTAAACACATTTTTAACTCGTTCCATTGAATTCGCATTCTTCTATTGCGGACATTGGACATTACTTATTTCATTTTGGTTTTTGAAGTGAAAGCATGCTTACATTAATTATTTCAAAGGAAAGAATGGACTTGTACGCAAAGCTCCACCTCTCTTCGTAAAACCTGATGCTACACAACAATAATTAAGTGACACTACAGCCCACAAGGGATCAGGGCCTAGCTTCTGTAACAACTACACATGTGCTACTCTTCTCTCACGAGTATAAGGGACCTTCAGTTTTTTGCCGACTCCAAACGGCGAAATTTGAGAAGTTTTTCATAGACCATTGATACTCTTTGATTGTTGTCACCTCGTCAAATCAGAATAATTTAAGCTGCCAGTAGATAATCGTCTTCCTGATTCAGACAAATGTTCAGTCTGAAGTTGTAAAATCACAGGGGCAAGCTATTTCTTCAGTCCTTATTGGTTAGCAGAACATGATGACGAGGCAAACTCGAGCTATTATTATAAAAACACCGCACAAAGCTTTTGAAGATTGTTTGTCTGGTATCAATACGCAATGCAAAAAGGAGCACCCCCCCCCCCCCCCTGTTTATCAGAATGATGCAAGACATGGCTTGTTCCACTAGCTCAGCTTAATGAAATTCACAATAATAACTCTATCGCAAGTTGTGCGATTGCCTATTACAAACCAATTCCATAGAAACGTAGAAACGAGACTCCATGTACTCATGTGCACTATTGAAAAATCAGTGAGCAGATCTCTTGATAAAGTTGGGTAGGTGTAAGGTGAGCATAGCTTAGACTGGTTATCTTAGATCTGTGAGCAATCTTCCACTCTGTTGTGAGGTAAAGTCAGAGGTCTTCACAACATTAATTTTTCTTCATCCCTTTACCTCATTCTAGTTTTATCTTACAGTTTTTCCTCGTATTGTAGATAGAGTATTAGACTTTCTGTCTCCTTTCGTAATTCCATCTAAAGTCTTAAATAGCTCTGTTTTGTTTTTATTCAAATGTGTAATGTTCAAGTGGGTTGATAAGAACTGTCAACACTGCCGTTATCCTTTTCAAAATCGGTGCAGTTCTCTAAGCTCAACCTCTTCAACATAATTAACCGCTCATCAGGTTAGAACTCCATTAGTGGCTTGACCAGAAGAGGTACAGCATAAGGAGATTGAGACACAACACCACCTTCTGTCGAATCTAAGAGTGATGATACTGCTTTGCTTATTTAGCGAGTCATTTTGGGAAATTCTTTGTTGCCATTTGCCATCTGAGAAAAATGTAATAAATTATTGACATTTAATGCAAACTCTACAACGTTATGATTTAAATAGTTTGTGTGGTCATACGTAGAAATATGACATCATCCTTATATCCCAACAAAGTGACACTCAGATACTCTCCTCTAAGTAGGTAACTTGGTTTTGACAGCAACTAAAACTGGAAGCTTAAGATTGTAGAGATGTTAGGAAGCCAGAAAGGTTATTATGAAGCAAAAAAGCCATTGGTAGCCAATGGGGCATTCAGACCTCTATGACGTAAGCCACTCTCTTAGACGATGTAGCAGTATTTTGGTCAGGTTTACATTTATTCTAGTGATGGGCATAATCGAATGATTTTAAGAATCGAGACTTTAGTAATCGAGATATTTTAATAATCGAATGATCACTCGAAAGACTACTAACTACTCAAGTGACTACTTATTAATTACAAACTACTAACAATTCACCCAGAAAAAAACAAAGTGAAATTTGTTTTAGATATACATATGTACATACATGTATACATATGGGCAAGATGTACATAAGAGCAAACACAAACTGAGAATGAAGAAATAAACTGAGTAGTGGAGTAATATTCGAGTTCTTCTCTTTTGCGTTTTTCTTTGATTCTCCTCATGTTCCTGATCAGTAGCTCCTACAAGAATTTTTTGTTAATCGTTCTCGCGCTGTTGATACATTAATCGAGTTCTCTTGTATTAGTAGTTAGAACCCACGCGAGTGGTTAGTAGTCACTCAAGATGTTCTAATAATCGATTGTTACTCAAGATATCATTCGAATGAGCCCATCATTGATTTATTCCCACTGTTTTGTTACAAAATCGCAAAAACAAGTTAAATAGTATGCCGAAATTTGAACCAAAAGAGGTGCTTATCCCTGCCTTTGAGGCCTACTTTTTACATCTCCAGAAAACGTATTTTTCAGAAGGATTAAAGAAGTTAGAGCAACAATGTGTAAAGTGTATCCAGCTTAAAGGGGACTATGTCGAGGTCCAAAACATTCCCTTTCCTTTTGAAGGACTTATCGGATCTCGTAATTTTCTTTGATAATTCTAAACTCAACAAATCCCTGCAGTACCTTCTGGGAGAAAATAACGACAATCAGTCTGGCTGTGGTGGGAGAGGATGATATCCATTTTGTTTTTTTGGCCAATCGCCAGGCAACCATGAAATCCCTTATTTCATTTTCCATGAGTTCTATGAGTTCAAAAGCAGACTTAAGAATTATAAACAATTGTGCTGGGTATCAGGATATAGAACCATGGAACCAGGGAAACCATGCAAGGTGGTTAGGCACCCTATAAAACGGGGTTGCCGAAACAAGAGTGTGGGGGAGATCGTCATTCAAGAAGACTACGGTATGAAATTCATCATCAAAAAATAATTTTTAGGCGAAATCGGTTAAGCCGGTACTGGTCTCAAAGGCGGGTTTTTTCTCACAGCCACTAAGGGGACCAGGAAAACGACATTTCCCCGGAAAGCAGCAAAATTGTTGCTCAGCACCCACAGCAAACCTCACCTAACTTAAAAGCCAATAGGTTTATACTTAAAAGGACTAGGACTATTCTTTAATTTATTCAGTAAGGGCTTTTAAAACAAGGCATAGAAAGAAGGAATTTAAACCTTTCTGTGTATCTGTCCTGAACTAGCGTGTTTTGTGATATATGAAATGACCGGCTAAAATTACTGATAAAAGAAAACAATGTGGAATGCCGACACACGCTCTATCTCTCTCTCCCTCATTATTTCTATCAGTTCATTACCGGCTGGTAAGTGTCCGAGCCAAACTGTTTATTTTCGAAGAAAAATCCTCCAATTCTTTAGTTAAACAACAACTTTCAATTTTTTCAAACTACTTTCATTTCCCAAACTTAAATTTTTGTACTAACTCAATGTCGTAATTTTTTCTCCACCCTACAGTGATTTTAAAGGTAGTTGCCACATTGATCCGTCAGTCAAAGCAGACGGAATCGTTGATCGAAGTGAAGAAGCTCTTCCTCTCCGACATGACCCTACTGTGCAACAGCAATCGCGAAAATCGTCGTACGGTCCTGCAAATGTCCGTGTGGCAAGAATGGCTGATCGCCATGGCCTACATTCACCCGAAGAACAGCGAGGAGCAGAAAATCTCCGACATGGTGTACTCCCTGTTCCGCATGCTCCTACATCACGCCATCAAGCACGAGTACGGCGGTTGGCGAGTGTGGGTGGATACCCTGGCCATCGTCCATTCGAAGGTGTCCTACGAGGAGTTCAAACTGCAATTCGCCCAAATGTACGAGCACTATGAACGCCAGCGAACGGACAATATAACAGACCCGGCACTGCGTCAAGCACGGCCCATAAGCACAATCAGTGGATGGGATCGAGAGGAACAGCAACAGCATCAGCAGCAGCATGCGATCAGCTCTGAGAGCATTACAACGCCCACCGATGTGGAGGACCTCGAGAAGCCATCTACACCAGTGGCCATCGCCATTGAGCCTATGGTCAACAAGAACGAACAGGTCACAGAGGAGGAAATACAAATGGAGAGTCTTAAGTGTGCATGCGAAGAGGAGGAAGCGAAAGAGGGCGAAGCCGCCGTACCCTCTACAGATCAAAACGCCAACGAGGAGAAGGAAAAGGAAAAGGAGAAGCCAGTGCAGTCATCGACCGTGTCGAACATTACAGATGTATATAACGCGCAGCTGAAGGGTGAGACGATCTGCAACGGCAATGCCAATGAAGACGAAGACCACGGTTATGAAAAGCTAACACCGACCACAGGAGGGCAAGAAGCCTTGAAGCAAGTACTGGAACTGGAGACAGACGACCTCGAAGAGCCGTTCGTAGAACAGAAGCTAGACGAAGACAAAATCGTCTCTGAAGTTCTAGACAACTCTGAGAAACTCTTGAGTCACTGCAAAGCTGTGTCTGACGAGATTCTCGTGCAAAACGCCGAAGAAGCCGCGTCCTCTGTCATCAAAGACGAGGAAATCGAACTGGCTGTAAACGAAGTCGTGCAAGGTGTGCTCAAAATTGAGAAGAAGCAGCAGACCTCCATAGCTCCCACCACCGCCGACGATGAGGCTGAAAAAATCAGCCTGCTGAACTCGAAAAACCTCAGCAACAACAACAATGAGTCCGAATCCACGCCAGAAATCGACACCACGACGACCGCAACAACAGACGAACCCACAGCCCTAGACAAAGCCATTGATAATCAAAAGACTGATTTATCGTTATCAAGTGCAATACTTATCACAAACAACAACAACAATGAGCCGGATGTGAACCAGAGCGCAAGCACCGCTACAGACACAAACACGAACGTCACTAGCGCAGGCGACAGCACCGCTAGCAGTGACAGCAGCGAGGAGAGCGACAGCAGCAAACCAGCCACAGCCACAGAGGCTTCCGACAGCCCCGCAAAGCCAGTCGAAGCAGAAGAAGACGAACTGGTTGCGGGCATAGTCGACGAGGTCATCGACAACTGTCTTAAGGAGGATCTGGGCGAGAAGCAACCCGCTGCCACCACCACCACCACAGGCGAGAAGAATAATAACGAGATCAAAGGCAAGACGGATCACGAACTCGATAACCAGCCAATTGAAGTTATGGATGCCGTCCAGCAAAGCTCTACCACGGAGGAGTCGAGTACGGCTGTCGAAAGTGAATCCGCCACCATTGTCAAAGAAATCATCTCGGAAATTGCTGATGCCGCGTTGTCGCCCACACCACCCCCATCACCAAAAGTAAACGGCGACAAGACACCATCAACGGAGGGCAGTCCATCGCTGGCCAAGGTCGGGGACAAAGTGCCGACACCCACAGCGAGTCCAGCAAAAAGCGTCAAGGAAGAGGACAAACCACAAATTATCGACGCTTCAGTTCACTCAGTCGTTGAATCTGCATCCGACAAACCCAGCCAAACTGGTGGCGAGCCAAAGGACGCAGAGGACGAACTCGAGGAAGATGTGGCGAGTGCGGCCGACGAGGAGGTTGTGGACGACACCCCAATTCCGGCCAGCAATACGAAACCAACCAACGTGGTCACCAGCCCGGTCTTGGAGGTGGACTCGCAAACGCAAACATCCCCATCTGTGCAAGATAGTCGCAATAACCCGGTCGGTGGCCTTAATGCCGGCATCAGTGACGAGCAGCAGCAGCAGCAGCAGCAAGACGAACGTGAGCAGCCACAGGGGCAACCGCAGAGGCGCTCACAGCACAGTGCCAGCACCCAAGTGGAGAACAATCATTTCGGTGAGTGCGAAGTTCGGTTGAATTTTCCTTTTAAAGCGTTGTAGGTTGTAAAGCGGAGCTATCTTGCGCGCAAAGAGGCGTGTCGACCAAATGACATCGTCTGCAAATGGATTGACGCGTGACGAATTTCAACAGTGTCTTGTGTGAAACTTTTCGGGCGCCCTTGAAAATTGCCCAAAGAGCGCTCGGAGCGCGCAAAAGGGGGACTGTCACGTAAAAATATACATTTCCGCACTGGAGTGTGAAGTTATCATTTATTGTCTGCGGCGAGAGTAATTATTCGCAGCATTAACACGCAGCGCCATTGTAAATGTATGCGATAAAAAGAGAGTTGAGAGTTTATGCGAATGTGGAGAGATAAGCTTTGTACGTGCTGCAAGACTTACGTGTAGGTCACAGGGGTAAGAAAGGCAGGGAGACATATCTTAGATCTGACACGTTGTTGAAATGCTTTGAGTGTTGAGGGCAATTTGAAAAGTTCTTCATCTTTGCATGACTTTTGCCGTTGAAATGTATTAAGCAATGTATAACATAGCGGGAACATTTCTCTTGAGGAAGCCAAGTTGAGTTATCCTTTAAAGGAAATAAAATTGAAGGACAATCTTATACTCGTATGGCATGTACCATATATTGGCGAGCAAGTCGAAAACTTTGCTTCTTCCTCTGACGTCCGCTGTCACGTTCCGATTTGTGCACCTGATGATCCTTACTTGTACTATGACACGCTATTTCAATGCATTGGAGTTTGATCTGAATGCGACATTCCTTCCGAGGTGTAATGCATCCCACCTTGATGACAGCATGCACTTCTCCTTAGTTTGCCAACATACCTAAGAACTTTGTCCATACCCCATCAAAGTGAAATGAAACGAAAGCGCAACGCGATGGCTTCTGTGCTATTCAAGGCGATGCACATGACGGAGAGATTCACCAGATGTAATGTGATGATGTTATTGTTGGTTATGTCCGCGTTCTTTTTGCACAAAACTTCACAGTTTTTCATTTTTCAAGAAGAGAGAATATAAGTCTTGCATTGTGGTGCAGAAACGCTTCTGTAAGGGGAGAATCAAAAACAACCTTCTCTTTAAAAATTGAATAAAATTAACAAATTCAATTACTGTCTGTTCCCAAGTACAAGTATTCTTATTAGTGGCACAATTCAGTGCTCGAATGGTTTTCGATTGCTTTACGGTTGCCAATTAGAATTGACATCGCAAAGATGGCTGATAACACGGTTGAGGAACTTGTTGCGCAAAAGATCGTTTGTCGCATAAGCTGTATGTCATGGCGTGGTATCCTACATGAAACAAATCAAGTGCGTGTCTTAAATATCGGTAAAAAAGTCGGTTAATATGACTGTCACCGTTTACAAAAACGTTGTTCACCATACCATACAATGACAAGCAACATGAGTGTCCACTAGCACACTGGGCATACGAACTTTTCGCATAAACTTGACTTCAATAGTCATGGTCGGTGGTTGATTTTAGTCAACATTTGTTTTCTAAAAAGGCACCATTCGGGGTACACAGCAGTCGTTTTGGGAATAAATTCTGCATTCTTCCCAGGGAGAGAGCGAGATATTTCCTTCCGTGGAGGTATTAAACTTAATTTCACAATTAATGTTATCGGGAGGAGCCTAGATTTTGAAGAATCATGTCTGTAATATTAATTTTTTGTCTTCGAAATCTCCTTACATCGAATCACTTTGCCTGAAATATTTTTTCAGTACTGGCTAAGTCCAAATTTATGAAGCAGCGTTAGCTTAATTTGCGTTGAATATGTAACAATTGCAAATGCGAATATTATGAAGCTTGCTGAAGCTAAGTTCCTAGAAATGACGCTCATCTCAACTGAAGCCGAATATCGCTGAATGCGTCCAAGAAGCATGAACGCGCACTACTTTCAAGAAGAACGTAAGTAAAAGGCCGCGTCTCTCACTGCTTACGATATACTGAATTTACATGACGTATTATAGCCTGCACCAGCCATAGTGTGAGGCACTCTATTGCACTCTGAGAAAGTATAGCGTTACGCATACATATAAAGGGTGATTTTTTAAAAGCTATAGGAAAGTGAAAAAAAAAGACATAAAATTCAGACAAAATGCATGAAATCTTTATTAGAATCGATAGCATGGTCCATAGAGATCGTGCTAGCTGGAGAGGCATGTTGGTTGAGGCCCAGGTCCACCCCGGACTGTTGCGCCACCCGAAGAAGAAGAAGCACGGTCCATATAATTTAATGTTTGAAGATTATTTCATGCAAATGTTGACCTTGACTGCGCCTTAAATGGTCCATCCCCTTAGTCCAATTTTGGCATACTTTGTCCAACATTTTGGCCGGTATCTCACGAACAAATGCTTCAATGTTGTCTTCCAATGCGTCAATTGAAGCGGAATTGTCTGAATAGACATGAGCTTTAACATAGCCCCACAAAAAATTGTCTAAAGGCGTTATATCGCACGATCTAGGCGGCCAATTGACCGGTCCCGAACGTGAAATAAAATATTCACCGAACTCGCCTTTCAATAAGTCCATTGTTGCGCGTGCTGTGTGGCATGTGGCACCGTATTGTTGAAACCACATGTCACGCAGGTCAAGCTCTTGCATTTTTGGCAAAAAAAAGCAAGTCACTGTAGCGCTCACCATTCACAGTTACGTTACGATTCGCTTCATCTTTGAAGAAGTACGGTCCAATGATGCCACGAGTCCATAAACCGCACCACACTGTGACTTTTTCCGGATGCATTGGTAGCTCTTGCAATACTTCTGGCTGATATTCACTCCAAAATCGACAATTCTGTTTATTTCCGTACCCATTGAGTCAAAAATGAGCTTCGTCGCTGAACACAATTTTCGGTAAAAAAGTGGATTTTCGGCCAACTTTCCAAGAGCCCATTCACCAAAATGTTTACGTTGCTGTAGGTCGTTCATCTTCAATTCTTGCACCAGCTGTATTTTAAAAGGCATCACACCTAAATCCTTCCGCAAATTTTCCACGTTGTTGAGTAACAGAGGCCCAATTGCTGCGAAGGGCGACGAATCGATAATTGATGGTCATCATTAACACTCGCCGATAGAGCTGCGATATTTTCTTCAGTTCGCACTCTACGTAAGCGTGTTGGTGGTTTAATGTCGAGCAATGTAAATTTGGTGCGAAGTTTAGTCACAATAGCCCGAATAACTGCTACAGTGGGTCGATTAAACTGACCATAAAATGGAAGAAGACTAAAATTCAATAATTTGCAAGCGTTGTTCGTTTGTAAGAGGATTCATTGTCAAATTATAGACCAATCTGAAGATGATTGGCAGTGAAACAAAACACGAAACGTGCGTCAGCTGTTTAAACCAGTGTCGCCAAAAAGATAATAGCTAAAAAAAATTAAACCATAAAATGCGTTCGCCGTTGCCTTTAGACACCTAGGTTTACATGTGAAAAGACTGATCTCTTTAGCTCAATGGATTTGATTCTTCGTACGCAACAAGATTCTCTAAATTCTAGCTCCCACGCCGTAGGACCTTGCGCTAAAATCTATTCTGGGGCAAAACTACCGAACGTGAACATGGTCAGCGGTCCAAAGCACTTTCGAGGACTTCATCTATTTTTGTACTGATATATCCAAAACCAAGGTATGAGCAGCGGTATTTTTCTCAAAGACGTCAACCTAAGTCTATTTTTCACATGACCACTGCAAAGTGCTCTTCGTTCCAATGATGGCTATTCTGGAAGCGATGTCTTGTTTCATGTGGAGTCATCATCATCCTTAGCAGGCAGCTCTCAAAAGTCATCGAATCGGTCTCATTCTATTACTAGACGATCATGAATTATATTTCCGCTCATACGTACATGTCATGACTAAATTGCTCCCTTTATATCTTTGTTGGGTGGTAGGTTATGAAGAGCAATATCTTCGTGCAAGTATCTTCTGATACTAGCAGAAGGGACATCGAGGTGGAACGCCTTGCTTATAAAACAACTTTGCAGTTGCCCTCAATAGGGCAATCAAAAATTCTTCTGCAAGTATCCGAAAATGTCACACTACCCAAGTGCGTACGAAATATGAATGCGGACACAAAAAACTAGATAAACCTCAGTTGGACAGACAGAACTTCATGCCGGATTGAAAGAGTTATTTGGTCGCTAAGCAACGCTCTAAGCAAGTACTCTCACTCAAGAGATCAGATATCAGCCTGTGTATGGAGTGCAATAATAGAACACTGCCATTTTCGCAAGCATGAAACTTTGCGTCCCCTCAAATGCATTCTACAGAAGCTGTATAAACGTTTGGGAACCAAAACCCATTCTGCACCTCCTCTCCCACTATCTGCCTTAAGAACGCTGTGGAAACAAACTCTTCGATACTACTGCTACTAAACATTTTAGTGGTTTGTGCGACCTCAAGAATTTGTTCATGTCTTCAAATGGTTCTCACTGTTAATGGCTCCATAACCTCCCACAAAAATTATTTGGATGCAATATTTTTTATATGCCTGTGTTCATTATTAAGGCTACTCCAACCTTCCTAGCTACCTACCAACAATTTTACGCAAAGTGTCGGAAGCAACATCTTTTCTTCCATATACTTTGCCCGCCTTAGACTAAGAAAAGAAGAAATTCTTCACGACATACAGTCCACAAAGGACCCAAACCTTTTCTTGTCGGCAACTTACAATTTACTGCAGATACCATATGGTAAATTAAAGAAAATTTTCTTTGACAATCCGTTCTTCTTAAGTGTTGTCTGCAACTCAAAAAAGGAAGCGTCATAAAAAGCCAATATGAACAAAACTCCAGTTCAGAAAGCAAACGTGTGAGGCGACGGGCATCCCCAAGATATCTTAAAATTGTTTTTTTATCAGTTGTTGTTCTTATCAGTTATCCAAAGCCGATACTTCCTTCAACCGTATATAGTGTCGATCCAAATGCTTATAAAGTTGCCCAATTTCTGCGATTGCTTGGTCTTTAAACCACAGGCTCGAAAAAGTTCAAATCCCCTTAAAACTGAAGCGTTGACGCCTATAGGCTCTATACGACCTGTACCCGTTCTGAATCAATTTCTCTACTACGCTACAAATTTATCCATTCTAAATTAAAGCTCCAAAGCAGACAAACTGCACATTTGGTAATCTCTTAAACCTTCCTACAATTTACTGAACTTAAGGCATCTTCAACTGTCCTACAACAATCTTGCACCCCACGAAGGATCTACTCTCTCTCTTAAAGTCAACTTAAAGGCGTTTCCTTGCGCGATGCCTGCTCAAGTGCCATCCATCAATAAGCGCCAACGATTTCAATTCCTTTGGCAACATTTCATTCCACTTGGTCTACTGCACGGAGAGCTCGCAAAATTTTCCAATTAAATCATCGCAATCCAGACCCGCAGTTCTGCACCTGCGGAGGTACCTCGAAATGGGTCGTTCAATTAACTCGAGCCCTACTGCACTGCCTCGGGGCTCCGAGTGGTTGGTATAATTAAGTCGTATACTCCCGGCACACAGTGATTCGTCTTTTACGACGCACTAAGTCGGCGAACGAAGATGACAGGGAACCGCTGTAAAAAGCCGTATTAATTCTTCTCCGCTCGATACGTCCGTTTACGACTGCGGGGCTGACGACAGACAGGTACAGCACACGGCTGCGGATTTATGTCGGCGACTGAGCAATCAAAACAACGTAAATCCAAGTGACACACAACGCACAACCAACCACCCACCGTCGCTGGAATAAATGGAGTTAATTTTGATACGCCATCACCTTCTTTTCCCCACAGACAATAAGAGGACAAAGTCAGGCTCGACACGTCCCATGTTCAGTCCGGGACCCACACGACCGCCATTCCGCATACCTGAGTTCAAATGGTCGTACATCCATCAACGCCTGCTGTCGGATGTGCTCTTCTCCCTGGAGACCGATATCCAAGTGTGGCGCAGTCACTCAACCAAGAGCGTCCTGGACTTTGTTAATTCCAGCGAAAATGCGATCTTCGTCGTTAACACGGTCCATCTAATCTCTCAATTAGCAGATAACCTGATAATCGCCTGCGGCGGACTGCTGCCATTATTGGCCAGTGCAACATCGCCAAATGTGAGTACCACGCCCCCAGCTCTGAGGGCAGCTATCCCCCACCCATGCCCTGTTGTTATTTTGCTCTCCATCACCCACAGTCTGAATTGGATGTCCTGGAGCCGACACAAGGCATGCCACTCGAGGTGGCCGTGTCCTTTCTGCAGCGCCTGGTGAGCATGGCTGACGTGCTAATATTCGCCACCTCATTGAATTTCGGTGAACTGGAGGCGGAGAAGAACATGTCAAGTGGAGGTATTTTGAGGCAGTGCCTGCGTCTGGTGTGCACCTGTGCTGTACGCAATTGTCTCGAATGCAAGGAGCGAACGAGATACAATGCCGGTGGCATTGCCAGAGATGTACCCGGCGCCGCACACTTACAAGCGCTTATACGTGGCGCACAGGCATCACCCAAGGTGAGTAATTCGATTCAATGGGATGTCTGGTGGGGTCTAAAAGTACATCGACGAGCACTGACATGCATCAGAGACTGCGCTACTACTGTATTTTTGTGTTTTCATTTCTCTTGTGTGTGTCTGTGTCATCTTACAGAACATTGTCGAGTCGATAACAGGTCAATTATCTCCGGTGAAGGATCCCGAGAAACTGCTGCAAGACATGGACGTCAACCGTCTCCGGGCGGTCATTTATCGTGATGTGGTAAGTTTATTTGCTTTCCCTTATTGCCTTTGCTTTTGTTTCAGTTATTTGAGTTGGTACTGGGTGGGACAAAATTAACAAAGGTTGCCGTCTAATGCGGGTTTTTTGATGCTCATCTGTGTGCTGGATCCCGGATTTATGGAGCACCTTTTATTGCTTTCTCAATTATTTTGTACACACCTTATTCTGAAGGGTATTCTCCTGAAGGACTAATACATTTTGTTGCGCAAATTTCTTTTGTCGCATTGTTGCAATGGATATGTTTTTTTTCGCTCTCTTAAAAATCTGAAAGATTCGTTTTCTGTCTAGAGACAGTAGCGGCTACTTTTTGATTTCTAATTTGGACGCATCTACTTAAGAGTGTAGATTGTTGCCTCAATTAGTGTGTGGTACTCATAAGACACTCAAACAAAATCATGGAACTTCTCTCTGATCCTTACCGAGTAACCTACTTATTGGCCAGAATCATCAAGATTGTATTCTTCAGTCTAATCCTGTGCAGGGTGAGAGCCAGTTGATGACACTTTAACTGCCCAAATACTCAGTAAGGATTGCCATTTCACACGAATACGAAATTTTATTAAGAAATATTTTCGAATGTATGAAGGGTATCCGCAAAGCGGTAAGCTCACGTTTCACTCATGTAGACGTCATGAGGATTCATTAAGTGCCCAGTTAAGGGCCCTTAGACCACTTTCACATTCTTCGAACTCGTTCAGGTATTGAGGTGAAAATTCATCAGGGCCTTGTCCTCAGATCGAGCACACACCGTAATCGATGATTTTTTGAATTTCAGAATTCATACACATCTAGGTACAACTACTAGTATTTGCACTTCACCAGGATTCTTCTCTATTCACCGTCCTTCGGCTATCTGCCGCGAAATTTGACGTTCGAAGGTTTACCATTTGTTCTTTTTCAATAAGAAAAGTAGACGAGTTCTGTAAAATATGTTTTGCTCCTTTGGTTGGCTATTTTCAAAAAACCAGAAATATCAAGTGACAAACATTCGCTAAGGTCTTTTCATTCGCTTCGAGCTCAAAATACTACCTTACTTACCTCGAAAATGTACTTATCAATAATGACGAAAGGTCTGAGATGTTGATGTTTAAAATTTTTTGTTGTTCGTAAGACTGGAAAGTTGAGACTGGAGTAAGCCGCCTATCACTTATGCCATAGCCTCTTTTGACGCTCTTTTTAGGAGTTATGTAACACCTCCATGTAACTTGATAACCAATGTACTCGTATCACGTCTGCGCGATGTTAGAAACAAAATTCTGAGCAGATTCTAGTAAATTTTCTATTCTCTTCAATGTCCTTATGAAACAAGAATTGGAACTAAAAGGCTTGCAATATTGTGAGATTATAGGGAGAGGAACTTTCTCAAAGTTACATGCCTCATAGAACAGAGGTAGTGATGAGTTTCCTCAAAGTCATCTTCATTGCCACAGCCGTAGTGGATGCTGTCGTTAAGGAAACCCACTTTCATGTTGTGACACCTCAGGTTGTCCCCAACGAGTCTTCTGTCTCCGGGATATCAATTTCATTTGTCAAGGGTAATTCATTTGTGAGGTTTGACTTTCAAAGGCTTTATATGTGACAGCGCACGCGGGTTACAATGAAAGAAACACTGATGTCTTCTGCTGTGGTCTCAAGACTGAGTTTTTATTTTTTACAAATTCTTAGCCTACCTTACAAATTAATTTTCAAACTGTAAGCATTGGAGGTTCAATATCTCTTGCAATATGATCGTAATGATCCACATCGATCGAGCAGCGATAAGGAAGATTGTATTCCGAAGCAATTGCTGACAGAGCAGAAGTACATAGTCGGTGTGAACGTCCGATCCAGTCAAACTGCCTTGTAACTTTTGTTCACTATCATTTGGCAAGTCATCGTGGAAAGACTTCATGGAAAGCTAGTCATCATGAAAAGACTCCCACCACAACAGTGTCTGCATTATGAAAATCAGCGTTCAGCAAGGAATTGTTTTCGTCCAATTCGAGGACCTTTCGGTTCGCATAATCGACCTTCTGAAACTAGTATTCGTAAATTTGAGACTCAGTTTTAATAAGTGGGTGATACCCGGCTATTTAGACCACATCCAGCACGTAGTGAAGAGGCTATAGCAGCTGTAGCTGAGAGTGAAGACCGTGACGAATGTTAGCAGCCATGTTAACAGTCTGTTATCATTTCCTCCCCCGAGCACAAGGTCTCGCTAAGCTTTGGTTTCAATACGACTTCGCCATACAGTGCACGAAGAAATGGAATTGTTGAAAACACATTTTGGGGAACACTGAACTTTTCGTTCTGCTTCGGTGAATTAACTGACTATAGTGTGAGATATCACATATTTGGACTGATGTCTCTGGGGACACGTAAGGTCTCAAGTCTTTAGGTAGTCGCTAAGGGTGCCCGAAATCGAACCTTCCGAATGGACCACCTGAGACATTTTTGTTTTTGTTGGAGGTTGAGATACACTGCGCTGAAGCGCTTAGATTCTGGTCCATCGTACTACCAGACAGTAAGCTTCGTTTAATGCATGTTCCTGGTTTTCAGAAGAAAGGCGAGTAGGCGTGTCTGTAGTAAAGAGTTTCCAGCTCCCACCACATCAGCGGCAAACAGCCGCCACCTGATAGGAGAAGCCAAGTCGGGACATTGACAGAGAAAGTGCTCTGAAGTATCTTCACCTTCCCCATAAGCGTCGCAAAGGGTGTCGTCACTAAGCCCAAGCAGACTTAGATGCTTAGCGATGATGAGGGTCCCGTTTGTACGACGCCTATAGATAACAGAAAAGCCGCGAATTTCTTGCTGACGTTCGGTAGCATGCACTTGGTCATCCTGCATCCTAGAGAGTCAAGCCATGTCTGGTTGTGCTGTTGGGAGACCCAACCGTCGACGGAACCTCACGATGAAGTATATACTCAACGTTAATTTCATTGTGGTCAGTGGAGAAGATCCAATCCGATCCGACTTCGCCATTTATGCTTCTTAACGTATAGTAATTTTTACACACTACTGTTGATTTGGTTCGTTTGTTTTTTATTATTCCACTATTTCAGAATGCATTCCAAAGTACCTACAGTCCATAACTCGAACAAACCACCACATATAAATTTCTCAAAATCTCGGCAGATTGCATAACAGAAGAACACGTTTATATTTCAGGAGGAAACCAAACAAGCTCAATTCCTATCACTCGCAATCGTGTACTTCATCTCCGTTCTGATGGTATCGAAGTACAGAGACATTCTAGAACCCCCAGCCGAACCACAAATTACCCGTCAATCGCCAATTATGCAACGAGGTGCTGCTGCAGGTGAGTGCAAATTTCATTCCCCCTTCCATCCCCCCCACAAAGTGCTATAAAATATGTTATTATTTATACATTTTTATTTTTCAACAATTTATATTTCAACACTGTGTCTCACCAATTGTAAGGCAAAAACAATGACAATAGATCCAAACTAAACACAGAAAACCAAACTCCATTTTAGTTGGTTATTTATTTATCCATTTCGTGATGTTTTGTCTCAAACAGAAAATGATTAGTTTTCAGTTGTTTTTCAAATTCCTCCCCCCCAAAGAAAAACCCTCACGAAACGACATTTTGAGTTGTTTAAATGAAATTTGAAAAAAAGAAAACCTCCCGTATCGCTAATGAGAGTTTTTTCCCATTTTTTCTTTTGTTTATTTTCACGCTGCTTTGTTCGGATCTATAAAAAAAATCTAACAAAACCGTACTAAAAAAAATTATCAAAAATAAAACATTTTTTTGTTTAAAATTAAATTTATAAAAAAAAACATTAAAACCATACAACAACCCAACTGTCAACCATTTTGTGTATATTTTGTAAATATATTCAAAAAAAAATCAAATTTTTTTTGTAAATATTTGTGCGCGCGATGTTTGTTCCGATTCTATTTTCTTCCGTTTGTTTCCGTTTGTTTATCTTTGTTCTTTGTCTCTCACGAAACGCACAAAAATCACACGTCCATTTTGAATTTCTGTTGGATCGGTTCGTTCTCCTTTTTGGTTCATTTTCGATAACCACCTCAATTGCACCTTAAATTTTCATCCTTTGCATTATTTGCTCTGTTGTGCGTGCATTTTCACCATCGCTAGAACCAACGGCTAGACCGCTCTTTCCGCAATGGTCGCACCACGTGTACCCGCAGTTCTTGCCTGGCTCAAATCAGCAATCCGGCCAGCAACAGCAGCAGCAACAGCAGCCACCACCGCCACCCATGAATAGCAACTCGCTTCAAATGCAACAACAGCAGCAACACAATCACCAGCACTACTACCAGCAGCAACAGATGGGAGGCGGCGGTGGAGGTGGCGGTGGAGGTGGTGGTGGTGGTGGATGTCCTGTTCCGCCACCTCCTGTCGTTGGCCATCATAATCATCAGCATTATCATCCATCTGCGTATGGTATCGGGCCCATAGACCCCTCATCACCACCCAATGGGGGAGGGGGAGGAGGCTCGTCCTCCTTGTCCTCATCGTCACAGCCCGCTTCTTCGTCGTCGCTGTCAAGCGTCGCCTCTCAGCCTCAGCACCAGCATCATCCGCACCATCACAGCATTAAGCAGCAGCAGTCATCCCACTTCATGATGAACGGCTCCTCGATGAAGATGCCGCCGATGAACAGCGGCGGCGGCCATCACATGCATAACAATCACAGTGGTGCTGGTGGCTACGGGAATGATATGTCAAATGCCAATAGCTACTACCTGCGCGGTGGGGGCGGAGGGGGCCTAGTGAACGGTGTGGGGGGCGACAATCATCATCTGCACAATGGCGGCGGCCCTCAGCCCCTGAATTCAATGCGCAGTCGCAACGGCATGGATTCCGGCGTCATCCCCCCCGGCAGTCAGATTGGCTACAAAGCCATCAATGGAATAAACAATAATTACCGCTATCGCAACAACACAGGTAGAGAGGGCTCTTGAAAACAATAACAGAACATATGCATAGATGGAGGCGAAAAAAAGTGGAGCTACATTTTGTTTTGGTTTCATTTTCGTTCTTGTGCGAGTTGTGTGTGTGTGTGTTGTTTGTTTTTGCGTTTTTTTTTTTGTTGGTTTGTCATTTGTAATCGTAGAGTGTTTTGTTTTGCTTTGTCACATGCACGCTCTGGCTGGAAAGTCAAATGTCATTCGATGCACCATACACCGACCGCCCACCGATGCGCTCACCACAAAACACACACCAAACGAAATTTTTTATTTTTTCCTGTTACCCTGGATTGTTTATCTTTACATCCCTATCTGTTTTCATTTTGACTGACGCGGCTTTAAAGCGACGCCGACACCGCCTCCTGCTCCCGTCACATATCTGTTGACTGGGCGGGCTTCCAGACATCCGGAATAATTATTGTTTATGCATGTAAATTTGAGTTTAGGTGACGATGGGAAGTTATGTGTGTACATATTTGACACTGGAGTGTGTTTGGATTAATTATCGTCTATTCAAGGACTCCGGCCCGAGTGGGTCGAGTGGATACTTTCGGAATTATTCACAAGAGGGGTCGTGTTGCGTGTCGCGTTGTTAAGGGGATGAGGGTAATTTGGTCGTGTGAAATTTGATTACCGACGTATTATGCGAAAATTAATGAGAGCTGTCGATGGATTACGTTGCGTGTCGATTGCACGAGTGTCTGCCATGTGATGACTATTTCAGTTGTTGTTCGTGGGAAAGTTAAGTGTTTCATAAATTTGAATGTTTGCAAGGAACTTCGTGAACGTTTAAGTGTTGTCAGCACTTGCTTTTTTAGGGGATATTCGAAGTCTATGACTTTATGGGAAAATTTGTGATAGAGTCTCAAAATTTTGCTTGTTCGACACCATTACATACATTTATCGATTATTTAAACAGATTTCAACGGTGACAGTTTTTTGACAGATTTTACACATCGTTAATTAATTGCCGCGATGTCGTGTCGACTGCTGACACTGTGCCCTAAAGAAAAAACTCATCAGGAAGCCCATGGACCCCTACGTGGGATGTCGACTTTTTAAAAATGATTTTAGATTAGATAAGATTAGATTTTTGATCCAGTCTTTTTAAATTGCTCACAGTCAATTAAACAATTCGCCACACGAATTCAAAATTAAATAGCAGGTCCCTTGCTTAGAAGAAGGACAACCCAAGTTACTTTTTCCTAGATTGGAACTTTCAAAGCTCGATCGATACCGAATTGCTTGCAGATTTTTTAAAATTAATTTGAGGGTTCGGTCTAGTTTTGGGCCTGATGAGCGTTCTTTTAGAGAGAAAATAAACAAAACAGTTAACCCAACTGTATAATAAATATTTTCTGTTTCGTCTGGCATTTTGAAAATTTTGCAATATCTCTGATCCAAAAACTTCGCTAAAATCCAAATAGGCAGACGGAGGTCTTTTAGCATCATGTATCAGCATTGAGTAAAGTGAACTTTTTCTCTTTTTCTTAGCGAACCACTATGACTCAGGGTGATTCAGGACTTTCAACTAACACGGTTGATATGGTCTATTGCCAGCTATCTCCTGTTGCGTATGAGAGTTGGGTCCACCGTCTGAAACGAGGACGTCTTCTGTTCCATTGTCCCAATGTCTCTGATGTGAAGCCTGTATTTAAGTATTTTTATCAACTGAATAAGCAATTCTAAGCGTACTGTCTGTAGACAAATAATTAGACCTATACCGACTTCCGGTTAAACCATAGTTCGATTTTAAATCTTCTTGCACCAGGTGTCATTAACGCAAAGAGGGCCAATTCGCTCGAAAGCAAACCACACCGCGAAGTTACTTCTTACACAAGAAATGTGAACGATAACTGAAATAGGACAAAACATTTTATGTGATTGTTAGATTGTGCGGAGAAATGCAAACATCAGTGGCCACAAAAGGCAAACTTACTTTCATGGGGGTTCGTCTACCTTAGACGTTGAAGTTAGATATAGAGATCTTCTTAGGTGGCACAGCAGGTAGGAAGGAAAGAGGAAAACTATGAGCTTCCTCATCCGCTTCCAGCAGTACACATGTGTCTGCTGCATAGAAAATGAATACAACAGCAAAAGGATTGCCGACAAGTCTAGAAAGTGAGAAAGTAAGACAAACCTAGAAAACAGTTTTCCCTACTATTACTTCATTGACTCTTAAGCACAAGAAACTGCCCGTATCGTTTTTGTTTTTTTGTCTCTTGTTGGTGGTCGCGTGGCGTAGTCGGTAAGTGCGTCGACCCATACGCAGAAGGTCTAGGTTCGATTACCGGACGGGACGCCTCACATTTCTCATGGCACCGACTTTTTCGAATTGCTGACAACACTCAAGGAGTATTATATATGTATGAAAAGCTTCTCAAATCTCGCCGTTGGGAGTCGACAAAAAACCTGTATGTCCCTTCTACTCGTGAGAGAACAGTAGCACGCACAGCATGAGTCGTTGTTGTAGAAGGGGCCTAGCCTAGAGTGCCAATCAATTATTATTGTTGAGTCTGTATTATTGGATTCCTATTTCTCACTTACCAAGCAAGCTGTGAAATCTGCGTTTATTCATTGCTTTGTTCTCATACATACTTTTGGCTGCCGGACAGCTTTAACTCGTAATATAAGGGAAGAAGTACGAATTTGAACTGTTGACAGCATGATTTGAAAATTCTTAGATAAAAAACTACCTTCCAACGGACATGTACCACCTTATCTTCTTAAAATAAAATCATCTGTAGTATGCAGATGATCACTCGATAGTCTCTAAGCGACCTTCGTCTTCATTTTTGCTTGGCGCTACAGGCCGGGGTTGATATGGACCAACACAATCTTTCGCCAGTTGCCTTCAGTTGGGCGTACCGAGTTGTTTAAAGTCCTTCTCCGTTAGTGTGCAACATTTCGTTCTCTATTGTGTTATCCCAATGATTCGGAATCGAAGACTCTTCGCGCCGGAGCCGTGTTGCCCATTCTTTGTGCTTGAAGAATCTAGTTCCTCGTCGGCTGTTTTGGTCATTAAGGCACAAATGAAACAATTTTATGGTTGTCCCGACGTTTCGACAGGGGATGCTGCCATCTTCAGGGTAGCTTTGTTTATTGAGACGATAGATGTGCTACCCATTCGTTCTTATAAGGTATCCATCTTAAGCGTTGAACCCGAAGGCGCTTAACTAGATGCAAGCCGGTGTACAGCCTGTGGTTCAAACTTCCCCGTCAGACGACGTCCTATCAACGCAAACAGGACCAAAAAATTAAATTGTACAACCAGATGTATTAAGATAGATTAAAAAGTGTTTCATTTTTCGAAATACGTCTTAGAATCACTTATAAACGGAATAAAAGGCATTTGCGCTTGATGATTCCACCACAACCGAACAAGTCTTAACTGCTTTCAGTCCGACTTAGTTTGAAAACGTGACTTCCAAAATAAATTTCCATCATCGATGTATACAGCCACCTATATACATACGTATGCCTAAAGCCATGATTTTAATGTGTCCAAGACCTCCCTCATTGGCCTACTAACCGGTGAAATGCGGTGTCTGCTCCAAAAATTTAATTTATTTACTGAAGGGCATTCAACATGTCACCAACACTGACCATGTCGCCCACCTACCCTATCCCACCCATAGTACTTAATTGAGTTGAGTGCTACGAAATAATTAAAAAGACCAAATCCCCATTTCGCCTTTCCGAAGTAAATAGCCGCAACCGCATTCGGATTTCTGCAGGCATGGATCCTGGGTATGACTTGTTAAATGTTCATTCATTTTGTTAATTAACTGACATTACGAGAATTGTCAGCCATTGACAAGTCAAATTATTGCTCAAGTGAGGTTTCCTCTCACAGGGTGTTTACTGAAGTTTGCACGTATTTTGATTTTTGATTTGTGGCACAAATTTGAGATACGTACAGAATCTGAAACTTAATTTGCTTGCGTCTCAAGCATGAATGCCATTCAGTCCATATTGATGAACCAATTATAAATAGGGTATAAATGAGTTGTTCCAAAATGTACAAGATGATATATCTTGAGAGGAACCAAAACTAATGTTAAACGTCGTTATTGCGCGGTTGTATCATAGTAAGGCGGTTGAAAAAGCTCTAGTGACCATGTGGTATACAATATGATCAATCAACAATGGTATCGATTCCTAAGAATGTGCACGCTTTTCGGCCTTTTTTCCTGAATGTCATGTCTTTAAAGTGGCACTATAAAACTGCGTTAATCTGCACCTCAACCAACTTGCCTCTTAAGCACGATCTCTAGCTAACACACCCAGTTGACTGAGGTTCTTCTTTAATTTGGTGCGCGTTCTCAAATAAAAAACCCATTTTTAAAGAATCTGTCTTGGCTGACACTCGATTTAACACTGCTTAAATAAAAACTGGATGGCGCTACAGGCAACATGGGACCGGGGGATTGTTTCTGTAACAACTTCTATTGTGCTCTTACGAGTATACAGGACCATCAAAGCAGAATTTCGTGATCATAGCCGTTTTCAAAAATACGAGATGAACAGACAAGATCCGTAAAAACGATACCCCTTCAGTGCGGCGAGATTGAGAAACTTTTCATAGACAATTAATACTCTTTGAGTGTTGTCAGCAACTCGAAAGAGGTGGTGCCGTGAAAAAATGCGAGCTGTCCCGTCTGGGAAACGAACCTAGACCTTCGGTGCATGGGTCGACGCACTTGCCCACTACAGCACGGCGACCACTCACCTTAAACTCTTCATCAAAAAATGGTAGGTCCTTATGAGTACATTTTCAGACCGCGAAAGGTCACCATTGAACGAATCTTTACACTACGGTAGCATCCTAGAAATAACCCAGTAACGGTTCTTCATGTATAGTCTCTTCGCTCTACATTGTCACAGTCTAGCCATCTTGAGATACTTGACTGAAATGTGAAAGCTGCAGCAGTGATTATTTTCAAAAATATTCGCATTAGGCAGCATTTCGTGATCATAACGAAACCTATTTCAATTTTTTTCCATCCTCCGTGTGTGTATAAACTCAACACTACGTTGGAACGCTCACATAATTAAAGTCGCTTAAAATGTTGCCTTCGCATAGATTCTCAAGCTGACACGATCTTTAAACAGCTTCTTCTAGTTTCGTACTCTAAGTTGGTTCAGGTCTTTCTCCACTTGTGTGCGACATCGGGTCTTTGGGAGTCCTCTATTGCGTTGTCCCAATGGCTCAGATTCGAAAACTTTTCGGGCCGGAGCAGCGGTGTCCATGCGCTCTACATGGCCCAGCCATCTTGTTGTATCCGAACACGCCTGGCCAGGCGCATGTAGCTTTACAGCCCATAGAGTTCGTCGTTAAATCTTCTCCTCCAGATGTCATCAACGCAAACAGAACCAAAAATCTCACGCAAAACTTTTCTCTCGAAAAGACTAAGGGCTTTCTCATCCGCTTTTAGTAACGTCCAAATTTCCACGCCATTAAGTAGGACTGGGATAATCAAGATGTTATATAAAGCAAGCTTAGTCCTTCGAGAGAGGAGCCCAGAGAAACAGCGATTGGCAAGAGTGATTCCGCGTTTGATTTCGGTCCTGGTGTTGTTGTCTCTATTTACCGAGGAGACGAGGTAGACGAAGTCTTTGACTACCTCGAAGTTTCTGCTGCCTTGTGTGACGCTCTGTCCGAGACGCCGATGTTGTGCGTCCTTCCTTGATGACAGCAAGTACATCGTTTTGCCCTCATTAACCACCAGACCGATCTTAGCCGCTTCAATATTTTTCTCTTTCAAACCAATGACTGTATCCCCTTTTATCGTCACTCGTACTTAATCTTTATTCCTAATTCAACTACACTTTCAGTACTTATTTATTTTTCACCTATTGTTATGCTTTTGTTTGTGAAGTTGTTGTACTGCTTTCCCTCTGTTGCATTGCTTTTTCGCACAAAAATATTCACACTGGACCTTTGTTCTTTCTCTCTCTTTCTTTCCCGCTATCATTCTTAGTTGTTTTGGTTTTAATGTTTTTTTTTTCTCAGTCATTCAAGTTGGAGTTCCTTAAACTCAAACACTAGTCGTTCTTTCAAAATTAATTTCTGATCAGGAAACAATGTCCACATACTTGTGCATACATGCTTATTTTTTGTTAAAAAAACGAATTAAGAAGTTGTCGGCTTACTCCACAGATACACACTTTGTTTCAGTTGTTTCCTTTTTTGCGTTGTTACGAAGTCGTCTGTACTACTTTCCAAGCTTAATTTCTTAATGTGTTCTTGAGTTTGTTCAACAAATTTATTATAAATACACTTTTTACACTTGAAACAAAATTGCAGAAGCAGTTGAATAAAAAAAAAGATACATCCAGAGCGAATTTTAAGTTGATTTCCTTTTCATTTCGTTGTTAAGATGCAAGCATTTGTTACTCCAATTAGTGTTCGGAAGGACGAACCAGCTTCATTTATACAAATGTGTTTGTTTGTCAATTAGACACCCACACATACGCAGATGCGCGTTGTTTTGAACACATATTCACTCATGCATTACGTTTCCCTGCCCGTTTTAGGTTCACGAACTATTCAGGATGGCGATTATGAAATCATTGTTGTGGACGAGAATAATCCCTCTGTTCTGGCGGATAATGACTCCCACTCCAGTGGGCCTCCATCAATTAAGGTGAGTAAACTGTTTATCAATTTAATTTACAATTGCAATCAATTATCGAGGAAAATGTGAAAGTTTGTAGCAATTGAAAGAGAATGGAAACGACTATCCGGTTGTCGTTCTTTTTATATTGAACAATATTTCACATCTCAAAAAAAAATGCAAAACAAAATTAGATACAAAAAAGAAACGATCTTAAACTAATAAATTGCATGTTAGAATAATTTGGGTGTAACGTCAGCGGGTGGTAAGCATCTTCAGCAGCAGCCTCTGTCTCCGCCAAAACCAATTATGCCAAAAAAACTACCAAAGGTAAAGGATTTCAGTAAATTTCGTTTTTGTTTGTTAGTTTTTTTGTTTTCATCTTGGTTTTGTGTTTTTATACCTCACCGCCTCTTTATGTCACACATAGGGTAAGCAGCAAACGAAGAATTTCATTTCATAACTCATTTGTCAGTCACATACGCACATACGAAATTGCACTTCGAGAAAAACAGGAAAAAATCATTTACATTCTTGTTTTATTCCTTTAGATACAGTGCACCAGCTACCAGCTATATACTTTGGCATGACTTTGAGCAATTCGCCTTTCCTCTCTAACCTATTTTCTTTTCCTTCTTCTTCTGCTCCTTTATCTTCTTTTACTTCCTCTTCCTTGTCTTCTACCTTGTCTTCCATTTCGTCTTCTTCCTCCTCTTCTTCTTGAGTTCACAATACAATCCAGGATGGACTGGGGCTTCACGAACACGTCTCTTTAGTTAGCCTGGTCTCTCACCAGCTTCCTCCACTTAAACACACCAATTTAATTGAAGCCCTGCAACACATGTCTGCGCCACCTTGGACGAGGACGTTCTCTATTGCATTGGCCAATGGCTCGAATTCAAAGACTCTTCTTGCTGGTGCTGAATTGCTTATACGCCTCACGTTGTATCGGTAGACACTTGTCTAGACATGTGTCGCCGCTCAGCCAACATAGTTCGCTTTTGAATCTGCTCTTGAAGACGTCATCAACTCAAACTCGACCGCATTTGCACAAGTTTCTCTCCCACAGAGCAGGGTAGTAATTGGACAATGGGCTTTCTTACACACTCCCCCCTCAAAAAACAATTTTGCACATTTTAGTGATTCTACGCTTGATTTCGGTACCGATGCTGTTGACCCTATTTACTGAGGAGGAGATGCATATCTAGACAAGCCTAAAGCTGTTCATTCTGATGCTCTTTCGGGCACTATACATCTATGCTCTTCGTTAGTGACAGCATTTAATTTGCTTTGTCCTCACTTGCCATCAAACTCATTGTAGTCGCTTCAGCTTGAAGCAAAGGCTTCATTGGCGACTTGTTATCTTCTTCCAAAGTGTGCCACCACGGTCAACTTGTGAGTGTAGCTGAATGTACTCAAGATATTTAAACATGATATAACAACGCGTCCCCTTTTTTGACATCGAAGGAAGACGTTCATTACCCACAGTGATGGAGCAACGGAGTTCTGCATTGTTAATAATAAAGATTGGGTGGCACTACAGCCCACAAGGGACCAGGGCCCGGCTTCTATAACAACTACTCGTGTTGTGCGTACTTCTGTTCTGTCACGAGTAGAAGGGATCTACAGTTTTTTGCCGACTCCGAACGGCGAGATTTGAGAAGCTTTTCATGGAAACCTAAACCTTGTGCGTCGCGTACCCACTACTCCACGGCAACCACCTTCTGCACTGTTATCCTTTACAATTTGATGAGCTTTTCTGGGAATTTTAAAAGAAGAACTTTCAGTTAACGGCTCGTCTCTAGCTGTCATATGTAGCACTGAAATCGCTAAAAAGAGGCGAGTATCGATTTATTCTCCTTGGGGTCTTTATAGGAAACATCACCGCTGTCCGCGATAGTGTGTCATAGAGCTCGAGGTAGTCAGATCTTCATTACTTTAAGTACAAAATAAAACGAGATGTGAACCTGTGTGATAAAGCAAACGTCGAAGTGGATACAATGTACCCTCTGGTAGGTAGGAATATAGAAATTGAACTAAATTACTATTTTTTGAGTTTTTAAAAAACTTTATTTTCCAACTGCTCTCTTTGAGAGATACTTCAGACTTAACTTAAAATTAACTTATTGTTACCAAGTCAACGATGCTGCGATGCGGGATCATGATTTGGAGGCATGAAGTTTCTCCTACGTGACGGATGCGAACGATGCTTGTCCAGCGGTGTCAGATGAAGATGTTGTTTTGCATGTGTTCTCATGCAAGAATTAGCTTTGCTTGCAATTCTGAGACGACGCGTGTAGACAATGTTCTCGGTGGTGTAGATGTTGATGGAATTGAATGAAATAATGAAAATACATAAAAATGGAACAATTTAAAGCAAATTCATGCGCCCCATTTACTTGACTGTATTTTTGTTAGAAATTGTTTTATTTCTTTTTTAAGAAATCCTTTGTCGCTCCTGCCCACAAACTGAAAGGGTCTCGTTTCGAAAGCCTCTCAAGAGGTGAAATTTTGGACAATGTGTCCCGACGAAAAAGTAGATAATACTTGCAAATGTTGCTGCAAGGTGGCTCCGAAGGGACCTACCAGCCCAGCATCTGGTGAGTCGACTTATAGGTACGTGACACAATATTGTCGTAGAAAAACACATTTCCCCCGTTCAGAGGGTCGACATTTTAACATCACGAGCTAGAATAAAGAGTTTTGCCGTAGAACAGCTCGTAGTAGAGGATTCTCTAACAATGCCATCCCAGCGCCACCATTCTGGCCGACCGATTCTTCCTTAGCAACCGATTTCAGCGCCTCGCATTTTCACGTGACGTTGACAGAAGTCGTCCACTTTTCGTCACTCGTCACCATCCGAAGCAAGGTCGATGTTCAGATTTAGCAGTGACGGTCTCTGGCGTTAGATCGTTGGGACCGATGTGGCTTAGTGGGTTTGGGTATAAAATTCTAGATGATCTGACAGACAGCTCATCTAGAAATTTTTACTGCACCACCATTTTGTGTATGAAAACTTCTCAAATGAAGCAGTTCGGTTTCAATGGTTTTCATGAAAATTAATTCACATCGACAAAACCTGCGAAAAGACGGATAAATTCACATTTTCAATTGCCGGACTTGCACTTTCGTATTTTTTTCTTGCTGATGTCCATCGTATCTACCTACCAGTTCAGTGGAATCAAGTTCAATCCAACGATTGTTGAACGATATCAAAATTCCTAAAAGTTTGAACAGTCTCACTCGACAGTGGACAAGACTGATTTTTGCCTTTACCGGTACGTTGTTCACTGGAGCATGCAACTTTGCACCCAATCACTCTCTTTCTCTGTCTCCCTCTCCCTCTATCTCTCTCTCCCTTTTTCTCTCCCTCTCTGTCGCTCTCTCTCCCTCTCTGTCGCTCTCTCTCCCTCTCTGTCGCTCTCTCTCTCTCTGTCTCTCTCTCTCTCTTTATCTCTCTCTTTGTCTCAGAAATATGATTGTCGTCATAACAGAGCCTCATAGGAGGAAAGTGCTCCTAGACTTAGCGTCCCTCGCAAAGACTTTTGTTGAAACTGTATGGACGAGGATGGAAATGAATTCACTCCTCACCTCTTGCCGAATGTCAGTTCATCTAAGGAATTCCATCTGTACTGTTTCACAATAGTTTTGAGGGTTGATTGATACACTGCGTAGTAGGAGTGGATACATCAAGACATGGTTTCCCTTTGTTGAAACTGCTGGAACGAGGGAGAAATCAACTACATTTGTCGCCTCATCTGCAAATGCAGAGTATCCGGTTATAAGAGCTTGCATCGCGTTGCTTCGCAATGGACCTGAAGGTGGCCTAAATTTGGTTATCCGGGCCACCAACAAGTCGCTCCAGCCATGCGTGACTTTAGAAGTTTCACCAAACATTTCACAACATTTTCATTCATACCAGTCCTAACTTGAAATAGGGGACACACTAAGATTCCGACTTCAATGTTGCGGGCACTAATGTCATTCTACAAATGACAAAAAATATTCACGTCCATCCATACCATCTGTGACTGTATACGTTTCTGCCCACTGAACACATGGCGTTGCTGAAAATCAATACAACGCCCATCAAACGCATAATTTGCCTTTCTCTCACGCCTCAATGGGTCTCGACTTTTGTTTCGTTTTATTATTTGTTATCCTTCCACACTCTTTCCACACCATATGCAAACGAAAGTACGTATCTGACTGCCACCCATATCCAAGTGACACTCAGCCTGTGAGTTCTAAAAAAAACACAGAAACTCATAAAATATGCACAACTGTCGTTGACTTTTCCGCGAGAGGACACTCATGGGTCAACTGCACAGCAGAGCTGTGACGTCGCCAGGACCAGTGTTGATTTTGCCGCTTCGAGTGCCTAACGATTTTTAATTAGAAAATGCATAATTCCTCAGAGTGTTGGTTTCCAATGGGAATTGACCCCAATCGGTGGCAAGAACTACACAGACCGTCGACCGCAACGTCGAAACGCTTTCCGGGCACTTGCTGCCATTCGAGCCCGTAATTGAAGCCACAAATTGAAAATCATCACCCAAAAGTACAATCAACAACCACCAGCCACCCGCCCCTTGCGGCTGAATCCCATAAAATCAAACCAGAAAATTAAACCAAAATCTCTGCTTCAGCCTTTTAATTATCACCACAGAGGCCCCCCAGCAAGGATATATCCGTAAACACAAACTAACAATGGCCGCTGCCATAAATCACAAAATAAGTGCGTCTCAAGGGATCCGTTTCGCTTTGTGTTTGCCGTACGAGTCCGCTGGCTCGTTGGCTCCCATCGAAACAAAGGTTTTCCGGGACTTTGGTTGCGAACTGGTGGGCGGGGGAGGGGATAACGAGCGAATTGAATAAGACGGGACCATTCGAATTCACGCCGGAATTATTCATCGTTTCCGATTCATTAGTTCGAGGAGAGCTGGCGAAAGCGTGTCCTTTAGGCAGTTGATTAATGAGGGGCGAGTCCCGCTTTGCTTTTTAACCAATAGGTGCATTTGCATGTGTGTGTGTGATCACGTTTTGCTTTTCTTCTGTTTGTCTTTTGTGTTGGCTTTTTGTTTTGTTCTGTGACGCACCAAGTAGTTTTGCGCCATTCTCTGTGTTGGTGATTAACCTCTACTCACACGCATTCACCACCGCCACCGTCACTTGGGGAAGGTAATTGCCATACTAGTTGAACAGAGATTTCACCCAAACATACACATCAAACCAAATTAGCAGCCACGATCGAGGATGGGAGGTGGCCTACAAAAACTAGAAAACTTCCGGTCACTCATCACCGCGTGCCACTCGTGTTTTGTTTGAATGCAATCAGAGTTTGTCCTTCTCCCAGTCACAAGTGTGCCACACCTGCGTACTGTCCGCGACTATATTAGACTTTCGACTGCGACATGGTGGTCTGATTGATGTTTTCTTTGATTTTCTCGTTTTGTAGAGCGTTGACTCGGACGTGGCTTCGCTGAACATGAACTCGACGGAGAACGAGGTACAGGAGGTGGAGTCGTCGAGCGAGATCATGGTGGACGACAACAAGCCGAACAATTCGAACGACGAGAGTTGGACAGACGTTAACTTGAACGAGGATGGCAACGATAAGATGCGCGACATGGAGGGCAACATGCACCACATGGTCGCTGGTGGAGAGCGTGGCGATAAGCCAGATTCAGAGATTTCCGTGGTCCGAGTTCCTCAGGATAACTTCGGCGGCGGGTCCTCGTCAGGACAGCGGTCTAGACCCGAGGAACTGCCAATCAAACCGCCACTAGTCGGCCAGCTGCCACTGACCACCCCATCACGTGAGGCCAGCCTAACGCAGAAGCTCGAGGTCGCTCTGGGTCCCGTGTGCCCATTGCTGCGGGAAATCATGGTCGACTTCGCTCCGTTCCTTTCGAAGACCCTCGTGGGCTCCCATGGACAGGAGCTGCTAATGGAGGGCAAGGGTCTCACGACCTTCAAGAACAGCCACTCGGTGGTGGAACTCGTCATGTTGCTGTGCTCTCAAGAGTGGCAGAACAGTCTGCAAAAGCACGCTGGTCTGGCTTTCATCGAACTCATCAACGAGGGCCGTCTGCTCTCACACGCCATGAAAGATCACATTGTACGCGTCGCTAATGAAGCTGAGTTCATCCTGAACCGCATGCGGGCCGACGACGTCCTAAAGCATGCCGATTTTGAGTCACAGTGTGCCCAGACATTGCTGGAGCGCAGGGAGGAGGAACGCATGTGTGACCACCTGATCACTGCCGCTCGCCGAAGAGACAACGTCATCGCCAGCAGACTGCTGGAGAAGGTACGCAACATCATGTGCAACCGGCATGGCGCCTGGGGTGAGTCCAGCGGAAGCGTAGTGAAGCAGACCTTCTGGAAACTGGATGCATGGGAGGATGACGCACGCCGCAGAAAGCGTATGGTGCAGAATCCAAGAGGATCGAGTCACCCGCAAGCCACCCTTAAGGCGGCTCTTGAGAACGGCGGCCCCGAGGACGCGATCATGCAAACCCGTGACGAGTTTCACACTCAAATCGCGGTGACACGCTCCCATCAATCATCCCAACACTCCACAGACTTGCTAGATGACGCCGAGCTGCTGATCGAGGATCGCGAACTTGATTTAGATCTGACCGGCCCAGTCAACATTAGCACCAAGGCGAAGCTGATCGCCCCTGGCCTCGTTGCGCCAGGAACAGTGTCGATCACCAGCACCGAGATGTTCTTCGAGGTCGACGAAGATCACCCAGAATTCCAGAAGATAGAGCAAGACGTGCTCAAATATTGCGACCACCTCCATGGCAAGTGGTACTTCTCTGAGGTGCGCGCGATCTTCTCCAGAAGGTATCTGCTGCAGAATGTCGCGCTGGAGATCTTCCTCGCAAGTCGGACGTCGATCTTGTTCGCTTTCCCCGACCAGCACACGGTGAAGAAAGTCATCAAGGCTTTGCCGAGAGTAGGAGTGGGCATTAAGTATGGAATACCTCAGACCAGGCGTGCCTCGATGATGTCGCCGCGGCAGCTGATGCGCAACTCCAACATGACGCAGAAGTGGCAGCGCCGCGAGATCTCAAATTTCGAGTACTTGATGTTCCTGAACACGATCGCCGGTCGTACATACAACGACCTCAACCAGTACCCCATCTTCCCGTGGGTCCTCACCAACTACGACTCCAAAGAGCTGGACCTCAGCCAACCGTCGAACTACAGAGACCTCTCGAAACCGATTGGCGCTCTGAACCCCAGTCGCCGCGCCTATTTCGAGGAGCGCTACGAGAGCTGGGAGAACGACACCATTCCACCCTTTCACTACGGCACGCACTACTCTACGTCCAGCTTCACTCTGAACTGGCTGGTGCGTGTGGAGCCCTTCACCACGATGTTCTTAGCCCTGCAGGGCGGCAAATTCGACTACCCAGATCGGCTATTCTCGTCGGTGTCGATGTCGTGGAAGAACGCCCAGCGCGACACCTCTGACGTGAAGGAGCTGATTCCCGAGTGGTACTTCCTGCCAGAGATGTTCTACAACTCGTCCGGCTACAGACTGGGCCACCGAGAGGACGGTACTCTCGTCTCCGACGTCGAGCTGCCGCCCTGGTCGAAGACACCCGAGGAGTTCGTCCGCATCAACCGCATGGCCTTGGAGTCAGAGTTCGTCTCGTGCCAACTTCACCAATGGATCGACTTGATATTCGGTTACAAGCAACGCGGCCCCGAGGCAGTTCGAGCAACGAACGTCTTCTACTACCTCACGTACGAAGGCAGCGTCGAGTTGGATGCCATCGCTGACCCCGTGATGCGCGAGGCGGTCGAGAACCAGATCCGCAACTTCGGACAGACGCCATCGCAGCTGCTGATGGAGCCGCACCCGCCGCGCAGCTCCGCAATGCACCTCTCGCCCATGATGTTCAGCGCAATGCCCGACGACGTGTGCATGTCCATGAAGTTCCATCTCAACTCGCCGATCATTCACATCTCGGCGAATACATATCCACAGTTGTCGCTACCCTCCGTGGTAACAGTGACGGCCGGCCATCAGTTCGCCGTAAACCGATGGAACTGCAACTACACCGCATCCGTCCAGAGTCCGAGCTACGCGGAGTCCACGCAGTCGCCAGGCTCCAACCTACCACTCACCATGGATCCAGTTTTGTGTAAGTTTTGCTCGCCGAGGGGCAGGAGGCAGAGTTAATATTTTATTTACACTCCCCACAGCGACTCAAAACACGGGCCACAACAATCCCATGAACCGCCGTCACCTGGGGGATAACTTCAGCCAAATGCTAAAGATCCGCTCGAATTGCTTCGTAACGACCGTCGATAGTCGATTCCTGATCGCTTGCGGCTTCTGGGACAACAGCTTCCGGGTTTTCTCGACCGAAGCTGGTAAGTGAATGCTTCTCCTCTTTCACTCTTTCAGGTGTCTGATTGTTTCCCGTTTCGTTTGGCAGCTAAAATTGTCCAGATCGTCTTCGGTCACTTCGGCGTGGTGACCTGCCTCTCGCGATCGGAATGCAACATCACCTCAGATTGCTACATCGCATCTGGGTCGGCGGACTGCACCGTGCTCCTGTGGCACTGGAACGCGCGGACCCAGAGCATTGTCGGAGAAGGAGACGTGCCGACCCCCAGGGCCACATTGACGGGCCACGAGCAGGCCGTCACATCGGTTGTGATCAGTGCTGAGTTGGGACTAGTTGTATCTGGATCGATAAGTGAGTTTGAAATTTGTCCTCTTTGGGCGGCGTTTTCTGAAGTATTGTGTCCTCCACAGATGGTCCCGTTCTAATTCACACTACGTTTGGTGATCTGCTGCGCTCCTTGGATCCCCCGTCGGACTTCTACTCACCCGAGCTGATCGCGATGTCACGGGAGGGCTTCATTGTGGTCAACTACGACAAGGGCAATGTGGCCGCGTTTACAATCAACGGAAAGATGCTACGCCATGAATCGCATAACGATAATTTGCAGGTAAGTTTTGAAACCGCTTTCAGTCTCCTTTTGCCGGTTTTAGCCATTTTCTTTCATTCAAGCCAGTCTTGCGATACTAAATGCTATTTGCTTTGTCTCTGTCTTGTTTTTCCAGTGCATGCTGCTGTCGCGCGATGGCGAATATCTGATGACTGCTGGTGACCGGGGCATTGTCGAGGTCTGGAGGACATTCAACTTGGCTCCTCTGTACGCGTTCCCAGCGTGCAATGCCGGCATTCGATCATTGGCGTTGACACACGATCAAAAGTGAGTAGAAAATTTTGAAGATTTTTTCTTTTCAAAACGACCCTTGGAGGGTCAGTTTCGGCAACAACCTCAGCGATTCGCTTGAGGGCTTGCGGACACTTAAGAACAAGATTGCACTTTCAAATTATTTGACTAGACCAAACCTACGCTCCCGACAATTAGGTGGGGGAAGATCGTGGGGTTGGTGGCGGTGACATTCTGGCTACTCTGCAGCATAATATTGTTCCGGAGTATGGGTATCTTCACAAACAGTCAAGCTGCTATAAAATTGCTTAGTCTCCTTAAATCCACAAAGTTTATAAAAAGTCGAACGTCCCTTAACGAGATGTCCAAGTGGTTTTATATGTACCGACATTGCAGAAAACTGTAGAGCGCCACTTTTCACTTGTAATCTCCAGCTGAAGGACATATCTACAAGAGTTACCAAAACTACATACCTGTGCAGATACTGGCAAGCTTAAGAAGAAGAAGAAAGTGTTTCTTATCGCACTTGGCTCCCCTTGATAGGAGGATAGAATATGAGCACATTTCTTTGACAGTCTTTTCAACTTGTTTCGCTTCGCCGAAACCTCAGACAGGCTAACTAAGCGCCAAACTCTAGAAAAAGCAGGTCGCTGCTTAATGAGTCAATAGGCTTTAAGTAACTAGTGCAGCCCGCCACTTCTACCTGTTAAGCTAACCACCTTTGAAAGAAGAGCCCTCGTCACGCATGTACGTAAGCATATAGCTGATCAGCGACTAGAAACCTCTTTGCTTTCATGGCTACATCCCTTAAAGAGAAAATCTACTTGTCTGAGCTGGTCGTACTTGTAGAAGCTTTGTTCAGCAATTATTGTTCAGAAAAACGACTTGGAATGGTTTTTTTAACCAGACCCTTCATCCCTCTATGATTTGTCATTGCAGAGGAATCGTTTTTACTTGCAAACTTATCTGTCCTTTCATTATGCAAAATGTGTTTATTCCGTATGCCCTTGTGCAGGCCAATATAGGATGAGATAACGTTTCATTCTTAGTAAAAGAGAACTTACCATCTCTCGTTTTATCGAACACGTTATCGAACGGCCAGGGATGATATTCGTGATTTTTCTGTCTGTCGTCAGTCATCTTATAACATAATTAAAAAATTTAAAAATTTAGAACATCTCCCTATTTTGTGTGCCACCTTGAGGCTATCAGGCTTATGATTCGGAATAGAGCTTTGCCAGACTAAAAATTTCAATCTGTCCTTATGTCGACTTTTTTGCAGGAAAGTTTTTATGTCCTCTCCCGATCTAAGTTACATTTTACATTCAGCAGGCTGCACAAGCTGCAGTCTGACTTAGACCAGCTTAAAACCTTTGTCAAACGGTTCCTCTCCTCTTTTCTATGAACTCATGCCATTTGGAGTCTTTATCCTTCGTTGAAGAAAAATGCCGCCAAATGGGTATTCATTCATCAAACGAAAAATGGCGATAAGTTGATGTAAGGAAGGCCTTACCTGTTTTCTTGTGTGCCAAACGCATGTACCCGGGAATGACACCAATGAGTGTTCATGCCTAAGAACCCCCCAAAGTTTGCTTTGAGAGTGTCATGAAGTCGGAACAATTGACTTTATTTACTGTCTCTATCTGAAGAAGTTGCTTTGTTGAGGGGTATGACATGAAACATATGACTCCTGAAAGCATGAGAAGCAAGGTGGTGTCGCTGTAGGTAAGTTATCGGCTTTGCTATTCCCCAGTTTACAATATTCGATGATACTCGACCAGGGGGGATACTATGTCAGCTGCAACGGAAAGTGTACGCGAAGACCGTGGGGACATGATTCCTCTTCATTCTCGGCGCTATCGCGCTGGGTTTACAGACTATGTTCCTTCTGAAATTTTAAGCGTTACTAACCATACAGCGCGTTGTTATTTGTTGGGAAACCATTTTTGGCGAGCACTTAATTTCACATTTTGACTGCCCATCTGGATCGTATGATATTACACCTATGGATTGATTTATTTGGGGACATGTAAAGTCCTTAGGTCTTCAGGATTGAGGCAGCAACGAATGCCAGTCACTATACTCGAACGAGGCACCCAAGATTCCGTTTTCCCAATGAACCACGTCAAACGTAGGCATACCCTAAATTTACATGATATCATTTTTTAAAAGTAAATGGCAAGAAATATTTTTTGACCGATAATCAAAGTTTTAAGTTCACTTTTGAATCTTGCCTAAATACTTAGCCATCTCTGCGGACCTAGGTGACACTTCCTAGGGGTTTGGTTTTAATTTGGCTGGAAATGACGACCTCGCTTCTTCAACATGCTTTGTTCTATCATAAGTAGAGGGGACCTACAGTTTTTGCCGACGAAATTATATCAATTTTTCATAGACTATTTATACTCTCTAAGTACTGTCACCAACTCCAAATAGATGGCACTGCAGAAAATGTTCTAAATGTTCAGTTCCAAAATCAGTCTTAGGAAGCACAGTACGTCCAAATGGAACAGTTCCTTTCACGTGTGACTCTTCTTCTTCTTTTTTTACTGGCGCTACAGTTCGGGGGGAACCTGGATTTCAACCAGACTGCCTCTCCACCTTAACTATCTCTCGCCAGCTTTCTCCAATTATGCACCCTAAGTTGGTTGACCCAAGTCACCGCTTGGGTGCACCATCTTAACCTAGGCCGTTCTCTGTTGGAACATGGGCCTGTGCACACGAGGCAATGTGGTTGATCGCCCTTAACATAGCGATTTACAAACACAATCCTCGCTTGTGTATAGGTCAAGTCGCTATCCAGGGGGGCGAAAAAATGGGGCCTGGCCAGCTACTCTGTGGATTGGGCGTGAAGCTTACTCCCTTACCATGTTAAAAAATTCCAGTCCAGAGCCAACTTCATTCCTGGGATAGGGACGGATCTACTGTTGACGCGTTTCGCTATTGTTGGCAAACCAAAACTTGCTTGTCCGTGAAAGATAGAAGTAGACTGAATATAGTTTATGGGGATCGTGTGATCTTTAAGTTTATTGCATCACATTCGATGAGTAAACCAAATTAATGATAAGGAATAAAAGAAAAGAAAATGGCAAGCAGCAGCAGAAACACACTTTTAAGTCGTTTTTACTCAGAGAGGAAGGAACAGAAGCCATGAGAAAGGTTTATAGGAACAAAAATTTTCCCTGCGCTACATTAGTGAGCGGCTGATGATGGTTTGTGTTGTGGATAAATAAAATGAATGACCTTTCCATTAAAGGAGGACTAAATTGACGTAAGAGGAAAGACAAAAAAGAGGGCAAAAACCTTTGTAATCGGTAGAAATGTCAATCCAACTGAAAGGCATGAATTGCTAATTGGGTGCATAGCACGCAGATGCTGCTCTAAAAATAAACGCAGAGGCAATTAATTATTTCACAAAAAATAATTGAGTCCAACCCTTCATTCATGGAAAGGATTCAGTAGTTTGGTGTTTTTTTTTACATCAGATATTGCATGTGTAGGCAGGGGTTTCACTGTTTAAATGAATAAATAAAAATCAAATTTCAATTTGACCGCGTCCAGTGGAAAAGAATTAATAATAAATGTAAAATTATGGTCGGCCAACTAATGCCACACACCAAGCAGTCGCTATTCATAGATATGACCAAATGAATGCAAAGTCGCGTGCAACGAAACTAATCAAAAAAGCAATATTGAGCATATTGGAATCCAAATACCATTCTGATTGTATCTCATTGGAGTTTGTGGGCATGACACGAATTATTGCAAAAATGGTAGTTGCTTTTCGATCGATGTAGAGTGTAGAAGAGGGACAGAGAGGAAGGACACATTTTTTTATTCTACACACAAATATTCACCAGAAAAATGTTTAAAAAATTTACTTTTAAAGCTGAGCTTCAGGGAATATACATTTTTTTTCGTTATTTCAAAATGGATCATGTTTTCAAATCTATTGTCGTTCTCATGTAAATAATAGGCAAAAGTCTCCCTCTCATTTGTATACAGAATAGGGATCAAGTATACAAATTAGATGGAATATTTAAATGACAATAAGATGAATTATGGAGATTAAAGTCAATTTTGTTCTCATTCCTGCAATTAAAAAATGGAAAATGTCAATATTAGTGTGCTAATGAGGAAAAGAAAATGGGTAAACAATTTCCGAGAGAGGGCTCTGGAACGCTTATTTTCCTAAGAATATAAATCCCATCTGGCAATACTATACCTGGTGTCTAATGTAGCACCTTACGCTTCGCTTTTTTAGAAGACAGTCTGAAAATCGCATTTATCCGTGAAAAGTTATTTGAGTTTTAAAATTATTGGACATTTTTTAACATTGTCATTGTAAAGTAATATTTGCCTTTCTGGCACAGAAAATCAAAGCAAGAAAAGTCTAAGCAGAGACTGGGGATGCAAAGATCGACAAAGTGTTACTTAGTATGATATGATTTTAACTATCGATTGTTATTACAACGATTTCGGTGTGCATTAAACGCCATATGTAACATCGATGAAGAAAGCGTTACTTAAACAATTACATAACCCAGCCTCACGTCAACCAAAACCTTAGAAGTTCAGTGTGTCCACATTTGTCTCCATTCTTCTTCCAAGCTTTCGGATTTTTTTTTACATGATCACATGCCTAAACGGATTACGGGGTCCATTTTTGCAAAAGTAGAAGTTATCGGCGTAGTGGGTGCGTCAACCCACACGCAGAAGGTCCAGGTTCCATTCCCGGACGGGACACCTGGCATTTATTCACGGCACCACCTTTCTCGAGCTGCTGCAACACTCAAAGAGTATCAATTGTCTACGAAAAGCTTCTCAAATCTTGCCATTCGGAGTCGGCAAAAACTGTAGGTCCCTTCTACTCGTGAGAGAACAATAGCACGCACAACACGAGTAGTTGTTACAGAAGCTAGGCCCTGGTCCATTGTGGGCTGTAGCGGCACTCAATTATTATTATTATAAATAGATAACGCATGACGCCTTCGTTACCCAAGTACTAAATGAGATCATGCTTGACGACCCCACATTGGTGTGAAGCGAAGCCTTTCTAAAACCTCTGCCGCTCACTGGGTTGCATTACCCAGTTGAGGACCCAACTCCACACTGAGCTGGGAAAGTCCGCTAACCGCCTGGCAAAGTTGTGGGTTAAACAATAAGATGAACCAGCCAGCATAGTACACTAACGTCGGTTCTGGGTACGATGTTGGGTTCTAAACCAAAGGCACCACGATACTCCCACAAGGAGACCTACCTCACGGTCAGTCTGAAACCGAAGTTCCAGGGTCTCCTGACAACCCGTGGCACCAGAATATAGCTTCTGATTAAGCTGTCACTATCAGTCAGGTTCCCTCGACACCAGGGTCTGGTAGCCACCATTTCGCCACAAAATAGGCTTTGGCTCCATCAGTGATTCCGTATACACTAATAAAAGTCCTACGGATGTGATTTTTAATCAAGTGATTCATAAATCCAGTCACATCATCTGGAGTTCTTCTTTACAGCTTTTATTATTAGGTGCACGTTCGATTCCCGGACATTTTTACATTTTTCACGGCACCTCTTCGATTTGCTGACAACAAGTCTATGAAAAATTTCTCAAATCTCTCCGTTCGGAGACGGCAAAAAAAACTGTAGGTTCTTTCTACTCGTGAGGCAATAGTAGCATACACAATACGAGTAGTTCATGAAGAAGCTAGTACATGGTCTTTTGTGTCACTCATTTATTATTAGACTTGACAAAAAGTCGTTGTTATTTTTAAAATGATTGCTGTGTAGCGCAGGCATTGGGTATTTTGAAAAGAAGCTCTACCCGAAATGAGGCACTCACCGCTGAACGCCAGGATCATACGACTGGCATGCTGTTCCACAAGACTGATGGTGCTCATTGTCATACAAGGCGCACAGTTTAGTATAGTGCTGTTATGGCCGAGAGTGTGAGAACATAAATTTTCTATTCACGCCGACCGCTCAACATTTCACGCACTAACTCTGAGGAGAATTCTGCGCAAACATCTTAATTTATCACTTACAAGACCCAAATGACTCAGCAATTGAAGATTTGTGACCGTCCGTATCGTTAAAGCCTCCTAGTTATTGCAGCTTGATTTGAACAACGATTTTGGAAGAAGCGCATTCGCATTTAGGCGGCACAACATCTGGAGCTCGGAAGACCACATGTTGCGGTATAAAGCCATGTAATCCTAAAGAGTGACAGTTTGATGCAGCTTGTAGAATGGTGACATTGCTGGACCATTTTTCTTTGCTTCTGTGGCAACAGGGCCGTTACAGAATGATGTACCACCCCTGTTGTTGTTTTTATTGAAATTAAAGGCACGAGTTGACACGAACCCTATACAGGCCATTTTGTGCTCATCACAAATTTTCCAAATCACGTTATCCGCTGTCCTTTTGGACTTTCCGCCTTATTTAGACTTCTTTTCGTAGTCATTACACATTTCAAGACAGTTATAGCCAAAGAGTAGTCCTACATGGACAAAGAACTCAATCGGACGTCTGATTTTAAGGGCACTCACATTTCATTGCCTAATGGGGAGCCAGTCATGAAAGAAGGCACATACAATGAGTTCTGCAGGGGATGTCAAGATAGGGGTAATGAATAGGCAGTACTTCAATACCACGGAAAGTGCTCTTTATTTGAAACTGTTCATAGAAAGAAAACGATTGGAGAATAATTTAAAAGCAGCCTAGATCAACTAGCAGTAAAGATTCTTAAGATTCTTCTTAGAAAACTAGTTCACCCAATAACACTAATCGGTCCAATGGGCGCCATCCCTTCGGCATGCGGTATCACAATGTTCCCAACAGTGAACTAAGTGTGTTTTAGCTATGCGCTTAGCAGCCATCTCAAACTAACTAAACCTAAGGCAACGAATCAAGCACTAGACGCGGATGTCAATTTAGCAATCCATGAGCTACGGCGAAGGTAACTACGGGCAGACACTTGAACGACGTTGTATTTCATATAAATGGGAATGCTTGTTCCTGCGAATAAATCCATATGGAAATTCTTTTTAAACAACTAATTCACAATGAACGCCACGAGGTGATATTTAGACTAAAATATTTGTTTTTTCCCGATTTTCTTTCTTCACAGATATCTACTTGCTGGACTCTCAACAGGATCAATTATTGTATTCCACATCGACTTCAATCGGTGGCACCATGAGTATCAACAGAGATACTAATGCATGTATGGGATATTCTGCAGACACCTAAGGTAAAACTGTTGGCTGTACAGAAACGACTACCTGACCTTAACGCGACCCAACCAACCAACAACAGACAGACAACTGAAATGTTTAATGCAAAATCTAAAATATAACACATCTCCATAGTGAAGCCAAAATTATAATTCTTATCACCGAAGTACTTAACGCAAACCCTAGATTAACTTAAAAACAAGAAAAAACAAAGCAAACAAACTCTTAGAATATTTTCTTTTAAATCACACTTCTATATTAAAAGTCTCCAAGTAAGAAAGAAATATTCAAAACGAACTGCTGCGCGATGGAACAAGCAACCGGATACTTAATTTTTTTTTTCTCAAACAAACAGCGGCCAAAATTCTTAAATTTATATTAAAATAATTAAAAAACGACGAGTAGAACAGGAGAAGGAAGAAAAACGTATTTTAAATAGAAAAAGAAAAGAAAACTAAAAATATTTACTTATATTAAAAATAACAAATAGAATATATTAGAGAAAGCAAAATCGTTCATTCGTTCGATAGAAAGGTTTTTGGTTCTTTCAATGATAGACGCTTGGTTTACAAAAAATTAAAAAAAAAAACAGAAATACTTAGTGCTCTCGCTTTAGAGAAAATGAAAAACAAAAGATATTGCTGCAGTGCATTGATAGATTTCCATTAGAGAAGCAAGAAAACAAACACACGTAGAAGAGAAAAACAAAAATATGAGAACAAAAGTTTACTTAGAAAATATTTTTCATAAATAAAATTCAAAAGAATACTGAAAGCGGTAGAAGACTTGTTTGAAAAGTGTCACAGGATCACTGAGGACAATGTACTTATGATGTAAATATTGCGCTAAATAAGAGTAAGAAAGAAATTAATACTTTCTTGTCTTTTATTTTCAACTTTTTGTGTTCTAATTTGCAAAGAAAAAAAAATATAGAAATGTTTGTTTTTTGTTTTCGGCGAAGTATTAAGAATAATTGTAAGGTATGAAATTTTATGAAAAGTAAATGAAACATGTAGATTTTTTGTCCACGAATTGATGTTCTGCTCTTGATTTATGGCAGTCGTCTGCTTGAAGCATATGCGTCGGAAGAAGGCACGGATTGATTGCCTCAACGTTAGAGCTGAGTAGTTATTTTGTGTAATGAGTGTATCATGCAAAAGCTTGTAGATATAGTTTTTTTTCAATTTTGAGAAGCAAAAATTTGCACTGCTTGAGGCGACTATACACTGAATCCATTTAGACTCTGGCCGTAGATAACCTTCTCACAACGTGAGTGTGAAGCAGATCCGAGGCAAGACTTCCTTCACCACTTATAATTTGATGCGAAAATTCGCAAATTTCTCTTTCGTCCAACTATCAAAGAAACGTCCCCTATTCTGGAGGTTCAGTTGACCCCTCTGTAGATTCCATTTCCAAGTTTGCACACAAAGACTTTCAAACATTCAACCCACTTTCTATTCCATCCAATCAATTTGCTTAAATGCAAGTTACACAGAAGAGTAACATTTAGCAAGATTATTATTTCGTCTTTCTGTTAGGCTCAACAACAATCATAAAATAAAGACAAACATGAAATGAACTTACCGAGTATATACACACACATACAATTATATATTTAAAAAAAATGTGAAAGTAAAATATTAAAAAAAAAACACTATTTTTGTGAAAATGTTAACATTCCGCCATCCAATATTATAAAATATAATACAAAAAAAATATTGAAAAATAAAATGATTATTTAATTAACGCTTAGCTAATAATTAAATAAATAAAATCTAAGTTTTAAACACGAATTAAATTTACCATTATTATAAATAACTCAATAATAAAATATGGCGCATTTGATTAAATTAGAAAAGTAAAAAAAAAATATTGAACGTATTTTAAAAATGCGTTGTCGCTATTCTGTCCAATCCATTTAAAAAAATAATGAAAAAAAATTAAAGGCAAGTTTGTAATGTTAAAAACCTAAATTTTACATTAACGTGAAGTGAAGAAAATAATTCAACAAAAGAATGTGTAAATAATTAACTAAAAAAACCTGCGTGTATTTGTTGCGTTCTATAAATTTTATATAAGTGTGTCTTTTCTTTTAGTTAATTAATCGGTTATGGGTTTAAAAAAATAAACATACATATTATTTTCCTTTGTCATTCATTCCGTTCCTTTATCTTCTGTTTGCATTTTATGATGTAAATATCGATTAAAGCAATTTCAAGTGAATTTCAAGAACAACAAAAACAAAAGCCAAATAAAAATCACAAAAAAAATATATAAAACATATTTTCAAAGGTATAGATGTAGTCTATAAATAAATAATGAAGTTTCTAGTGAA